>CM055061.1:14914918-15093296 GCA_029204045.2 Tillandsia leiboldiana
CGAAATCCGCGGTTGACGCGAGTACCATGTCCTAAAACCTGCCTGTCCCCAAATCCCAAAGCTGACTACACTATCCCAATCCCTGCTCTAATCAGAGCATACTATCCCCTATGTCTAAGTGGGACTGGAGAAAGAATGAAACATGGTTTCTCTAAGTTCAATTCCAGCATGATAGTGTAGCAGAAAAAGGTGGCCTATCTAGGTGACCATTTCAAGCATGCAAAAGTCCTTTTTCTTGATGAAACCTTTTAAGTTCTAACCGCAGATCCAACCTTCATGAAGACATCAACATGTTATGGATGTTAGCATGATTTCCAGAATTATACTACAATCTAAAGCAGGGAAACACAACCTACTTAACTTGTAGTTTTCTGACAATGCAATATTAACACAAGCAAACCACGATATCTTCAAGCATGCTAGGCCATTTCCCAAGTTTTACTTTCACATGATCAAGAGCATTTCAATATGTGAGGGTCCCGGAATCCCCCGCGCAGGGTTGCTGGTTGTTGGGCAGCTTTCGGTCGCCGTTGGGGGTGTTGGTGGCGCGGTTGGGGGCCCAGAAATGGATTTGTGATGCAATTTGGGATTTGCTTGCATCACTGGAGGCCTGCGTGGGTTGCGCGCAATTTGGACACAAGTGGTGGACTTCGGGCTTTAATTGAGACCGTGGAAAGTTGGAGGACCCGTCGGGTGGTCAGAAGTGATTTCGCGCGATTCAGATGTCAAAATTAGACTCGGGTGAAGTCCGGATAAAAGTTTACCTCTCCGGTCGCCTTCGGGAATTTTTAGAGTTGGAATTTGGCAAATCGGACTTTAAAAATGGACCCGGCGCGAAAATCGGATCGAGTGGGCATTCGGCAAATTTCGGGTGAGAATTTGGAGAAATGGACGTTTTTTGGATTCAGCGCGCGAAATCGCTAAGGATGGACTATTTATTTGGGTTTTGGAGTCCGGTAGACGTGCGCGTTTTTCGAGGCATCGCGGCACGTTTTTCGAGGTGGCGTGTGGATCCCGAAGCAGCTTTTGGCGGCACGGATCCCGAGGGCACGGCAGGCGTACGGTCGCGACAGGGGCCACGGCGGCGCGCAGCGCGGAATGCGCAGGGGCCGCCACGTGGGGCCCCCCGTTGGCGCCCGCGCGGGCGCGGGGGCACGCGCGCCCGTGTAACGGGCGCGTGTCCCGCGCCTGCGCGTGGTGCGGTGCAACGCGCCCGTGTGGCGGGCGCGTTGCCGCGCGCCACGTGGCGCCCGGGCGCGTGCGTGAACCCGGCGCACGCGCCCGGTTGTGGACCGGCCGGTGGGGGGCTCCCATTGGTGGCCGCCGTGCACCGAGCCTGTGGACCCGCCCCGTGAACCACTTCTCTCTCCCTCCTTTTCTTCTTCTTCTTCCTCCCGCACCGCATTTTCTCCCTTTCTTCTTTCTTCTGCACCCGAGAGCGAGAGGGAGTGAGGGAGGGGGATTGCGTGAGGTGCGGCGGCGCGTCGTGGACCTCGTTTTGCGTGCGAGGTCGCCCGGCGGAGCGTTTCGGCGACGGCGGCGCTAACGGGTAGGTCCGTGTGTTGGTTTTACTGTATTTTTGTACAGTTTTCGGGGCGACCTTCTGGACTGTAATTAACCCTCTTGCTCTTTTCTGTGTCCGGCACGTGCGTTTGCGCGGTGCGGACTCCGTTTTGCGTGCGGACTCCGGCACCGTGCACCGTTTTGCGTGCGGACTCCGGCACCGTGCACCGTTTTTGCGTGCGGACTCCGTTTTGCGTGCGGTTTCTGGCACCGTGCACCGTTTTGCGTGCGGATTCCGGCGCCGTGCACCGTTTTCGCGTGCAGACTCCGTTTTTGGTGCGGACTCCGGCAGCGTGCTCCGTTTTGCGTGCGGACTCCGGCGGCGTGCTCCGTTTTGCGTGCGGACTCCGACGGCGTGTCCCGTTTTACGTGCGGATCGCGTGGAGGCCAATTGCAAGTGTCTACGAGCAATTGGTGGCAAATCGAGGTGGGTGGCCTTATCTCCAAGTTTTATGGACTGTACAGTATTTCTACTGATGTAGGATTATGCATGATAGTTTATTTCATTGTGTAGTATGCTAGATTGTAGGAATTGTTATTCCTTTTATTATCTGTTGATACAGCTATCTTGGAACTTGACCTAGCACCCCCGTCATATGTTGCATGTGTAACCAGACCAGTAGAAAACCTCACTTGGGCTAGGGTTAATTATGTTTAGACACCCACACTGTTTTGCTATCCCTGGACATAGTGTTATCCTCGCCCGGGTAGTGGGCCGAGAGGTCGGGATTTTCTTTTAGTGTGGGATGCGTTTGCACTCGTGCTTGGGAGCAGAGTGGAGTCTGGTAGTTGTAGCGGGTTGCTTATCTGTGCCGGGAGCCGTTTGGGTATACGGTAGTCCGAGAGGTCTTGTTTCCTGTTGCACAGTCGTGGGAGAGAGCCGTTGAGTAGACGGTAGTCCCGGGCCGTCGAGTATCTTCCGGTCCGTCTTGTTGGGAACCGTTGGGGTTGACGGTGGTCCCAGGTCGTTGAGTGTTGTCCGACCTGTTTTGTTACCCTGAGTTGTGGGTCGTTCCTGGCTGTGGAGTATCTCCAGCCAGTGAGCCTTGTGCTGCGAGCCGTTGGTGAGGCTAGCGTCTCGTGTTTCGAGTTAGCCGAGCAGCTGAGTCGTCGAGAGTGCTCCGACTGTTGTGCGAGGTATTTGGGGATCTTGAGCCCTACCGTTCTGAGAGTGAGCGTGGATTTTGACTAGCCTGCATATGCCTATGTTTGATACTCTATGCCGCGCCGTTCTACTCAGTTGGAGTCGCGTCCTGAGATGCCGCTGTGGATACGATGGTTGGCCTGTTGAGGCAGTCTTCCGCAGTTGAGGCAGCGATGGGCCTGTTGAGGCAGTTTTGCGCGAGGGATGAGTTAGTAGGACAGGACGCCCCACGTAAATCCCGTCCTCATGTGGATGTGTGGTAGTGGGCAGGAGCGTTCCTAGTCGTCGGGCGCAGGCTTGACTGGACCTTTGAGGTAGTCAGTTCGTTTGGGTCGTTTGAGCACTTGGGTGCGAGTGGTCTCTTTTACTTTCATCTGTTCCACTTTTGAGTGTCTGGTTAGAGGCATGGTAGCTGTAGAGTAGTTTCCAGCTTTTCTTTCAGATTTCTTTGCCTGTTATCTTTCGCCTCTAGTAGACTTGGTGGGCAGACCGTTGGGCTTGTTGACGGTACCCACTGAGAACTACTGTGGGAAGTAGTTCTCACACCCGTCGTGGTGTCTTTTCCCCAGGGACTTCTTCTTCTGTTCCTGTGCTCCTGTTGCTGATCCTTCGGACCGAGGCGAGGGAGTCGCGAGCTTGTTCCCTACCCGTCGTTGGAGTGTAGCGGTACCCCCTTCAGAGGAGAGCTTCGGTTGATAGTTTACTTCTTCTTCTTCTGTTGAGAGACCTTTGTAGAGAGGTATAGTGTTGTACTTTATTTTTCAGTTTGAGAGACTGATGTTGTGAGGATATTTTCTTGTATCGAGGGGTTGTACACTGATGTACTTTTTGGAGATATCTCCCTTTTGAGTTCTGTATTAGAGGATTTGTATATGATAGTATTCGGGGAGATGGATATTGTATTTATTTCAGTTGTACAGTGTTTGGACTTCAGTTTTAGTAGTCTACTTTCAGCTCTCTGATATCTGTTTACTGTAGTTGGTTCTTTCTGCAGGTTAGACGCTTCGTCTGTACGGCAGTTTCCGTACAGATGGCGGATCTGTTGGCGAGCCCGGGTGGCAGTTTCCACCCCGGGGCGTGACAGATTAGAGTGGTATCAGAGCCTAGGTTGTAGGTCGTGGTGGACTTAGAAACCCTAGGCTTGTGGTTGGACATTAGGATGACTACATGAGAGTCGTGACTTATAGCGAGAGTCTTGATTGAGTTTTACCTCTCCCAAGAGACGGGATGAGTGTTTGGCATGTTTATTCTCCTAATCGATTATGTTGGTTGCAGACAACATAATGCTATGGAATGGATGACATGTCTTAGACTTTCGCTGGATTGGGTCGTATGGTTGTTGTGTCCAGACGTTTGTAGTTGTGCAGTGGGTTGCGATACCCCTGAGACGTCGTGTTGTGAAAAGGACACACCCCGCCCTGGCTGAGTACCAGGAGGGCGTTTCCCTGGCTGAGTTACCAGGAGGGCGTATTCCCTGGCTGAGTTACCAGGAGGGCGTTTCCCTGGCTGAGTTACCAGGAGGGCATTTTTCCCTGGCTGTTACCAGGAGGGCGTATTCCCTGGCTGAGTTACCAGGAGGGCATTTTCCCTGGCTGAGTTACCAGGAGGCGTTTTCCCTGGCTGAGTTACCAGGAGGGCGTTTTCCCTGGCTGAGTTACCAGGAGGGCGTTTCCCTGGCTGAGTTACCAGGAGGCATTTTTCCCTGGCTGAGTTACCAGGAGGGCATTTTTCCCTGGCTGAGTTACCAGGAGGGCGTTTTCCCTGGCTGAGTTACCAGGAGGGCGTTTCCCTGGCTGAGTTACCAGGGGGGGCGTTTTCCCTGGCTGAGTTACCAGGAGGGCGTTTTCCTGGCTGAGTTACCAGGAGGGCGTATTCCCTGGCTGAGTTACCAGGAGGGCGTTTCCTGGCTGAGTTACCAGGAGGGCGTTTTCCCTGGCGAGCTACCAGATGGATAATATCACTGGCCGAGTTACCAGATGGATAATTATCACTGGCCGAGTTACCAGAAGGATAATTATCACTGGCCGAGTTACCAGATGGATAATTATCACTGGCCGAGTTACCAGAAGGATAATTATCACTGGCGAGTTACCAGAGGATAATTATCACTGGCCAGTACCAGATGGATAATTATCACTGGCCGAGTTACCAGATGGATAATTATCACTGGCCGAGTTACCAGATGGATAATTATCACTGGCCGAGTTACCAGATGGATAATTATCACTTGCCGAGTTACCAGATGGATAATTATCACTGGCCGAGTTACCAGGAGGACATTTTGCCCTAGCCGACGTTACCAGCAGGATACTTTCCACTGGCCGAGCTACCAGATGGGTACATAGCCCTGGTCGAGTTACCAGGTGATTGCTTTACTGAGACAGAGATGGTCTGACTGGACGCCGAGATTTGGGGGCATCGAGTTCGTCCTGTTGGACTACTAGGAGCTCGGTTGTTGACTTGGAACCAGTTCGTGCTTTTGCGGCTCAGGACCTTCTTTCCTGACAGTGTAAGCAGAAACTGGAAGGGGATCTTAGACTCCTGCAGCAGGGGAGTCGACCTCTTTGGAATTTGTTCGCGAGTTTGGCGATTGTCGAGCGTGTACCCCATGTCGCCTGGATGAGGCCCAGGAGGTTGAGCTAGTTTGAGAAAGGACTGCATCAGAATATCTATCACTTGGGGTATTCTCGGCGAGTGCCGACGTTAGATGCAGCTATTGAGCATGCTTAGCGGGTTGACCGAGGATCAGTGATCATGTCAGAGATAGACGGAGCGCCAGGGACCAGCTCCGGGGAGAGGCATCCAGTGCCGCCTGAGTTTGGACAGTCGAGAAGATCGAGACCCCAGGGCCGCCACGATCCCAGTCTGAGGGTCGTGAGTCTCAGAGGAGACAGAGACCAGGAGGTTTTCCGCGGCCGATGTATCAGCAACAGCAGCGGGATGACTGTGTCCTTGGCGGTGGGCTGCATTCTGCGCCGTAGTGTGACCACAGGCAGGGCACAGATCATGGTCTTGTCCTAAAGCGGGGTCATCAGTCACATTGGCAGCTTCGGCTCCTCCTCCTCCGCTCTTCCAGACAGGCGGAGTTTCGACAGGTTGGCCAGATAGTTAAGGCCACTTCTTCGCGGCAGTCCGACGGACGACCACCCCGAGCGAGAGCGTCTATGTCGCACAGGATGAGGATTCGGGGGCAGCTAGCCACGTGGTGGCAGATATTAATCTTATCTCCCCTACACGCACTCGAGCGTTATTTGTTACCTGAGCATTGCATTCTTTTCTTCTGTAGGGCATTTGCATTGATGTATGGGCTAGAAATAGGACCCTTAGCTTGTGCTCGTGAGGTTCAGATACCTGATCACGTGTTGCACATAGATGGGTGTTATTGGTCCTGCCCAGTGCAGTTGGGGCCCTGGTTTTGCCTGTTGATCTTTTGGCCCTTCCTCAGCTCCGGAACTTCGAAGTAGTGTTGGTTATAGTACTGTGAGGATCTGAGGCCTTGATGCTTGAGTGATACCACACCGTTGATACACGGTGGTGTTACCACACCGTTGATACACGGTGATGATGCCACGCCGTTGATACACGGTGGTGATACCACACCGTTGATACACGGCGGTGATGCCACGCCGTTGATACACGGTGATGATGCCACACCGTTGATACACGGTGGTGATGCCACGCCGTTGATACACGGTGGTGATGCCACGCCGTTGATACACGGTGATGATGCCACACCGTTGATACACGGTGGTGATGCCACGCCGTTGATACACGGTGGTGATGCCACGCCGTTGATACACGGTGGTGATGCCACGCCGTTGATACACGGTGGTGATGCCACACCGTTGATACACGGTGGTGATGCCACGCCGTTGGTGCACGGCAGTGATGCCATGCTGTTGGTGCACGGCAGTGATGCCACGTTGTAGGTACACAACGGTGAGAGTTTTTGGATGATTCGGACTTTTGACCGCGAGTTTTGGGCATCAGCTTTATGATCGCCTTGCGAGCCAGTTTTCAGTCCCGTTCACCGACGGTTTGGTCCCCGTCAGGGTGTTCTTTGTGAGTTGAGGGATCGACTTCGACCCGTGGGTCCGTTGGGGTCATGTTAGCATGTTGAGCGACCAACTGTGGCACGAGATTGTGTCTCTTGAGGATCCCTTTTAAGGGTAGCCTGCAGTTGAGTAGTCCACTCGGGTGGTTTTGGATCGGGAAGTGACCGAGTGAAGACCCCAACTTATTGGATTTCCCTTCCTTATTGGACGAGTCTGCGGGTATGCTTCGGGTCGTCTTGTTGAGGGTGGCACCATGTTGTGGTTTGATGCGTATTACACTTGTGGTTATTTCAGTTTTTCCCCCAGCCTTTTAATGGAGCCATTGGTTTTTCACGTCTCAGCTCAGTAGTGATGTGTTTTTCCTCGCCCGTGATTACTTGCCCCTTTGAGATCTGTGATTATTGGAGTACGAGGGACGCCCGTTGCAATTTCTGGCTCGAGAGATGAGAGAATTGCACATCGGGTAATACCGTACTTATTGTTGTTGTTGCGGAGTAATCACGAGGAGCGAGCGGGGGAGCTGGAGGCGTATTGTTAGATACCTAGCAGTGGTATTCTTGACTCCTGATGGGCTTGATCTAGTTTCGAGGACGAAACTTTCTTTTAGTGGGGGAGGATGTGAGGGTCCCGGAATCCCCCGCGCAGGGTTGCTGGTTGTTGGGCAGCTTTCGGTCGCCGTTGGGGGTGTTGGTGCGCGTGTTGGGGGCCCAGAAATGGATTTGTGATGCAATTTGGGATTTGCTTGCATCACTGGAGGCCTGCGTGGGTTGCGCGCAATTGGACACAAGTGGTGGACTTCGGGCTTTAATTGAGACCCCGTGGAAAGTTGGAGGACCCGTCGGGTGGTCAGAAGTGATTTCGCGCGATTCAGATGTCAAAATTAGACTCCGGGTGAAGTCCGGATAAAAGTTTACCTCTCCGGTCGCCTTCGGGAATTTTTAGAGTTGGAATTTGGCAAATCGGACTTTAAAAATGGACCCGGCGCGAAAATCGGATCGAGTGGGCATTCGGCAAATTTTCGGGTGAGAATTTGGAGAAATGGACATCGTTTTTGGATTCAGCGCGCGAAATCGCTAAGGATGGACTATTTATTTGTTGGTTTTGGAGTCCGGTAGACGTGCGCGTTTTTCGAGGCATCGCGGCACGTTTTTCGAGGTGGCGTGTGGATCCCGAAGCAGCTTTTGGCGGCACGGATCCCGAGGGCACGGCAGGCGTACGGTCGCGACAGGGGCCACGCGGGCGCGCAGCGCGGAATGCGCAGGGGCCGCCACGTGGCGGCCCCCCGTTGGCGCCCGCGCGGGTGCGGGGGCACGCGCGCCCGTGTAACGGGCGCGTGTCCCGCGCCTGCGCGTGGTGCGGTGCAACGCGCCCGTGTGGCGGGCGCGTTGCCGCGCGCCACGTGGCGCCCGGGCGCGTGCGTGAACCCGGCGCACGCGCCCGGTTGTGGACCGGCCGGTTGGGGGGCTCCCATTGGTGGCCGCCGTGCACCGAGCCTGTGGACCCGCCCCGTGAACCACCTTCTCTCTCCCTCCTTTTCTTCTTCTTCTTCCTCCCGCACCGCATTTTCTCCCTTTCTTTCTTTCTTCTGCACCCGAGAGCGAGAGGGAGTGAGGGAGGGGGATTGCGTGAGGTGCGGCGGCGCGTCGTGGACCTCGTTTTGCGTGCGAGGTCGCCCGGCGGAGCGTTTCGGCGACGGCGGCGCTAACGGGTAGGTCCCGTGTGTTGGTTTTACTGTATTTTTGTACAGTTTTCGGGGCGACCTTCTGGACTGTAATTAACCCTCTTGCTCTTTTCTGTGTCCGGCATCGTGCACCGTTTCGCGTGCGGACTCCGTTTTGCGTGCGGACTCCGGCACCGTGCACCGTTTTGCGTGCGGACTCCGGCACCGTGCACCGTTTTGCGTGCGGACTCCGTTTTGCGTGCGGTTTCTGGCACCGTGCATCGTTTTGCGTGCGGATTCCGGCGCCGTGCACCGTTTCGCGTGCAGACTCCGTTTTTGGTGCGGACTCCGGCAGCGTGCTCCGTTTTGCGTGCGGACTCCGGCGGCGTGCTCCGTTTTGCGTGCGGACTCCGACGGCGTGTCCCGTTTTACGTGCGGATCGCGTGGAGGCCAATTGCAAGTGTCTACGAGCAATTGGTGGCAAATCGAGGTGGGTGGCCTTATCTCCAAGTTTTATGGACTGTACAGTATTTCTACTGATGTAGGATTATGCATGATAGTTTATTTCATTGTGTAGTATGCTAGATTGTAGGAATTGTTATTCCTTTTATTATCTGTTGATACAGCTATCTTGGAACTTGACCTAGCACCCCCGTCATATGTTGCATGTGTAACCAGACCAGTAGAAAACCCTCACTTGGGCTAGGGTTAATTATGTTTAGACACCCACACTGTTTTGCTATCCCTGGACATAGTGTTATCCTCGCCCGGGTAGTGGGCCGAGAGGTCGGGATTTTCTTTTAGTGTGGGATGCGTTTGCACTCGTGCTTGGGAGCAGAGTGGAGTCTGGTAGTTGTAGCGGGTTGCTTATCTGTGCCGGGAGCCGTTTGGGTATACGGTAGTCCCGAGAGGTCTTGTTTCCCTGTTGCACAGTCGTGGGAGAGAGCCGTGAGTAGACGGTAGTCCCGGGCCGTCGAGTATCTTCCGGTCCGTCTTGTTGGGAACCGTTGGGGTTGACGGTGGTCCCAGGTCGTTGAGTGTTGTCCGACCTGTTTTGTTACCCTGAGTTGTGGGTCGTTCCTGGCTGTGGAGTATCTCCAACCAGTGAGCCTTGTGCTGCGAGCCGTTGGTGAGGCTAGCGTCTCGTGTTTCGAGTTAGCCGAGCAGCTGAGTCGTCGAGAGTGCTCCGACTGTTGTGCGAGGTATTTGGGGATCTTGAGCCCTACCGTTCTGAGAGTGAGCGTGGATTTTGACTAGCCTGCATATGCCTATGTTTGATACTCTATGCCGCGCCGTTCTACTCAGTTGGAGTCGCGTCCTGAGATGCCGCTGTGGATACGATGGTTGGCCTGTTGAGGCAGTCTTCCGCAGTTGAGGCAGCGATGGGCCTGTTGAGGCAGTTTTGCGCGAGGGATGAGTTAGTAGGACAGGACGCCCCACGTAAATCCCGTCCTCATGTGGATGTGTGGTAGTGGGCAGGAGCGTTCCTAGTCGTCGGGCGCAGGCTTGACTGGACCTTTGAGGTAGTCAGTTCGTTTGGGTCGTTTGAGCACCTTGGGTGCGAGTGGTCTCTTTTACTTTCATCTGTTCCACTTTTGAGTGTCTGGTTAGAGGCATGGTAGCTGTAGAGTAGTTTCCAGCTTTTCTTTCAGATTTCTTTGCCTGTTATCTTTCGCCTCTAGTAGACTTGGTGGGCAGACCGTTGGGCTTGTTGACGGTACCCACTGAGAACTACTGTGGGAAGTAGTTCTCACACCCGTCGTGGTGTCTTTTCCCCAGGGACTTCTTCTTCTGTTCCTGTGCTCCTGTTGCTGATCCTTCGGACCGAGGCGAGGGAGTCGCGAGCTTGTTCCCTACCCGTCGTTGGAGTGTAGCGGTACCCCCCTTCAGAGGAGAGCTTCGGTTGATAGTTTACTTCTTCTTCTTCTGTTGAGAGACCTTTGTAGAGAGGTATAGTGTTGTACTTTATTTTTCAGTTTGAGAGACTGATGTTGTGAGGATATTTTCTTGTATCGAGGGGTTGTACACTGATGTACTTTTTGGAGATATCTCCCTTTTGAGTTCTGTATTAGAGGATTTGTATATGATAGTATTCGGGGAGATGGATATTGTATTTATTTCAGTTGTACAGTGTTTGGACTTCAGTTTTAGTAGTCTACTTTCAGCTCTCTGATATCTGTTTACTGTAGTTGGTTCTTTATGCAGGTTAGACGCTTCGTCTGTACGGCAGTTTCCGTACAGATGGCGGATCTGTTGGCGAGCCCGGGTGGCAGTTTCCACCCCGGGGCGTGACACAATAGGTCTAGTGACAGATCATAAGTAGGAGGTTCACAACATCACCCACCTCGAGCACTAATCCAAGTTCCCAAAAGCGAAACCCAAGCTCAGTCCAAATACTCACCACCAATCTGTACAAAATACCCCAAAGGAAAGTACAAAAGCTATTCATTCACAATTTCCCAAAATCTGTCCCTTAATACCACAGTCCAGAATTCTCCAATTTTACCTGCGAAAAATACTCAGAAAAATCCAAGAAAATACTATCGCGATCCTCGCGACGAACCCGTTGAAACGAGTACCTGCACGCCCAAATCGGAGTTTCCTACGCTGAGATAAAAATCCGGCAAGGGAAACACCCCAATCCAAACTGTACCAAATTTCTGTAACAAAGAACCACAGAAAAAGGAGATTCTCACCCTCGTGGAAAATCCAGAAAAATCCGAGAAAAATCCAGGAGACTCCTTGCGAAGTGTAGATGAAAAATGCCTTTTGAATCGCCTCGATCCGACGTCTGAGCGAAAAGATACGGCAAAAACACCGCGGTGCTATCCAAAAGTCCGCGAAGAAAAATGGGTCAAATGGGTGCTCAGAAAACTCCAAGATCAGCATGGAAAACGATGAACGTCAAAACACAGGAGTTGAAGTCCTACCTGTCATGAGTCCAACGGCAGAAGAATCGGCGAAATCGGATGTCGGGGTGAGTCGGGGGAGTCCAAACACTGAGAAGGGGCGAGACGGGTCGCCGGAGAACGAGCGTTGCGCCGCGCCGTAAAATCGTGACCCTCGGGATACGTGGCTCCGAAAAATCCTCAAAGTCCTCCAAAGGATCGTGCACTGAGAGGGGGAAAATTTCGCTGAAGAACTCTCTGAAGAAAAAGACCCAGAAGAGCCAAAAGAAACACTAAGGACCCTATTTATAGCCCAGCCCAAAGTGTTGTTGGGCCGGGTTTTCGGGCGCATGTTTCGGGCGCATTGCGCCCGAAAATCCGGTCGCATACTCCCAGTCCGACGCGCCCGAATCTCCCTGGTGCTGCCACGTCGCCCAACAACAGGGAATAGCAGTGCAAAGGTCTCGCTGCGCGCCACGCGTCCCCCCGCGATCAGCGGGGGTAGGTACGGCCCGCCAATGGCGGGCCGACGCGTCGCCCGCACTCGAGTGCCCCGACAGCGCCGACAGCGCCACAGTGCGCTCCGTACCGAGGCGCCTCCACCGTGGACTGCGACTTCCTGAGCCAGCCAGTACCATGCCGCCACGTGTCATGCACCTGGTCCACGCATGCCGCGCAAAATCACTGAGCCGCGCCGCGTGTGCCATCCACTACGCGCGCGCCACGTGGCCCGCCCGCGCGGTCCATGCACCAACCCGCATCCCCCGTGGACCGAGCTGCGTGAGCCGGCCAATGACAGGCCGCCACGTGGCTCAGGCTAGTCCACGGTCACCTCCCATGCACCAAAAATTCCCGAAAACTTCCGGAAGCCCGTTTTTGGTCATCCGGACTCCAAATTTAACAAGCAAATAGCCGTTTTCAAGTGTTTTTCCGTGCTGAATCCAAATCCAACCTCAGATTGGCCCAAAACCTTTTCTAAAATTCGGCAAATATAGCCGAATGCCAAATCAGCTAACAAGGTCTCACAAGGTCCATCTGTGGCACCCCTTTGATGCACCATGGGCCAGACACACCAACACTAGGTGTTCTACACAGTGGATTCATCGGAAAGTTGCATGGGAAAAACCAGAACACTACACCGCCACATATACAAATTCCCTCTGCAATCTGACAGAGTCTCCTTTGTATATGCACGGCGTCCCATTTACAATACCATCCATCAACCACACAGCCGTCATCAAACATAGAGCAGGAGAAGTAATTACCTACGGTTTTACAAACGGTGTCCACCCGACACCCAATTTTTAAAACAATTATGTTACGGAATTTGAGTTGGCGTATTTCGTGAATTCGGTTAAGTCTTGAAGATTGAAGATAAAGAAAGCTGGATCATTTAACTCAATCTCAAGAAAGAAGAATTCAAAAGGATCAGGTATGTTTAACTAATTATTTTTTGGTGATCCGAATACTTCTTATAGTGTAGAAACACTTGGATGAATTTCTAATTGCATAAAAATCAAAAACTAGACATGGGACATGTTCAGGATCCGGATCAGACTTTCCAATCCGGATCCCGAAGGGTGTTCGTTCATACACTAGTTCAATTCGGATCGTAGCCTCCTTTGATCCGGATCCCGAACACTGGTTTTACCATTTTATTTGAACGATCCGGATCAGGCATTTCAATCCGGATCCCGAACGTTGGTGTTTGGTGAAAATGTATGAACGATCCGGATCAGGCACTTCGATCCGGAACCCGAACCTTTGTTTTTCTGGAAACTGTCTATCTCGCTACTACAATCCGGATCGCCGAAATCCGATCCGGATCGCCGTCCTGAAAAATTCCAGAAAAGGTTAGTTTTTGATTCTTATCCTCTTCCAATGGTTTCTAACCTATATATAGACCCTTTAATTCATCTTTTAGGGTAATCCACGAAAAAAGGAAAAAGACGACCGAAATAGATAGATCCACAAATAGAGAAGAAAGGAAATACTAGATTTAATTCTATGTTTCTTCATCTATTTTATTAATTTGATTCTAGGTTTACCAAACTCAGATTTTGAGTAGAATCAAATTAATGAATACTTAGATGGTATTTCCGATCTATTTCTAATCTAAGTATTCGGCGGATCATCACCACCCAAAAAACAACGATTTTCCCAAAATCGGCGCGTGGACTCGCGTGGCCTTGTGGATTCAAGGTGCTACCGCTCTCGTGGATTCAGAGCGAGGTACGTTCGTGGATTCGAAGCGTGCTACTGGGTGAAGACCGTGGATTCGGTCGGACATCGTGGATTCGGCGTTGGACGCAGATCGTGGATTCGAGAAACGTCGTGGAGCGAGCGGAGAAGATCAACTAGGAGCGTATGGAAAAGGTTGAGTCGTCTGTGAGTACGGTATATCACCTTGTACGTGTTTAATTCTAGTGGATTTCACCGTGTTATCGGTCCCGTGGTTTTTTACTCCGGTTTGGAGTTTTCCACGTAAAAATCTCTGCGTGTTATTTATTTTTCCGCATTGGGTTTTATATCGCAAAGATTTTTGAGTGTTTATTGTTTACACCTATTCACCCCCCTCTAGGTGTTTTTTCCCCTATTTAGATCCAATTATACATAACCCAACAAGTGGTATCAGAGAGGGAATAGGGTTGTAAACAATGGTTGAAGGTGGAAACATCAACAGACCCCCGTTCTTCGATGGAACAAATTATGCCTACTGGAAAGTACGGATGAAAGCCTTTTTAATTTCCATCGACGAACGGGTGTGGCAATCAATTGAATTAGGATGGTCTAATCCAACTGAAATTCTTGCTGATGTTCGCACCATCAAACCTAGGTCGAAATGGACCAAGGAAGAGATAGATACTTCTTCTTACAATGGCAAAGGGATTAACGCTTTATTTAATCCTTTGTCGCAAACAGAGTTCTCTCGCGTCTCGGCATGTGAGACTGCGAAAGAAATCTGGGATGTTCTTCAAGTTACGCATGAGGGAACTAACCTTGTGAAGATTCAGAAACTGCAAATGCTCACGAGCAAGTTTGACTCAATTTTCATGGCAGAAAATGAATCTTTCACAGACTATTACTGTGAGGTCCCGGAATCCCCCGCGTAGGGTTGCTGGTTGTTGGGCAGCTTTTAGTGGCCGTTGGGAGTGGTTATGCGCTTGTCGGGCCCGAGAAATGGATTTGTGATGCAATTTGGAATTTAGTTGCATCACTGGAGGCCTGCGTGGTGTGTCGGTGATGTTTGCGCACAATTTGGACACCAGTGGTGGACTTCGGCTTTAAATTGAGATCCCGTGGGAATTTGGAGGACCCGTCGGGTGTTTTGAGGTGGTTTCGCGCGTTTCAGATGTCAAAATTGGACTCCGGGCGAAGTTTGGATAAAAGTTTACCTCTCCGGTCGCCTTCGGGAATTTTTAGAGTTGGAATTTGGCAAATCGGACTTTAAAAAGGGACCCGGCGCGAAAATCGGATCGAGTGGGCATTCGGTAAATTTTCGGACGAGAATTTGGAGAATCGGACATCGTTTTTGGATTTAGCGCGCGAAATGGCTAAGAATGGACTATTTACTTGTTGGTTTTGGAGCCCGGATGAAGTGCGCGTTTTTCGAGGCATCACGGCACGAATCTCGAGGCGAGGTGAGGCAAATCCCCAGGAGAGCGGCTCGCGGATCGAGGCGGGCGCGCGGCTCGAGGAGCGTACGGCGCGGCAGGGGGGGCGCACAGGCGCTTCGGCGGGAATCGCGCAGGGGCCGCCACGTGGCGGCCCCCCATCCGCGCCCGCGCGGACGCGGGGTGCGAGCGTCCGTGCGGCGCGCTCGGTGTCCCGCGCCTGCGCGGTGCTGGGTGTCACGCGCCCGTGTGGCGCGTGACTGCACGCACCGCGTGGCGCGCGGTGACTCGGCCACGTGGCGGGCGGGGGCGCCCGCTGCGCCTGGTGCGCGCCCCTGTGTGTGGACCGGGCGGTTGGAGGCCCCCCATTGGATGGTCCACCGTGGACCGGGCTCCGTGGACCACCTTCTCCTCCCCTTTTTCTTCTTCTTCTTCTTTCTCCACCCCGAGCTCCATTTCTCCTTTTCTTTCCTTCCTTCTTCAACCGAGCGAGAGAGAGAGTGAGAGAGGGAATAAGGAGGAGATTTTTGGGTGGTGCGGCGGTGCGTCGCGGGCCTCGTGGAGCGTGCGAGGTTCTCCGAAGGGAGCGTTTCGGCGACAGCGGCACAGTCGGGTAGGTCCCGTATGTTTGTTTTTACGATATTTTTAGCACAGTTTTGGAGCGATATTTTGGACTGTGAATTGACCCTCTTGCTCTTATCTGTGTTTCTCTGCACCGTTTTGCGTGCGGTCCCCGACGGCGTGCTCCGTTTTGCGTGCGGACTCCGTTTTGCGTGCGGATTCTAGCACCGTGCTCCGTTTTGCGTGCGGATTCCGGCACCGAGCACCGTTTTGCGTGCGGACTCTGTTTTGCGTGCGGACTCCGGCACCGTGCACCGTTTTGCGTGCGGACTCCGTTTTGCGTGCGGATTCTGGCACCGTGCTCCGTTTTGCGTGCGAATTCTGGCACCGCGCACCGTTTTGCGTGCGGACTCTGTTTTGCGTGCGGACTCCGGCACCGTGCACCGTTTTGCGTGCGGACTCCGGCACTGTGCACCGTTTTGCGTGCGGACTCCATTTTGCGTGCGGATTTTGGCACCGTGCTCCGTTTTGCGTGCAGACTCTATTTTGCGTGCGGACTCCGGCACCGTGCTCCGTTTTGCGTGCGGATTCCGGCACCGTGCTCCGTTTTGCGTGCGGATTCCGGCACTGTGCACCGTTTTGCGTGCGGACTCTGTTTTGCGTGCGGATTTCGGCACCGTGCTTCGTTTTGCGTGCGGACTCCGGCAGCGGACTTCGTTTTGCGTGCGGATCGCGTGGAGGCCAATTGCAAGTGTCTACGAGCAATTGGTGGCACGTTGAGGTGGGTGGCCTTATCTCCAAGTTTTATGGACTGTACAGTAATTCTACTGATGTAGGACTATGCATGATAGTTTATCTTCTTGTGTAGCATGCTAGATTGTAGGAATTGTTATTCCTTTTATCATCTGTTAATACAGCTATCTTGGAACTTGACCTAGCACCCCCGTCATATGTTGCATGTGTAACCAGACCAGTAGAAAACCCTCACTTGGGCTAGGGTTATTTATGTTTAGACACCCACACTGTTTTTTTATCCCTGGACATAGTGTTATCCTCGCCCGGGTAGTGGGCCGAGAGGTCGGGACTTTCTTTTAGTGTGGGATGCGTTTGCACTCGTGCTTGGGAGCAGAGTGGAGTCTGGTAGTTGTAGTGGGTTGCTTATCTGTGCCGGGAGCCGTTTGGGTAAACGGTAGTCCCGGGAGGTCTAGTATCCCTGTTGCGCTGTCGTGGGAGGGAGCCGTTGAGCAGGCGGTTGTCCCGGGCCGTCGAGTATCTTCCGGCCAGTGTTGTTGGGAACCGTTGGGGTTACGGTGATCCCAGGTCGTTGAGTGTTGTCCGACCAGTATTGTTAGCTTGAGTTGTGGGTCGTTCCTGGCTGTGGAGTACCTCCAGCCAGTGTGCCTTGTGCTGCGAGCTGCTGGAGAGGCTAGCGTCTCGTGTTCCGTGTGAGCTGATCAGCTGAGTCGTAGAGAGTGCTCCGACTGTTGTGCGAGATATTTGGGGATCTTGAGTCCTGCCGTTCTGGGAGTGAGCGTGGTTTTTGACTATAGCCTGCTTATGCCAATTTGTGATACTCTATGCCGCGCCGTTTTCCTCAGTTAGAGTCGCGTCCCTGAGATGCCGCTGTGGATACGATGGGCCTGTTGAGGCAGTTTTGCGCGAGGGGTGAGTTAGTCGGGCAGGACGCCCCACGTAAATCCCGTCCTCATGGGGATGTGTGGTAGTGGGCAGGCGCGTTCCTAGTCGACAGGCGCAGGCTTGACTGGACCCTATGAGGCAGTCAGTTCGATTGGGTCTATTGAGCACCTTGGGTGCGAGTGGTCTCTTTTACTTTCATCTGTTCTGCTTTTTGAATATCTAGATAGAGGCATGGTAGCTGTTGTCACGCCCCGGGTGTAAACCAGAACCCGGGCCCGTCCACAGATCCGCCGTGCATACGGAATTTTCCGTGTACACGAAGCGCTGGTAACCTGCTCAGATATAAAATATATAATGAAGGAGCATAAAACAGAGCTAAACTAAAACTAATACAACTCAGACAAATGCTGGAAATAAAAGTACAATAAGCTCTCACAAATATACAAGTGTCTCTCCCAGCTCACGAAATAAATACAACCAGCAGGCCGCAGCCAGACCCAAAATAAAAGGAAATACAACCGTCTGAGTGTACTGGGGATACATCAAAACTACAAACTCGAACTCGGGGCAGTGGCTATCTAATCCGCGATCCTCTTACCTCGATCCAGGGAAGAGGGTCCCGCAACTCCCGCAGAGGACTCTGCAAAACAAAGGGGACAAGAAAAGAGAAAGCAGTGGGGGGTGAGAACTACTATAAAAACAGTAGCCTCCCCTAGTGGGTAGACCTCAAACTCAGATATGCCCACTAGGACTATCAGAGGCGAAAATGAAAACAGAGGTGGTAAGCTACAAATACACTACTGATGAATAGCTACCACTAACATGCCTCTAAGATGCCTAACTAAAGAATAGCTGAAAGCATGCACCAGAACGTCAAAGACTGACAGACCAACCCAATCAAAACACCAGTAAACACTGGTACTGCCTGCTCTGCTGTCAACCTCACAACTCAGTAACTCCCCTGTCCAAATGACCGGAACCCAACACAGTCTGACCGGCACCCAACACGGTCTGAAACCTACTCCGGAGTGGAACTCGAGGGGAGCGACCCCACACGAGCATAGTATCACTGTCACTAGTATCATCAGTATCATAACATAGCAGGACGGGGTCACGACTCTGATCAAAGTGGGGAAAACCCATCCACTACAGGGAAACTCGATCCCCTACCTCCAATCTGATGCAAAAGTAATAATAATAATAATAATCCGGTCAACCGCCCACAGTCCGCGGTCGCCACAACACCCAAACATCGATCCCCGACTGTCCCAACTCTGAACATCTGACTACACAATCCCCTAAGACTCGACGACAGGAGAACGAATAAAAGCATGGTTTCTCCTAAGTCAATTCCAATATGCTTGTGTAGCAGAAAAAGGTGGCCTAGCTAGATGACCATTCAAGCATGCAAAGTCCTTTATTTGATAAAATCATTTCAATTATTCTAACATATGCAACATTAAATGTTTGGAACTCCCGATGTACATGTGGCAGGATATATGATACATGATACAATTTAGATGCACAATCTACTAGCAAGTACCTCTTTTTACAACATGCATTCTAACCTCATGCCCAAACCTTCCCTTAACATATGACATGATATGGCTTTAGTATTCTTACCAACAAATTGAATGGCATATCTAAACATGGAAACACCACTTACTAATCTGTAACCTGCTAACAATGCAAATATCAAAGGAACCTTAATCTCATACAAGCATGCTCGATACATTTACAATTATTAGCACATGATCAAGGCATTCTAATAGGCCTAGTGACATTCACAAGTAGGAGGTTCACAACATCACCCACCTCGAGCGCTATTCCAAGTTCCCAAAAGCGAAGTCCAAGATCAGTCCAAAACTCACCACCAATCTGTACAAAATACCCCAAAGGAAAATACATAAGCTATCCATTCTCAATTTCCAAAATCTGTCCCCTAATTCCACAGTCCAGAATTCTCAAATTTTTACCTGCGAATAATGCCCAGAAAAATCCAAGAAAAATACTATCGCGATCCTCGCGATGAGCCCGTCGAAACGAGTACCTGCACGCCCAAATCGGAGTTTCCTACGCTAAGATAAAAATCCGGCAAGGGGTACACCCCAATTCAAACTGTACCAAATTTCTGTAACAAAGAACCACAGAGAAAGGAGATTCTCACCCTCGTGCAAAATCCAGAAAAATCTGAGAAAAAACCAGGAGACTCCTTGCGAAGATTAGATGAAGATTGCCTTTTGAATCGCCTCAATCCGACGTCTGAGCGAAAAGATACGGCAAGAACACCGCGGTGCTGTCCAAAAGTCCGCAAAGAAAAATGGGTCAAATGGGTGCTCAGAAAACTCCAAGATCAGCACGGAAATCGAGGAACCTCAAAACACAGGAGTTGAAGTCCTACCTGTCGTGAGTCCAACGGCGCAAGAATCGGCGAAATCCGATGTCGGGGTGAGCCGGAGGAGTCCAAACACTGAGAAGGGGCGAAGAAGATCGCCGGGAAACAAGCGTCGCGCCGCGCCGTAAAATGGTGAACCTCGGGAAGAGTGCCTCGAAAAATCCTCAAAGTTCTCCAATGGGTAGTGCACTGAGGAAGGGAAAACTTCTCTGAAGAATGCTCTGCGAAAATGGGGTCCAAAAAGCCAAAAGAACGAACAGGGAAAGCTATTTATAGGCCCAGCCCATATGCTGTTGGGCCGGGTTTTCGGGCGCAGGTTTCGGGCGCACTGCGCCCGGAAACCCGGTTGCACGCCTCCCGTCCGACACGCCCGAAACTCCCAGGGGCGGCCACGTCACCCCAAACAGGGGACAGCAAATCCCGGCGGCCCGCTATGCGCCGCGTGTCCCCTCGCGGTCAGCGGGGGTAGGTACGGCCGCCCAACCGCGAGGCGACACGTGGCGCACTCGAGTGCGGCCGACCGCCCGCCTGGCGCCACTGTGCGCGCGCTGTCCCGAGGCGCCCCCCCGCGCACACCGTGGACCACGCCCACGTGAGCCAACGAATCCGAAGCCGCCACGTGTCATGCGCCCGGTCCACCGCAACCCCGCAAAACCGGTGAGCCGTGCCGCGTGCGCCGGCCTATCAGGGCACGCCACGCGTCTCCCGCCCGCGGTCCATGCACCGCCGCGCCACCCCGTGGACCGAGCTGCATGAGCCGGCCAATAATAGGCCGCCACGTGGCTCAGGCCGGTCCACGAGTCTCCCCCATGCACCGAAAATCCCCGAAAACTTCCGGAAGCCCGCTTTTGGTCATCCGGACTCCAAATTTAACAAGCAAATAGCCGTTTTCAAGCGTTTTTCCACGCTGAATCCAAATCCAACCTCAGATTGGCCCAAAACCTTTTCTAAAATTCGGCAAATGCAGCCGAAGGCCAAATTCGCTATCAAAGTCTCACAAGGCCCATCTGTGGCACCCCTTCGATGCACCATGGGCCAGACACACCAACACTAGGTGTTCTACACAGTGGATTCACCGGAAAGTTGCACGGGAAAAACCAGTACACTACATCCTCCCCCACAAGAAAAAGTTTCATCCTCGAAACAAAAGTCATACCTCAAGCAGGGGCCTCAAACAAGTGGGGGTAAGCATCCATCATCGCTGACTCCAGCTCCCAGGTAGCCTCGCGCTCATCATGACTGCTCCAGAGGACCTTCACATACGGGATGGCCCGACTGCGCAACTCCCTAACCTCATGGTCCAAGATCCTCAACGGCCGCTCAACATAGCTCAGGTTCTCAGCAACCTCCAATGGGGTGAAATCGATGATATGGGACGGGTCATGAACATACCTCCTCAGTGTCGATACATGAAAAACATTGTGAACACCTGAAAGCCTGGGAGGAAGCGCAAGCCTGTAGGCAACTGGCCCTAAGCGCTCCAACACCTCAAAAGGTCCAATATAACGAGGGCTCAGTTTCCCACGAATGCCAAATCTCCGAATCCCCTTCGAAGGCGAGACTTTCAGAAAAACATGGTCACCCACCTGAAACTCTAAGTCTCGCCGTCGAGTATCAGCATAACTCCTCTGTCGACTCTGGGCGGTCTCGAGATGTCGCCGTATCAATCTGACCTTTTCCTCTGCCTCTAAAAGTAGATCAGGACCCAAAGTCCTCTTCTCACCCACGTCACTCCAATACAGGGGTGACCGACACTTGCGTCCATACAACGCTTCAAACGGAGCCATCTGAATGCTCGCTTGATAGCTGTTGTTGTACGCAAACTCAACTAATCCCAAGTGTCGGTACCATCCTCCTCCGAAGTCCAGAATGCATGCTCTCAACATATCCTCGAGGGTCTGAATAGTGCGCTCTGACTGCCCATCGGTCTGTGGGTGGAATGCTGTACTGAATCAGAGCTGCGTCCCCAAGGCTGTCTGTAAACTCCTCCAGAAATGCGAGACAAACCTCGGGTCTTTATCTGATACGATGGAAACGGGTACCCCGTGCAATCTAACCACCTCAGCCAAGTACGCCTGTGCGAGTCGCTCCATCGGCCAAGTCATCTGAACCGGCAAAAAGTGAGCGGACTTGGTAAGCCTGTCCACGACTACCCAGATAGCATCCGCTCCCGTCTGTGCTCTCGGCAAACTAGTGACAAAATCCATCATAACATGTTCCCATTTCCATTCTGGGATTGGGAGACTCTGCAACTTGCCAGCAGGTACACGATGCTCAGCCATTACTTGCTGACAAGTTAGACAGTGTGCTACAAATCTCCCAATGTCTCTTTTCATCCCATTCCACCAAAACTGTGCCTTAAGGTCCCTATACATCTTAGTCCCACCAGGATGGATGGTATAAGGTGTATAGTGGGCCTCCCTCAAGATCTGCTCTCGGATCTCTGCATCCATAGGCACACACGCGCGGTCCCTGTACAGCAGTACTCCCGCAGCATCAACTGAAAAGTCCCCTATCAAATCAGTCTGCATCTACTCTCGAATCCTCATCAGGTGGGGGTCCTCACTCTATCTCTCCCGAATCCTGTCCAACAGAGTGGGCTGCACGACTAGAGACATAAGTCTAGCAGAGACCCCAGGGGACACAACCTCGAGCTCTAACCGCCTCATCTGCTCAAGTAATGGCGCCTGATCGGTGATCATCAAAGATAGACTCTGTACTGCTCTCCTGCTCAGGGCATCAGCAACCACGTTGGCCTTGCCAGGATGGTATAATATGTCTACATCATAATCTTTCAACAATTCCAACCATCTGCGCTGCCTCAAGTTGAGCTCCTTCTGTGTGAACAGGTATTTCAAGCTCTTGTGGTCGGTGTAAATCTCGCAGTGCTCCCCATACAGGTAGTGGCGCCACAACTTTAGTGCAAAAATCACTGCAGCTAGCTCCAAATCATGGGTAGGGTAATTCTTTTCATAATCCTTCAGTTGCCGAGAGGCATAAGCGATTACCCTTCCCTCCTGCATCAGCACGCAACCAAGTCCACTGTGCGATGCGTCGCTGTATATCACGTATCCTTTCCCCATAACGGGGAGGGAAAGGACAGGAGCCGACATCAATCTGTTCTTTAAATCCTCAAAGCTCCTCTGGCAATCCTCACTCCAAGTAAACTTAATCCCTTTTCACGTCAAACGAGTGAGGGGTGTGGAAAGTTTCGCAAAACCTTCCACAAACCGACGGTAATATCCTGCTAAGCCCATGAAACTGCGGACCTCTGATACCGTCGTCGGTCGGGGCCAATCCCGGACTGCCTCGATCTTCGCCGGGTCTACTGCCACTCCAGCGGCTGAAATCACGTGGCCCAAAAAGACAACCTCCCGAAGCCAGAAATCACACTTAGATAACTTGGCATACAACTTTCTCTCTCTCAGAAGTTGTAGCACAATCCTCAGATGCTCCTCGTGCTCCACATCGCTTCGGGAATAAACTAGGATGTCATCAATAAAAACAACGACGAACCGATCCAGGTATGGTCGAAAAATCCTGTTCATTAAATCCATAAAAGCAGCAGGGGCATTTGTCAATCCAAAAGGCATGACGGTGAACTCATAATGCCCGTACCGCGACCTGAATGCCGTCTTCGGGATGTCCTCGGCCTTCACCTTCAATTGGTGGTAACCAGACTGTAAGTCAATCTTGGAGAAGACACAAGACCCTTGCAGCTGATCAAATAAGTCATCAATGCGCGGCAAAGGGTACTTGTTCTTGATGGTCGCTTTATTCAGCTCCCGGTAATCAACGCACAGTCGAAGCGAACCATCTTTCTTCTTCACAAATAGCACCGGCGCTCCCCAAGGCGATACACTCGGTCTCACAAAACCCTTGTCCATTAAATCCTGGAGTTGCGCCTTTAATTCTCGCAGCTCAGCCGGTGCCATTCGGTAAGGAGCCTTAGAGATTGGCGCAGTTCCTGGAACTACGTCAATCAAAAACTCAACCTCCCTATCCGGCGGCATACTAATCAGCTCTGGAGGAAACACATCCGGGAACTCGCGGGCAATCGGGATATCCGCGAGTCCCGGAGCCGCCGTAGGCTCCTTAACCACAGATGCCAAAAAGGCTATGCATCCACTGCGCATCATCTGCCTCGCACGAGAAGTCGAAACCACAGAGGCAAAGAAAGCACTCTGGCACCCCCCGAAAACGAACACCTCCTGGCCTGGCTCGCTAAAAGTAACAGTCCTCGCGGCGCAATCAATCGTCGCGAAATAGCGAGCCAGCAAATCCATCCCCAGCACAATGTCAAAATCTCCCAGCTGACTAAGGACCATCAGGTCCGGTGGCAAAATCCAAGACTCAAGCTGTACCGGGCAAGACCAACAACACTCCTCTACATGCAGTATGTGATCGGGAACCTGTACCTCTAATGCATGTGGCAACCGACCTAACTCTAGTCCATGAGATGATGCAAATGCTCTTCTGATAAAAGAATGTGATGCACCGGTATCAAATAAAGTGCGAGCTCTAATACCAAAAAGTAAAGTGATACCTGCCACCACGTGGTCGGCTGCCGTGGAGTCCCCTACCTGAGCGGCGTAGACTCGCCCGCTCTGAGCTGGTGGTCGGTAGTCTGCAGGGTGGGAGGAAGGTGCCCTGCTCGCAGGAGCATAGGGCCGCTGAGCTGGCGGTCGCTGCTGAGGTGGAAGAGAAACTGAGGCCGAAGAAGGCGCCACTGATGCCGAAAAAGGGCATGAAGATCGTATGTGCCCGGCCTGACCACAGCCATAACAACGCCCCCACCTCTGATCACAAGTGCCGGGGAAATGCTGACCCCCGCAGAAGATACAACTGCCAGGGGCCCGAAACTGCCGTGACTGCTGCTGCTGCTGCTGCCTGTGCGACTGCCGCTGAGATCCCTGCTGTCGCGACTGCGACCTCTGCTGCTGCGAGTGCTGCTGCTGTCGCTGGGGCTGCTGATGCTGTGGGGGCCTCTGGGATCCCCCAGGCCCTCGCCGCTCCGAACGCCCCCGGCCCGTAAACTGAGGCGGTGGCGGTCGGGGCGGCCTCCAGGAGCTGGCCTGTCCCCCCTCATCCGATGCTGGTCGCTTCCTCTCAGAACTCTGAGCGACCAGACCTCCGCGTCTAGAAACAACATGATCTCCCCTCTCGACCCACTGTGCATGATCCACTGCCTCTGATAAAGTCTGAAGCCTCTGGGCGTGTACCAAGGTATAGATCTCGGGGCGCAAACCTGTCTCAAACAGCTCCACCTGTTGCAGCCCATCCCTGGCAACATAGGGTACGCAGTTGAGCAACTGCATAAACTCCTGGAAATAGTCCCACACTGGGCGATCACCCTGCTGCAGGTTCTTCAAGTCATCTTGTATCTTCTTCTTCACGCTCGTGGAGAAGTAAGTGTCAAGGATCATCCTCCTGAACTCCGACCAGGGTAGCTGTCGGGTGACCTGAAACTCTAAGGGCTCGACCCGACGCCACCAAGCATCTGCATCCCCCTCTAGACAGTGTACTGCCAAATGTGCTCTGAACCTCTGGTCAATGAAGAAGTCCCGAAACAACTTCTCCATTGATGCTAGCCACGATCCAATCTCCCAAGGGTGAGTGCTCCGCCCCGAGAACTTAGGGGGTCCTCGCTTACAGAACTGCGTGAGTTTGTCAGAAAACTCCCGCTCCTCCTCTGGGGTCAAAGGCCTGAACATCCCCTGGGCCCCACTGCTCGACGACGGCGCTGTAGGGGCAGGTGGAATAGTCGGTGGTACAACAGGTGGTACTAGGGCCTCTGCAGTAGTAGGGGGAGGTGCCGCAACCTGGGCAAATAACTGCTCGAACCTCTGCTCCTGTCGGCGGTGGCTCTCCGCCAACTGGGCCACCATGGCCCTCAGCTCACTGATCTCAGAAGGCCCGGACTGCTCCGGCTCCTCCGGGGGTGTAGGAGTACCCCGAGTAGGAATCTGCCGCCTAGGAGGCATCCTGCCACACAAGAATCCACGGGTCAGTAAACCAAACCACTCTCGACCCAATCCAGCGAAAGTCATGGACATTCCCCTATTTCTGTAACCTTATGTTGTCTGCAGCCAACATAATAGTCCCCCAGAAATAGGCTATGCCAATCCCTCTCCACTCACAGGAAGAGTTAACAACTAATTGCCGACTTTCGCACAATATCACGTCACTCACGCTCTGCCTTCCTAGGGTCTGCCAAAAGCCTAGGGTTTCCTAAGTCCCAACTGACCTATCCCTCAGCTCTGATACCAACTAATCTGTCACGCCCCGGGTGTAAACCAGAACCCGGGCCCGTCCACAGATCCGCCGTGCATACGGAATTTTCCGTGTACACGAAGCGCTGGTAACCTGCTCAGATATAAAATATATAATGAAGGAGCATAAAACAGAGCTAAACTAAAACTAATACAACTCAGACAAATGCTGGAAATAAAAGTACAATAAGCTCTCACAAATATACAAGTGTCTCTCCCAGCTCACGAAATAAATACAACCAGCTGGCCGCAGCCAGACCCAAAATAAAAGGAAATACAACCGTCTGAGTGTACTGGGGATACATCAAAACTACAAACTCGAACTCGGGGCAGTGGCTATCTAATCCGCGATCCTCTTACCTCGATCCAGGGAAGAGGGTCCCGCAACTCCCGCAGAGGACTCTGCAAAACAAAGGGGACAAGAAAAGAGAAAGCAGTGGGGGGTGAGAACTACTATAAAAACAGTAGCCTCCCCTAGTGGGTAGACCTCAAACTCAGATATGCCCACTAGGACTATCAGAGGCGAAAATGTAAACAGAGGCGGTAAGCTACAAATACACTACTGATGAAGAGCTACCACTAACATGCCTCTAAGATGCCTAACTAAAGAATAGCTGAAAGCATGCACCAGAACGTCAAAGACTGACAGACCAACCCAATCAAAACACCAGTAAACACTGGTACTGCCTGCTCTGCTGTCAACCTCACAACTCAGTAACTCCCCTGTCCAAATGACCGGAACCCAACACGGTCTGACCGGCACCCAACACGGTCTGAAACCTACTCCGGAGTGGCACTCGAGGGGAGCGAGCCCACACGAGCATAGTATCACTGTCACTAGTATCATCAGTATCATAACATAGCAGGACGGGGTCACGACTCTGATCAAAATGGGGAAAACCCATCCACTACAGGGAAACTCGATCCCCTACCTCCAATCTGATGCAAAAGTAATAATAATAATAATAATCCGGTCAACCGCCCACAGTCCGCGGTCGCCGCAACACCCAAACATCGATCCCCGACTGTCCCAACTCTGAACATCTGACTACACAATCCCCTAAGACTCGACGACAGGAGAACGAATAAAAGCATGGTTTCTCCTAAGTCAATTCCAATATGCTTGTGTAGCAGAAAAAGGTGGCCTAGCTAGATAACCATTCAAGCATGCAAAGTCCTTTATTTGATAAAATCATTTCAATTATTCTAACATATGCATCATTAAATGTTTGGAACTCCCGATGTACATGTGGCAGGATATATGATACATGATACAATTTAGATGCACAATCTACTAGCAAGTACCTCTTTTTACAACATGCATTCTAACCTCATGCCCAAACCTTCCCTTAACATATGACATGATATGGCTTTAGTATTCTTACCAACAAATTGAATGGCATATCTAAACATGGAAACACCACTTACTAATCTGTAGCCTGCTAACAATGCAAATATCAACAAAGGAACCTTAATCTCATACAAGCATGCTCGATACATTTACAATTATTAGCACATGATCAAGGCATTCTAATAGGCCTAGTGACATTCACAAGTAGGAGGTTCACAACATCACCCACCTCGAGCGCTATTCCAAGTTCACAAAAGCGA
This sequence comes from Tillandsia leiboldiana, assembly GCA_029204045.2. Lineage (NCBI taxonomy): Eukaryota > Viridiplantae > Streptophyta > Magnoliopsida > Poales > Bromeliaceae > Tillandsia > Tillandsia leiboldiana. The sequence continues at coordinate 14,942,320 of CM055061.1, forward strand.
AGTCCAAGATCAGTCCAAAACTCACCACCAATCTGTACAAAATACCCCAAAGGAAAATACATAAGCTATCCATTCTCAATTTCCAAAATCTGTCCCCTAATTCCACAGTCCAGAATTCTCAAATTTTTACCTGCGAATAATGCCCAGAAAAATCCAAGATAAATACTATCGCGATCCTCGCGACGAGCCCGTCGAAACGAGTACCTGCACGCCCAAATCGGAGTTTCCTATGCTGAGATAAAAATCCGGCAAGGGGTACACCCCAATTCAAACTGTACCAAATTTCTGTAACAAAGAACCACAGAGAAAGGAGATTCTCACCCTCGTGAAAAATCCAGAAAAATCTGAGAAAAATCCAGGAGACTCCTTGCGAAGAGTAGATGAAGATTTCCTTTTGAATCGCCTCAATCCGACGTCTAAGCGAAAAGATACGGCAAGAACACCGCGGTGCTGTCCAAAAGTCCGCGAAGAAAAATGGGTCAAATGGGTGCTCAGAAAACTCCAAGATCAGCACGGAAATCGAGGAACCTCAAAACATAGGAGTTGAAGTCCTACCTGTCGTGAGTCCAACGGCGCAAGAATCGGCGAAATCCGATGTCGGGGTGAGTCGGAGGAGTCCAAACACTGAGAAGGGGCAAAGAAGATCGCCGGGAAACAAGCGTCGCGCCACGCCGTAAAATGGTGAACCTCGGGAAGAGTGCCTCCAAAAATCCTCAAAGTTCTCCAATGGGTAGTGCACTGAGGGAGGGAAAACTTCTCTGAAGAATGCTCTGCGAAAATGAGGTCCAAAAAGCCAAAAGAACGAACAGGGAAAGCTATTTATAGGCCCAGCCCATATGCTGTTGGGCCGGGTTTTCGGGCGCAGGTTTCGGGCGCACTGCGCCCGGAAACCCGGTTGCACGCCTCCCGTCTGACGCGCCCGAAACTCCCAGGGGCGGCCACGTCACCCCAAACAGGGGACAGCAAATCCCGGCGGCCCGCTATGCGCCGCGTGTCCCCTCGCGGTCAGCGGGGGTAGGTACGGCCGCCCAACCGCGAGGCGACACGTGGCGCACTCGAGTCCGGCCGACCGCCCGCCTGGCGCCACTGTGCGCGCACTGTCCCGAGGCGCCCCCCCGCGCACACCGTGGACCGCGCCCACGTGAGCCAACGAATCCGAAGACGCCACGTGTCATGCGCCCGGTCCACCGCAACCCCGCAAAACCGGTGAGCCGTGCCGCGTGCGCCGGCCTATCAGGGCACGCCACGCGTCTCCCGCCCGCGGTCCATGCACCGCCGCGCCTCCCCGTGGACCGAGCTGCGTGAGCCGGCCAATAATAGGCCGCCACGTGGCTCAGGCCGGTCCACGAGTCTCCCCCATGCACCGAAAATCCCCGAAAACTTCCGGAAGCCCGCTTTTGGTCATCCGGACTCCAAATTTAACAAGCAAATAGCCGTTTTCAAGCGTTTTTCCGCGCTGAATCCAAATCCAACCTCAGATTGGCCCAAAACCTTTTCTAAAATTCGGCAAATGCAGCCGAAGGCCAAATCCGCTATCAAAGTCTCACAAGGCCCATCTATGGCACCCCTTCGATGCACCATGGGCCAGACACACCAACACTAGGTGTTCTACACAGTGGATTCACCGAAAAGTTGCACGGGAAAAACCAGTACACTACAGCTGTAGAGTAGCTCCAGCTTTTCTTGTTCAGATTTCATTGCACTGTTATCTTTTGCCTCTAGTAGACTTAGTGGGCAGACCGTTGGGCTTGTTGACGGCACCCACTGAGAGCTACTGTGGGAAGTAGTTCTCACACCCGTTGTGGTGTCTTTTTCCTCAGGAACTTCTTCTCCTATTCCTGTTGCTCCAGTTGCTGATCCTTCTGACCGAGGCGAGGGAGTCGCGAGCTAGTTCCCTACCCGTCGTTGGAGTGTAGCGGTACCCCTTCAGAGGAGAGCTTCAGTAGATTAGTGTACTTCTTTTTCCTCTGTTGAGAGACCTTTGCTGTGAGGTATAGAGTTGTACTTTATTTTACAGTTTGAGAGACTGATGTAGTGAGGATATTTTTGTAGTGTGAGCTTGTACACTGATGTACTTTATTGGAGATATCTCCCTTTTGAGTTTTGTATCAGAGGACTTTGTATACGATCTTATTTGGGAGATGGATATTGTATTATTTTCAGTTGTACAGTGTTTGGTTTTCAGTTATTAGTAGTTTACTTTCAGTCTCTGATATCTGTATTTCTGTAGTTGACTCTTTTTGCAGGTTAGACGCTTCGTCTGTACGGCAGTTTCCGTACAGATGGCGGATCTGTTAGTGAGTCCGGGTCGCAGTTTCGACCCCGGGGCGTGACAGATTAGAGTGGTATCAGAGCCTAGGTTGTAGGTCGTGGTGGACTTAGAAACCCTAGGCTTGTGGTTGGACATTAGGATGACTACGTGTGAGTCGTGACTTTTAGCGAGAGTCTTGATTGAGTTTTTACCTCTCCCAAGAGACGGGATGAGTGTTTGGCATGTTTACTTTCCCAAGCGATTATGTTGGCTGCGACAACATAATGCTATGGAATGGATGACATGTCTTGGGCTCTCGCTGGATTGGGTCTTATGGTTGTTGTGTCCTGAAGTTTGTTGTTGTGCAGTGGACTACGATACTCCTGAGACGTCGTGTTGTGAAGAGGACACACCCCGCACCGGATGAGTACCCGAGCAGCGGGAGACAGAGCTTTCAGAGCAGAGCGAGACCTAGGAGTTTGTGTGCTGAGATAGTTTCCCACTTTAACCGAGAGGGGCCGAATCCCTGAACGGTAAAGGATCGAGAACTTCGATAGGCTGAGCCTAGAATCTGTTCTTGTTTGATTGGGGTCCTAGGCACTGGTCTATCGGGATGTTCGGATTTTTGCCGCGTCAGTCGGTTCTTCTCGCCTATGAGTGGGGTGTTGTTGTGGGAGCCGTTTGGAGTGACGGCGGTCCCAGCTGTGTGGACACTTTTCCCTGGCCGAGTTACCAGGAGGCTACTTTCCACTGGCCGAGCTACCAGATGGATGCATTGCCCTGGCCGAGTTACCAGGTGGGCACATGCCCTGGCCGAGATACCAGGAGGACACTTTTCCCTGGCCGAGTTACCAGGAGGATACTTCCACTGGCCGAGCTACCAGTGGCGATGCCGCCCAGTGAGGGGCGATGCCGCCTAGTGAGTGGCGATGCCGCCCAGTGAGTGGCGATGCCACCCAGTGAGTGGCGAAGGTTTGTCCTGTTGAGGCGATTTTCACCTCCAGCCGAGTTACCAGGTGGGTACATGCCCTGGCCGAGTTACCAGGTGGTTGCTTTAGTGAGATTGAGATGGTCTGACAGGACGCCAAAATTTGGTGGCGTCGAGTTCATCCTGTTGGACTACCGGGAGCGCAGTTGTTGACTTGGAACCAGTTTCGTGCTTTGCGGCTCAGGGCCTTCTTTCCTGACAGTGTAAGCAGAAACTGGAAGGGGATCTTAGACTCTTGCAGCAGGGGAGTCGACCTCTTTTGGAGTATGTTCGCGAGTTTTGCGATTGTTGAGCCGGGTACCCCTTGTCGCATGGATGAGGCCCAGGAGGTTGAGCTAGTTGAGAAAGGACTGCATCGGAATATCTAGCTAGTTGAGAAAGGCCGACGTTAGATGCAGCGATTGAGCATGCTTAGCGGGTTGACCTAGGGTCAGTGATCATGTCAGAGATAGACGGAGCGCCAGGGACCAGCTCCGGGGAGAGGCATCCAGTGCCGCCTGAGTTTGGACAGTCGAGTAGATCGAGACCCCGGGGCCGCCACGATTCTAGTCTGAGGGTCGTGAGTCTCAGAGGAGACAGAGATCAGAAGGTTCTCCACCGCCGATGTATCAGCAGCAGCAGCGGGATGACTGTGTCCGTTGTGGTAGGCCGCATTTTGCGCCGCAGTGTGACCACAGGCAGGAAACAGATCATGGTCTTGTCCTAAAGCGGGATCTTCAGTCGTTTGGGCAGCTTCGGCTCCTCCTCCTCCGCTCTTCCAGACAGGTGGAGCTTCGGCAGGTTATGGCCAGATAGTTAGGGCCACTTCTTCGCGGCAGTCCGGCGGACGACCACCCCCGAGCGGGAGCGTCTATGTCGCACAGGATGAGGATTCGGGGGCAGCTAGCCACGTGGTGGCAGGTATTAATCTTATCTCCCCTGCACACGCACTTGAGCGTTATTTGTTGCCGGAGCATCGCATTCATTTCTTCTGTAGGGCATTTGCATTGTTGTATGGCCTAGAGATAGGACCCTCAGCTTGTGCTCGTGAGGTTCAGATACCTGATCACGTGTTGCACATAGATGAGTGTTGTTGGCCCTGCCCAGTGCAGTTAGGGCCCTGGTGTTTGCCTGTTGATCTTTTGGCCCTTCCTCAGCTCCGGGAATTCGAGGTAGTGTTGGGTATAGAACTGTGAGGATCTGAGACCTTGATGCTTGAGTGATGCCACACCGTTGATACACGGTGGTGATGCCACACCGTTGATACACGGTGGTGATGCCACACCGTTGATACACGGTGGTGATGCCACACCGTTGATACACGGTGATGATGCCACACCGTTGATACACGGTGATGATGCCACACCGTTGATACACGGTGGTGTTGCCACACCGTTGATACACGGTGGTGATGCCACACCGTTGATACACGGTGGTGATGCCACGCTGTTGGTGCACGGTAGTGATGCCATGTTGTAGGTACACAACGGTGAGAGTTTTTGAATGCTTCGGACTTTTGACCGCGAGTTTGGGCATCAGCTTTATGATCGCCTTGCGAGCCAGTTTTCAGTCCCGTTCACCGACGGTTTGGTCCCCGTCAGGGTGTTCTTTATTAGTTGAGGGATCGACTTCGACCCGTGGGTCCGTTGGGGTTATGATAGCATGTTGAGTGACCAACTGTGGCATGAGATTGTGTCTCCCGAGGATCCCTTTTGAGGTTAGCCTGCAGTTGAGTAGTCCACTCGGGTGGTTTTGGATCGGGAAGTAACCGAGTGAAGACCCCAGCTTATTGGATTCGTTTCCTTATTGGATGAATGTGTGGGTATACTTCGGGTCGTCTTGTTGAGGTTGGCACTATGATGTGGTTTGGTGCGTGTTGCACTCGTGGTCATTTCCGTTTCCCCCAGCCTTTTACTGGAGCCCCTTGGGTATTTCACGTCTCAGCTCAGGAGTGATGTGTTTTTCCTCGCCCGTGATTGACTTGCCCTTTTGAGATCTGCGATTGTTGGAGTACGAGGGACGCCCGTTGCGATTTCTGGCTCGAGAGATGAGAGAATTGCACATCGGGCCATACCGTACTTGTTGCTGTTGTTGTTGCGGAGTAATCACGGGGAGTGAGTGGTGTTTCGGGGGATGGAGGCGTATTGATGGGAACCTACCCGTGGTATTTGTGACTCCTGATGGACTTGATTTAGTTTCGAGGACGAAACTTTCTTTTAGTGGGGGAGGATGTGAGGTCCCGGAATCCCCCGCGTAGGGTTGCTGGTTGTTGGGCAGCTTTTAGTGGCCGTTGGGAGTGGTTGTGCGCATGTCGGGCCCGAGAAATGGATTTGTGATGCAATTTGGAATTTAGTTGCATCACTGGAGGCCTGCGTGGTGTGTCGGTGATGTTTGCGCACAATTTGGACACCAGTGGTGGACTTCGGGTTTAAATTGAGATCCCGTGGGAATTTGGAGGACCCGTCGGGTGTTTTGAGGTGGTTTCGCGCGTTTCAGATGTCAAAATTGGACTCCGGGCGAAGTTTGGATAAAAGTTTACCTCTCCGGTCGCCTTCGGGAATTTTTAGAGTTGGAATTTGGCAAATCGGACTTTAAAAAGGGACCCGGCGCGAAAATCGGATCGAGTGGGCATTCGGTAAATTTTCGGACGAGAATTTGGAGAATCGGACATCGTTTTTGGATTCAGCGCGTGAAATGGCTAAGAATGGACTATTTACTTGTTGGTTTTGGAGCCCGGATGAAGTGCGTGTTTTTCGAGGCATCACAGCACGAATCTCGAGGCGAGGCGAGGCAAATCCCGAGGAGAGCGGCTCGCGGATCGAGGCGGGCGCGCGGCTCGAGGATCGTACGGCGCGGCAGGGGGGGGCGCACAGGCGCTTCGGCGGGAATCGCGCAGGGGCCGCCACGTGACGGCCCCCCATTCGCGCCCGCGCGGATGCGGGGTGCGAGCGTCCGTGCGGCGCGCTCGGTGTCCCGCGCCTGCGCGGTGCTGGGTGTCACGCGCCCGTGTGGCGCGTGACTGCACGCACCGCGTGGCGCGCGGTGACTCGGCCACGTGGCGGGTGGGGGCGCCCGCTGCGCCTGGTGCGCGCCCCTGTGTGTGGACCGGGCGGTTGGAGGCCCCCCATTGGACGGTCCACCGTGGACCGGGCTCCGTGGACCACCTTCTCCTCCCCTTTTTCTTCTTCTTCTTCTTTCTCCACCCCGAGCTCCATTTCTCCTTTTCTTTCCTTCCTTCTTCAACCGAGCGAGAGAGGGAGTGAGAGAGGGAGTAAGGAGGAGATTTTTGGGTGGTGCGGCGGTGCGTCGCGGGCCTCGTGGAGCGTGCGAGGTTCTCCGAAGGGAGCGTTTCGGCGACGGCGGCACAGTCAGGTAGGTCCCGTATGTTTGTTTTTACGGTATTTTTAGCACAATTTTGGAGCGATATTTTGGACTGTGAATTGACCCTCTTGCTCTTATCTGTGTTTCTCTGCACCGTTTTGCGTGCGGTCCCCGACGGTGTGCTCCGTTTTGCGTGCGGACTCCGTTTTGCGTGCGGATTCTGGCACCGTGCTCCGTTTTGCGTGCGGATTCCGGCACCGTGCACCATTTTGCGTGCGGACTCTGTTTTGTGTGCGGACTCCGGCACCGTGCACCGTTTTGCGTGCGGACTCCGGCACTGTGCACCGTTTTGCGTGCGGATTCTGGCACCGTGCTCCGTTTTGCGTGCGGATTCCGGCACCGTGCACCGTTTTGCGTGCAGACTCTATTTTGCATGCGAACTCCGGCACCGTGCACCGTTTTGCGTGCGGACTCCGGCACTGTGCACCGTTTTGCGTGCGGACTCCGTTTTGCGTGCGGATTTTAGCACCGTGCTCCGTTTTGCGTGCGGATTCTGGCACCGTGAACCGTTTTGCGTGCGGACTCTATTTTGCCTGCGGACTCCGGCACTGTGCTCCGTTTTACGTGCGGATTCCGGCACTGTGCACCGTTTTGCGTGCGGACTCTGTTTTGCGTGCGGATTTCGGCACCGTGCTTCGTTTTGCGTGCGGACTCCGGCAGCGGACTTCATTTTGCGTGCGGATCGCGTGGAGGCCAATTGCAAGTGTCTACGAGCAATTGGTGGCACGTCGAGGTGGGTGGCCTTATCTCCAAGTTTTATGGACTGTACAGTAATTCTACTGATGTAGGACTATGCATGATAGTTTATCTTCTTGTGTAGCACGCTAGATTGTAGGAATTGTTATTCCTTTTATCATCTGTTAATACAGCTATCTTGGACCTTGACATAGCACCCCCGTCATATGTTGCATGTGTAACCAGACCAGTAGAAAACCCTCACTTGGGCTAGGGTTATTTATGTTTAGACACCCACACTGTTTTTTTATCCCTGGACATAGTGTTATCCTCGCCCGGGTAGTGGGCCGAGAGGTCGGGACTTTCTTTTAGTGTGGGATGCGTTTGCACTCGTGCTTGGGAGCAGAGTGGAGTCTGGTAGTTGTAGTGGGTTGCTTATCTATGCCGGGAGCCGTTTGGGTAAACGGTAGTCCCGGGAGGTCTAGTATCCCTGTTGCGCTGTCGTGGGAGGGAGCCGTTGAGCAGGCGGTTGTCCCGGGCGGTCGAGTATCTTTTGGCCAGTGTTGTTGGGAACCGTTGGGGTTACGTTGATCCCAGGTCGTTGAGTGTTGTCCGACCAGTATTGTTAGCTTGAGTTGTGGGTCGTTCCTGGCTGTGGAGTACCTCCAGCCAGTGTGCCTTGTGCTGCGAGTTGCTGGAGAGGCTAGCGTCTCGTGTTCCGTGTGAGCTGATCAGCTGAGTCGTAGAGAGTGCTCCGACTGTTGTGCGAGATATTTGGGGATCTTGAGTCCTACCGTTCTGGGAGTGAGCGTGGTTTTTGACTATAGCCTGCTTATGCCAATTTGTGATACTCTATGCCGCGCCGTTTTCCTCAGTTAGAGTCGCATCCCTGAGATGCCGCTGTGGATACGATGGGCCTGTTGAGGCAGTTTTGCGCGAGGGGTGAGTTAGTCCGGCAGGACACCCCACGTAAATCCCGTCCTCATGGGGATGTGTGGTAGTGGGCAGGCGCGTTCCTAGTCGATAGGCGCAGGCTTGACTGGACCCTATGAGGCAGTCAGTTCGATTGGGTCTATTGAGCACCTTCGGTGCGAGAGGTCTCTTTTACTTTCATCTGTTCCGCTTTTTGAATATCTAGATAGAGGCATGGTAGCTGTAGAGTAGCTCCAGCTTTTCTTGTTCAGATTTCATTGCACTGTTATCTTTTGCCTCTAGTAGACTTAGTGGGCAGACCGTTGGGCTTGTTGACGGCACCCACTGAGAGCTACTGTGGGAAGTAGTTCTCACACCCGTCGTGGTGTCTTTTTCCCCAGGAACTTCTTCTCCTATTCCTGTTTCTCCAGTTGCTGATCCTTCTGACCGAGGCGAGGGAGTCGCGAGCTAGTTCCCTACCCGTCGTTGGAGTGTAGCGGTACCCCTTCAGAGGAGAGCTTCAGTAGATTAGTGTACTTCTTTTTCCTCTGTTGAGAGACCTTTGTTGTGAGGTATAGAGTTGTACTTTATTTTACAGTTTGAAAGACTGATGTAGTGAGGATATTTTTGTAGTGTGAGCTTGTACACTGATGTACTTTATTGGAGATTTCTCCTTTTTGAGTTTTGTATCAGAGGACTTTGTATACGATCGTATTTGGGAGATGGATATTGTATTATTTTCAGTTGTACAGTGTTTGGTTTTCAGTTCTTAGTAGTTTACTTTCAGTCTCTGATATCTGTATTTCTGTAGTTGACTCTTTTTGCAGGTTAGACGCTTCGTCTGTACGGCAGTTTCCGTACAGATGGCGGATCTGTTAGTGAGCCCGGGTCGCAGTTTCGACCCCGGGGCGTGACAATTACACACGATTGCAAGACATCGTAAACTCATGTGCTAACTTGGGAGAGAAGATTCCAGAATTTAAAGTTGTAAGAAAAATATTAAGAACTCTTCCTGAAAGATTTTGTTCCAAGGTTACAGCCATTGAAACTATTAAACACCCGGACGAAATCCGTGTAGAAGAATTAGTTGGTTCATTACAAACTTATGAAATGACTTTTCCTACTAACTATTCTTCTGGAAAGGCATCCTCTTCTAAGTCTTCAGGTTTTGCTTTGAAAACTAAAAAAGAAGAAGACGCGGATTCATCCTCCTCAGGCGATGACGAGAATTTATCTATGGAGGACTTTGAGAAGCAGCTTGCTCTCTTGACAAGAAGATTTCGCCGAAACTTTCGAAGGGGTAACTCAAGCAAAACTCCATCCTTCGTAAAGTCGAAGAAAGGCAAAGGTTCTTCAAGTTTCAAACCAAGAAAGCAAGAGGATTTTTCTAAGGATAAGAAAAGCTTAGAAGGACAAGTCCAATGCTTCAAGTGCCGAGGATACGGCCATATCTCAACGGAGTGTCCTAATAAGAATCCATCAAAGAAGAAAGCGATGCAAGCCGTCACTTGGGATGACACCTCATTGTCAAATGAGTCATCGTCAAGTGATGAAGAAGATAACGCAACAGCGTTCCACGCGTCCACATCTTCACCCTTCATATGCTTAATGGCTAATACATCCGAGTCATTGTCCAACTCCACTGTTGAAAAGATTGCAACGGACGATGAATCGGATAACTCAGAAGGTGAAGACTTTGCTCTAGCCTATCACAGACTTTTGAGGGATTCAAAGAAACTGGCTAAGCAAAACAAGGGGTTGAGAGGGAGATTGCAGGATCTCGAAGAAGAAGTAAAAAGGGTAACTTCTCTCTCGACCGATCTTGAAGTGGAAAGGGATGATCTGATTAAAATAAATGTTTCCCTTCAAGAGTCCAATGAGCAACTCGAGAACAATTATATAGATATGGTGAACAAAGCGAATTACTTCTTGAAGCTCAACGGCGAGGCTCGACAGGAAAAATTAGAAATGACAGAGACCATTCTCCAACTCAAGGATGACTTACAGCGATTTTCATCAGGAAGGAGTAAGTTGGATAAGCTTCTTGGTCTTGGTCAATCAAACAAGTTCGGCCTCGGATACAATCGAACTAACGACAATTTTAGTTCGGTTGGGACAGTCTTGTTGGGTTATATGTAATAATAGATCTAAATAGGGGAAAAAAACACCTAGAGGGGGGTGAATAGGTGTAAACAATAAACACTCAAAAAATCATTGCGCAATAAAAACCCAATGCGGAAATATAAATGAACACGCAAGATTTTTACGTGGAAAACTCCAAACCGGAGTAAAAAACCACGGGACCGATAACACGGTGAAATCCACTAGAATTAAACACGTACAAGGTGATATACCGTACTCACAGACGAGTCAACCTTTTCCATACGCTCCTAGTTGATCTTCTCCGCTCGCTCCGCAACGCGTCTCAAATCTACGATCTGCGTCCAACGCCGAATCCACGGCGTCCAACGTCGAGCCCACGACGTCTGACCGAATCCACGGTCTTCACCCAGTAGCACGCTTCGAATCCACGAACGTACCTCGCTCCGAATCCACGAGAGCGGTTGCACCTTGAATCCACAAGGCCACGCGAGTCCACGCGCCGATTTTGGGGTAAATCGTTGTTTTTGGGTGGTGATGATCCGCCGAATACTTAGATCAAAGATAGATAGGAAATACCATCTAAGTATTCATTAGTTTGATTCAACTCAAGATGTGAGTATGAAAACCTAGAATCAAACTAATCAATATAGATGAAGAAACATAGAGTAATATCTAATGATTTCCTTTCTTCTCTATATGTGGATCTAGGGCCGTATAAGATGATATTTGATTATGACGGCTCTATATGGATTAACCCTAGAAAAAGGATCATAGGGTCTATTTATAGGTTAGAAACCCTAGGAAGAAGATAAGGATTCAAAAACTGTGGTTTTTGGAAATTTTCACGACGGCGATCCGGATCGGATTAGCTGTGATCCGGATCGTCGTAACGAGTCAGCCAATTCCAGAGAAACAGGGTTCGGGATCCGGATTGTAATCCACGATCCGGATCGTTCATGAATTTCAGCAAATTCCCATGTTCGGGATCCGGATCGAAATGGCTATGATCCGGATCGGATTTGCCAATGAACAAGTACCCTTCGGGATCCGGATTGGACTGTCTGATCCGGATCCTGAACATGTCCCATGTCCAGTTCTTGATTTTTATGCGATAAAAAAATTCTTCCAAGTGTTTCTACACTACAAGAAGTATTCGAATCACCAAAAATATTTAGTTAAACTTACCTGATCCTTTTGAATTCTTCTTTCTTGAGATTGAGGTATATGATCCAAACTTCATTCATCTTCAATCTTCAAGACTTAACACTTTCACGAAATGCGCCAAAACAAAATCCGTAACAATCTCCCCCTTTGGCGGTTTCGTGACAAAACACAGATCCACTAAAGAAAATTCAAAAAAAAGATATTTTTGTTGCTATCACCATACAACAAAAATTTACAATGGAGATCCAATACAAGAGATAAACTCCTAAAACAGACTCTAGACTTAGACATCTGTACTCTCTGCAAAAAGAAATCATTCTTGACAAAAAGAGATCGTTAGATACCTCAAGAATATTTAGCATTCAAAACCTAACAGAGATAGAGTTTATGCTCACCATGACATTAAGTAATTCAGATATGTAATAAGATCACAATCAAACATTGACATATCTTCTAAGCAATAAGATTCCAAATGTCATAACTTTGCTTTGTTAGTAATCAAACAACTTGTTAGTTATAATACATGTCCAAATAGTTAGTCGAATAGTTAGTAGGGACATGCAACAAATCACAAGATAAAACCAGAAAGTTGTGATACTTACCTTTCACCAAAGTCAAAGTTTGTTCTAAGTTCTCACCAAAAGTTCAAAGTTCTCACAGAGTTCACACTAAACTCTCTCCCCCTTTTTGTCACAAAAATTAGCCAAAGATTACAAAACACAAGGAGAGTTAAAAGGTTCAACATAAAGAAACTTTAGAGCTGAATAAAATAACTTAAATGCAAAAACTTAACAACCTGCAAAAGAAGGATTAGAAACAAAAACTTTATGCAGAGTCGTCGGAACTGATACACCCAAGCTTCTGAAACATTTTCTTGATCCGTTTGTTCATAGAAGCTTGCTCCTTCTTAACTTCTCTAAGATCTTAGACCATCAAAGCTTGTTCTTTCTTAACTTCTTTGAGATCCTCTTTCATTTCAGTGAACTCACTAGACATGCGTTCTTGCTCGTTTGAGAGTCGCTGTTGTTCCTTAAAGATTGAGCTAACCGACGCATCATCATCAGACGTTGATGGAGGTGCTGGTTGTGCTGCTGGTGTAGAGGTTGTTGCTTGTTGTTGTTGTGCTCGTTGGCGATGAGGAGGTATTATGGGATCATCTGGCTTCGTCGAGAGAGATTTCACAATTGTCGTCTCATTGATTGTCCCCAAACTGTACATATATGAGCTTGTACTTGTGTCGACTTTAAACTTTCTAAGGATGCGCATGATTATCATTGGATACGGGAGTCTCTCTGTGGGATGAGAGTGTTACACATAACGCGCCATCCTTGTCCAAATGAGGTAAGGAATGTTTAAGTTCGCTCCCATTGATGCTGCGGGGTGTCCAAGAAGATAAAGAAATAACATCCTGTCCCATCGAAGAACCTTCGTATTCATGTTTGGAAGGATATTGTAGCAGACAATGAAGTTTATATAGCGATACTCTGTTCGAAGTTCTTTTGAGAAAACAGAGTTTCCTGTCCACCGAGTATCTGGAAGACATATTCCATCAACCACCACTCTCCAAGAGTTTTCGTTGAAGACTTGAGTTTTCAGATAATGAGCTCCATCAACTCTGGCCTTCATCCCTAACACCTCTCCAATCAATTGAGGTGTGACTTTGATCTTGATATTCTTGACCAATGTGTGAAATTCCCGACGTCCTTGGTCCTGATTAACTAGACTTGAAGCGTTCTGATAGAACATCCGTACTGAGTGAGGACAGTACCTAGTATTCTCAGTGAAGTTGCATATGGGACCAAGACCGACCTGGTCAAACAAAGTCCCAAAGAGTGTAGACCGTTCCTTCATTGCATTGACATTGACATGTCTTTCGCCAATGCATTCCCTCTTCTCAAAATCTTTGATTCTGGCGGAGCTGATGAAGTCCTGTGGAGGAGGCTGGCTAGCAACTGGTTGCTCAATGGAGATTCCTTGAGCACTGCCTCTTTTTCTTGCACCGGTTTTTCTTTTTGTTCCAAGTTGACTTGGTTCCATAGGCGCTTTCCCTTTTTCAGCTGCAGTAGGTGGAGCCCTTGATGTTTCTGCAGTTGCTTTCCCTTTGGAAACAGTCGGAATAGTTCCCTCGATTTCGATGTTATCCCAGTCAATCGACTCCGTCTCTGATTCAGTGTCAGAATCATCCTTAGTTTTCTGCGCTTTCTTGGCCCTCTTGGGCTTGACAGTGTCTCTCGTATGTAACATGCCAGCTAGAAGGAAAATGATCCACGTGATCACCATTGCTATTGGTTTCTTGAGAAAAGAAATCCTGTGAGCAACAACTCAAGAACACGAAAAAATTATTAATTTTCAAAAATTAGAAAAATTGTACCCAAACAATCATTATCGTGTAGAGAGACTAGGAATCAAATTAGTTTTGCAAAAGGAAATTTAAAAATAGATCAATTGCATGATTTTGGAAAATTTCCATTATATGCCCTAAAACCGAATTCTTTGAAATCGAAGACCAAAAATCCGTTTATCTTGAGAATACCTAGCATATAATCAAAACTAATCTACCCAGAGTTCTTATTTCAAAAGAAATTTGATCAAAAACCATCCACAAACGAAATTGATACAAGAAATTCATCACGTTTTGAGGAGAAATAAGAAAAATGGTGAAAAACCGAGATTTTGATCAATAAAACTTACTTGGAGTTGAAGAACTTGAGTTTGAAAGCTTCCAAGATGGATGAAATCTAGAGAGAGAAGCTCTGGAAACTTTGGAACAAAAGATTGGAGTAAAAGAAATCAAAACCCTTTTGTTCTATATAAAAACCTAGCCGCGATCCGGATCAGTTCATGATTGCGATCCGGATCGGCTACCTGCAGTGAAAAACTGCGTTCGGGATCCGGATCGGCAGGTCCAATCCGGATCATCTGCCCGCAGAAGAATATCTACGTTCGGGATCCGGATCGGCAGGTCCAATCCGGATTGGCTCCAACTTTTTCTTTAGAAAATTTCAGAGAAATTCAAGAAAAACCAGAAAAAGATTGTAAGCACTTTTGTGTATCAACTTTAAACAAAAATCATCGTTTCATACAACAAGAAATAGATTATACCAAATCTATCAATAACATCCAACAAATAAAACGAAAATTTATAAAAATTAAATCCCTTAAAGTTGAACAACTTCAATTACATCTAACTTGATCTTATGAGTAATGCCTTTATCAAATCATCAATTCGGTAAAGAAAATGAAATACAAAGATCAATAGATGTCTAACATCCCCGATAAGTTAGATAATATATCTAGTCAATTTATTGAAGAGAGTGGCTCTTTGAGCATCTTTCATTAAAAATTCCACCTTATACCAACCTTGAAATTTTGACAGAGTCAAGTATTTCAGTATGCATTTTATTTAATCAAACTTGAAAAACCTTGCTTGGTATACATGTGGTAGCTGCACACAGTACTCGGACGACCGAGGTGGTAGCTCTTTCCTCAATGTGGTGGTAGTTTTCACACTCCTCATTGGGATGTAACTCTTTCCACATCTTTTGAGCATAATACTTTTTCTTTGACTCCCCCTCAATTGGCTATCAATTATTTAAGATATAAAGTAGTTAGCCAAATATTGATCTCGATTTCATACTCGACTAAATAGTCAAATAAGATAAAAACTATACCAAGAGATCATCGAGAGAGAAATTGACTTTGATCAAAACAAAGATGAGTTAATTGACATAAATGATCATTGCATCAAATGAAATATTATGATATCTAAAGCATAATAGATTTCTAAATATATAAAAGGATGCAGTTAAAGTCAATCAAACTAATGCTCAATTAATATTCTATGTCTAAGCATAGGTAATGAACAAAAACACAAAAACAAAACCTAACCTAAGCAAAAGTTTCAAAAAGAAGTTTATTTCAAGGAAAGCATTCCAATTGCTTTACGCAAATGAATAAAACGTTTTTGATCCAAAGGTTTTGTTAAAATGTCAGCTAATTGATCTTCAGTTGAAATATATGACAGTTAAAGAGTATTTGATTCAACTAGCTCTCTAAGAAAATGATATCTAAGTTCAATGTGTTTTGTTCTAGAGTGCAACACAGGGTTTTTGGAAATGTTTATAGCACTAGTGTTGTCACAAAGAATTGTTACCGAAGTTGCTGAAATCCGAAAGTCGCTCAACACACTTTTCATCCAAATGAGTTGGGTTGAACAACTACTTGCTGAAATATATTCCGCTTCGGCAGTCGAGAGTGCAATGCAGTTTTGCTTTTTACTATGCCATGCAACAAGGCAATGACCAAGATAAAAACATGCACCACTCATACTTTTCCGATCATCCACAGATCCTGCCCAATCGGCATCTGAGTATCCAATAATATCTAAACTTGTTCCCATAGGATACCAAATTCCGAAATTTATGGTTCCTTTAATGTATCGGATGATCCGTTTCACCGCTTTCAGGTGAACCTCCTTTGGTGCAGACTAATATCTCGCGCAGATTCCAACACCAAAAGATATATCCGGGTGACTAGCCGTGAGGTAAAGTAGACTTCCAATCATACTCCGATAAAGTTTCTCGTCTACATTCTCACTAAAAGATTCACTTCCTAATCCTTTATTGCTAGTTCCCATCGGAGTTGGAAAATCTTTACAATTTTCTAGATCAAACTTTTTGACCAACTCCAAAGCATACTTGGATTGACACAAATGGATGCCTTCGTCACTCTGTTTCACTTGCAATCCAAGGAAATAAGTCAATTCGCCCATCATTGACATCTCAAATTCGCTTTCCATGGTTTCAGCGAATTTAGAAGCATCATTATCCTTTGTTGCTCCAAAAACAATGTCATCGACATAGATTTGTTGTAGTAGCCGCTGGTTTAAAATGTTCTTGGGTCTACTTTTGGTTTCGTTTATTTCGCAATTCGTTTCGGGGGGCTGGAGGGTGATCGAATAATTCCTTGTTTCCGGACAGACCGTCGGGGCTCGCGGGTATTTTTAGTTAATAGAGCTCGCGAAACGGAGAACGGCGGCAAAATCGGTTTTGAATTCCGACGCCGGAATCTCCCGGAATAAATTCCGGAAGGTAGCTAACGGTTCAGGTGGTCAACGCGGTTTTTCAGGCAGACCGGACCCTGGTTCGCACCCGACTTGTTACCCGCTCTTGACTTGAATTGGGTTCATTCCCGTTCCCCAACTTAACCGCTCCCGCCTTTTTCCGGCCGTGCAACTTCCCACAACCCCACAACTCCCCACGAACCGCCCCAACTTCCCACCACTTTCCCCCCCAACTTCCCACAACCCCACAACTCCCCACGAACCGCCCTAACTTCCCACCACTCCCCCCAAATTCCCGCCACTCCCCACAACTCCCCTTAACTCCCCTGCGTACGAAACCCCAAAGGGGAACGAGAACCCACTTCCCCAACCTTTCAGTTTCCCAACCGAACCTTACTATTTCCCCAACCGATCGAGTGGAGAAGCAAGGCGGAGCGGGTGAGGAGAGGGAAGATCGCCGGCGTACCCTTCGTCACCGGGCACGCAAGAACAGGACGATCATCCCCTAGATCAACCCTAGCCAACGAAACCAAGGTAAGCATGGCTTAGGGTTCTTGATTTGGGCTTTCTTGGTTCTCTTAGGTAAAAGGGAGGAGCGGGGTCGGCACCGTCACCGGAGCCGGCACGCTCGGAGCACCGCATGCGGGCGGCGCCGCATGAGGGCGGCGCCGCGTGCATCCACATGCGGGCGGCACCGCATGCGGGTGGCGCCGCATGCGGGCGGCGCCGCAAGCCCCCGCATGCGGGCGGCGCCGCATGCGGGCGGCGCCGCATGCGGGCGGCACCGCATGCTGGTGCGGGCGGCACCGCATGCGGGCGGCACCGCATGCGGGCGGCACCGCATGCGGGTGCGGGCGGCACCGCATGCGGGCGGCGCCGCATGCGGGCGGCACCGCATGCGGGTGCGGGCGACACCGCATGCGGGGGGCACCGCATGCGGGTGCGGGCGACACCGCATGCGGGGGGCACCGCATGCGGGTGCGGGCGGCACCGCATGCGGGCGGCGCCGCATGCTGGCGGCACCGCATGCGGGTGCGGGCGGCACCGCATGCGGGCGGCGCCGCGTGCGGGCGGCACCGCATGCGGGCGGCACCGCATGCGGGCGGCGCCGCATGCCCCAGCATGCGGACAGCGCCGCATGCGGGCGGCGCCGCACGCGGGCGGCAGTGCATGCAGCGCCGCATGCGGGCGGCGCTACACGCGCCCACATGCGGGCAACACCGCATGCGGGCAGCGCCGCGCGCACCCACAAGTGGGCAGCGCCGCATGCGGGTGACGCCGCATGCGGGTGACGCCGCATGCGGACGGCGCCGCACGCAGGTAGTACGCCGCCCAGCCGCGCGGGGCCGGGCGCGTACGTGTACGAATTGTGCGCAAGGTGGGGTGGGGCGCGCCGGGTGTTCTAGTCTTTGATCTTGCGGAGTCTTGAATTTCTGACTCCTGTATGACAGGTTCTTGTAGGTCCAGGCGGGCACCCGAGACGCGGGAGAACCTAGCATCGGTCAGTAGCGCGATAACGAAAAGGTGGGTTTACGGTCGAGGCTGAGTATAGTGTTAGTATTCCGAAAGGGATTTTTATTTTTAATCGGTACTAACACTGACGGTTTCTATGATGTACTATATTACCCCGTGTCTTGGTTACTTATGCTCGAGTTACGACACGCGCACCCGCGGTCTGGCCACCGCAAAGGGTGCTCTTTTCCGGAAAGGCGGTCTTCGACCCGTGTTACCCACGAGGGGATGTAGTGGGGCCCCCGTAGGTGTGGGGTTTGAGGCATCAAGGTGTGAGCGGTGCGACCTGTCGGGATGGGTGCCCGACGAGGTCAGGTGTGCGACCCGCCGGGATTGGTGCCCGATGAGGTCAGGTGTGCGACCCGCCGGGATTGGTGCCCGACGCGGTCAGGTGTTACAGGTGTTACCGGGGTTACAGGTGTTACAGGTGGTACAGGTGGTTGCGAGTTACCGTTACAAGTAGAGTGGTTGCTCCGGCTAGTCTTACTTTTGTGGCTTGGTATTACTTTACTGCTTTAGTATTGTTATTATGATAGTGTCGCTGACTACCCACTCTGTGACAGGTACCTCCAGGGGGTAGAGGTAGGCGACGGTGAGGCCGAGGTGGCAGCAGTCGGGCTGTGGGAGCCCTAGTATGCTATTTTCTTTACTTTCTCTGCATTTCATTTGGTATTGTAGGTTACTGTGTGGTTCTCGATACCCTCGTGGGGTCGTGTGGATGTTGATTACTTTCGTTCTGGTTATGCACTACTGTTTCCTTTATTGTTCCCGTTTGGCCGTTTTCTAAACAAACCAACTAGAAAACAAAAGAAAAAGGACTTCGAAAACTATTTTCAAAAGTCTAGGGTCGGGTGGGCCCGTTTTCTAAACCTTGTGGATTTATGCCGTTTTCCAATCGGTTTTCAAAACCTAAGGCCGTGTGGGCCTGTTTTCAAAACGGTGAGTTTATACGTTCAACTTGACTGGCCACGGGTATTGTTTCGTCTTCATGCACCGTACTACTTTGAACTGTTGTGATTAAATGGAAAATGATTGCTTGTGTTCGACTATTGTAACAGCCGCGACGCCGTGCATATACAGAGGAGACTCTGCCCGATTTTCGAGTAAATCTGTATATGTGGTGGGTCTGGGCACGCGCCGGGGAAGGAGGTTTTTAAACAAAAAAAAAAAAGTATACGCAAATCTGAACCATTTTCAGTGGTCGTCTTCCGCTTAATGAAACCCTCGGGGCGTGACAGATTAAGATGGTATCAGAGACTTTGCTTTAATCACAACAGTGACGGCCCAACATCCACCGAGATATCACACTTAACTACGAATAAATGAAATGTGCAGGGTTTAAGGGTTAAGACGTGAGAGATCGGGGAGGGGATTTGTAGATAATGTTTCTTTTCTCTCTCGATTTTACGATGGTTCATCTAGCAGAGATGAGTGCTAAGCTTTGGTTGGGATGTCTGTACAGACAATGGTACGGACCAGAGCGTCGGCCGAGGAGGTAGGGACAGATGCGACGACATCAGCAGCTGCAGAGAACCAGCTCCTGCGGCAACAATTGAGGGAGATGGCGGGGCAGATGGCGACCCTTACGGATCGTGTGCGTCAATTGACGCAGCAGCAACCGGTCGCTCCCGCCCCTCCACCGGAACCAATTGAACCGGCCGCAGTACCACAAGCGATAGGGGCTGGGGTAGGGGCAACCCCTCTACCGGCGGCAACGGCCGGGCTAGCATCTACCCAGACCACGGCGCCGATGGCAGCACCTGCATCAGCGTCCGTGGGGCCGGCGCCGGGGGCTCTCGGCGGGAGCACCTCCGCGGCCGCCGCCGTCGCCGGGGAAGGGACGGTTACGCGGGCGGAACGAGAGCGAGTGCGGGCCAATCTGGCGGATTTCAGGAAGTTCGAACCACCCACGTTCGAGGGGGAGACGACTGATCCCTGGGTAGTCGAAAAGTGGGTGGGATCGATGGAAAAATTGTTTGAGGACCTACTCATCGAGGACCCCGAGCGCGTTCCTTTGGCAGTTCACTTTTTGGAGGGAAACGCTCGTCTATGGTGGAAGACGGTGCGCCCTGATCCCACCCAGGGCACCGTGCTTCTATTGTGGACGACGTTCAAGCAGGAATTGTTTGGGGCCTTCTTCACAAATAGCGTCAAGAAGAAACTGGAGGACGACCTGAACCACATTCAGCAAGGGAGCAAGACAGTTATGGAGTATCAGCGCGAATTCGTGCGCCTGGCAAATTGCGTCCCTTTCGTTATAAGGGATGAACCCCACAAGGCGCAACTGTTCGTGGATGGGTTGCGAAGTGATATTTTCCAGGTGGTTCAAGCCGCTGGTTTAAAATGTTCTTGGGTCTACTTTTGGTTTCGTTTATTTCGCAATTCGTTTCTTGGGGCTGGCGGGGTATTATAGACGCTTTGTCGAGGGTTTCTCGAAGATTGCGGCCCCTTTAAACCGGTTGACCAAGAAAGGAGAAAAGTTTGTATGGACGGCCAAATGCCAGGAAAGTTTTGAAGAACTCAAAAGAAGGCTAACCGAGGCGCCAATTCTTGTACTACCAACACCCGGTGAGGACTATGAGGTGTACTGCGACGCTTCAAGAATCGGCCTTGGGGGTGTTTTAATGCAGCAGGGGAAGGTAATAGCCTATGCGTCTAGGGAACTAAAGGACTACGAAAGAAACTACCCAATACACGATTTAGAGCTGGCTGCGGTGGTCTTCGTCCTGAAGTTATGGAGACACTATCTCTTTGGTGTCCATTGTAACATCTTCTCAGATCACCAGAGTCTTAAATACCTATTCACCCAAAAGGAACTAAACCTGCGGCAGAGACGGTGGCTTGAATTACTGAAGGATTACGACCTAACGATCCAATACCACCCCGGGAAAGCAAACGTGGTAGCGGACGCTCTGAGCAGGAAGGGGCGATTGGAGGGAGGATCGGTAGGTGCGATAACTGAGCAGAGCAACTTGATCGCGGAATTTTCACGACTAGGGTTGGAAGTAGTGCCAGCAGGCACGGTTGCGCAACTTCTAACTTTGGTGGTCAAGCCAACACTGCTAGAAAAGATTCGAGAGGGATAGCAGGCGGACTCGCACTTACAGCTCGTAAGAGACAAGATCTCACCGGATCAGGAAGGTGACTTTTCATTGGAAGGCGATGACACTCTACGGTTCCGCGGGCGGATTTGCGTGCCGGATACCCCGGAATTGAAGAAGGAAATTCTGTCTGAGGCACACAGCGCCCCTTATGCAGCGCATCCAGGAGGCACAAAGATGTACAGGGACCTCAAGCAGACCTTCTGGTGGCCCAAGATGAAGAGGGATGTAACTCGATTTGTAGCTCATTGCCTAGTGTGTCAACAGATAAAGGCGGAACATCAACGACCGGCGGGAAAGTTACAACCCTTACCGGTACCGGAGTGGAAGTGGGATCATATCACCATGGACTTTGTCACCGGGTTCCCACGTTCACCACAAGGACACGACACAATATGGGTTGTGGTGGACCGGCTAACTAAGTCAGCGCACTTCCTGCCGATTCACACAACCTGGACCAGAGAGCGGTTGGCTCAAGTCTACCTCATCGAGATTGTAAGACTACATGGGGTACCGGCATCGATCACATCAGACAGAGACACGCGTTTTGTCTCAAAGTTTTGGCAGAGTCTGGAACAAGCCTTGGGGACTAAATTGCACTTCAGAACAGCCTTCCACCCTCAGACAGACGGGCAGTCGGAGTGAGTGATTCAGACGCTACAGGACCTGCTTCGGGCCTGTGTACTCGATTGGGGAGTCGGTTGGGAGCGTTACCTACCACTTGTAGAATTTGCTTACAACAATAGCCACCAGGCCAGCATCCTGATGGCACCCTACGAAGCCTTATACGGGAGACGCTGCCGATCCCCGATCTGTTGGGACGACCTGGGAGAACGAAAGTTCTTGGGACCCGACTTGGTGGAAGAAACAGAAGAGAAGGTGCGCCTCATCAGACAGCGCTTACTAACTGCCCAGAGTCGACAAAAGAGCTACGCAGATCGAAGACGCCGCGACTTAGAGTTCCAGGTGGGAGAACATGTGTTTTTGCGGGTCTCGCCGTCCAGGGGAATCAAGCGATTCGGGTTAAAAGGCAAGCTAAGCTCGCGGTTCGTGGGGCCATTCGAGATCCTGGAGCGGATTGGCCCAGTGGCTTACCGCCTTGCCCTACCACCAAACCTCAACCGGATTCATGACGTGTTCCACGTTTCGATGCTCAAGAAATACCTCCCCGACCAGTCGCATGTTCTGGACGTCTCGACACTCGAACTAAAGGAGGACCTAAGCTTCGAGGAAACCCCTGTGCGAATACTAGCAAGAGAAAGGAAGACGCTTCAAAACCGAGACATCCCCTATGTGAAGGTGCACTGGAACAACCACGAGGAGCGGGAAGCGACGTGGGAACTAGAATCGAAGATGAGGGAGGGCTACCCCTATCTCTTTACCACGAACCAGGATTGAGTTTCGAGGACGAAACTCGTTTTAAGAGGTGAGTGGTGTAGTAGCCGCTGGTTTAAAATGTTCTTGGGTCTACTTTTGGTTTCGTTTATTTCGCAATTCGTTTCGGGGGGCTGGAGGGTGATCGAATAATTCCTTGTTTCCGGACAAACCGTCGGGGCTCGCGGGTATTTTTAGTTAATAGAGCTCGCGAAACGGAGAACGGCGGCGAAATCGGTTTTGAATTCCGACGCCGGAATCTCCCGGAATAAATTCCGGAAGGTAGCTAACGGTTCAGGTGGTCAACGCGGTTTTTCAGGCAGACCGGACCCTGGTTCGCACCCGACTTGTTACCCGCTCTTGACTTGAATTGGGTTCATTCCCGTTCCCCAACTTAACCGCTCCCGCCTTTTTCCGGCCGTGCAACTTCCCACAACCCCACAACTCCCCACGAACCGCCCCAACTTCCCACCACTTTCCCCCCCAACTTCCCACAACCCCACAACTCCCCACGAACCGCCCCAACTTCCCACCACTCCCCCAACTTCCCGCCACTCCCCACAACTCCCCTTAACTCCCCTGCGTACGAAACCCCAAAGGGGAACGAGAACCCACTTCCCCAACCTTTCAGTTTCCCAACCGAACCTTACTATTTCCCCAACCGATCGAGTGGAGAAGCAAGGCGGAGCGGGTGAGGAGAGGGAAGATCGCCGGCGTACCCTTCGTCACCGGGCACGCAAGAACAGGACGATCATCCCCTAGATCAACCCTAGCCAACGAAACCAAGGTAAGCATGGCTTAGGGTTCTTGATTTGGGCTTTCTTGGTTCTCTTAGGTAAAAGGGAGGAGCGGGGTCGGCACCGTCACCGTCACCGGCACGCTCGGAGCACCGCATGCGGGCGGCGCCGCGTGCATCCACATGCGGGCGGCGCCGCATGCGGGCGGCACCGCATGCGGGTGGCGCCGCATGCGGGCGGCGCCGCAAGCCCCCGCATGCGGGCAACACCGCATGCGGGCGGCGCCGCATGCGGGCGGCACCGCATGCGGGTGCGGGCGGCGCCGCATGCGGGCGGCGCCGCATGCGGGCGGCGCCGCATGCGGGTGCGGGCGGCGCCGCATGCGGGCGCCACCGCATGCGGGTGCGGGCGACACCGCATGCGGGCGGCGCCGCATGCGGGCGGCACCGCATGCGGGTGCGGGCGGCACCGCATGCGGGCGGCACCGCATGCGGGTGCGGGCGGCACCGCATGCGGGCGGCGCCGCGTGCGGGCGGCACCGCATGCGGGCGGCGCCGCATGCCCCCGCATGCGGACAGCGCCGCATGCGGGCGGCGCCGCACGCGGGCGGCACTGCATGCAGCGCCGCATGCGGGCGGCGCTACACGCGCCCGCATGCGGGCAACACCGCATGCGGGCAGCGCCGCGCGCACCCACAAGTGGGCAGCGCCGCATGCGGGTGACGCCGCATGCGGACGGCGCCGCACGCAGGTAGTACGCCGCCCAGCCGCGCGGGGCCGGGCGCGTACGTGTACGAATTGTGCGCAAGGTGGGGTGGGGCGCGCCGGGTGTTCTAGTCTTTGATCTTGCGGAGTCTTGAATTTCTGACTCCTGTATGACAGGTTCTTGTAGGTCCGGGCGGGCACCCGAGACGCGGGAGAACCTAGCATCGGTCAGGAGCGCGATAACGAAAAGGTGGGTTTACGGTCGAGGCTGAGTATAGTGTTAGTATTCCGAAAGGGATTTTTATTGTTAATCAGTACTAACACTGACGGTTTCTATGATGTACTATATTACCCCGTGTCTTGGTTACTTATGCTCGAGTTGCGACACGCGCACCCGCGGTCTGGCCACCGCAAAGGGTGCTCTTTTCCGGAAAGGCGGTCTTCGACCCGTGTTACCCACGAGGGGATGTAGTGGGGCCCCCGTAGGTGTGGGGTTTGAGGCATCAAGGTGTGAGCGGTGCGACCTGTCGGGATGGGTGCCCGACGAGGTCAGGTGTGTGACCCGCCGGGATTGGTGCCCGATGAGGTCAGGTGTGCGACCCGCCGGGATTGGTGCCCGACGCGGTCAGGTGTTACAGGTGTTACCGGGGTTACAGGTGTTACAGGTGGTACAGGTGGTTGCGAGTTACCGTTACAAGTAGAGTGGTTGCTCCGGCTAGTCTTACTTTTGTGGCTTGGTATTACTTTACTGCTTTAGTATTGTTATTATGATAGTGTCGCTGACTACCCACTCTGTGACAAGTACCTCCAGGGGGTAGAGGTAGGCGACGGTGAGGCCGAGGTGGCAGCAGTCGGGCTGTGGGAGCCCTAGTATGCTGTTTTCTTTACTTTCTCTGCATTTCATTTGGTATTGTAGGTTACTGTGTGGTTCTCGATACCCTCGTGGGGTCGTGTGGATGTTGATTACTTTCGTTCTGGTTATGCACTACTGTTTCCTTTATTGTTCCCGTTTGGCCGTTTTCTAAACAAACCAACTAGAAAACAAAAGAAAAAGGACTTCGAAAACTGTTTTCAAAAGTCTAGGGTCGGGTGGGCCCGTTTTCTAAACCTTGTGGATTTATGCCGTTTTCCAATCGGTTTTCAAAACCTAAGGCCGTGTGGGCCTGTTTTCAAAACGGTGAGTTTATACGTTCAACTTGACTGGCCACGGGTATTGTTTCGTCTTCATGCACCGTACTACTTCGAACTGTTGTGATTAAATGGAAAATGATTGCTTGTGTTCGACTATTGTAACAGCCGCGACGCCGTGCATATACAGAGGAGACTCTGCCCGATTTTCGAGTAAATCTGTATATGTGGCGGGTCTGGGCACGCGCCGGGGAAGGAGGTTTTTAAACAAAAAAAAAAAGTATACGCAAATCTGAACCATTTTCAGTGGTCGTCTTCCGCTTAATGAAACCCCCGGGGCGTGACATTTGTGCAACAATGAAGTTATTTTGATAATGCTTCACAAAGAGAGTCCTGTCAGCTCCCCCTCGAGTATAGCCCTTATCCAATAGGTGCTTTGTTAGCCTTTCGTACCATGCTCGCGGTGCTTGTTTTAAACCGTAAAGAGCCTTTTTCAAACGAAAAACATGGTTAGGTAGTTTATAGTCCACAAAACCTTTCGGTTGAGCCACATAAACTTCCTCATTTAAAAACCCATTTAAAAACGCGCTCTTAATGTCCATTTGAAATAATTTTATTCTAAAATGACAAGCTATCGCGAATGGACTCGAGTCTAGCTACAGGGGCGAAAGTTTCATCAAAGTCTATACCTTCTACTTGCGAGTAGCCTTGAGCAACTAAACGTGCTTTGTTCCTGATGATGGTACCATCTTCATTTTTCTTATTCTTGAAAATCCATTTGGTACCTATCACATTGTGTTGCTTTGAAGGCTTTGTTAATTCCCAGACTTTGTTTCGCTCAAACTGATGGAGCTCTTCCTGCATTGCTTTAATCCAGTAGTCATCCTGAAGAGCTTCATCGATGTTCTTTGGTTCGATCAAGGATACGTAGCAAGCGAATCCACAAACCAACTGTCTCCGAGTTTTGACTCCTTCTTGTGGGTCTCCAATGATGTTTGATTCAAGATGATCCTTGGAGATGCGTAACGTTTGTTGTAACGGAGTACTCGGAGGTACATGAGATGATTCCTGCACATCAGATAAACTTGAAGAACCATTAGATGCATCATTAATATTTGAAGTATTATCATGAGAAGATGCACTAACAGGAGTATCATCATCAAGAGAGATATCGAGGGTAGATTTTTCAGATGCAAAGTGAAAAACTTCATCTACTTTAACATTTATAGATTCTACAATCGTTTTAGATTTCATGTTAAATACCCGATATGCTCTGCTATTCGTAGAATAACCCAAAAAGATCCCTTCGTCACTTCGAGAATCGAACTTACCAAGATTTTCGCGATCACGCAAAATAAAACATCGACTCCCAAAGATACGAAAGTATTTGATATCCGGTTTTCTACTAAACCACAGCTCATATGGTGTATTTAAAGTTCCTGGGCGCAAATACACTTGATTAATGACATAGACAGCGGTGTTCACAGCTTCAGCCCAAAAATGTAGCGGTAAATTCCGGCTACGAAGCATCACACGCGCCATCTCTTGAACTACCCTGTTTTTGCGCTCAACAACACCATTCTGCTGAGGTGTATAGGGTGCCGAGAATTCATGTTTTATGCCGTTGGAAGTGCAAAAATCAATGAATTTGGAATTAATGAATTCTCCACCTCTATCACTTCTAACACGAATGATCTTTTCATTCTTTTCAATCATAATACGATGGCAAATCTCATGAAAAGAATCAAACGTATCAGCTTTCTCTTTTAAAAATGCTACCCACGAAAACCTAGAGAAATCATCAACCAATAAGAAAATATACCATTTACCTCCCAAAGATGGTTGACGGGTCGGTCCAAAAAAAAGAGAAATAGTCTACATAAACTACACAACATTTAATCGTAGAACGATTAAAGACAAGGAAGGATTTCACCTTTGCATACCCAAACCTTTTGAGTTTTGGAGTATGTTGGCAATGGTTGAGAAATTCTCCTTGATGAAGACGTCTTGTATGATTGATCTTTTTCTTTTGTCATCGTCTTGTTTGAAGTACTACCAATGTTCTTTTCTTTTGAAAAGTCCTTCTTTGAATTTCGGGTAGTGAACTTATTGGTAGCAGTTGCAAGATGTGGTTGATTTGATCTTTGAGCTCCAATCTTGCAATTTCTTTCAATGTGCCCTGCAAAATTACAACGAAAACATACCTTAGTGCTTGACGATTCCGAAGAGGGTGAAGCAGAATTGTTGCCGTTGGTTGTCGTGAATTCCGGTGTCGGAGGAGGAGATACCGACTGAGGCACAAAGACTGTCCCAACCGAACTAAAATTGTCTTCAGTTCGATTGTATCCGAGGCCGAACTTGTTTGTTTGACCAAGACCAAGAAGTTTATCCAACTTACTCCTTCCAGAAGAAAATTGCTGTAAGTCATCCTTGAGTTGGAGAATGGTCTCTGTCATTTCCAATTTTTCCTGTCGGGCCTCGCCGTAGAGCTTCAAGAAGTAATTCGCTTTGTTCACCATATCTATATAATTCTTCTCGAGTTGCTCATTGGACTCTTGAAGGGAAACATTTGCTTTTAACAGATTATCCCTTTCCACTTCAAGATCGGTCGAGAGAGAAGTTATCCTTTTTACTTCTTCTTCGAGATCCTGTAATCTCCCTCTCAACCCCTTGTTTTGTTTAGCCAGTTTCTTTGAATCTCTCAAAAGTCTGTGGTAGGCTAAAACAAAATCTTCACCTTCCGAATCATCCGATTCATTGTCCGTTGCATTCTTTTCAATAGTGGAGTTGGACAGCGAGTCGAATGTACTTGCCATTAAGCACATGAAGGGTGAAGATGTGGACGCGTGGAATGCCGTTGCGCTTTCTTCTTCATCACTTGAGGATGACTCATTTGACGTTGAGTTGTCATCCCAAGTGACGACTTGCATCGCTTTCTTCTTCGACGGATTCTTAGTTGGACATTCCGTTGAGATATGGCCGTATCCTCGGCACTTGAAGCATTGGACTTGTCCTTCTGTGCTTTTCTTATCCTTAGAAAAGTTCTCTTGCTTTCTTGACTTGTAACTTGAAATACCCTTGCCTTTCTTCGACTTTCCGAAGGATGGAGTTTTACTTGAATTACCCCTTCGAAAGTTGCGGCGAAACTTCCTTGTCAAGAGAGCGAGCTACTTCTCAAATTCCTCCATAGATAGGTTCTCGTCATCGTCTGAGGAGGATGAATCCGTGTCTTCTTCTTTTGTTGTTTTCAAAGCATAACCTGAAGACTTAGAAGAGGATGCCTTTCCCGAAGAATAGTTAGTAGTAAATGTCATTTCATAAGTTTGTAATGAACCAACTAGTTCTTCTACACGTATTTCGTCCGGGTGTTTAATAGTTTCATTGGCTGTAACCTTTGGGCGAAATCGTTCAGGAAGAGTTCTTAAGATCTTTCTTACAACCTTAAATTCTTGAATCTTCTCACCCAGGTTAGCACATGAGTTTACGATGTCTTGCAATCGTGTATAGTAGTCCGTGAAAGATTCATTTTCTGCCATGAAAATATAGTCAAATCTGCTCGTAAGCATTTGCAGCTTTTGAATCTTCACGAGGTTAGTTCCCTCATGTGTAACCTGAAGAACATCCCAGATTTCTTTCGCAGTCTCACATGCCGAGACGCGAGAGAATTCAGTTTGAGATAAGGCATTAAAAATAGCATTAATTCCCTTGCCATTGTAAGAAGATGAATCTAACTCTTCCTTGGTCCACTTCGACCTAGGTTTGATGGTGCGAACATCACCAATAATTTCAGTTGGATTAGACCATCCTAATTCAATTGATTGCCACACCCGTTCGTCGATGGAAATTAAAAAGGCTTTCATCCGTACTCTCCAGTACGCATAATTTGTTCCATCAAAGAATGGGGGTCTGTTGATGTTTCCACCTTCAACCATTGTTTACAACCCTATTCCCTCTCTGATACCACTTGTTGGGTTATATGTAATAATAGATCTAACTAGGGGAAAAAAAATACCTAGAGGGGGGTGAATAGGTGTAAACAATAAACACTCAAAAAATCATTGCGCAATAAAAACCCAATGCGGAAATATAAATGAACACGCAAGATTTTTATGTGGAAAACTCCAAACCGGAGTAAAAAACCACGGGACCGATAACACGGTGAAATCCACTAGAATTAAACACGTACAAGGTGATATACCGTACTCACAGACGACTCAACCTTTTCTATACGCTCCTAGTTGATCTTCTCCGCTCGCTCCGCAACGCGTCTCGAATCCACGATCTGCGTCCAACGCCGAATCCACGGCGTCCAACGTCGAGTCCACGACGTCTGACCGAATCCACGGTCTTCACCTAGTAGCACGCTTCGAATCCACGAACGTACCTCGCTCCGAATCCACGAGAGCGGTTGCACCTTGAATCCACAAGGCCACGCGAGTCCACGTGCCGATTTTGGGGTAAATCGTTGTTTTTGGGTGGTGATGATCCGCCGAATACTTAGATCAAAGATAGATAGGAAATACCATCTAAGTATTCATTAGTTTGATTCAACTCAAGATGTGAGTATGAAAACCTAGAATCAAACTAATCAATATAGATGAAGAAACATAGAGTAATATCTAATGATTTCCTTTCTTCTCTATATGTGGATCTAGGGCCGTATAAGATGATATTTGATTATGACGGCTCTATATGGATTAACCCTAGAAAAAGAATCATAGGGTCTATTTATAGGTTAGAAACCCTAGGAAGAAGATAAGGATTCAAAAACTGTCGTTTCTGGAAATTTTCACGACGGCGATCCGGATCGGATTAGCTGTGATCCGGATCGTCGTAACGAGTCAGCCAATTCCAGAGAAACAGGGTTCGGGATCCGGATTGTAATCCACGATCCGGATCGTTCATGAATTTTAGCAAATTCCCATGTTCGGGATCCGGATCGAAATGGTTATGATCCGGATCGGATTTGCCAATGAACAAGTACCCTTCGGGATCCGGATTGGACTGTCTGATCCGGATCCTGAACATGTCCCATGTCCAGTTCTTGATTTTTATGCGATAAAAAAATTCTTCCAAGTGTTTCTACACTACAAGAAGTATTCGGATCACCAAAAATATTTAGTTAAACTTACCTGATCCTTTTGAATTCTTCTTTCTTGAGATTGAGGTATATAATCCAAACTTCATTCATCTTCAATCTTCAAGACTTAACACTTTCACGAAATGCGCCAAAACAAAATCCATAACAAGTCTTTGTGCCCCAGTCGGTATCTCCTCCTCCGACACCGGAATTGACGACAAACAACGACAACAAACCTACTTCCCCCTCTTCGGAATCGTCAAGCATCAAGGTATGTTTTCGTTGTGGTATTGCAGGGCATATAAGAAGAAATTGCAAGATGGGAGCCAAACGCTCAACTCAAGTACTTGTTGCAACGACTACCAAAAGGGTGATTCCTCGGAAATCAAATGCAAATTTTTCGAAGGAAAAGAGCCTCGGTAGTTCATCAAACAAGACGACGACGTCAAGGAAAGCGATGGATCAAACAAGACGCTTTCACCAAAGGTATCGACCTTACAATCATTTCCGACGTACACCAAAACTCGAAAGGTTTGGGTACGCAAAGGTGAAGTTTTCCCTTGTCTTGTTACAAATATTTCCTTGCATGCTTATGATAATTCGTCTTGGTAACTGGATAGCGGTTGTTCCCGTCACATGACCGGTGACAAAAACTGTTTTCAAAATTTTGAGAAAATCTCCGGAGGACTTGTAGTTTTCGGAGACGGTCAGTCTTCCAAAATTGTTGGAAAAGGAACAGTAGCTATTCCAGATGGCCCGATTCTAAATAATGTGTTATTTGTTGATGGCCTTAAGACTAACCTCATAAGTATCAGTCAACTTTGTGACAATGGTTTTTCAGTTAATTTTTCATATGTTGAATGCATTGTAACTGATAAGGATCATGTTTTCTTTTTAAAGGGGGTTAGATCTAAAAACAATTGTTATGTTGTTCCCAATAAAATTTCTGAAAATTATAACTTAGCCTCTTTGAATAATGAAACACTTTGACATGAAAGGCTAGGTCACATAAATTTTAAGGAACTTGCTAGAATTTCAAACAAAGACGTGGTCAAGGGGGTTCCTAAACTTTCACTTAAACAAAACATTGTGTGTGGTGGTTGTCAAAAGGGAAAACAATCTAGGACTGCACACAAGAACTTGAATCACGTCGGTACCAAACGACCCTTGGAATTATTGCACATGGATCTTATGGGGCCGACTCGTCAACCATCCTTGGGAGGTAAATGGTATATTTTCTTATTGGTTGATGATTTCTCTAGATACTCATGGGTAGCATTTTTAAAAGAGAAAGCTGATACTTTTGATTCTTTTCACGAGATTTCCCTCGTATTATGATTGAAAAGAATGAAAAGATCATTCGTGTTAGAAGTGATAGAGGTGGAGAATTCATAAATTCTAAATTCATTAATTTTTGCACTTCCAATGGCATTAAACATGAATTCTCAGCACCCTATACACCTCAACAGAATGGTGTAGTCGAGCGCAAAAACAGGGTTGTACAAGAGATGGCACGTGTTATGCTTCACAGCCGGAATTTACCGCTACATTTTTGGGTTGAAGCTGTGAACACTGCAATCTATGTTATTAATCGAGTTTATTTGCGCCCGGGAACGTTAAATACACCATATGAACTATGGTTTTGTAGAAAGCCAAACATCAAATATTTTCGTATCTTTGGGAGTCGATGTTACATTTTACGTGACCGCGAAAATCTTAGAAAATTTGACTCTCGAAGTGACGAAGGGATTTTCATGGGTTATTCTACAAATAGTAGAGCATATCGGGTATTTAACTTGAAATCTAAAACGATTGTAGAATCCATAAATGTTAAAGTAGATGAAGCTTTCCACTTTACATCTGATAAATCTACCCCTGATATCTCTCTTGATGATGATACTCCTGTAAATGCATCTTCTCATGATAATACTTCCAATATTAATGATGCATCTAATGGTTCTTCAAGTTTATCTGATGTGCAGGAATCATCTCATGTACCTCCGAGTACTCCATTACATCAAACGTTACGCATCTCCAAGGATCATCCTGAATCAAACATCATTGGAGACCCACAAGAAGGAGTCAAAACTCGGAGACAGTTGGTTTGTGGATTCGCTTGTTACGTTTCCATGATCGAACCAAAGAACGTCGATGAAGCTCTTCAGGATGACTACTGGATTGAAGCAATGCAGGAAGAGCTCCATCAGTTTGAACGAAACAAAGTCTGGGAATTAACGACGCCTCCGAAGCAACACAATGTGATCGGTACTAAATGGATTTTCAAGAACAAGAAAAATAAGGATGGTACCATCATCAGGAACAAAGCACGTTTAGTTGCTCAAGGCTACTCTCAAATAGAAGGTATAGACTTTGATGAAACGTTCGCCCCTGTAGCTAGACTCGAGTCCATTCGTATCTTATTCGCTATTGCTTGTCACTTTAAAATAAAACTCTTTCAAATGGACGTTAAGAGTGCGTTTTTAAATGAAGAAGTTTATGTGGCTCAACCGAAAGGTTTTGTAGACTGTAAACTACCTAACCATGTTTTTCGTTTGAAAAAGGCTCTTTACGGTTTAAAACAAGCACCGCGAGCTTGGTACGAAAGGTTGACAAAGCACCTTTTGGAGAAGGGCTATACTCGAGGGGGAGCAGACAGGACTCTCTTTGTGAAGCATTATCAAAATAACTTCATTGTTGCACAAATCTATGTCGATGACATTGTATTTGGAGCAACAAAGGATAATGATGCTTCTAAATTCGCTGAAACCATGGAAAGCGAATTTGAGATGTCAATGATGGGCGAACTGACATACTTTCTTGGATTGCAAGTGAAACAAAATGGTGAAGGCATCCATCTGTGTCAATCCAAGTATGCAAAGGAGTTGGTAAAGAAATTCGGATTAGAAGATTCTAAAGATTT
Organism: Tillandsia leiboldiana; assembly: GCA_029204045.2. Taxonomy (NCBI): domain Eukaryota; kingdom Viridiplantae; phylum Streptophyta; class Magnoliopsida; order Poales; family Bromeliaceae; genus Tillandsia; species Tillandsia leiboldiana. The sequence continues at coordinate 14,975,391 of CM055061.1, forward strand.
TCCTACTCCTATGGGAACTAGCAATAAGGGATTAGGAAGTGAATCCCTTAGTGATAGTGTAGACGAGAAACTTTATCGCAGCATGATTGGAAGTCTACTTTACCTCACAGCTAGTCGCCTGGATATATCCTTTAGTGTTGGGATTTGCGCGAGATATCAATCAGCACCAAAGGAGGTTCACCTGAAAGCAGTGAAACGGATCATCCGGTACATCAAAGGAACCATTAATTTCGAAATTTGGTATCCTATGGGAACAAGTCTAGATATTATTGGATACTCAGATGCCGATTGGGCAGGATCTGTGGATGATCGGAAAAGTACGAGTGGTGCATGTTTTTATCTTGGCCATTGCCTTGTTGCATGGCATAGTAAAAAGCAAAACTGCATTGCACTCTCGACTGCCGAAGCGGAATACATCTCAGCGGGTAGTTGTTCAACTCAACTCATTTGGATGAAAAGCGTGCTGAGCGACTTCCGGATTTCAGCAACTTCGGTAACTGTTTTATGTGACAATACTAGTGCTATAAACATTTCAAAAAACCCTGTGTTGCACTCAAGAACAAAACACATTGAACTTAGATATCATTTTCTTAGAGAGCTAGTTGAATCAAATATTCTTCAAATTTCCTACATTTCAACTGAAGATCAATTAGCTGACTTTTTAACAAAACCTTTGGATCAAAAACGTTTTATTCATTTGCGTAAAGCAATTGGAATGCTTTCCTTGAAATAACCTCTTTTTGAAACTCTTATTTAGGTTAGGTTTTGTTTTTGTGTTTTTGTTCATTATCTATGCTTAGACATAGAACATTAATTGAGCATTAGTTTTTATTGACTTTAACTGCATCCTTTTATATGTTTAGAAATTTATTATGTCTTGGATATCATAATAATTCATTTGATGCAGTGATCATTTATGTGAATTAAATCATCTTTGTTTTGATCAAAGTCAATTTCTCTCTCGATGATCTCTTGGTATAGTTTTTATCTTATTTGACTGTTTAGTCGAGTATGAAATCGAGATCAATATTTGGCTGAATACTTTATATCTTAAATAATTGATAGCCAATTGAGGGGGAGTCAAAGAAAAAGTGTTATGCTCAAAAGATGTGGAAAGAGTTACATCCCAATGAGGAGTGTGAAAACTACCACCACATGGAGGAAAGAGCTACCACCTCGGTCGTTCGAGTACTGTGTGCAGCTACCACATGTATACCAAGCAAGGTTTTTCAAGTTTGATTAAATAAAATGCATGTTGAAATACTTGACTCTGTCAAAATTTCAAGGTTGGTATAAGGTGGGAATTTTAATGAAAGATGCTCAAAGAGCCACTCTCTTCAATAAATTGACTAGATATATTATCTAACTTATCTGGGATTTCAGACATCTATTGATCTTTGTATTTCATTTTCTTTACCGAATTGATGATTTGATAAAAGCATTACTCATAAAATCAAGTTAGATGTAATTGAAGTTGTTCAACTTTAAGGGATTTAATTTTTATAAATTTTCGTTTCATTTGTTGGATGATGAAACGATGATTTTCATTTAAAGTTGATACACAAAAGTGCTTACAATCTTTTTCTGAATTTTCTAGAATTTTTCTGAACTTTTCTGAAGAAAAAGTTGGAGCCGATCCGGATTGGACAAGCCGATCCGGATCCCGAACGCAGGTATTCTCTGCGGCTAGCCGATCCGGATCGGAATCACGAACTGATCCGGATCGCGGCTAGGGTTTTATATAGAACAAAAGGGTTTTGATTTCTTTTTACTTCAATCTTTTGTTCAAAAGTCTCCAGAGCTTCTCTCTCTAGAATTCATCCATCTTGGAAGCTTTCAAACTCAAGTTCTTCGATTCCAAGTAAGTTTTATTGATCAAAATCTCAGTTTTTCACAGTTTTTCTTATTCTTCCTCAAAACGTGATGAAATTTCTGTATCTTTTTCGTTTGTGGATGGTTTTTTATCAAATTTCTTTTGAAATAAGAACTCTGGATAGATTAGTTTTGATTATATGCTAGGTATTCTAATGATAAACGGATTTTTGGCCTTCGATTTCAAAATTCGGTTTTAGGGCATATAATGGAAATTTTCGAAAATCATTCGATTGATCTATTTTTAAAATTCCTTTTGCAAAACTAATTTGATTCTTAGTCTCTCTACACGATAATGATTGTTTGGGTACAATTTTTTAAATTTTTGGAAATTAACAATTTTTCGTGTTCTTGAGTTGTTTCCCACAGGACCTTATTTCTCACAAGAAACTAGTAGCAATGGTGATCACCTGGATCATTTTTCTTCTGGCTGCTATGGTTCATACAAGAGATACTATCAAGCCCAAGAAGGCTAAGAAGGCGAAGAAAACAAAGGATGATTCCGATACGGACTCTGAGACGGAATCGATCGATTGGGATGAGCTTCAAGTTGAAGCAACTACACCCACTGCTTCGAAAGGAAAAGCGCCTGCAGAAACATCAAAGGCTCCACCTACTGCTACTGAAAAAGGAAAAGCTCCAATGGAAGAAACTTCTGTGAAAACAAAAAGAAAAAGTGTTGCCCGCAAGAGAGGGAGTGCTCGAGGAATTTCCATTGAGCAACCAGTTGCTAGCCAGCCTCCTCCACAAGACTTTATCAGCTCTGCTAGGATAAAGGATTTTGAGAACAGGGAATGCATTGGCGAAAGACATGTTAATGTCAAAGCCTTGAAGGAACGATCTTCGCTTTTGGGACTCTGTATGATCAGACAGGTCTTGCTCCCATTTGCAATTTCCCCGAGACCACTGGGTATTGTCTTCACTCAGTAAGGATGTTTTATCAAAATGCTTGCTATCTAGTTGATCAGGAGAGCGGACGTCGAGAATTTCAAACATTGGTTAAGAATGTTAAGATCAAAGTAACCCCTCAACTGATTGGAGAGGCGTTAGGAATGACGGCCAGAGCTGATGGGGCTCATTATCTGAAGAGTCAAACCTTCACCACCAACTCCTGGAGAGTGGTAGTTGATAGAATCTGTCTTCCAGATACTCTGTCGGCAGGAAACTCTGTCTTTTCAAAAGAGCTTCGACCAGAGTATCGCTACTTGAACTTCATTGTCTGTTATAACGTCCTTCCAAATATGAATACAAAGGTTCTTCGGTGGGATAGGATGTTGTTCCTCTATCTTCTTGGAAACCCCACGGCAGCAATGGGAGCAAACTTAAATATTCCTTACATCATCTGGTCGAGGATGGCACGCTATGTGGAACATGCTCACCCTTCAGAGAGACTACCCTATCCAATGATCATTATGCGCATTCTTCGAAAATTTAAAGCTGACACAAGTGTGAGTTCCTACATGCACAGTCTAGGAACGATCAATGAAACAACTATTGTAAAGTCTCTCTCAACAAAACAAGATGAGCCCCCATCACCTCCTCACCGACGAAGAGCACAACAACAAGCAACAACCTCTGCACCAGCAGCACCACCTCCAGTCCAACCAGCATATGCATCACAACAAGCACCTCCATCAACATCCGATGAGGATGCATCGGTTACCTCTATTTATAAAGAACAGCAAAGGCTCTCCAACGAGCAAGAACGCATATCGAATGAACTGATTGAAGTAAAGGAAGAAATAAAAAAGGTCAACAAGAAGCAGTCATCCATGAACAAACGATTAAAGAAAATCTTCCAAATACTCGGCTGCATCAGTTCGGATGAGTCTGAGTAATCCGTATCCTTCTAATTTCTTCTCTTGTGCAGGTATTAATTTTTGCTTTTCGTTCTCAAACTTTTGGTTCTCGAACTTTTTAACTCTCCTTTTTATTCTTGTAATTTTGGCTAACTTTGTGACAAAAAAAGGGGGAGAGAATATTAGAACAGTTTGAACAATGAAACTATGATCGAACAGTTTGAACAATGAAACTATGATCGATTACTATGATTGTCCAGTTGTGAACCATGAAGGTAAGTAGAACTTCAACTTTTGGTTTTCGGTTTTCCTTTGTGATTGCATGCATGCCTCGACTAACTATTTGCTAACTATTTGAGCATGTAATATAACTAACAAGTTGATGTTCACTAACAATTTTGTGACATTTGGATTTTGATTGCATAGAAGATATGTTGGTTATTAACTATGATCCTGTTACAAATCTGAATGTATAAATGTCATGGTAAGTATAAATGAGTATAAACTTCATCTCTGTATGTGATTTTTGAATGACATAAAATTCTTGAGGTATCTAATGATTTCTTTTGCCAAGAATGATTTCTTTTGCAGAGAGTACAGATGTCTAAGTCTAGAGTCTGTTTTAGGAGTTTAACTCATGTATCTATTTTATTTTGGATCTCCATTGTAAATTTTTGTTGTATGGTGATAGCAACAAAAATATCTTTTTGAATTTTCTTGAGTGGATTTGTGTTTTGTCACGAAACCGCCAAAGGGGGAGATTGTTACGGAATTTGAGTTGGCGTATTTCGTGAATTCGGTTAAGTCTTGAAGATTGAAGATAAAAAAAGTTGGATCATTTAACTCAATCTCAAGAAAGAAGAATTCAAAAGGATCAGGTATGTTTAACTAATTATTTTTTGGTGATCCGAATACTTCTTATAGTGTAGAAACACTTGGATGAATTTCTAATTGCATAAAAATCAAAAACTGGAGATGGGACATGTTCAGGATCCGGATCAGACTTTCCAATCCGGATCCCGAAGGGTGTTCGTTCATACACTAGTTCAATCCGGATCGTAGCCTCATTTGATCCGGATCCCGAACACTGGTTTTACCATTTTATTTGAACGATCCGGATCAGGCATTTCAATCCGGATCCCGAACGTTGGTGTTTGGTGAAATTGTATGAACGATCCAGATCAGGCACTTCGATCCGGATCCCGAACCTTTGTTTTTCTGGAAACTGTCTATCTCGCTACTGCAATCCGGATCGCCGAAATCCGATCCGGATCGCCGTCCTGAAAAATTCCAGAAAAGGTTAGTTTTTTATTCTTATCCTCTTCCAATGGTTTCTAACCTATATATAGACCCTTTAATTCATCTTTTAGGGTAATCCACGAAAAAGGAAAAAAGACGACCGAAATAGATAGATCCACAAATAGAGAAGAAAGGAAATATTAGATTTAATTCTATGTTTCTTCATCTATTTTATTAATTTGATTCTAGGTTTACCAAACTCTGATTTTGAGTAGAATCAAATTAATGAATACTTAGATGGTATTTCCGATCTATTTCTAATCTAAGTATTCGGCGGATCATCACCACCCAAAAAACAACGATTTTTCCAAAATCGGCGCGTGGCCTTGTGGATTCAAGGTGCTACCGCTCTCGTGGATTCGGAGCGAGGTACGTTCGTGGATTCGAAGCGTGCTACTGGGTGAAGACCGTGGATTCGGTCGGACGTCGTGGATTCGGCGTTGGACGCAGATCGTGGATTCGAGAAGCGTCGTGGAGCGAGCGGAGAAGATCAACTAGGAGCGTATGGAAAAGGTTGAGTCATCTGTGAGTACGGTATATCACCTTGCACGCGTTTAATTCTAGTGGATTTCACCGTGTTATCGGTCCCGTAGTTTTTTACTCCGGTTTGGAGTTTTCCATGTAAAAATCTCTGCGCGTTATTTATTTTTCCGCATTGGGTTTTATATCGCAAAGATTTTTGAGTGTTTATTGTTTACACCTATTCACCCCCCTCTAGGTGTTTTTTCCCCTATTTAGATCCAATTATACATAACCTGTAGTACCCGCTGGTTTAAAATGCTGTGGTTCTGTTCTTGGGTCTATTTTTGGGTTTTCTTTACTTCGCGTTTCGTTTCAGGGGTCCGGAGGGGGAACTAATATTTCTTTGTTTCCAGGCAAATCGTCGGGGCTCGCGAGTTTTTTTTAGTCAATAAAGCTCGCGAAACGGAGACCGCCGGCGAAATCGGTTTTGGATTCCGACTCCGGAATCTCCCAGAATAAATTCCGGAAGTTTTAGTGCGGTTCAGGCGACTTACACAATTACCGAGGCAGACCGGACCCTGGTTCGCACCCAAGTCGACTAATTATTTGGCCTTGGAGAATTAGGTTTGGGCTACCCCCACTTTCTTTATTAGCCCGATCCTTTTCTTCTATGTTGCGACTTGGGTTGGGATTATTATTTTTCCTCCTTCTTGCCCTGAGCGTAGGTCACAAGGAACGAGGAAGCGGAACCCTTTTCCCAAAAATCCCCTCTCTTCTACCGGCGGAACCAAGGACCAGGCGGAGGTGATCAAGGAGAGGGGGAAATGATCGCTCACCCTAAGGAATCCGGCAAGCAAGCGCGAGGCGAACCTTTCCTATTCCTCCTTCTCCATCGGCGGATCGGGAACGCCGAGATCGGTGAGTCCTTTTTTTAATAATTCGTTTCTTTTACTGCATGTAATTCTTGGGTAGGTTGAGGCGGATCATCGCACGAAGGAGGCGGGACCCTACGGTCGGTCGCACGCCGCCGCCACGGGGGCGCCGCACGGGCCTGGGCACCGCGCGGGCCGCCGCCCGCGCGTGCGGGCTGGGCGCCGCGCGGGGCGCCGCCCGCGCGTGCGGGCTGGGCGCCGCACGGGGCGCCGCCCGCGCGTGCGGTCTGGGCGCCGCGCAGGCCCGGACACCGTGCAGCCACGCCGCCGCCACCGGGTCCGACCGGGCCATCGCCGTTTCCGCGACCGACGGGCGAGGGTCGCGTCCAGCAACGGAAACTGGATATTCTTTTCTACTGCTCTCGATTTATTGTTGGTGGGTATCTAATTCGTCCCGGGGGTCCTTGCAGATCCGGGGAGCGCACCGGGACGCGGAGGGGTTGAGCGGCGGTCATAGCACGTGACAGGTGGGTTTTTCTTTGAGGCTTAGCATAGTGTCAATGTTGTTGGAAGGTTACTAATTACATGTTATCCGTACTAATGCTAACGGTCTCTAGTGTTTGCGATATTATCCTGTATATTGGTTTTATGCTCGTAGTTGCGACACGCGCACCCGCGGTCTGGCCGCCGCAAAGGGTGCTCTTTTCCGGGAAAGCGGTCTTCGACCCGTGTTAACCCACGAGGTGAGGTAGTGGGGGCCCCCGTAGGTGTGGGATTTGAGGCATCAAAAGGGGGGGGAGAGGTGTGACCTGTCGGGATAGGTGTCCGACGAGGTCAGGTGCCCCAAGGTGTGAGCGGTGCGATCTGTCGGGGTAGGTGCTCGACGAGATCAAGGTGCATAGGTGCTACAAGTATTACAGGTATTGCAGGTGTTCACGTGTTACTCGCCCAGTGAGTCGAGTGGTTGCTCCGGATAGTCTTACAGTTGGGTTTGGCTTTTCTATCTTGCTTATTGTTACTATTACTTGTCACTGACTACCCACTCCGTGACAGGTTCTTCCAGGGGTGAGCGGTAGACGACGGTGAGGTCGAGGCAGGAGTGGTCGGGCAGTGAGGAGCCCTAGTCTGTATCTCCTTTACTTTTCCTTGCATTTCATTTGGTACTGTAGACTACGGTGGGTTTGCGATACCCTTGTGGGGTCGGTGTGGATGTTGATTACCGGTGTTTTGGATTTATGGGATTTCTAAACTGTTTTCAAAACCTCGGGTCGTGTGGACCTGTTTCCAAACCCTGTGGATTTATGGCATCTTTCCAAACCGTTTTCAAAACCTTGGGTCGTGTGGACCTGTTTTCAAAACTGTGAGTTTATCCTTTCAACTTGACTGGCGACGGGTTTTCTATTTAGTTTGCATTGTTGGTTGAATATCGAACTGTTGTGATTAACTGAATGCTTGCGTTGAGATGTTGTAATAGCCGCGATGCCGTGCATATACAGAGGAGACTCTGCCCGATTTTCGAGTAAATCTGTATATGCGGCGGATCTGGGCACGTGCCGGGGAGGACCGAATTTCAAAAAAAAAAAGGGGATTCAAACTAACAACTCTTTCTTTTCCGCTGAGCGAGACCCCCGGGGCGTGACATAACCCAACAAATTACGCATCCAACAAGAGAGCGGCGACATCGTTTGGAAAGGATAAATCCAGAGGTTTACAAATCTGTGCCCACCCGGCACTCTGCTTTTGAAAACGTTTTCGCAATCATTTTTATGATGATAAAGACATGCCGCGCCCGAAATCACAAAAGTATGTCTAAACCGTAATAGTACATCCAATCCACAGTGCTAACTATAACTAATATGATCCACAGATGCAAATTAAACTAACAGTAGTTAAGAAAGAACTGAGATAAAACCAAGGTGCAACGAGTAAAAAGCCTCCTACGGCTACGGTCCTCTTGACGCAGTCTCACCACCATCCCGACTATTGTCCCTAGTCAAACATGTCACGGAGTGGGTAAAGTCAGTGACAAATAAAGCAGATGTCTTAACAATTAACGTTGAATCAGAAACAAACCGATTATACCGGAACCTTTCGCTAAAACCCTTTCACAAAATAAGCTGGGCTCCATCCCCAGAGTACCTGTCGGAGAGACGGAAGTCTCCCCTCGTGCACAGTCACATTACCCCCATGATGCTTTTAACCCCTTCACGGAGCTAGTGCGGCTCCGTCGCTGTCGTGAAGAGGTCCCCACCCCATACACATGGGGCACATGGGTCACTCGGACCACTTCTCCGGAAAAGTACACCCATGCGGAGGCCAATCCGCCTGTGTACGTGCAGCATCCAAAACCGAAATTGCCGGTGTCGGCGTGTGATAAGCCCCGCGACCGCAGCCGCCACAGTTATTAGATAAAAGTATTCATGCGAAGGTATAATGGTCCATCTACTTTATTAGACAAGTTAACGAGCCTTTTACGATGATATGGTGCACTTACTGCACTCATTGCACTTATAGCAAGGGTACCCACCTGGTTGCGAGGGAATCGGAGCACCTGGATCTTTCGCACACTCTCGTTGCGTATCTGGACCTAAGAAGAATCCATAAGGGTAACCAAAATCAGAACCACGCATTAACTCTACAAAACGAAAGCCCAACATTACCCGTCCGACGGAAACCCAAGGAAACCGTCAAGCCTGTTGGTCGAGGGATTCCCCCCCCGCGCAGCCGACTGAACCCATGCGGCGGTCCTCCGCGGGCAGCGCCCGCGCGGGTATGGTCGGCGCGGCGCCCGCGCGGTGCCCGCGCGGGTGCGGTCCGCGCGGTGCCCGCGCGGTGCCCGCGCGGGTGCGATCCGCGCGGCGCCCGCGCGGTGCCTGCGCGGCTCCCGTTGTTGCCGCCCGTGCGATGCCCTAGCGGCATCGCGCGTCTCCGCCGCCCGTGTCGTGCCCTAACTTGCGCAACGACGGCGGCGGTGGCGGAGATGACGGAGACGACCGAAACCCTAAACAAAAGAACGTAAAAGAAAATCCCGAAAAACCACAACGAGGATTCACTCACCGGATTAAACCACGGGGAAGTCGTCCGATCGCGCTCTTGTCTCCGGCTCGTTGTTCGGGGTGATCGGAGTCCTTCGTTTCCTTCTTTTTCTCCTTTCTTTCCTTCGGCTAGGGTTCCGTCTTTTTCTTTTTCTTTCTCTTTCACGTTCTTTCTTTTCGGCTAGGGTTTCCTTTGTACGTATTAATTCAACCCCTTTTAAATCCTAGTCGTCGATTAATTAATTTCCCAAATTTAATTAATCATAGGAAATAAAAACCCCAAATTTAATTTAACGTAACCGATTAGTTAATTCCTTAATTAATTAATCATAGGAATATCCAAATTCCCCTAACAAACATGCCGGATATTTTACGCGGATTTCGATGCACGCCTTAAGTCATCGCGATCTTAAGAACCCCATTCCGGGAGATCCGTACATCGGATTCCCGATCCGATCGCGCCATCGGTCTTCGTTTTCCGAGCCCTTCGACGGAAAGATACCCGCACCACACACCGACCGAGTTCCGAACGTTAAATAATTTTATTCACTTAAGGGCATAATTAAATAACATGTGAGTCACAATTAGTCGTAAAAGCCGAATCACTACAGGGCGGGTGCCCGCGCGGCGGCGGCATTGCATACCGCGCGGGGCCTTGCCCGTGCGGCTGCAGCTTGTGCCGCGCGGGTGGGTGCCCGCGCGGGGGCGGCGGTTGCGGCACGCGGGGTTGGTGCCCGCGCGGCCGAGGCGGTTACCGCACGGGGCCGGTGCCCGCGCGGCCGCGGTTTGCGCCATGCGAGGCCGAGGTCCGCACGACCGCGGAAGGTGCCGCGCGGGGTTGGTGTTACGCCTTTTTGTGTTGGCATATTTCGTGAGTTGAGTCGGAGTCTTGAAGTGATCAAATTGTCAATCAGCAATCAAAGACTCAGAGAAGATTCAACAAGAGCTCAAGTTGACACTCAGTGTTTTGAGTCTTGAAGATTGAAAATGAAGAATTGTGGATCAATTACATCAATCTCAAAGAAAATGGATTCGGAATGATTAGGTACGTTTAACTAAATAATTTTGGTGATCCGAATACATTTGAGTAGTTTAGAAACACTTGGATAAGTTTTCATTGCATAAAAGTCAAAAACTATTTTTTCAGGAAATCCGTTCAGGACTGGAAATTCTATTCAGGACTGTTTTGTTAATCCAGTCCGGACCGTGGATTCCAGTCCGGACCCCGAACCTTGTTTTTTCAGCAATTCTCTGAAAAACAACGACAGTCCTGAACCAGTCCGGACCGTCGTGCGGGAAAAATTCTGTTAAGTCAGTTTTTGATGCTTATCTCTTTCCAAAGGTTTCTAACCAATAAATAGACACTTAGGGTTTCTCAAGAACTACCGATTAATTTATAAAACACTTGGGAGCAACCCTAGAGGCTAGGTTTTTATCGTTCTTCTTTATAACCACTTTTAGGTCAATTCGACGGTTCTTCCAAGATCTATCTTTTGTCGAATTGATCTAGTCTTTGCTTAGAGATTTCTTCTACGGTTCCTCAATGATAATCTAAGCAAAGGATCACCATCGAAGCCAATATACTTATCGGCTGAGTTTGCACCGTGGATTCGACGTGGCATCGTGGATTCGGTGTGTTGAAGGCATTTCGTGGATTCGAAACGTGTGCTCGTGGATTCGAGCGGCGTTCGTGGATTCGAACGTGTGCAGTGGACGTGTAATCGGTGGAGCGCAAGGTCCGAAGAAGTTGAAGGAGGGGTTGAGTCCGTGGAGTCGGTAATCACCTTGTTATTCTTCTTTTCTTAGTGGATTGTTATTGCGTGTTGGTCCCGTGGTTTTTCTCCTGGATTGGAGTTTCCACATAAATCTCGGTGTGCTATTTTTATTTTCCGCATTGGTTTTTATTTTGCACTGAGATTGGTTTTATAAGTATTACACCTATTCACCCCCCCTCTAGTTGTTTGACAGTACCTATTTAGATCCTTGTGGATCCTTAAATATATATAAACCTACAAGTGGTATCAGAGAGGGTTTTAGGTTTATCTATCATGTCGGGTGAAAGTGGTAATATTTATAGTCCTCCTCTTTTTGATGGGACTAATTATGCGTATTGGAAAGTGCGGATGAGAGCTTTTCTCATCTCAATTGATGAGCGGGTATGGCAAACTGTGGAATACGGTTGGGTGCATCCTGTTGAGGTAGTAGGAAATTCTACTACCCCAAAACCTCGCTCTAGATGGTCCAAAGAGGAAATCGAAAGATCTTCTTACAATGGGAAAGGTATGAACGCTCTATATAATTCTCTTTCTTCGACTGAGTTCACACGAATTTCCGCGTGTGAAACCGCGAAGGAAATTTGGGATTGTTAGTTGTATGCCCCAAAAGCCTATCAGGCTGACACATTTTTTATATGGGACATATTTGTACTTGATCTTTATTATTATTTGGGCATCTTATGCCATTCATGTTTAATGTGTCCATGAATCGTCCTTTGAATTAATGAGATGATAATGTATATTCTTAACAGTTAAGAATTTGAGATACATATTATTGGTGATTAAGTCATAAATGCTCTCAATCGGAGGATCATCATGGGGACGATGATTGATCCGGAAGATTGATGTATGTGCCGCTCTCTTTTAGGATGACGAGTCTCAAGTCATCAGTGTGTGGACACTGGAGCGAATGTGCAGGTGGTTGTTAGAGAACTAGGGCACTGAGCGTGACCAATTACGAATAGTTACATGGATGTCTACTCATTCGTCAGTAACTGATTCGATGTTGCAGTAGTACAACTGATCCTTAGACCTGTGACACCACGGCCATTCAATATGAGGCTACTGTAGTTTGATTATGCAATAAACTCTTATCCGAGTCACGGGTCTTAGTAGTATATGTAAGGCAAAGCTCAGAAATCCTATGCTATTTGTAAGGCAAAGCTCAGAAATCCTCGGCCGGGGTAATATAGTTCATGGAAAGTTGTTTCCAAGAGTAACCATATGAGCTTCTTCCCTATCAATTGTCATATAACGGGTGATGGGGTTTGACGAGTATTCCATGACCTCCACTCAGTTGGGACTATGCGATAGAAGGATTGTATTGTACGGTAACTGCACCTTGAGGTTCAGTCCAATATTCACTTCTGACTGGATTGCCACTATATGCTGCTAGGCGTCACTGGTGGATTGTGGGAACCAATAAGAATAATTATAGGCGAATAATTATTATACGATGGAAGAATCAAAAGTGTTTGATCCATCAAAAAGAGTTTCGATGATGATGTCGATGGGGATCGCATCATATCTCACTACTAGACAGAATTGAACCTATTAGGTCACACACATAAGGAATCACGCATGATCGATATTAAGGAGATGATAAAGAAGTTTATAGAATGGATTAATTATAATCACAATACTAAAGTTTACTAATTTATTAGTAAAAGGACTAATTTGCAATTATTGTAAATTAGAGCTATTTAAGTGCAAAAGTTGCATGGTGTATTTACTAATCGTTAGTAAATATTTTGAGGACTTATGTGTAAATGTTACACACGAATCGAATTAGGATTCGGATTCGATTCATATTGAAACTAACTTAAGGATAATGGATAATCCAATCGGATTAGGATTCGATTAGGATTAGAATTAGGGTTAGGGTTTTCTCAATATAAATATATGTCGTATGTGACATATTTTGTACGAGAGAAATAAAGGAGAAAAAGAAAACCCTAGCCGCCTATCCTCTTCCTCAAGTCCTCCACAATTAATTCATTGTTCTCGATCTTCGGAAGATTGCTAGCACAATTAGAAGATTGATTCATCCTCCTTACATCGACGCGAGAGTTAATTCGTGATTAGATCGCGAATCAAGGCGATCGATTATTTCGATCAAGGGCGTGATTCCGTGTGGACACAAGTAGAGGTCGGGTGCGTGCGCGGCTATCAAGGACGAACAATTTTTACCAACGATCGTCGGCTTCGCGGTGATCTCGACCCGCGCAAGGTAAAAATTAAATCCTAATTGATAAGATCAATTAGATTACCTTTTTCGATCTAAAACAATACATGAGATGATCTTTGTTTTTAAGAAAATGTTTAATTGCGTTTCTTTTTCCGCTGCGCATATCTGATTACTTTCTTACAGGGATATTCTCAAAATTACACATGAGGGTACTAATCTTGTAAAAATTCAAAAGCTCCAGATGCTTACAAGTCAATTTGACTCTATTCATATGAATGAGCATGAATTGTTTACAGATTATTACACTAGACTTCAAGATGTAACCAATACTTGTGCTAATTTAGGAGAAAAGATCACGGAGTCGAAAATTGTAAGAAAGATACTTCGGACTCTTCCGGAACGGTTTAGGGCAAAGGTTACCGCCATTGAAACCGTTAGTCATCCGGATGAGATGAGAGTAGAGGAATTAGTAGGTGCTTTGCAAACATATGAAATGACTTTTCCTACTAATCAAGTTTCTTCCAAGTCTTTTTCTAAGCTTACAGGTATTGCATTCAAATCAACAAAGGAAGAAGATAGCGAATCAAGTTCAGACGATGAAATCTCTTTTGCCGATTTTGAAGAACAATTGGCACGGATCATAAAGAAATTTCGTCGGAAGTTTTGGAAGAATCGAACCGATGGATCTTCATCCTCGAAACCATCTAAAGGATCATCGGGTTCTAAATCCTCTAACCTCAAAAGCTCTGCAAAACCTTCTAAAGAAAAAGATGAATTCGAAGGGGAAATCCAATGTTATAGATGCAAAGGCTACGACCATATTTCAACGGATTGTCCTTCTCCGAAATCATATAAAAAGAAGGCTTTGCAAGCGAAAACTTGGGACGATTCTACTTCTAATGAATCGACCTCAAGTAAAGAGGAAAAAGTTGTTGCCTTTCATGCCTCTCAAATTCCCTCTTCTAATATTTGCTTATCATCTTTAACCACTGACTCTATTCCTTTGATTTTGCATGAAACATCAACATCCAGCGGAGAGTCATCAAGTGAGGGGGAGTCGGACGAAGAAGAACTCATTGAGGCATATCAACAACTTCTTACGAAATCAAAGAAGATGGCCAAGCATATTAAGAAGTTGAGGAAGCAACGACTTGAGATTCAAGACGAGAATCATGCTTTAAAGATCAAACTTCATGATCTCGAGGAGGAACGAGAGCTTTTATTGGATAATAATAAAATCCTCCAAGAAAAAATAAATCAATCGAAAACGATAGTTAATTCCCATATTAACAAGATTGATTTTCTAGAAAAACGGTTTGAGGAAATTCATGTCACCAACCAAGCTTTGACCAAGCAAGTTCATCAACTTAAATCCGACATACAAAGGCTTTCAACCGGTTCCAAGAAACTTGATTGTATGTCCGGATTAGGTCAAACAAGCAAAGCTGGTTTGGGATTTAAAAAGAACCAAACTGTGAAGGCTTCAAGTTCCACAACTAAGTTGAAAGGAAGAACTTGTCACCAATGTGGACTTGAAGGACACTTGATGAAGATGTGCACGAAAAAGAGAAAGAGGAATTCTTCGGCAACTTGATCTACGGATCGAACTCAACGGAATCAAAAGACTCATCAAGTCAAAGGAGTTCACTCAAACCACCAAAGATTTGAGCCACAACATCAATCATACAAGTGGATCATTGCAAGGCAAAGACCTAAGGTGGATCAACAGTCAAAGCTGTCATCTCCCAACCACAATGAATCAAGACAACCCAAAATTCGACGATTTTGGATTCGGAAAGGTGATATATTTCCTTGTCTTAAGTTCTAAATAGCTTATGACTGTATGTAATGCTTTGATTGGTTTTCCTTTCATATTTTTTTAAATCTCTGCATAACATGTTTTCAATGCCCTACGTTTTTATGTTTTGTTTTTGAACAAAAGAGTTTTAACGAACAAGTGCATTGAATAAAAAGGATTTCACTGTCAATCACTCCAATTTAATTTTATATGAATTATCAACTTTACTCTATAATCATAATTCTTGAAGATACTTCATTATAAGAGTTTTTGATAATTATATTCATCAAATTTTAGTAATCATGTGTGATCTTTAGATGTTTAATCTATCTCGGTTGTGTGAATTCATTGTGATAAACATGAGACAACCGATAGACTAAAATTTAGGATTTAATTCTTTCACATAAGAGATTGTATTTTCTTACAAGGGTAATGAAATGATTTGCAAAAGATGTGGAAAGAGTTACATCAAAAAGGAGTGTGAAAACTACCACCACATGTTGGAAAGAGCTTCCACCCCGGTCGTCCGGTTTGTTTGTGAAGCTACCACATGTTTTGGATGCTAGAAAAATATTTCTTGAAATTTTTAGTTGAAGCATTTGGAGATTCATATTCAAAGTTCTTATATTTTGAACAATCTCCTGGTTGGTATAAGGTGAGATAGTTAAAAGATGCTCAAAGAGCCACCCTTAGGTATTTTAGTGCATATCTCAATTTAGAAGGGTAAAATTCAAAATTGATGTCATTTGGAAATCTCTGTAAGTCATCTTTGTAAATCCGTTACATCTTGATAGACTTTGGATCTCAAGATTATTTTTGATGACTTGTGTTTGACGTATATAATATGAAAAACGGTTTATAATGTCTTATCTTTGTTTTTCATGATTTCGGAGTAAATCTTTTTAATTTTTGTAAAATTAATTGGATTGAATGACATCTATGTGATCTCATATTATTTTCAAGCACTTAAATTGTTTTCTTGATGGAATGCAAATCGGTATTTGAAAGATTTCAAAATTTGGATTTGTTTCAAGAATTTGTGATTTTTGCCTTCGAGGACCGGTACGAAATGTGCGTTTTTGTTATATACCGGAACTGAGCTTTTATCTCTCTTTCTCTATGAACTAATGTTGTTAGTGATTTCTTTTTGCCTATATTCACTGTTTGACAATTTGTGACAAAAAGGGGGAGAACAGAAATAGGGGGAGAACAGAAATAGGGGGAGAACAGAGATGCTCAAGATAGGGGAAGAAAGAAAAGAGATAATGAAAAAGGAGCCGAAAAATAAAAAGAACCAAAAGGACGAATCAAATGTAGGATATAATTTTAATTTCTGACAACTGACTTTTGATTTGTTTGGAGTTTTGTTTTGCAGGATCTACATCACTTTAAGACTCCAAGTCCTAAGTCATAGAGTTTGTTCTAAGACTGGTTCAAATGTAATTTTTGTTTATTGGATCTTTCACGCAAAGAAAGTCAATGTTTTGGTGATGACATTGAGTTTCAATTTTTTGGTTTAAGATGAGTGTCTTGAGCGTTTTATGTATTTTTGGGTTTTGTCACGAAATTGCCAAAGGGGGAGATTGTTACGGCTTTTTGTGTTGGCATATTTCGTGAGTTGAGTCGGAGTCTTGAAGTGATCAAATTGTCAATCAGCAATCAAAGACTCAGAGAAGATTCAACAAGAGCTCAAGTTGACACTCAGTGTTTTGAGTCTTGAAGATTGAAAATGAAGAATTGTGGATCAATTACATCAATCTCAAGGAAAATGGATTCAGAATGATCAGGTACGTTTAACTAAATAATTTTGGTGATCCGAATACATTTGAGTAGTTTAGAAACACTTGGATAAGTTTTCATTGCATAAAAGTCAAAAACTGTTTTTTCAGAAAATCCGTTCAGGACTGGAAATTCTATTCAGGACTGTTTTGTTAATCCAGTCCGGACCGTGGATTCCAGTCCAGACCCCGAACCTTGTTTTTTCAGGAATTCTCTGAAAAACAACGAGAGTCCTGAACCAGTCCGGACCGTTGTGCGGGAAAAATTCTGTTAAGTCAGTTTTTGATGCTTATCTCTTTCCAAAGGTTTCTAATGTCACGCCCCGGGTGTAAACCGGAACCCGGGCCCGCCAACAGATCCGTCGTGCACACAGAATTTTCTATGTGCACGAAGCGCTGGTAACCTGCTCAGATAGATAATATACAATAAATGAGCATAAACAGAGCTGAACTAATAAAACTAAAAGTAATCTCAGACTGAAATAAGCTACAAGCTGAAATAAAAGTACAATATACTCCCAGCTCACCATAAATATACAACCAGCTGGCCAAAGCCAGACCCAAAAGGAAACTACTGAAGTCTGAGATACAAAAGGGGGTACAATAAAAACCTCGCTAGTCTCTCACTTGGGGTAGACGATCTAGCTAGTCGGCGATCCTCTTACCTCGATCTGCCGCTGAAGGCCCAGCAGCTCCCACAGATGACTCTGCAAAACAAAGGGGAAAAGGACAGAAAACAACAATGGGGGTGAGAACTACTAGATAAACCAGTAGCCTCCCCTAGCGGGTAAAACCTCTAATGCTGACGCACCCACTAGGAATAAAGAGGCAAAAGGAAGAACAGTGGTATGCAATAAAGACTGCTGAAAAAGGAACTACCACTACTATGCCTCTAAATGCAGTGCCAAAAGATAACTGTATATATGCAACTATAAAGCTGACTGCCCAAAGAAACCCAATCAGAGGGCCAGGAAATACTGGCACTGCCTGCTCTGTCATCACTCACAACTCACCAACTGACCGGCACCCATCACGGTCAAAAAGCCTACTCCGGAGTGGCACTCGAGGGGAGCGACCCACACGAGTAAAGTGTCTCTGTATCAATCATCTCTGTAACCGATGTCTCACAATAGCAGGACTAGATCATGACCATGATCAAAGTGGGAATACTCCATCCACTAATGCAACCCTGATCCCCAATCTGATGTGATAATAACATCCGGTCAACCGCCCAAAATTCGCGGTTGCCATTATATCCCCCAATCCCCAAGAAGAGTCTAAACTGTCCCAGACTCAAGATCCAACTACACTATCTCAAGATCCCGGTCTGACTCGATCGTCATGCATCGATAGAGAAGAATATCAGTAAAACATGTTTTCTCCTAAGTCAAATCCCATAATACAGTGCTGCAGTAAAATAGTGGCCTAACTAGATGTCCAATTAAACATACAATTATTCCTTTAAAAAGTATTAGAAAAGTGACTAAGGTTTCTTGTAAAGAATCATTTTATAATATTATTTATTTGCATGCAGTTTAAGATATAGCAATTGTCCAACTTCATTGTCCCAGATTGATCACATAGCAGCTATCAATTAATTTAGGGGGCCAATGCAATAGGTTCATATACCACGAGTTAACTGTCACATTTATAATTGGGAAACTCTACTATTCCTAGTGAGCAAGTCAACAAAGAGGGAAACACAACCACCCACCTCGAAAAGCATGCACAACACACCCAGAAAATACCCGCTGTCCTCTAAGCACACCGTCAGCTGAAACAGTATCCTACAACATCACACAAGTGTACACGGTGTAAAAACTACAAGTTCCAAACACATAATTGCTGTTTTTGCAATCAGCACGCAAAACGAGGAATTTCACCTCTGTCTCGAGCTCCTAAAATCTAAAAAAAATCACGGTTGCGTTCCTCGCGAAAAGTAGCCCAAAATCGACTCTTGAATCGCCTCGATCTGATATTCCTACGCTGAGAAACAATTCGTCGAAGTCGCCGCTGTCCAAAAACCCAAACAGCAAAAGAGGGGGTCAAAACACCTCGGGAATCGTGCCAAGAAATCGGAATCCAAAGAAACCACCAACACGGAAAACGAAGCCCTACCTCTTAGGAACAGACTGGCGAAGAAATCGTCGAAAAAGGACTCTAGTACTGCGCAGGGGACTCCTCGGACTGAAATGCGACGATAACGGGCCAAGATTGGGGAAAAACGAGGCACACTGTAAAATCCGGATCGCCGCTGTCGAACTTCCAAAAATTCTGGAAACCCACCACGAGATGCAAAATAGTGTGAGGAACAACTTTGCTAAAGGTCCCTCCCTCTCTTTCCCTCTCTACACTTCGAAAAAAGCCAGAGAAAAGAGAGAGGTGGGCTATATATATAGGCCCAAAAGTCTTTTGGAAAAATTCCCTCCATGTCCCAAGATTCGGGCGCCCGGTCCGGCCCAGCCCGATTTCGGGCGCCAACAGTGCGGCCCGGCCCGCCAATTTCCGGGCACGCACAGTGCGGCCCGGCCCAGCCCGCTCGCGCACAGGATCCCGCCGCACACCGCACAGCCAATCGACCCGACCCAGAGCCCGCCACGTGTCCGCCAAACAGGCGGCAGCCGTGCGGGCCCAGCGGGGAAGCGCCACGTGCCCCCTCCCCGGGTCAGCGCGGCGTGCGGCACCAACCACTGGCGTGGTGCCATGTGGGGCGGCGCCGCCAGACGCGACCGCCGGTCCGTCAACGCGCCGCCCACGTGCGCGTACGGCCGCAGTCGCGCAGTGCTGCGTGCGCCACGCGCACATGGGCCGGCCAATCCGGGGCCGCCACGTGGCGCGCCCCGGTCCACCGTGCACCGCGCACGCTGCCCCCGCCTGCCCGGCCTGCCCGCGCTGCCCGCACGCGATCCCTGCGCCGCGCGCGCTGCACCGGCCCAACCGGTGCCTGCCACGTGGCCCGTCGGTCCACCGTGCACCGGCGGCCCGCTCCGTGGACCGAGAGCCGTGCGCCGGCCCAATAAGAGCCTGCCACGTGTCCCCGGCCGGTCCACAGCTTCCCCCGTGCACCAATTTGCGCAGAAAACTTCCTAGGGTCCGTTTTTGGGCATCCGGACTCCAAATTAAATAAGTAAATAGCCGTTTTCAAGCGTTTTTCCGCGCTGAATTCAAATACGGCCTCCGATTAGCCTGATTCCACTCCTAAAATTCGGCAAAGGCAGCCGAAGGTCAGGCTTGCTCCCAAATCCTCTCTGGTTCCAAACAACATATCACTTTGACATGTTGGGGCCCCACACACCACTAACAGGTGTTCCACACCCCGAAACAGGGGAAAAACACAGGGGAAAACTGGGACACTACATCCTCCCCCACTAACAAAAGTTTCGTCCCCGAAACGAAAATCATACCTCAATCCTGAGCCTCGAACAGGTAGGGGTAGGCGTCCATCATCGCTGACTCGAGCTCCCACGTCGCCTCGCGCTCATCATGATTGCTCCAGAGGATCTTTACATAGGGGATGGTCCGATTGCGCAATTCTTTCATCTCCCGATCTAGAATTCGCAGTGGGCGCTCCTCATATCTCAAATCCTCGCTGACCTCGAGTGGTGCAAAGTCGATGACGTGCGACGGGTCGAAGACGTACCTCCTCAGAGTGGAAACATGAAAGACATCGTGGACACCAGCCAGTCTCGGGGGAAGTGCAAGTCGA
Source organism: Tillandsia leiboldiana (assembly GCA_029204045.2). NCBI lineage: Eukaryota > Viridiplantae > Streptophyta > Magnoliopsida > Poales > Bromeliaceae > Tillandsia > Tillandsia leiboldiana. The sequence continues at coordinate 14,995,975 of CM055061.1, forward strand.
TAAGCAACTGGCCCGACACGCTCCAATACCTCAAAGGGTCCAATGTATCGGGGACTGAGTTTCCCGCGAATGCCAAACCTCCTTATCCCTTTGGACGGCGAGACTTTCAGAAATACATGATCTCCCACCTGAAACTCTAAGTCTCGTCGCCGAACATTAGCATAGCTCCTCTGTCGACTCTGAGCGATCTGAAGGTGCTGTCGGATCACTCTGACCTTTTCTTCTGCCTCTAGCAACAAATCTGGTCCCAGAGTCCTTCTCTCCCCCACATCACTCCAATATAGCGGTGATCGACATTTGCGTCCGTACAACGCTTCAAACGGAGCCATTTGGATGCTCGCTTGAAAGCTGTTGTTGTACGCAAACTCAGCCAGTGATAAGTGTCGAATCCATCCACCGCCAAACTCTACGATACAAGCCCTCAGCATATCCTCAAGGATCTGAATCGTCCGCTCTGACTGTCCATCAGTCTGTGGGTGGAAAGCTGTACTAAATCTGAGCTGAGTCCCCAAGGTAGTCTGTAAACTCCCCCAGAATCGCGAGACAAACCTCGGGTCTCTATCTGACACTATGGAAGCTGGCACCCCATGTAACCTCACTATCTCATCCAAGTATAACTGGGCTAGTCGTTCGAGTGGCCAAGTAGTCTGTATAGGCAAAAAGTGCGCTGACTTGGTAAGTCGATCCACCACTACCCAGATAGCATCTGCACCTCCTTGTGCCCTCGGTAATCCGACCACAAAATCCATCGTGATGTGGTCCCACTTCCACTCGGGAATTGGAAGACTTTGTAACTTGCCAGCTGGCACACGATGCTCAGCTTTTACCTGCTAACAAGTTAAACACTGAGACACAAACCTCCCAATATCCCTTTTCATGCCATTCCACCAGAAGTGTGCCTTGAGGTCCTTATACATCTTAGTCCCCCCAGGATGAAGGGTATAAGGTGTATAATGGGCCTCTTTCAATATCTGTTCTCTGATCTCAGCATCCACTGGCACACATGCTCGGTCCCTGTACCTCAGTACTCCCGAAGCATCCACTGAAAAATCCCCTGATCGATCACTCGGAATCTGATCTCTAATCCTGGTCAAATGGGGGTCCTCGCTCTGTTTCTCCCGGATCCTCTCCAGCAGAGTGGGCTGCACGACCAAAGACATCAGTCTAGCAGAGACCCCAGGGGATACAACCTCTATCTCGAGCCGTCTCAACTCCTCTAACAGTGGCGCCTGATTTGTAATCAACATGGACAAGCTCTGCACCACCCTCCTACTCAAGGCATCTGCAACCACGTTGGCCTTTCCTGGATGGTAAAGGATATCCACATCGTAATCCTTCAGTAACTCTAACCATCTGCGCTGCCTCAAATTCAGTTCCTTCTGCGTGAACAGGTACTTTAGGCTCTTGTGGTCGGTGTAGATCTCACAGTGCTCCCCATATAGGTAATGGCGCCAAAGTTTCAGTGCAAACACCACGGCAGCAAGTTCCAAATCATGGGTAGGGTAATTCTTCTCGTAATCCTTAAGCTGTCTCGATGCATAAGCAATTACCCTCCCTTCCTGCATCAGCACGCATCCAAGTCCACTGTGCGATGCATCACTGTAGATCACATATCCTTTCCCCATTACTGGGAGGGAAAGGATAGGAGCGGTCATCAATCTATCCTTTAGCTCCTCAAAGCTCCTCTGGCAGTCCTCACTCCAGATAAACTTAACTCCTTTACGCGTCAACCGAGTGAGGGGTGTGGAAAGCTTCGCAAAGCCTTCCACAAACCGACGATAATAACCAGCTAACCCCATGAAGCTGCGCACCTCAGATACAGTCGTCGGTCGGGGCCAATCTCGAACTGCCTCAATCTTTGCCGGGTCTACTGCTACACCGGCGGCGGAAATCACATGGCCCAAGAAAGCTACCTCCCGAAGCCAAAACTCGCACTTTGACAACTTGGCATACAACTTCTTATCTCGTAGAAGTTGTAGCACAGTCCTCAAGTGCTCCTCGTGCTCGGCCTCGCTTCGGGAGTAAATAAGGATATCATCAATGAACACCACCACAAAACGATCCAGAAAGGGCCGAAATATCCTGTTCATCAAGTCCATAAAGGCGGCAGGGGCATTAGTCAATCCAAACGGCATAACTGTAAACTCATAATGCCCGTACCGTGATCTGAAAGCAGTCTTAGGAATATCCTCGGCCTTCACCTTCAGTTGGTGGTAACCAGACTGTAGATCAATCTTGGAAAATACACAAGACCCTTGCAGCTGATCAAAGAGATCATTGATGCGCGGCAAAGGGTACTTGTTCTTAATGGTCACTTTGTTCAACTCCCTATAGTCCACACACAACCGAAGTGACCCATCCTTCTTTTTCACGAATAGCACCCGTGCTCCCCAAGGCGACACACTTGGTCTAATAAAGCCCTTATTCATCAGATCTTGCAGCTGTGCTTTAAGCTCTCGCAGCTCAGCCGGTGCCATCCGATAAGGAGCCTTAGAGATTGGCGCAGTTCCTGGAACTACGTCAATCACAAACTCAATCTCTCTGTCTGGCGGCATACTAGTCAGCTCAGGTGGAAAAACGTCCGGAAACTCGCGGGCAATAGGAATATCCCCGAGTCCCGGTGTCGCCGTAGGCCCCTCAACAACACTAGCCAAAAAGGCTACACATCCTCGATGAATCATCCGCCTCGCTCGGGAAGTCGAAACCACAGAGGCAAAGAAAGCACTCTGACATCCCCGATATACAAACATCTCCTGGCCTGGCTCTCTAAAAGTGACAGTCCTCGTGGCACAATCAATAGTCGCGAAATACTGAGCCAGCCAGTCCATCCCAAGAATCACATCAAAGTCCCTCAGCTGTCTCAAGACCAACAGGTCAGCTGGCATAATCCAGGACTCGATCTGCATCGGGCAGGACCAACAACACTCCTCCACGTGCAAAGTGTGATCAGGAATCCGAACCTCTCGTGCATAAGGCAAAAATCCTACCTCTAACCCATGTAATAATGCAAAAGATCTACTAATGAAAGAATGCGATGCTCCAGTATCAAATAAGGTACGAGTCCTAATGCCAGAGAGTAAGGTGATACCTGCCACCACCTGGTCCGCTGCTGAAGAATCCTCTACCTGTGTAGCATACACTCGCCCACTCTGAGCTGGAGGGCGATAATCGGTGGGATGGGAAGAAGATGGCTTGCTCGCTAGAGCATAAGGCCGCTGGGCCGTCGACCGCTGCTGCGATGATGCTGGGGCAGATGCTGAAGAAGGAGCGGCTGAGGTCGAAAAGGGGCACGCAGCTCGAATGTGCCCTGGCTGTCCACATCCGTAGCAGCGACCCCACTGCTGGTCGCAAGTGCCGGGGAAGTACGGACCTCCACAGAAGATACAACTGCTGGGAGCCCGTGACTGTCGGGACTGCTGCTGCTGAGACTGTCGCTGTCGCTGTGGCTGCCGCTGAGACCCGCGCTGCGACGACTGCGATCTCTGCTGCTGCTGCTGCTGCTGCTGCGGGGGCCTCTGGGACCCACTAGGCCCTCGCCGCTCCGAACGCCCACGGCCTGGGAACTGAGGCGGTGGCGGTCGGGGCGGCCTCCAAGTACTGGCCTGTCCCCCCTCGTCCTGGGCTGGTCGCTTTCTGTCGGAGCTCTGAGCGACCGCGGCCCTCTGTCTGGCCACCACCAGATCACCTCTCTCCACCCACTGTGCATGCTCTGCGGCTGCCTCCAGAGTCTGAAATCTCTGAGCATGCACCAGTGTGTAAATCTCTGGACGGAGGCCTCCCTCGAACAACTCAACCTGGTGTGGACCGTCACGAGCGACGAAGGGCACACAGTTCAGCAACTCCGTGAACTCCTGGAAATAGGCATGAGCCGATCGATCGCCCTGCTGTAGGTTCTTCAAGTCGTCCTCTAACTTCTTCTTCACACTGGTCGAAAAATAGGTGTCCAGCACCATCCGTCGGAACTCCTCCCAAGGCAGCTGCCGAGTAATCCGGAACTCCAGGGGCTCTACCCGCTGCCACCAAAAATCAGCATCACCGTCCAAACAGTGCACCGCCATGTGCACTCGATACCTCGGGTCGATGAAGAAGTCCCGAAAAAGCTTCTCCATCGCAGAAAGCCATCTCCCAACAGCCCAGGGCTGCGCATCCCGCCCTGAGAATCTAGGGGGTCCCCGCTGAACAAACTTGGAGAGTTTGTTAGCGATATCCTGCTCCTCCTCCGCAGTCAAAGGCTGAATAGCTCCAGGAGCCCCGCTACTCGAGGATGGCGCTGACGGCACAAAAGGTGCAACAGGAGGCACAAGGGCCTCAGGAACAGCTGGGGATGGTGCCTCTCTTTGGGCAAGGAGCTGCTCAAACCTCTGCTCCTGGCGGCGCTAACCCTCCGCCAATTGGGCCACCAAGGCCCTCAACTCAGTAAGCTCGGGGGGTGTAGGCTGCCCTGGCTCATCAGGGGGTAACGGGACACCCCGAGTAGGGATCCGACGTCGGGGAGGCATCCTGCCACAAGAAATCACGAATAAGTAACATAACCCCACACGACCCAATCTAGCGAAAGTCAAAGACATCCCCCAATTTCTGCGACTTTATGTTGTCTGCAGCCAACATAACGGTCCACCAGAAATCGGGTATGTCGATCCCTCTTCACTCACTAGAAGAGTCCAATAAATAAATCAACGACTTTCGCGAAGTGTCACGCCTCTCGCGCCCTATCATCCTAGGGTCTGCCAAAAGCCTAGGGTTTCCTAAGTCCCAACTGACCTATCCCTAAGCTCTGATACCAACTTAATCTGTCACGCCCTGGGTGTAAACCGGAACCCGGGCCCGCCAACAGATCCGCCGTGCACACAGAATTTTCTATGTGCACGAAGCACTGGTAACCTGCTCAGATAGATAATATACAATAAAAGAGCATAAACAGAGCTGAACTAATAAAACTAAAAGTAATCTCAGACTGAAATAAGCTACAAGCTGAAATAAAAGTACAATATACTCCCAGCTCGCCATAAATATACAACCAGCTGGTCAAAGCCAGACCCAAAAGGAAACTACTGAAGTCTGAGATACAAAAGGGGGTACAATAAAAACCTCGCTAGTCTCTCACTTGGGGTAGACGATCTAGCTAGTCGGCGATCCACTTACCTCGATCTGCCGCTGAAGGCCCAGCAGCTCCCACAGATGACTCTACAAAACAAAGGGGAAAAGGACAGAAAACAACAATGGGGGTGAGAACTACTAGATAAACCAGTAGCCTCCCCTAGCGGATAAAACCTCTAATGCTGACGCACCCACTAGGAATAAAGAGGCAAAAGGAAGAACAGTGGTATGCAATAAAGACTGCTGAAAAAGGAACTACCACTACTATGCCTCTAAATGCAGTGCCAAAAGATAACTGTATATATGCAACTATAAAGCTGACTGCCCAAAGAAACCCAATCAGAGGGCCAGGAAATACTGGCACTGCCTGCTCTGTCATCACTCACAACTCACCAACTGACCGGCACCCATCACGGTCAAAAAGCCTACTCTGGAGTGGCACTCGAGGGGAGCGACCCACACGAGTAAAGTGTCTCTGTATCAATCATCTCTGTAACCGATGTCTCACAATAGCAGGACTAGATCATGACCATGATCAAAGTGGGAATACTCCATCCACTAATGCAACCCTGATCCCCAATCTGATGTGATAATAACATCCGGTCAACCGCCCAAAATTCGCGGTTGCCATTATATCCCCCAATCCCCAAGAAGAGTCTAAACTATCCCAGACTCAAGATCCAACTACACTATCTCAAGATCCCGGTCTGACTCGATCGTCATGCATCGATAGAGAAGAATATCAGTAAAACATGTTTTCTCCTAAGTCAAATCCCATAATACAGTGCTGCAGTAAAATAGTGGCCTAACTAGATGTCCAATTAAACATACAATTATTCCTTTAAAAAGTATTAGAAAAGTGACTAAGGTTTCTTGTAAAGAATCATTTTATAATATTATTTATTTGCATGCAGTTTAAGATATAGCAATTGTCCAACTTCATTGTCCCAGATTGATCACATAGCAGCTATCAATTAATTTAGGGGGCCAATGCAATAGGTTCATATACCACGAGTTAACTGTCACATTTATAATTGGGAAACTCTACTATTCCTAGTGAGCAAGTCAACAAAGAGGGAAACGCAACCACCCACCTCGAAAAGCGTGCACAACACACCCATAAAATACCCGCTGTCCTCTAAGCACACCGTCAGCTGAAACAGTATCCTACAACATCACACAAGTGTACACGGTGTAAAAACTACAAGTTCCAAACACATAATTGCTGTTTTTGCAATCAGCACGCAAAACGAGGAATTTCACCTCTGTCTCTAGCTCCTAAAATCTCAAAAAAATCACGGTTGCGTTCCTCGCGAAAAGTAGCCCAAAATCGACTCTTGAATCGCCTCGATCTGATATTCCTACGCTGAGAAATAATTCGTCGAAGTCGCCGCTGTCCAAAAACCCAAACAGCAAAAGAGGGGGTCAAAACACCTCGGGAATCGTGCCAAGAAATCGGAATCCAGAGAAACCACCAACACGGAAAACGAAGCCCTACCTCTTAGGAACACACCGGCGAAGAAATCGTCGAAAAAGGACTCCCGTACTGCGCAGGGGACTCCTCGGACTGAAATGCGACGATAACGGGCCAAGATTGGGGAAAAACGAGGCACACTGTAAAATCCGGATCGCTGCTGTCGAACTTCCAAAAATTCTGGAAACCCACCACGAGATGCAAAATAGTGTGAGGAACAACTTTTCTAAGGGTCCCTCCCTCTCTTTCCCTCTCTACACTTCGGAAAAAGCCAGAGAAAAGAGAGAGGTGGGCTATATATATAGGCCCAAAAGTCTTTTGGAAAAATCCCCTCCATGTCCCAAGATTCGGGCGCCCGGTCCGGCCCAGCCCGATTTCGGGCGCCAACAGTGCGGCCCGGCCCGCCAATTTCCGGGCGCGCACAGTGCGGCCCGGCCCAGCCCGCTCGCGCACAGGATCCCGCCGCACACCGCACAGCCAATCGACCCGCCCCAGAGCCCGCCACGTGTCCGCCAAACAGGCGGCAGCCGTGCGGCCCAGCGGGGAAGCGCCACGTGCCCCTTCCCCGGGTCAGCGCGGCGTGCGGCACCAACCACTGGCGTGGTGCCACGTGGGGCGGCGCCGCCAGACGCGACCGCCGGTCCGTCAACGCGCCGCCCACGTGAACGTACGGCCGCAGTCGCGCGGTGCTGCGTGCGCCATGCGCACATGGGCCGGCCAATCCGGGGCCGCCACATGGCGCGCCCCAGTCCACCGTGCACTGCGCACGCTGCCCCCGCCTGCCCGGCCTGCCCGCGCTGCCCGAGCGCGATCCCTGCGCCGCGCGCGCTGCACCGGCCCAACCGGTGCCTGCCACGTGGCCCGCCGGTCCACCGTGCACCGGCGGCCCGCTCCGTGGACCGAGAGCCGTGCGCCGGCCCAATAAGAGCCTGCCACGTGTCCCCGGCCGGTCCACAGCTTCCCCCGTGCACCAATTTGCGTAGAAAACTTCCGGGGGTCCGTTTTTGGGCATCCGGACTCCAAATTAAATAAGTAAATAGCCGTTTTCAAGCGTTTTTCCGCGCTGAATTCAAATACGGCCTCCGATTAGCCTGATTCCACTCCTAAAATTCGGCAAAGGCAGCCGAAGGTCAGGCTTTCTCCCAAATTCTCTCTGGTTCCAAACAACATATCACTTTGACATGTTGGGGCCCCACACACCACTAACAGGTGTTCCACACCCCGAAACAGGGGAAAAACACAGGGGAAAACTGGGACACTACATCTAACCTATAAATAAACACTTAGGGTTTCTCAAGAACTACCGATTAATTTATAAAACACTTGGAAGCAACCCTAGAGGCTAGGTTTTTATCGTTCTTCTTTATAGCCTCTTTTAGGTCAATTCGACGGTTCTTCCAAGATCTATCTTTTGTCGAATTGATCTAGTCTTTGCTTAGAGATTTCTTCTACGGTTCCTCAATGATAATCTAAGCAAAGGATCACCATCGAAGCTAATATTCTTATCGGCTGAGTTTGCATCGTGGATTCAACGTGGCATCGTGGATTCAACGTGTTGAAGGCATTTCGTGGATTCGAAACGTGTGCTCGTGGATTCGAGTGGCGTTCGTGGATTCGAACGTGTGCAGTGGACGTGTAATCGGTGGAGCGCAAGGTCCGAAGAAGTTCAAGGAGGGGTTGAGTCCGTGGAGTCGGTAATCACCTTGTTATTCTTCTTTTCTTGGTGGATTGTTATTGCGTGTTGGTCCCGTGGTTTTTCTCCTGGATTGGAGTTTCAACGTAAATCTCTGTGTGCTATTTTTATTTTCCGCATTGGTTTTTATTTTGCACTGAGATTGGTTTTATAAGTATTACACCTATTCACCCCCCCTCTAGTTGTTTGATAGTACCTATTTAGATCCTTGTGGATCCTTAAATATATAAAAACCTACAGTTGGTTCCCGTGCGGCCGCGGCTTGCACCGCACGGAGCTAGGGCCCGCGCGGTCACGGCAAACGCCGCGCGGGGCTGGTGCCCGCGCGGCCGTACAACCCGTGACACCGCGGGGGCGGCCGCGTCGCTCGACGAGCACGGGCGCCACCGCCGGGTCAAGTTGTCCTTAGTGTTTTGAGTCATTTGGGCTCGATTTATCCACTACTATATTGTTGATCTGACCATGGCTCTTTTGGGGACTACTTCTAGGTCTGGGCGACAACAGAGAGCAAGGTTCAGTCTCCGGAATACGCGTTTCGCATAATCAAGGTGGGTAGGTGTTGGTTATTACCGGTGAGGTGTCGTCTCCGAATACTCGTTGTGATAAAGTAGATATGGTTATAATTTGACTAACCCCCTAGCATGTGAATCCCTTTACTATTTCAATCAAGCGGCTGCGGTCGCAGGTGCGTTATACTGTTCTGGTTATAGCGGCTGAGGTCGCAAGGCATTAAAATTACTCGTATTGCTGACACGCATACCGGCAGTTTGGCCACTGCAGAGGGTGTATTTTTCCGGAAAGATGGTAAGTCATTTACCCGTGTACCCCACGAGGGGAGGTTAGTGGGGACCCCTCAAGGGGAGGCGGCTACTACTTGGGCAGTCGAGGGGTTGGAGGCACCAAGAAGATGAGTACGGTATTGGGGTTGGTGCCCAAAATATTCTGAAAGCTGGGGTAGGTGCCCAGCGGGACTTTCAACAGGGATTTGGCGATACATGAGGGGAGGGGGAAAAGTAAATGCTCCGGTGATTCGGTGTGTTCATTCTATTATTACGTTTACTTGCATGCTTTCTACTTTATCAGTCACTGACAACCCACACTGTGACAGGTTCGAGTAGGGGTGGAATTCGGGACGACGGTGAGGCATCAGTTAGAGGATACTAGCCAAGAGGGCTAGTAAAACGATACTTTATTTTAGTTATTTTTGGTTATGGCATAACTATGTTTAGTTCAGCTGCGTTTCATATACTGTGGTTTCTGATGGATGTTGGGAGGAGGACTTTCTTATAATTAACTGGTGAATGATAGGATGTGTAATTGTGGCTTGTTTTCAAATACAAACCGGTTTCAAAGATGTTTTCAAAGCAAGTGCCGTGTGGGCACCGATTTTAAAACCCGTGGATTTATCCTTTCAAGTTAATGGCCGCACAAAGAGTTTGCGAAAACGATTTGGAAAACTGGGTGTCGTGTGGGCACCGATTTTCAAAACCCATGTGTTTATGCTATAGATTGTATAAGATAGCGTTGATGGTTTGATGTACTATATCCTCTCCTCGTTGCATGTCATGATTGGAATGGTTAAAGTATTGGACTTGTTGGTGACGCCGTGCATATACAAAGGAGACTCCGCCCGTTTGGGGAGTGAATTTGTATATGCGGCGGGTCTGATACGCACCGGAGGGAAGGTTCATGTAATTATTTAAGAAAAAAAAAAATGGGTACGTTTTTCGCTCCTTTAGAACCTCCGGGGCGTGACAATATGACATCCCGATCTTCGCTCGCTTAGACAAAGAGCACGAGGAACACTTGCGAGTGATCCTCCAGACCCTTCGGTACCAGAAATTGTACGCCAAACTCAAAAAGTGTGAGATTTGGCTCCGCAAGGTAGACTTGCTGGGACACATGGTCTCAGTGTCGGGAATAGTGGAGGACCCGAGGAAGATAGAATCCGCGGCCGACAGGGCTCGGCCAACGACGGGGACAGAAATCCGAAGCTTTCTCGGACTAGCGGGATACTATGGACGCTTCGTGGAAGGCTTCTCAAAGATGGCCACTCCCCTTGCTCGACTAACCCAAAAAGGGGAGAAATTTGTCTGGACGGCTCAATTCCAGAAGGGCTTCGAGGAGCTTAAGGACAGACTCACGCAGGCACCGGTACTCGCGTTACCAAAGCCCGGTGAGGACTACGAGATCTATTGTGATGCATCTCAAAGCGGACTGGGAAGCATATTGATGCAACAGGGGAAGGTCATAGCATATGCATCAAGACAGCTCGAGGATTATGAGCAGAACTTCCCGACACACGACTTGTAGCTCGCGGTAGTCGTGTTTGCGTTGAAACTCTGGAGACACTACCCCTACGGGGCACATTGTAACGTGTTTTTCGATCACCAGAGCCTCAAAGACCTGGTTACACAAAAGGAACTGAACTTACGGCAAAGGCGATGGCTGAAACTATTAAAGGACTACGATTTGTCCATCCATTTCCACCCGGAAAAGCAAATGTGGTGACCAATGCCTTGAGCCGGAAGGGACAAACGGGGGAAATGGCGCTGTGGGCCCATAACCCACAGGATCGGCTAATTGCACAATTTTCGCAACTGAGTCTGGAGGTAAAGCCAGCAGGAGCAGTTGCAAAATTTCTGTGCTTAGTGACAAAGCCTATGCTGATAGAGAGGATCGTGGAAGGCCAAGCAACGGACACGCAACTACAGCAGGTATGGAACGGATTATCCTCGAAACTAAGTGGGATTTTGTGATCGGCGCGGATGATGTGTTGAGGTTCTGGGGACGGCTCTGCGTGCCCGAAATACCGGAATTGAGGAAAGAAATTCTGGCAGAAGTGCGTAATGCCCCTTAAACTGCGCATCCCGGAGGTACAAAAATGTATAGAGACCTGAGGCAGACCTTTTGGTGGCCTAAATTAAAGAATGATGTGACGCAGTTCGTGGCACGATGCTTAGTGTGCCAACAGGTGAAGGCGGATCGTCAGCGACCGGCGGGAAAACTACAACCATTACCCATACCGGAGTGGAAATGGGAATGGATCACCATGGATTTTGTGACCGGATTTTCGCGATCGCAACAAGGACATGACGCGATATGGGTCATTGTGGACCGTCTGACGAAATCGGCCCACTTTATACCGATTCACACGACGTGGAGTAGAGATCGGCTGGCGCAGACCTATATCGACGAGGTGCTGAGGTTGCACGGAGTACCGTCATCCATAACCTCGGACAGGGACACACGCTTTGTGTCAAACTTCTGGCAGAGTCTGCAGCTAGGCACTGGGAACCAAGCTACAGTTTAGCACGGCATTTCACCCGCAGACGGACGGGCAATCGGAACGAGTGATCCAGATTCTCGAAGATATGCTTCGAGCTTGTGTGCTAAGCCTGGGGGAGGGGTGGTCGCGTTACCTACCCCTCCTGGAATTTGCTTACAATAATAGCTATCAGGCTAGTATTCAAAGGGCCCCGTACGAAGCCTTGTACGGACGCCGGTGTCGATCGCCCATTTGCTGGGAGGATTTGGGGGAGCTGAAACTCTTGGGGCCAGACCTCGTAGAGGAAACGGAAGCAAAGGTGCGCCTTATCAGGCAGCGGTTGTTGACCGCCCAGAGCCGGCAGAAAAGTTACGCGGACCGGAGGCGACGGGAACTGGAAATCTCGGTAGGGGATCGTGTGTTGCAACGCATATCACCGTCTAAGGGGACAAGACGGTTCGGCATACGAGGGAAGTGGAGCCCACGGTATGTGGGACCGTTTGAAATTTCGGAGCGCGTGGGCCCGGTGGCCTACCGGTTGGCCTTACCGCCAAATCTTGAACGGGTGCATAACGTTTTCCACGTTTCGATGCTCCAGAAGTACTCATCTGACCCGTCGCACGTCCTCGACGCCTCGGCCGTTGAACTGCGGGAAGACTTGAGCTTCGAGGAAACGCCGATGCGGATCTTGGCAAGAGAAGAAAAGAACCTTCGAAACCGGACGATCCCCTACGTAAAGGTGTAATGGAGTAACCACGAGGAGCGCCAGGCGACGTGGGAACTTGAATCGAAAATGAGAGAGTGTTACCCCGAGTTATTTAACGAGGGTTGAGGTTAAGTTTCGAGGACGAAACTTCTTTTAAGAGGTGAGTGGTGTAATATCATAGATTTTTGTAACACTTTATACCTCCTGCTAATAAAGTTTCCGTTTAGTGCAACCTTTGAAACGGGTTTACTTAAGTCGAAAATTTGGAGGTGCGGGTATTTTTCTGCGATAGAGCTCGGAAAACGGTGAACGGCAGCGTGATCGGATCCAGAATCCGACTTACGGAACTCCCGGAAAGGAGTAGAAAGTGATCGCAATGGCCAGGGGGTGCATCGAAATCCGCGTAAGTGATTTGGCACATTTTCTGAGGAAAAAGAGGGATTTATCTTTAAAGAATTATCCCGAAGGATCTTATCTGAGGAATTAATTAATTGAGGAATTAATTAATTGAGGAATTATCTCTAAGGAATTATCTCCAAGGATTAATTCAATGGTTAATTAATTGGAGATTGAAATCCGACGTATGGATTCTCCAGAATAGGGTTTTGAGGATCGCGGTAACCGTAGTGTGCATCGGAATCCGTACAAAAGATCGGGCACACTTTTCGAAGAGATAAGGAATTATCTCTTATGACTTAATAATTATTAATTAATTATTAATATCCGGATGTGGGTTTAATGTACGTACAAATTATCTCTTTCCGGATAGAAAAGAGGCAACACTAACCGGAGAGAAAAGAGAGAAAAGAAAAGAAAAAGAAAACCCTAACCGGAGAGAAAAGAAAGAAAGAAAGAAAGAAAGAAAAGAGAAAAGGAAAAAGGCAAACCCTAACCGGAAGGAAACGAGAGGAAGGAACGAGCGAAAAAAAGGGGAAAGGCGAAACCCTAATCGGAAGGAAACGGTGGAAAAGAATGTCACGCCCCGGGGTCGATACCGCGACCCGGGCTCGCCAACAGATCCGCCACCTATGTAAAAACCCACATAGGCGAAGCGTCTAACCTGCAAAAGATAGTGCTATAGCTATGCAAATATCAGAGCGGAAAATAAGATGCTGTAAAATAAAAAATCTAATCACTGCATAACCTGAAATAAAGTACAATATCCATCTCCTCAAATACAGATAATCACCATACAATGCCCTCAATACAGTATCTCTCAACTAGGAAAGGGAGATAAACAAAACTATAGTACATCAGTCTCTAGATCAGTCTCTCCAAATACAAAAGATCTCTCCCAAAGTAAATAGTAAAATCCAGCTGACAGCTATAAGGAACCTCCACCAGGGGATACAGCTACACACCTCGGGCGGTAAGGATCTAGCTCGTGACTCCCTCACCTCGAACAACGACCGAACGATCAGCAACCCCCACAGAAGACTCTGCAAAACAGGAGAAAGAAAAGAGGGAAACAACAATGGGGGTGAGAACCACTAGTAAACCAGTAGCCTCCCCCTGTGGGTAAAGCCTCAGACTCCGGCGTACCCACTAAGTCTACCAGAGGCAAGGAAAGGGGTAAGTGGTAAAGCTGAAACATGACTGCTGAAGAAAGGAAACTACCACTACGATGCCTCTAATGTTCCAAGCTAAAAGAATAGCTAAATATATGCATCAGGATGTAAATGCCTGCCTGCCTAGACCCAAACTAGACACCGGTGAACACCCGTACTGCCCGCTATGCCTACTAACCAACAACTCAGCTACGGGATGCAGACCGGCTCCTGACCGACACGGTCCCATCCCAAGGGCAACAGACCGGCTCTTGACCGGCACGGTCCTACCCCAGGGCAACAGACCGGCTCCTGACCGGCACGGTCACAAATATACACACTCCGGAGTGGCACTCGAGGGGAGCGACCCACACGAGTATAGTGCCTCAGTAACGAGTATCATAGATCAGCAGGACTGAATCATGACTCTGATCAAAGTGGGAAAAACCCATCCACTAAAGGGAGACCCGATCCCAACCTGATCCAAGATAAATAAATAGTGGAAAACTCCATCCACTAGAGACCTGATACCCAATCTGATACATAAGCAACATCCGGTCAACCGCCCAAGGTCCGCGGTTGCCGCAATACCCTGCCATCAAGCCTGCCTGTCCCAAAACCCAAGATCCACAATCGGGTAGAACAATCAATATCCGCTCAACCGCCTACTGTCCACGGTTGCCGCAATAACCTACAAGTCCGACATCAAGTACACTCTGTCTCCGACCCCAAGGTCCTGGCTACACTATCCCAAACCCCCGCTCGAACCCGAGCAACATGACTCGAAAGTCTAAATAAGAAGGAGAAAGAAAGCAATCATGGTTTCTCCTAAGTCAGATCCCAATATGATAGTGTAGCAATAAAATAGTGGCCTATCTAGATGTCCATACAACCATGCAAAAGTCCTCATGCAAGAATAAAAGAGAGAATATCAAATAACAGTCCCACATGTGTAATGAATAACAAATCCACATAAACATAACCATCATGCTAAAAATCATCAGTTAACTACACATGTATATAACCCCTGATCCATAATAATTCCCAAAGTGGTACCCGCACATAGGTGTGTCATCATATCCCAATCATTAGTCCATTAACCAACTTTCATGAGGTCTATGTGCTAATATGGCATGTTAACAATGAAACATGTCCTCGCAATCACGTTTCCACAATAATATTATCCCAATAAGATTCCCAACATGCTATGTCACGCCCCGGGGTCGAAACTGCGACCCGGGCTCACTAACAGATCCGCCATCTGTACGGAAACTGCCGTACAGACGAAGCGTCTAACCAGCAGGAAGAATCAACTACAGTATACAGATATCAGAGAGCTGAAAGTAGACTACTAAAACTGAAGTCCAAACACTGTACAACTGAAAATAATACAATATCCATCTCCCCAAATACTATCATATACAAAGTCCTCTGATACAAAACTCAAAAGGGAGGTATCTCCAATGAATACATCAGTGTACAGACTCTCGATACAAGAATATCCTCACTACAACAGTCTCTCAAACTGTAAAATAAAGTACAACTCTATACCTCACAACAAAGGTCTCTCAACAGAGGAAAAAGAAGTAAACTAATCTACTGAAGCTCTCCTCTGAAGGGGTACCGCTACACTCCACGACGGGTAGGGAACTAGCTCGCGACTCCCTCGCCTCGGTCAGAAGGATCAGCAACTGGAGCAACAGGAACAGGAGAAGAAGTTCCTGGGGAAAAAAGACACCACGACGGGTGTGAGAACTACTTCCCACAGTAGTTCTCAGTGGGTGCCGTCAACAAGCCCAACGGTCTGCCCACCAAGTCTACTAGAGGCCAAAGATAACAATGCAATGGAATCTGAACAAGAAAAGCTGGAGCTACTCTACAGCTACCATGCCTCTATCTAGATACTCCAAAAAGTGGAACAGATGAAAGTAAAAGAGACCACTCGCACCCAAGGTGCTCAATAGACCCAATCGAACTGACTGCCTCATAGGGTCCAGTCAAGCCTGCGCCTGTCGACTAGGAACGCTCCTGCCCACTGCCACACATCCACATGAGGACGGGATTTACGTGGGGCGTCCAGTCCTACTAACTCATCCCTCGCGCAAAACTGCCTCAACAGGCCTATCGTTGCCTCAACTGCGGAAAACTGCCTCAACAGGCCCACCATCGTATCCACAGCGGCATCACAGGACGCGACTCCAACTGAGTAGAACGGCGCGGCATAGAGTATCAAACATTGGCATATGCAGGCTAGTCAAAATCCACGCTCACTCTCAGAACGGTAGGACTCAAGATCCCCAAATACCTCGCACAACAGTCGGAGCACTCTCGACGACTCAGTTGCTCGGCTAACACGAAACACGAGACACTAGCCTCTCCAACGGCCCGCAGCACAAGGCTCACTGGCTGGAGATACTCCACAGCCAGGAACGACCCACAACTCAGGGTAACAAAATAGGTCGGACAACACTCAACGGCCTGGGACCACCGTCAACCCCAACGGTTCCCAACAAGACGGACCGGAAGATACTCGACGGCCCGGGACTGCCGTCTGCGCAACGGCTCCCACCCCGACGGCACAACAGGGAAACAAGACCTCCCGGGACTACCGTTTACCCAAACGGCTCCCGGCACAGATAAGCAACCCAGTACAACTACCAGACTCCACTCTGCTCCCAGGCAAGAGTGTAAACGCATCCCACACTAAAAGCACGTCCCGACCTCTCGGCCCACTACCCGGGCGAGAAAACACTATGTCCAGGGATGAAGGAACTGTGTGGATGTCTAAGCATAAATAACCCTAGCCCAAGTGAGGGTTTTCTACTAGTCTGGTTACACATACATCATATGACGGGGGTGCTAGGTCAAGTTCCAAGATAACTACTATAACAGATAATAAAGGGATAGCCATTCCAACAATCTAGCATGCTACACAAGGAAATAAACTATCATGCATAGTCCTACATCAGTAGAAATACTGTACAGTCCATAAAACTTGGAGATAAGGCCACCCACCTCGATTTGCCACCAATTGCTCGTAGACACTTGCAATTGGCCTCCACGCGATCCGCACGCAAAACGATGTCCGCTGCCGGAGTCCGCACGCAAAACGGAGCACGGTGCCGGAATCCGCACGCCAAACGGAGTCCGCACGCAAAACGATGTCCGCTGCCGGAGTCCGCATGCAAAACGGAGCACGGTGCCGAAATCCGCACGCCAAACGGAGTCCGCACGCAAAATGATGCACGGGGCCAGGATCCGCACGCAAAACGGAGTCCGCACGCAGAACGGTGCACGGTGCCGGAGTCCGCACGCAAAACGGTGCACGGTGCCAGGATCCGCACGCAAAACGGAGTCCGCACGCAAAACGGTGCATGGTGCCAGAGTCCGCACGCAAAACGGTGCACGGTGCCAGGATCCGCACGCAAAACGGAGTCCGCACGCAAAACGGTGCACGGTGCCGGAGTCCGCACCCAAAACGGTGCACGGTGCCAAACACAGAAAGGAGCAAGAGGGTCAGTTACAGTCTAAAAGATCGCCCCAAAACTGTACAAAAATACAGTAAAACCAACACACGGGACCTACCCGACTGCGCCGCCGTCGTCGAAACGCTCCCAACGGAACCTCGCGCACGCCCACGAGGTCCACAATGCACCGCCGCACCACCCACAAATCCCCTCCTCACTCCCTCTCTCGCTCGGTTGAAGAAGGAAGAAAAGAAAATGGGGGAGAAAAGGCTTGCGGGGGAG
The DNA here is from genome assembly GCA_029204045.2 of Tillandsia leiboldiana. Taxonomy (NCBI): domain Eukaryota; kingdom Viridiplantae; phylum Streptophyta; class Magnoliopsida; order Poales; family Bromeliaceae; genus Tillandsia; species Tillandsia leiboldiana. Next base: position 15,013,509 of record CM055061.1, read on the forward strand.
AAAGGAGAAGAAGAAGAAAAAGATGAGGAGGAGCGGTCCACGGCCTCGGGTCCACCGTGGACCAACCAATGGGGCCCCTCAACCGGCCGGTCCACAAGCAGGGGCGCGCGCACCAGGCGCAGCGCGTGTCCCCCACGCCACGTGGCCGCGTCATCGCGTGCCACGCGGGCGCGGCAAACCGCGCGCCACACGGGCGCGCGTTACACCGCCACACGGGCGCGGGACACAGCGGGCGCCACACAGGCGCACGCCCCCGCGCCCGAGCGGGCGCCAACGGGGGCCCGCCACGTGGCGGCCCCCGCGCATCCCCCGCCGAAGCGCAACAGTGCGCCCCTGCCGCGTCCGTACGCTCCCCGAACCGCGCACCAAGCCTCGATTTCCGAGACGCCAACCTTGGGAACCGTGCCGCGATGCCTCGAAAAACGCGCACTTCATCCGGGCTCCAAATCAAACAAATAAATAGTCCATTCTTAGCGATTTCGCGCGCTGAATCCAAAAACGATGTCCGTTCCTCCAAATTCTCGTCCGAAAAATTTGCCGAATGCCCACTCGATCCGATTTTCTCGCCGGGTCCATTTTTAAAGTCCGATTAGCCAAATTCCAACTCTAAAAATTCCCGAAGGCGACCGGAGAGGTAAACTTTTATCCGGACTTCACCCGGAGTCCAATTTTGACATCTGAATCGCGCGAAATCACTTCAAAGCACCCGACGGGTCTTCCAATTTCCCACGGGGTCTCAAATTAAGCCCGAAGTCCACCAGATGTGTCCAAATTGCGCGCAAACATCACCGACACACCACGCAGGCCTCCAGTGATGCAACACAAATCCCAAAATGCACCACGAATCCATTTCTGGACCCCAACGCGCGCACCAACACCCCCAACGGCGACCTAAAGCTGCCCAACAACCAGCAACCCTACGCGGGGGATTTCGGGACCTCACATCCTCCCCCACTAAAAGGAAGTTTCGTCCTCGAAACTAGATCAAGCCCATCAGGAGTCAAGAATACCACGGCTCGGTATCTAACAATACGTCTCCAGCTCCCTAGACCCCACTCGCTCCTCGTGATTACTCCGTAACAACAACAAGTACGGTATGACCCGATGTGCAATCCTCTCATCTCTCGAGCCAGAAATTGCAACGGGCGTCCCTCGTACTCCATAATCACGGATCTCAAAGGAGCAAGTAAATCACGGGCGGGGAAAAACACATCACTACTGAGCTGAGACGTGAAATACCAAAGGGCTCCAAGAAAAGGCTGGGGGAAACTGAAATAACCACTAGCGCAACACGCACCAAACCACGTCATGGTGCCCACCTCAACAAGGCGACCCGAAGCAAACCGGCACACTCATCCAATAAGGAAGGGAATCCAATGAGTTGGGGTATTCACTCGATTACCTCCCGATCAAAAACCACCCGAGTGGACTACTCAACTGCAGGCTAACCTCAAAGGGATCCTCAAGAGACACAATCCCATGCCACAGTTGGTCACTCAACATGCTATCATAACCCCAACGGACCCACGGGTCGAAGTCGATCCCTCAACTAAAAGAGAACACCCTGACGGGCACCAAACCGTCGGTGAATGGGACTGAAAACTGGCTCGCAAGGCGATCATAAAGCTGATGCCCAAACTCGCGATCAAAAGTCCGAAACATCCCCAAAAACTCTCACCGTTGTGTACCTACAACGTGGCATCACTGCCGTGCACCATCGGCGTGACATCACTGTCGTGCACCAACAGCGTGGCATCACCGCCGTGCACCAACGGCGTGGTATCACCACCGTGTATCAACGGTGTGGCATCACCACCGTGTATCAACGGCGTGGCATCACCACCGTGTATCAACGGCGTGGCATCACCACCGTGTATCAACGGCGTGGCATCACCACCGTGTATCAACGGCGTGGCATCACCACCGTGTATCAACGGCGTGGCATCACCACCGTGTATCAACGGCGTGGCATCACCACCGTGTATCAACGGCGTGGCATCACTGCCGTGCACCAACGGCGTGGCATCACCACCGTGTATCAACGGTGTGGTATACTCAAGCATCAAGGGCTCAGATCTTCTTAGTCCTATGCCCAACACTACCTCGAAATCCCGGAGCTGAGGAAGGGCCAAAATATCAACAGGCAAAAACCAGGGCCCCAACTGCGCTGGGCAGGACCAATAACACCCATCTATGTGCAACACGTGACCAGGTATCTGAACTTCACGAGCACAAGCTAAGGGTCCTATCTCTAGCCCATCCAACAAAGCAAATGCCCTACAGAAGAAATGAATGCGATGCTCCGGTAACAAATAACGCTAAAGTGCGTGAAGGGGAGATAAGATTAGTATCTGCCACCACGTGGCTAGCTGCCCCCGAATCCTCATCCTGTGCGACATAGACGCTCTCGCTCGGGGTGGTCGTCCGTCGGACTGCCGCGAAGAAGTGGCCTTAACTATCTGGCCAACCTGTCGAAACCCCGCCTGTCTGGAAGAGCGGAGGAGGAGGAGCCGAAGCTGCCAATGTGACTGATGACCCCGCTTTAGGACAAGACCATGATCTGTGCCCTGCCTGTGGTCACACTACGGCGCAGAATGCAGCCCACCGCCAAGGACACAGTCATCCCGCTGCTGCTGCTGATACATCGGCCGCGGAAAACCTCCTGGTCTCTGTCTCCTCTGAGACTCACGACCCTCAGATTGGGATCGTGGCGGCCCCGGGGTCTCGATCTTCTCGACTGTCCAAACTCAGGCGGCACTGGATGCCTCTCCCCGGAGCTGGTCCCTGGCGCTCCGTCTATCTCTGACATGATCACTGATCCTCGGTCAACCCGCTAAGCATGCTCAATAGCTGCATCTAACATCGGCACTCGCCGAGAATACCCCAAGTGATAGATATTCCGATGCAGTCCTTTCTCAACTAGCTCAACCTCCTGGGCCTCATCCAGGCGACAAAGGGTACCCGGCTCAACAATCGCAAAACTCGCGAACATACTCCAAAAGAGGTCGACTCTCCTACTGCAGGAGTCTAAGATCCCTTTCCAGTTTCTGCTTACACTGTCAGGAAAGAAGGCCCTGAGCCGCAAAGCACGAAACTGGTTCCAAGTCAACAACCGAGCTCCTAGTAGTCCAACAGGACGAACTCGATGCCCCCAAATCTCGGCGTCCAGTCAGACCATCTCGGTCTCAGTAAAGCAATCACCTGGTAACTCGACCAGGGCTATGTACCCATCTGGTAGCTCGGCCAGTGGAAAGTATCCTGCTGGTAACTCGGCCAGGGCAAAATGTCCTCCTGGTAACTCGGCCAGTGATAATTATCCATCTGGTAACTCGGCCAGTGATAATTATCCATCTGGTAACTCGGCCAGTGATAATTATCCATCTGGTAACTCGGCCAGTGATAATTATCCATCTGGTAACTCGGCCAGTGATAATTATCCACCTGGTAGCTCGGCCAGTGATAATTATCCATCTGGTAACTCGGCCAGTGATAATTATCCTTCTGGTAACTCGGCCAGTGATAATTATCCTTCTGGTAACTCGGCCAGTGATAATTATCCATTTGGTAATTCGGCCAGTGATAATTATCCATCTGGTAACTCGGCCAGTGATAATTATCCATCTGGTAACTCGGCCAGTGATAATTATCCATCTGGTAGCTCGGCCAGGGAAAACGCCCTCCTGGTAACTCAGCCAGGGAAAAACGCCCTCCTGGTAACTCAGCCAGGGAATACGCCCTCCTGGTAACTCAGCCAGGGAAAACGCCCTCCTGGTAACTCAGCCAGGGAAAAACGCCCTCCTGGTAACTCAGCCAGGGAAAACGCCCTCCTGGTAACTCAGCCAGGAAAAACGCCCTCCTGGTAACTCAGCCAGGGAATACGCCCTCCTGGTAACTCAGCCAGGGAATACGCCCTCCTGGTAACTCAGCCAGGGAAAACGCCCTCCTAGTAACTCAGCCAGGGAAAAATGCCCTCCTGGTAACTCAGCCAGGGAAAACGCCCTCCTGCTAACTCAGCTAGGGAAAACGCCCTCCTGGTAACTCAGCCAGGGAAAAATGCCCTCCTGGTAACTCAGCCAGGGAAAAAATGCCCTCCTGGTAACTCAGCCAGGGAATACGCCCTCCTGGTAACTCAGCCAGAGAAAACGCCCTCCTGGTAACTCAGCCAGGGAAAAATTCCTTCCTGGTAACTCAGCCAGGGAAAAATGCCCTCCTGGTAACTCAGCCAGGGAAAAATGCCCTTATGGTAACTCAGCCAGGGAATACGCCCTCCTGGTAACTCAGCCAGGGAAAACGCCCTCCTGGTAACTCAGCCAGGGAAAAATGCCCTACTGGTAACTCAGCCAGGGAATACGCCCTCCTGGTAACTCAGCCAGGGAAAACGCCCTCCTGGTAACTCAGCCAGGGAAAAATGCCTTCCTGGTAACTCAGCCAGGGAAAAATGCCCTCCTGGTAACTCAGCCAGGGAAAAATGCCCACATGGTAACTCAGCCAGGGAAAACGCCCTCCTGGTAACTCAGCCAGGGAAAAATGCCCTCCTGGTAACTCAGCCAGGGAAAAATGCCCTCCTGGTAACTCAGCCAGGGAAAACGCCCTCCTGGTAACTCAGCCAGGGCGGGGTGTGTCCTTTTCACAACACGACGTCTCAGGGGTATCGCAACCCACTGCACAACTACAAACGTCTGGACACAACAACCATACGACCCAATCCAGCGAAAGTCTAAGACATGTCATCCATTCCATAGCATTATGTTGTCTGCAACCAACATAATCGATTAGGAGAATAAACATGCCAAACTCTCATCCCGTCTCTTGGGAGAGGTAAAAACTCAATCAGGACTCTCGCTAAAAGCCACGACTCTCACGTAGTCATCCTAATGTCCAACCGCAAGCCTAGGATTTCTAAGTCCATCACGACCTACAACCTAGGCTCTGATACCACTCTAATCTGTCACGCCCCGCGATCGAAACTGCGACCCGGGCTCACTAACAGATCCGCCATCTGTACGGAAACTGCCGTACAGACGAAGCGTCTAACCAGCAGGAAGAATCAACTACAGTATACAGATATCAGAGAGCTGAAAGTAGACTACTAAAACTGAAGTCCAAACACTGTACAACTGAAAATAATACAATATCCATCTCCCCAAATACTATCATATACAAAGTCCTCTGATACAAAACTCAAAAGGGAGGTATCTCCAATGAATACATCAGTGTACAGACTCTCGATACAAGAATATCCTCACTACAACAGTCTCTCAAACTGTAAAATAAAGTACAACTCTATACCTCACAACAAAGGTCTCTCAACAGAGGAAAAAGAAGTAAACTAATCTACTGAAGCTCTCCTCTGAAGGGGTACCGCTACACTCCACGACGGGTAGGGAACTAGCTCGCGACTCCCTCGCCTCGGTCAGAAGGATCAGCAACTGGAGCAACAGGAACAGGAGAAGAAGTTCCTGGGGAAAAAAGACACCACGACGGGTGTGAGAACTACTTCCCACAGTAGTTCTCAGTGGGTGCCGTCAACAAGCCCAACGGTCTGCCCACCAAGTCTACTAGAGGCCAAAGATAACAATGCAATGGAATCTGAACAAGAAAAGCTGGAGCTACTCTACAGCTACCATGCCTCTATCTAGATACTCCAAAAAGTGGAACAGATGAAAGTAAAAGAGACCACTCGCACCCAAGGTGCTCAATAGACCCAATCGAACTGACTGCCTCATAGGGTCCAGTCAAGCCTGCGCCTGTCGACTAGGAACGCTCCTGCCCACTGCCACACATCCACATGAGGACGGGATTTACGTGGGGCGTCCAGTCCTACTAACTCATCCCTCGCGCAAAACTGCCTCAACAGGCCCATCGTTGCCTCAACTGCGGAAAACTGCCTCAACAGGCCCACCATCGTATCCACAGCGGCATCACAGGACGCGACTCCAACTGAGTAGAACGGCGCGGCATAGAGTATCAAACATTGGCATATGCAGGCTAGTCAAAATCCATGCTCACTCTCAGAACGGTAGGACTCAAGATCCCCAAATACCTCGCACAACAGTCGGAGCACTCTCGACGACTCAGCTGCTCGGCTAACACGAAACACGAGACACTAGCCTCTCCAACGGCCCGCAGCACAAGGCTCACTGGCTGGAGATACTCCACAGCCAGGAACGACCCACAACTCAGGGTAACAAAATAGGTCGGACAACACTCAACGGCCTGGGACCACCGTCAACCCCAACGGTTCCCAACAAGACGGACCGGAAGATACTCGACGGCCCGGGACTGCCGTCTGCGCAACGGCTCCCACCCCGACGGCACAACAGGGAAACAAGACCTCCCGGGACTACCGTTTACCCAAACGGCTCCCGGCACAGATAAGCAACCCAGTACAACTACCAGACTCCACTCTGCTCCCAGGCAAGAGTGTAAACGCATCCCACACGAAAAGCACGTCCCGACCTCTCGGCCCACTACCCGGGCGAGAAAACACTATGTCCAGGGATGAAGGAACTGTGTGGATGTCTAAGCATAAATAACCCTAGCCCAAGTGAGGGTTTTCTACTAGTCTGGTTACACATACATCATATGACGGGGGTGCTAGCTCAAGTTCCAAGATAACTACTTTAACAGATAATAAAGGGATAGCCATTCCAACAATCTAGCATGCTACACAAGGAAATAAACTATCATGCATAGTCCTACATCAGTAGAAATACTGTACAGTCCATAAAACTTGGAGATAAGGCCACCCACCTCGATTTGCCACCAATTGCTCGTAGACACTTGCAATTGGCCTCCACGCGATCCGCACGCAAAACGATGTCCGCTGCCAGAGTCCGCACGCAAAACGGAGCACGGTGCCGGAATCCGCACGCCAAACGGAGTCCGCACGCAAAACGATGTCCGCTGCCGGAGTCCGCACGCAAAACAGAGCACGGTGCCGAAATCCGCACGCCAAACGGAGTCCGCACGCAAAACGATGCACGAGGCCAGGATCCGCACGCAAAACGGAGTCCGCACGCAGAACGGTGCACGGTGCCGGAGTCCGCACGCAAAACGGTGCACGGTGCCAGGATCCGCACGCAAAACGGAGTCCGCACGCAAAACGGTGCACGGTGCCGGAGTCCGCACGCAAAACGGTGCACGGTGCCAGGATCCGCACGCAAAACGGAGTCCGCACGCAAAATGGTGCACGGTGCCGGAGTCCGCACGCAAAACGGTGCACGGTACCAAACACAGAAAGGAGCAAGAGGGTCAGTTACAGTCTAAAAGATCGCCCCAAAACTGTACAAAAATACAGTAAAACCAACACACGGGACCTACCCGACTGCGCCGCCGTCGTCGAAACGCTCCCAACGGAACCTCGCGCACGCCCACGAGGTCCACAATGCACCGCCGCACCACCCACAAATCCCCTCCTCACTCCCTCTCTCGCTCGGTTGAAGAAGGAAGAAAAGAAAATGGGGGAGAAAAGGCTTGCGGGGGAGAAAGGAGAAGAAGAAGAAAAAGATGAGGAGGAGCGGTCCACGGCCTCGGGTCCACCGTGGACCAACCAATGGGGCCCCTCAATCGGCCGGTCCACAAGCAGGGGCGCGCGCACCAGGCGCAGCGCGCGTCCCCCACGCCACGTGGCCGCGTCATCGCGTGCCACGCGGGCGCGGCAAACCGCGCGCCACACGTGCGCGCGTTACACCGCCACACGGGCGCGGGACACAGCGGGCGCCACACAGGCGCACGCCCCCGCGCCCGAGCGGGCGCCAACGGGGGCCCGCCACGTGGCGGCCCCCGCGCATCCCCCGCCGAAGCGCAACAGTGCGCCCCTGCCGCGTCCGTACGCTCCCCGAACCGCGCGCCAAGCCTCGATTTCCGAGACGCCAACCTTGGGAACCATGCCGCGATGCCTCGAAAAACGCGCACTTCATCCGGGCTCCAAATCAAACAAATAAATAGTCCATTCTTAGCGATTTCGCGCGCTGAATGCAAAAATGATGTCCGTTCCTCCAAATTCTCGTCCGAAAAATTTGCCGAATGCCCACTCGATCCGATTTTCTCGCCGGGTCCATTTTTAAAGTCCGATTAGCCAAATTCCAACTCTAAAAATTCCCGAAGGCGACCGGAGAGGTAAGCTTTTATCCGGACTTCACCCGGAGTCCAATTTTGACATCTGAATCGCGCGAAATCACTTCAAAGCACCCGACGGGTCTTCCAATTTCCCACGGGGTCTCAAATTAAGCCCGAAGTCCACCAGATGTGTCCAAATTGCGCGCAAACATCACCGACACACCACGCAGGCCTCCAGTGATGCAACACAAATCCCAAAATGCACCACGAATCCATTTCTGGACCCCAACGCGCGCACCAACACCCCCAACGGCGACCTAAAGCTGCCCAACAACCAGCAACCCTACGCGGGGGATTTCGGGACCTCACATGCTATGTCCACAGATTATTCTCAAATGATAGGCTCACATTTATATTAATCAAACATGCATGGCAATCAATCAATATGTCCAAAAGAGGGGTTCTCTAACAAACTTAGTGAGTAAGTCAGAAGTAGAGGCAAGCAACAACCACCCACCTGAACACGCGAAATCCTCAGCTGTAACACCTTCTCGCTGTCCAGTATACCTTTTCACGCCAAAAGCCCAAACAGATAAACCGCCGCGATCACTGTGCACAAATACCCCAAAAGATACAATTAAACATACAGTTACACAAAATCTGTCCCCAAACACATTAGTCCACAGTTTTTCCTTTTTCACCTTCGAGATCCACTTGAAAAATTCCAGAAAAAATACTGTCACGATCCTCGCGACGAACCGGTCGAAACGAGTACCTGCACGTTCAAATCCGAATTTCCTACGCTGAGATATAAATTCTGTAAGGGAACCACCCCGGAATCAACCAATCACAAAAACTGAATCATAAAGTTCTGTAAACAGGGACTTTTCACCTTCGGCGAAAATTCAGGAAATTCCAAGAAAATTTGGGAAGATTCCTCGTGATGTGTAGATGCAAATCTCCTTTTGAATCACCCCAATCCGATGCCTGTGGGCGAAGATATCGCCGAAAGATCGAACCGCTGTCCAAAACTCAATCACAGCAAATGGTGTCATAGTAAACTCAGAAAAACTCCTCGAAAATCGTGAAACCAGGGGAAGTAGAAAATACCAAGATTAAAGCTCTGTCAGTCACCGTTCCAATGGCACAAGAATCGCCGAAAAATGTGATCGGGGTAGGCCGTGAGAGCTCTTGCATCGAAATGCTACGAAAGGGGTACACCGATGAAGGAACGTTGCGCCGCGCCGAAGAAATGGAGATCTCGTAATCCGTGCCGCCGAAAAATCCGAAACTTCACAAGAGCATTCGTCTCTTCTTGGAGAAGATTTCATCTTCTCATCCCTTAGGAAGATGAGGCCTCGAAAATGGTGAAAATGGCCTCCCAAGTCTTCTCGGATGGAATTAATAGGAGAAACCAGAAAAACAATTCCAATAATTCCCTCTGTGTCCCGCCGAACAGGAAACACCGATTGCACCCAATGAAAACGCTCCACGTGGCACCGACCGGCCTGACCGCGCGCCCAGACGCGCCAGCTGCCCCCTGCCCGCACAGTTGACCGACCAATAAGGAGGTGCCACGTGTCACCGCCACCTGCCTAGTGCACCCGGTGCACGAAAATATGTGAACTGATCCAATAAAAGAATGCCACGTGTCCAAGCCAGTGCACCATACACCTGCGCTACGCCGTAGACCGCGAGCAGTGGACCGTCCAATGGAAGCACGCCACGTGTCCACCTCGGTCCACCGTACACCTCCAGTCTGCTTCGTGCTCCCAGACCACAACACCGATCCAATAGAACCCTGCCACGTGTCCCACTTCCTGGTGCACGCCTGCCGCGTGGACCGCGCGCCGCGCGGCTGCCCGCGCCCTGCCCGCGCCCTGCCCGCGCCCGCGCCGCCTGCCCGCCGCCGCTGTACTGCCTGCCCGAGGCCGCGCCGCCGCCTGCCGGCGATCGCCGGAATTACTGTTCCGGCGATGAAGAGTACCCGAGCACCAAAAATACAAGTGGGTTGTCCGTTTTGACCGTTTTCGCGCGCTGAATCCGAATTTGACGTCCGTTTCGCCAAATTCCCATCCGATAAAACGCCAGAGGCTCCCCGAAAGGTATTCTTAGCTCAAATTCCACGTCGAGTCCAATTTTAATATCCATTTTGCGCGAAAACACCTCTAAACATCCGATTGGGGTCGACCGATCACCCATGTGATCCATTTAAGCTCGAAGTCCAACACTTGTGTCCAATTATGCCCCAAACACCTCCAACACACCACGTAGGCCTCCGGTAGCCACCCCAACGCACCGCAACAGCTCTGCGGAGATCCAGGTCATCACATCCTCCCCCACTAAAAGAAAGTTTCATCCTCGAAACTAAAGTCATTCCTCAACACGGAATCACAACCAAAATGAGGGGGTAAATATCCGATCATCCGCCACTCAAGCTCCCAAGACCGTCTAATATCTCCTCCAGAGACGCGATGCAATCCTCGGGTCTCTAACTAGGGCAAAACAAAGGCGGGCACTCCAGAAAACCACGCCACCTCAACCAAGTACAGCTGGGCTAACCGCTCGAGCTATCAAGTAGTCTGCATCGGTACAAGCATCTGCCCCTCCCAGGGCCTCACATAATCCAACCACAAGTCCATCGGCACAAAAGCTCGATCCAAGTACCTCTGTACTCCCGAGGCATCCGATATAAGTCCTCCAGCAGATCACGTAGACTCTGATCTCTAATCCAAAAACCATCGGGGCGTAGAAACCATTACCCCAACTCTCCGGCATCAGCACACAGCCATAAGCAGTCGAGAGAACTAGATTGCAAATCAATCTTCGAGAAGATCCAGTACCCTGGCAGCTGGTAAATCCAATCCTCCAGACTCGACCAAAGGGTACTTGCTCCAGATGATCACTTCGCCAAATTTTCGGGGATCCACACAAAGCCGAAGTGAACCAACCTTCCACATCTCGAATAGCACCAGCACCCCCAGAGGTGACACACTTGGCCTGCCAAAAATTCCCAAAACATCGCATCCGGGAGTTGTGTGCTCAACTCCCAAACTAGTGACATGCCGGACAACTCCAAAAGGAAAAGAGCCCTAACAAGGAGAGGTCCTCACCCGGTCACTCCCGAATCTTGGCCATCCGAGTGAACCACTCAGCCGTGGTCTATCATCCAAAGAATCCTCAGTGACATCACTGTAAGCCAAGTTTGCCTCAACAGTCCACACAGCGCCAGCCGTGGCATCATCAAACTCAACCCCAGAAAGCTTTCCTGCTCCAGGTATCCGCCATCACTGTGGCACTGTCGGGGTAATCCAGAATGCTCAACAATAACCCAACGGTAAATCCATAGTCGCTAAGGAAGGCATCACTAAAAACTCACAGATCTCTCCCAGCACTGGAAATACTAGTATTGGCGCTGGTATCAATTCTCATCATCCGATTGCCAAGCTCTCCTGACACTGCCCAGTCCAAGAGGCTCCTTACCTTGACCATAAATACTGATCTCGGCCAATTCCTAAATAATATCCAATTTGACCGGATTTTCCACCGCCGCCTCCGCGGCTAACACCATGTGACCCAAGAGTTAAGCTTCTGAAGCTAAAACTCGTGTTTCAATAACCTGGCATATAGCTTCATCCACACAGGTATGGTAGCATGTCCACAAATGCTCCTCGTGCTACAAGTCGCTTTGGAAGTAAATCAAAATATCCTCGGGGATCACCACTCCCAATCCATCCAAGTACAATAGGGACACTCAATTCCTCAAATCTTGAGGACAACAGGACATTATTTATTCCATTTGGCCTCACTATGAGCTCATAATGCCCTTACCGGATCCTGAATGCCATCTAGGCAAAGTCCCTGGCTGACTGATTCCAAGTAGGTACTCGCATCATACACGAACTGCCGGATTGTAACTCCACCAAAAGGTCCTAAATAATGTCTGAACCTGCCTGGGCTCAAGTCACAACGAACCCTCATCATCGTCTATCCAAGACGTGGCATCACCACCACATATCGACAGCGTGGCACTGGGTCCAACAGGACCCTCGACCCATCCGATCCTGCGACTATGCCATCAGCTCTCTCAGCTCTACAGGCGGTATCCAATGAAGTGCTGTCGAGGGGGCGCCATTCCTCGAACCACGCCAAACACAATCTCTATCTCCCTAATCGGTGGCATCATCATCATCTCAGGTGGAATCACGCCCGGGATCTCACGGGCAATAGGAATATCCTTGAGTCCCGGCGCCGCCGTAGGCACCCCCTCTGCACTGCCGCTGCAACCTGTGTGCTCTAACTGTCTTAGTAAACAAGCCTCCCTTGCCTGCCTCGCAGAAGGCCATAGCCTTCTCTCTCCGTAGTCAAACATCGTGTGGCGCTGTGCCAACCAATCCCAAGCACTGGGTCAAAACACCGAGCTAACACAAGTACCAATAAGTCTGCCGGTATAACTCGAGGTCTCAACTGCACTGGACATGATCCACAAGTCTCCTCCACATGCACCACACCAACAGGAACCTATACCTCTAGTGCACGTGGTAACAATTCTGTCTCCAGTCCATGCCGGACTGCAACATGCTCTAACTCTGATTGCCGTGAGGAAATCACACCTGCGACACTCGATCCACTATCATGGCGCCCTCCAACCGGGCGACACCGACTAATCCGCTTGACGCAAGTGGTCGCCGCTTAGTCTGCCTGAAACTCAAGACTATCCACAAAGAGAGCACGATCTCTGCCTTTGCTCACACTGGGCGACGAAAAAGGTCCTCCGCAGATAACGAAGTCATGCTACCGCTGCGCTACTCTGATAAAGATGCCGATGGTGCCATCGGGGTCCACCCGACCCCTGACATCTCATGAAATCCATTATTGCAACCATCACAGGACAAAGCACAATTAATCCATGCAATTCCTTATACAATTATCCTTACTAAGCTCACCCCTCAACCGCGTATATCGTACCCCAAACATGTAGGTTATCAATCACAAAGGGTGACATTCCCATGGGTAAGCTTTACCTAATCCGTCCGCAAGGGTATCCACCATCCGGGAAAGGAGAACGAAAATGCCTCTGCCGGTCGATCAGTCCTCCAACATCTAGCGCCAAGCACCTCCATCCAGGACTCGCCTCTGGCGGCAGATCCCTATCCAAACGAACTGCAATGCCACAATCCACTCGAAATGTCTACTCCATCGAGGCATCCAAAATTCAAAATATAGGAATCAAATAAACTGAAAGATATCCGAGCACAATCCACTCCCAGCCACACAAATCCTATGCGCCCCGCCCCTCGAAACCTGGAGCGCGTAGTCCAACCACTACACTAACTCTTAACCCCTCACCGAACAAGACCCTGCCTCCAAAGGCCCCATACTCAATCTCACAAATCGGGGTGACTCATCAGCCAAAATCGGCTCACTCTCTCAATGCAATCCCATAGCTTATCAACTGTCAGCTATCCACCCCGCCTCGGTGCTTTAGCACTGACCATTGGCACGGAGGTGCCACTCACTAGTCCGACAACTGTGCCACCGCACTGATCCGACAACTGTGTTACCGCGCTGCTCTGACAACTGTGTCACCGCGCTGCTCCGACAACTGTGTCACCGCGCTGCTCCGACAACTGTGTCACTGCGCTGCTCCGACAACTGTGTCACTGCTCCGACAATTGTGCCATCCAGACCAGCAGCTCCCTCTGCCGCTGATATACCTCAAACAATCCTGCCATCGGGGCCTGGAGCTCTTTAACCTCAATCTGGGTATCCGACCCCAAAATAATCCGCACAACGCGTCGGGGAGACACCGCTCACCCCGACCAACTGCACCCCAGCACAAAACAAAGCTCGACCCAATCCGGCGAGAGTCTAAAGCATGTCAACCGTTCCACCGCATTATGTTGTCTGCAGCCAACATAATTGCTTAGGAGAATAGACATGCCAATCACCCATCCCATCACTTGGGAGAGGTATAAAACTCAATCAGGACTCTCGCTAAAAGTCACGACTCTCACGAAGTCATCCTAGGGTCCAACCACAAGCCTAGGGTTTCTACGGTCCCAGCTGACCTATCCCTAAGCTCTGATACCAACCTAATCTGTCACGCCCCGGGGTCGATATCGCGACCCGGGCTCGCCAACAGATCCGCCACCTATGTAAAAACCCACATAGGCGAAGCGTCTTAACTGCAAAAGATAGTGCTATAGCTATGCAAATATCAGAGCGGAAAATAAGATGCTGTAAACTAAAAAATCTAATCACTGCATAACCTGAAATAAAGTACAATATCCATCTCCTCAAATACAGATAATCACCATACAATGCCCTCAATACAGCATCTCTCAACTAGGAAAGGGAGATAAACAAAACTATAGTACATCAGTCTCTAGATCAGTCTCTCCAAATACAAAAGATCTCTCCCAAAGTAAATAGTAAAATCCAGCTGACAGCTATAAGGAACCTCCACCAGGGGATACAGCTACACACCTCGGGCGGTAAGGATCTAGCTCGTGACTCCCTCGCCTCGAACAACGACCGAACGATCAGCAACCCCCACAGAAGACTCTGCAAAACAGGAGGAAGAAAAGAGGGAAACAACAATAGGGGTGAGAACCACTAGTAAACCAGTAGCCTCCCACTGTGGGTAAAGCCTCAGACTCTGGCGTACCCACTAAGTCTACCAGAGGCAAGGAAAGGGGTAAGTGGTAAAGCTGTAAACATGAGTGCTGAAGAAAGGAAACTACCACTACGATGCCTCTAATGTGCCAAGCTAAAAGAATAGCTAAATATATGCATCAGGATGTAAATGCCTGCGTGCCTAGACCCAAACTAGACACCGGTGAACACCCGTACTACCCGCTATGCCTACTAACCAACAACTCAGCTATGGGATGCAGACCGGCTCCTGACCGACACGGTCCCATCCCAAGGGCAACAGACCGGCTCCTGACCGGCACGGTCCTACCCCAGGGCAACAGACCGGCTCCTGACCGGCACGGTCACAAATATACACACTCCGGAGTGGCACTCGAGGGGAGCGACCCACACGAGTATAGTGCCTCAGTAACGAGTATCATAGATCAGCAGGACTGAATCATGACTCTAATCAAAGTGGGAAAAACCAATCCACTAAAGGGAGACCCGATCCCAACCTGATGCAAGATAAACAAATAGTGGAAAACTCTATCCACTAGAGACCTGATACCCAATCTGATACATAAGCAACATCCGGTCAACCGCCCAAGGTCCGCGGTTGCCGCAATACCCTGCCATCAAGCCTGCCTGTCCCAAAACCCAAGATCCACAATCGGGTAGAACAATCAATATCCGCTCAACCGCCTACTGTCCACGGTTGCCGCAATAACCTACAAGTCCGACATCAAGTACACTCTGTCTCCGACCCCAAGGTTCCGGCTACACTAACCCAAACCCCCGCTCGAACCCGAGCAACATGACTTGAAAGTCTAAATAAGAAGGAGAAAGAAAGCAATCATGGTTTCTCCTAAGTCAGATCCCAATATGATAGTGTAGCAATAAAATAGTGGCCTATCTAGATGTCCATACAACCATGCAAAAGTCCTCATGCAAGAATAAAAGAGAGAATATCAAATAACAGTCCCACATGTGTAATGAATAACAAATCCACATAAAAATAACCATCATGCTAAAAATCATCAGTTAACTACACATGTATATAACCCCTGATCCATAATAATTCCCAAAGTGGTACCCGCACATAGGTGTGTCATCATATCCCAATCATTAATCCATTAACCAACTTTCATGAGGTCTATGTGCTAATATGGCATGTTAACAATGAAACATGTCCTCGCAATCACGTTTCCACAATAATATTATCCCAATAAGATTCCCAACATGCTATGTCCACAGATTATTCTCAAATGATAGGCTCACATTTATATTAATCAAACATGCATGGCAATCAATCAATATGTCCAAAAGAGGGGTTCTCTAACAAACTTAGTGAGTAAGTCAGAAGTAGAGGCAAGCAACAACCACCCACCTGAACACGCGAAATCCTCAGCTGTAACACCTTCTCGCTGTCCAGTATACCTTTTCACGCCAAAAGCCCAAACAGATAAACCGCCGCGATCACTGTGCACAAATACCCCAAAAGATACAATTAAACATACAGTTACACAAAATCTGTCCCCAAACACATCAGTCCACAGTTTTGCCTTTTTCACCTTCGAGATCTGCTCAAAAAATTCCAGGAAAAATACTGTCACGATCCTCGCGATGAACCGGTCGAAACGAGTATCTGCACGTTCAAATCCGAGTTTCCTACGCTGAGATATAAATTCTGCAAGGGAACCTCCCCGGAATCAACCAATCACAAAAACTGAATCATAAAGTTCTGTAAACAGGGACTTTTCACCTTTGGCGAAAACTTAGGAAATTCCAAGAAAATTTGGGGAGATTCCTCGTGATGTGTAGATGTAAATCGCCTTTTGAATCATCCCAATCCGATGCATGTGCGCGAAGATATCGCCGAAAGATCGAACCGCTGTCCAAAACTCAATCACAGCAAATGGTGTCACAGTAAACTCAGAAAAACTCCTTGAAAAGCGCAAAACCAGGGGAAGTAGAAAATACCAAGATTAAAGCTCTGTCAGTCGCCGTTCAAATGGCGCAAGAATCGCCAGGAAATGTGATCGGGGTAGGCCGTGAGAGCTCTTGCATCGAAATGCGATGAAAGGGGTACACCGATGAAGGAATGTCGCGCCGCGCCGAAGAAATGGAGATCTCGTAATCCTTGCCGCCAAAAAATCCTAAACTTCACAGGAGCATTCTTCTCTTCTTCGAGAAGATTTCATCTTCTCATCCCTCAGGAAGATGAGGCCTCAAAAATGGTGAAAATGGCCTCCCAAGTCTTCTCGGATGGAATTAATAGGAGAAACCAGAAAAACAATTCCGATAATTCCCTCTGTGTCCCGCCGAACAGGAAACACCGATTGTACCCAATGAAAACGCTCCACGTGGCACCGACCGGCCTTATCGCGCGTCCAGACGCGCCAGCTGCCCCCTGCCCGCACAGTTGACCGACCAATAACGAGGTGCCACGTGTCACCGCCACCTGCCTAGTGCACCCGGTGCACGAAAATATGTGAACCGATCCAATAAAAGAATGCCACGTGTCCAAGCCAATGCACCATACACCTGCGCTATGCCGTAGACCGCGAGCAGTGGACCGTCCAATGGAAGCATGCCACGTGTCCACCTCGGTCCACCGTACACCTCCAGTCTGCTCCGTGCTCCCAGACCACAACACCGATCCAATAGAACCCTGCCACGTGTCCCCCTTCCTGGTGCAAGCCTGCCCGTGGACCGCGCACCTGCCAGCGCGCCGCGCGGCTGCCCACCCCGCGCCACCTGCCCGCCGCCGCTGTACCGCCTGCCCGAGGCCACGCCGCCGCCTGCCGGCGCTGCCCGCCGCCGCCGGCGATCGCCGAAATTACTGTTCCGGCGATGAACAGTACCCGAGCACCAAAAATACAAGTGGGTAGTCCGTTTTGACCGTTTTCGCGCGCTGAATCCGAATTTCACGTCCGTTTCGCCAAATTCCCATCCGATAAAATGCCGGAGGCTCCCGGAAAGGTATTCTTAGCCCAAATTCCACGCCGAGTCCAATTTTAATATCCATTTTGCGCGAAAACACCTCTAAACATCCGATGGGGGTCGACCGATCTCCCATGTGATCCATTTAAGCTCGAAGTCCAACACTTGTGTCCAATTATGCCCCAAACACCTCCAACACACCACGTAGGCCTCCGGTAGCCACCCCAACGCACCACAACAGCTCTGCGGAGATCCAGGTCATCACAAAGAAGGTGAAGGCCAAAGGACCCAAACCCTCCCGACGAACGTGCCGAAGCCAGGAACGTGAACGGATCACCGTCTCCGACGATTAGAGGTAAACAAAATTTAATTTCGTAGAAGTTTCGCTCGGTTTTCGTTTTCGATCCTTTTCATGGAGTCTTAGGAGGAGTCGTCGCTACCCTAGGCGTCGTCGTCGTGGAGCCCTAGGGCATCACCGCCGCGACCGGGATGCGCGCTGCGCGGGGATGGTGCCCGCCCGGTCGCAACAAGTGCCCCGCGGGACCAAGGTCCCGTGTGGCCGAGGTTAGGGTAAGCGCCGCGCGGGGCCGGTGCCCGCGCGACCGCAACAAGCGCCGCGCGGGCGGGCGCCCGCGCGGCCAAGGCACACGCCTCGCGGGGCACATGCCCGCGCGGCCGCGGCACGTGCCGCGCGGGCGGGCGCCCGCGCGGCCGCGGCAGCACGCGCCGCGCGGGGCGGATGCCCGCCCGGCCGCGGCTGCATGCCGCGCGGGCGGGCGCCTGCACGGCGGCGGCAGCGCGCGCCGCGCGGGGCTCATGCCGCGCGGCCGCGGCTGCATGCCGCGCAGGCGGGCGCCCGCGCGGCGGCAGCAGCGCGCGCCGCGCGGGGCTTATGCCCGCGCGGCCGCGGCTGCATGCCGCGCGTGCAGGTGCCGCGCGGCGGCGGCAGCACGCGCCGCGCGGGCAGGTGCCGCGCGGCGGCGGCAGCACGCGCCGCGCGGGGCACATGCCCGCGCGGCCGCGGCTGCATGCGGCCGCGGCAGCAAGCCGCGCGGGCAGGTGCCGCGCGGCGGCGGCAGCGCGCGCCGCGCGGGGCACATGCCCGTGCGGCCGCGGCTGCATGTGGCGGCGGCGGCGGTGGCGGCCGCAGCAAGTGCCGCGCGGGGTCGGTGCCCGCGCGGCCGCGGTTTGCGCCGAGTGAGCTTAAGACCGCACGATCGCGGAGTGTGCCACGTGAGGTTGGTGCCCCCACGGCCGCGGCTTGCGCCGCGCGGGGCTGGGGCCCGCGCGGCCGTTCGGCCGCAACGCCGCAGGAAAGGGTAGGCGGCGCGTCGCTCGACGCACGCGAGCGACCCCGCCTGGTCAAGTTGTCTTTAGTGTTTAGACTCGGTTTGTCTATTATTATTCTTCTGATCTGACCGCGGCTCTTTTGGGGACTACTTCTAGGTCCGGGCGTCGACAGAGAGCAAGGTCTGGTCTCCGGAACGCAGTTTTCGCACGATTGAGGTGGGTAGGTGTGGTTAATACCGGCGTGGTGTCGTTCCCGAATATTTGTTTTGATAAAGTAGACATTGGTAAATTGACTAACCCCATAGCATGTGAATCCCTTTAATTATGTTAATCAAAGCGGCTGCGGTCGCAGGGTCGATACACTTTTCTGACTAAAGCGGCTGAGGTCGCAAGGCTATTTTTATACTGATGTTGTTTACACACACACCGGCAGTTTGGCCACTGCACAGGGTGTATTTTTCCGGAAAGATGGTATGTCATTTACCCGTATACCCCACAAGGAGAGGTTAGTGGGGGCCCCTCAAGGAGAGGCGACTGCTACTTGGGCAGTGGAGGGTTTGGAGGCACCAAGAAAATGAGTACGGCATTGGGGTTGGGGCCCAAATTTTTTTGAAAGCTGGGGTAGGTGCCCAGTGAGATCTTCGATGGGGATTTAGCGACACATGAGAGGGGGAGGGGGAAAAGTAAATGCTTCGGTTGTTCGGTGTGTTCTTTCTATTCTTGCATTAACATATATATCTTTCTACTTTATCAGTCACTAACAACCCACACTGTGACAGGTTCGAGTAGGGGTCGAACTCGGGACGACGGTGAGGCATCGATTAGAGAGCACTAGCCATGAGGGCTAGTAGACGATACGCTTTTTTATTTCTACTTGTGGTTATTTGATTACTATGGTTAGTTAGACTGTGATACGTTTCTGTGGTTTCTGATGGATGTTGGAATGGTGAACTCTTATAAACTAGTAGCAAGTGAAAGGATGTGCAATTGCGGCTGTTTTCTAAATGCAAACCTGGTTTCGAAAGAGATTTCTAAAACAAGTGCCGTGCGGGCACCGACTTTAAAACCCGTGGAATTATCCTTTCAAGTTAAAAAGCCACCCAAAGAGTTTGCGAAAACGTTTTGAAAAAACTGGGTGTCGAGTGGACACCGGCTTTCAAAACCCATGGGTTTATGCTGTAGGCTGTATGAGATAGCGGTGA
This sequence comes from Tillandsia leiboldiana, assembly GCA_029204045.2. Lineage (NCBI taxonomy): Eukaryota > Viridiplantae > Streptophyta > Magnoliopsida > Poales > Bromeliaceae > Tillandsia > Tillandsia leiboldiana. The sequence continues at coordinate 15,033,644 of CM055061.1, forward strand.
TGGTATGATTTAATGTAATCTTCCCATTTTGTCTGGCATGGTTGGAATGGTTAAAGTATATGCAGTATTGGCAACGCCGTGCATATACAAAGGAGACTCCGCCCGAGCGGGGAGTGAATTTTTATATGTGGCGGGTCTGGTACGCGCCGGGGGGTGAGTTTCCTTTTAAAGAAAAAAAAATAGGTACGTTTTTCGCTCTTTTAGAACCTCCGGGGCGTGACAGCCACCGAGACCGTTCCGCGACGCATCGCAATAAATCTCATAGTCCTCTCCGGGCTCCGGTAGAGCGAGCACCGGGGCCCGCATCAACTTGTCCTTGAGTTCTTCAAAACTCTTCTAGCATTGGTCCGTCCAGATAAATTTCTCTCCCTTTCGGGTTAGACGATTCGAGGGGGTAGCTATTTTGGAGAAACCTTCCACGAAGCGCCTGTAATACCCTGCCAGACCCAGGAAGCTTCGAACCTCTATTACCGTTGTCGGTCAGGGCTAGTCTGTGATAGAGTCTATCTTCCTTGGGTCTACCGCAATTCCAGACACTGAAACAATATGCCCCAGAAAGTCCACCTCGCGGAGCCAAAACTCACACTTTTTGAGTTTGGCATAAAGTTTCTGGTCCCGGAGGGTCTGAAGGACTATGCGTAGGTGCTCCTCTTGTTCCTCATCCGTACGGGAGTAGATGAGGATGTCATCAATGAAGACCACTACGAATAGATCTAAGAAGGGTTTGAACACCCTATTCATCATATCCATGAACACCGCTGGGGCGTTTGTGAGCCCGAACGGCATTACCGTGAATTCGTAGTGGCCGTAGCGAGTCCGGAATGCTGTTTTGGGGATGTCCTCGCCCCTAACTCTGAGCTGATGATAGCCGGACTGCAGATCGACCTTTGAGAACACCGTTGCTCCTTGTAACTGGTCGAATAGATCGTCAATCCGCGGCAGGGGATATTTGTTCTTGATGGTGACCTTGTTTATTTCCCGGTAGTCTATGCACAAACGAAGGCTTCCATCCTTCTTTCTTACGAACAGAATGGGCGCGCCCCATCGCTACACGCTCGGTCTGATGAAGCCTTTATCCAAAAGGTCTTCCAGCTGTGTCTTGAGTTCCTTCAACTCGGCGAAGGCCATCCTGTACGGTGCTTTGGTGATGGGTTTAGTGCCTGGGAGCAGCTCAATAGGGAAGCCGACCTCTTGTTCAGGTGGCATCCCAGGGAGTTCCGCCGGAAATACATCCGGAAATTCCCTTACGATTGGGATGTTGGACAGTGAGGGGGTGGGTCGAGCCGCTAAGTCCACGAGGCCAAATAGGCCACGCACCCGCCCTCTATTAATTTCCTGGCTCGAGACGCCGAGATGACGTTTAAGAAGGAAGTACTTTTACACGCCAGGTAAACGTGTTCTGGGAAACCCGTTTTCTGTAGTCGTACCTGACGTTTCTCGCAATCAATTACCGCCTGGTATTCGGCGAGCCAATCCATGCCTAGCACCACGTCGAACTCTTTTAATGGGATGACCACTAAATCCCAGGGGCGGCAGGACAACCTTTCCAGCTTTATCGGGCAAGAAGGTACAAAACTAGTTGCTTCAATTGGTCCCCCAGGGGTCTGGACGGTCATAAGGTCGCATAAGGGTTTACTCTCTAGGTGATGTGTATGTGCAAAGGTATGGGAGATGAAAGAACGGGACGCTCCGGTGTCAAACAGAGTTCGAACCCGAAAATCGAAAATTGAAGTAATACCTGCTACTACGTCCTCCGGTGATTCCGCTCCTCGTTGGTTCATCGCGTAGACCCTCCCTCCCGGTTGTGGTCGCGTTTCCCCTTCCTGTCGAGATGCTGGAGAGCGTGGGAGTACTCCCGATGGTTCTCTCCCCCGTTCCTGCGGCTGCGGTGTCGAGGTGGAAGCCGCGGAGGATGCCGCCCCCGTGTTCAAGGGGCAGTTAAATCGGAGATGTTCAGGCTTGCCGCAGCGATAACAATGGTCTTGTCTCTTAGGGCATTCTGTAACTCGGTGCGTTCCTCCGCAAATAATGCAGGGTTTGTCCACTGGCCGCTGTCCCCCCGCCGGTGTACTCTTGGTCCCTTGTTGCGTCTTGGGGTACTTTGGGGGCCGGTTTTCGCCAGAAAAGCCCCCTCCAGGGTAAGACTGTGACCGCTTCTTGTCCCGATTGTATTCCGAACCTTCCCGCCGGGCGCGTGTGACAGCAAAGCCACGTTCCACGATAGTGGCCCTATCGACTACTGCCCGGAAGGTGTGTAAATCTGCCGCTTGGACTACTTCGAAGATGTCGCTCCGTAGCCCGTCTACAAAAAGACGGGCCTTGTGGGATTCATCCCGTATGACGAACGGGACACAATTAGTTAATCTCACAAACTCTCGCTGGTATTCCATGACTGATCGATTCCCTTGCTTAATGTGTTTGAGGTCGTCTTCCATCTGTCGTTTAACACTGTTGGAAAAGAACGCTCCAAACAGTTCCTCTCTGAAAGCTGACCACGACGGTAGTGGAGTATTCGTAGACGGGTTCGGGCGTACCGTCTTCCACCAAATGCGGGTGTTCCCTTCAAGAAAGTGGACGACTAAGGGGACCCGTTCATGTTCCTCCATCAATAGGTCTTTAAAAAGCTTTTCCATGGTATCCACCCATTTTTCTACGACCCAGGGGTCGGTCGTTTCTCCCTCAAAGATGGGTGGATCGTACTTCTTGAACTCTTCCAGGTTCGTCCTAACTCGTTCACGTTCAGTTCGCTGATCTGTAGCTCCTCTTGCAGCTGCGGCACTCCCGGGAGTAGGGGTCGTCGCCGCTTCCCTTGCTGAGTCCCCCGCAGTCGCTCCCAGTACGGGCCCCGAAGCTGCCGGGGTGGGGGAGTCCAACGGGGCTGTGGGTTGCTCTGCCGACACGCCCGTCATCGAGGTCTGATGGGGTGCGGCTGCAGTTGCACCACCTGCCCGTGGCGGTCCCGTAGTGGGGGCGGTCGGTTCGAGCGGAGGGATCGGAACGTCCTCTGCTGACGCAGTTGCCTCCCGCTGCGTTATCTGACGGACTTGTTCCGTCAGGGTTGACAATTGTCCGGCCATTTCTCGTAGTTGCTGTCGGAGGAGTTGGTTCTCCGCGGCGGTCGGGGCCGTACTTTCTGCACCTGCGTGGTCGGTCGATGACCTAGTCCGGGCCATTGTCTGCTGTATATAAAGAAACCGCGTTAACCCTAAGGTTACTGACCTAACACTTGACCTACGGACACACCGAAATTACACCCCTTTTTCCCCCGTACACTCGCGATCTACTGCACCTACATCTTGGTTATCTCATGTTCAATTGCTTGTGGCATCATGCACTGTGGATGTTGGTCACTGACTACCGTGGTTAAAGTTGTTTCTCTCTGATACCATATAATCTGTCACGCCCCGGAGTTCTGAGGATAAGCGGAAATGCGTAAATATTATTTCGAATAAACGACCTCGCCTACCGGTGCGTGTCAGACCCGCCACATATACAAATTCACTCTGAAAACGGGCAGAGTCTCCTTTGTATATATACGGCGTCACATTTACATTCCCTACTTTAACCACACAGTCACAGTGGGAATAACAAGAAAGACTAATACCATTTAATCACATCGGGAGATAAAACTACGAGTTTGCAAACGGTGTCCACCCGACACCCAGTTTTTCCAAAACGTCTACACATTCACAATAAAGCGGCTACATCTTTTTTGAACGGATAAATCCAGAGGTTTTCAAGATTGTGCCCACATGACACTTGGTTTTTGGAAAGCGTTTTCGAAACCCTTGTTTAATGTAAAACGGCCGCATAAGAGTTCATAACAGTATGTCAAATCCACAGTATCAACTAATTAACTATCCAACATCCAGTATGATCCACAATCAACCAAATGAAATTAGCAGTTAAACGAGGAAGAGAAATGAGATAAACCAAAACAAGAATACTGTTGCAAAGCCTCATACGGCTATGGTCCTCTAGACGCTGCCTCACCACCGTCCCGGTTACTACACCTAGTCGGACTTGTCACAGTGTGGGGAAGTCAGTGACAAATAAAGTAGATGGTTCAAATATTTAATAGTAACTTTAAAACAAACGAATACACCGGAACCTTTCGCTTTTCCTCCTCATGAATCCATATTACTTGATTTAATTACATGGTACCTGTCGGAGAGTCAACAATCTCCCCTCGTGAACAATCACTTTACTTGCGTGATGCCTTTAACCCCTTCACCGTGCTAGTGCGACACTTATAGCTAGCGTGAAGAGGTCCCCACCCGGCACTTTCACTTTTGTGGGGTACACGGGTCATTCAGACCACTTCTCCGGAAAAGTACACCCATGCGGTGGCCAGACCGCCTGTGTACGTGTAAGCATCTAAAAACATGATAGCTGAAACCGGCGTGTAACAATCATCGCGACACTTAGTCGCCACAGTTAATAACAGAAGAAACGGTACATATTCATGCGAAAGGTTAAATCAATTGAAACATCTCATCTACTTTATTAGACAGGTTATTATACTTTTTACGATGACATATTACACTTATTGCAAGGGTACCCACCTGGTTGCGGGAAGATCGGAGCACTTGGATCTTTAACACACTCCAGCTGCGCACTTGGACCTAAAGAAGTCCCCAAAAACGATAATTAATAAAACGCACTAACACCACGAAAACGGAAATCCAAAACTAACCCCGCGACGAAAACCCAAAAATGGCGCTCTTACAACACTTGACGGTTCCCCGCGCGCCCACCCACGCGGGCGTCGTCGCCCGCGGAGTGTGCCTGCGCGGATGCCGCCGCCCGCGGATGCCCCGCGCGGCACGAAGCCGCGCGGTGTGCGTCTGCGGGCAGCGCCCGCGCGGCGCCCGCCGGCCCGCGGGTGCTGTTGGGATATATATAATTGGATCTAAATAGGGGAAAAAACACCTAGAGGGGGGGTGAATAGGTGTAAACAATAAACACTCAAAAATCTTTGCGATATAAAACCCAATGCGGAAAAATAAATAACACGCAGAGATTTTTACGTGGAAAACTCCAACCGGAGTAAAAAACCACGGGACCGATAACACGGTGAAATCCACTAGAATTATAACACGTACAAAGGTGATATACCGTACTCACAGATGACTCAACCTTTTTCCATACGCTCCTAGTTGATCTTCTCCGCTCGTTCCGCAACGCTTCTCGAATCCACGATCTGCGTCCAACGCCGAATCCACGGCGTCCAACGTCGAGTCCACGACGTCCGACCGAATCCACGGTCTTCACCCAGTAGCACGTCTCGAATCCACGAACGTACCTCGCTCCGAATCCACGAGAGCGGTAGCACCTTGAATCCACAAGGCCACGCGAGTCCACGCGCCGATTTTTAGGGAAATCGTTGTTTTTGGGTGGTGATGATCTGCCGAATACTTAGATTAGAAATAGATCGGAAATACCATCTAAGTATTCATTAATTTGATTCTACTCAAAATCTGAGTTTGGAAAACCTAGAATCAAATTAATAATATAGATAAAGAAACATAGAATTAAATCTAGTATTTCCTTTCTTCTCTATATGTGGATTTTTCTATTTCAGTCGTATTTTTTCATTACCCTAAAAGATGAATCATAGGGTCTATTTATAGGTTAGAAACCGTTGGAAGAAGATAAGAATCAAAAACTAACCTTTTCTGGGATTTTTCATGACGACGATCCGGATCGGATTTCGGCGATCCGGATTGTAGTAACGAAGGAGACAGTTTCCTGAAAAACAAAGGTTCGGGATCCGGATCGAAGTGCCTGATCCGGATCGTTCATACAATTCAGCAAAAACCCATGTTCGGGATCCGGATCAGAAGAGGGCTTGGATCCGGATTGAATTTGCATATGAACTAACACCCTTCGGGATCCGGATTGGAATGTCTGATTCGGATCCTGAATATGTCCCATGTCTAGTTTTTGATTTTTATGCAATTAAAAATTCATCCAAGTGTTTCTACACTATAAGAAGTATTCGGATCACCAAAAATAATTAGTTAAACATACCTGATCCTTTTGAATTCTTCTTTCTTGAGATTGAGTTATATGATCCAACCTTCTATATCTTCAATCTTCAAGACTTAACCGAATTCACGAAATACGCCAACTCAAATTCCGTAACAATCTCCCCCTTTGGCGGTTTCGTGACAAAACACAAATCCACTCAAGAAAATTCAAAAAGATATTTTTGTTGATATCACCATACAACAAAAATTTACAATGAGATCCAAATAAAGATAGATACATGAGTTAAACTCCTAAAACAGACTCTAGACTTAGACATATGTACTCTCTGCAAAAGAAATCGTTCTTGACAAAAAAAATCGTTAGATACCTCAAGAATTTTATGTCATTCAAAAACCACACACAGAGATGAAGTTTATACTCATTTATACTTACCATGACATTTATACATTCAGATATGTAATTGGATCATAGTTAAAAACCAACTTATCTTCTATGCAATCAAAATCCAAATGTCACAAAATTGTTAGTCAACATCAACTTGTTAGTTATATTACATGCCCAAATAGTTAATCGAATAGTTAGTCGAGGCATGCATGCAATCACAAAAGAAAACCCAAAAGTTGAAGTTATACTTACCTTCACGGTTCACAACTGGTCAATCGATCATAGTTTCATTGTTCACAACTGGTCAATCGATCATAGTTTCATTGTTTCTGTTCTAATATTCTCTCCCCTTTTTGTCACAAAGTTAGCCAAAATTACAAAAATAATAAGGAGAGTTAAAAAGTTCGAGAACCAAAAGTTTGAGAACAAAAACTAAACAAAAATTAAAACCTGCACAAAGGAAGGAATTAGAAGGATAAGGATTACTCAGATTCATCCGAACTGATGCATCCGAGTTTTTGGAAGATTTTCTTTAATCGTTTGTTCATGGATGACTGCTTCTTTTTGACCTCTTTTATTTCTTCCTTCACTTCAATAAGTTCATTCGATATGCGTTCTTGCTCGTTGGAGAGACCTTGCTGTTCTTTATAAATAGAGGTAACCGATGCATCATCATCGGATGTTGATGGAGGTGCTTGTTGTGCTGCATGTGCTGGTGGGACTGGAGGTGTTGCTGCCGGTGCAGAGGTTGTTGCTTGTGGTTGTGTTCTTCGTCGGGGAGGAGGTGATAGGGGCTCATCTTGTTTTGTAGAGAGAGACTTTACAATAGTCGTTTCATTGATCGTTCCTAGACTGTGCATGTAGGAACTCGCACTTGTGTCGACTTTAAATTTTCGAAAAATCCGCATAATTATCATTGGGTAGGGGAGTCTCTCTGTAGGGTGAGCATGTTCCACATAGCGTGCCATCCTCGACCAGATGAGGTAAGGAATATTTGTGATGATCCGGAACTCTACAGGGCTTTTACTGTGTGACCGGCAGCTTCTGGAGGCCTACGGGGCATGTCGGCGGTGTTCGTGCGCCAATTTGGACACAAGTGATTGACTCCGAGCTTAAAGTGGATCACGTGGGTAATCAGGGAACCCCGTCGGATGTTTATAGGTGTTTTCGCGCAAATCGGATATCAGATTTGGACTCGGCACGAAATTCGGATTGAAAATGCCTTTTCGGGAGCCTCCGGCGATTTATTGGATGGGAATTTGGCGAAGCGGACGTCAAATTCGGGTTCAGCGCGCGAAAACGGTCAAGATGGACTATCTGCTGGATTTTTCTGAGCTTCGGGTACTGTTCACCGCCGGAACAGTAACTCCGGCGATCGCCGGCGGCGGCGGCGGCGGCGGGCAGCGTCGGCGGGCGGCGGCGCGGCCTCGGGCAGGCGGAACGGCGGCGGCACAGGGCGCGGGCAGCGCGCGCGGCGCGCGGGCAGGCGCGGTCCACGCGGCCGTCGTGCACCAAGGCGGGGGCACGTGGCACCACCCCATAGGCCGGCTCACAGCTCACGGTCTACGGAGCATGATGGTTGGGTTTTGGTTCACGGTGCACCGGAGTGGACACGTGGCAGGTTACCATTGGTTCGGCTTACGGAGGCTCGTGCACCGGGTGCAGCGGTCAGTGGCAGGGACGCGTGGCGCTTCCCTATTGGCTGGTCAACTGTGCGGGCAGGAGGGGCAGCTGGCGCGGGCAGGCGCACAGGCGCGACCGGTACTGTTGTCGGGGACGCGTGTCGACTCCCGGGGTTGGCCGCGTGGCGCAGCAGGAGTGGAGGATTTGGGCTGTCGCCTGTTCGGGCGACACGTGGCGGGCGCTGAGGCGGGTCGGACGGACCGTGGATCCCGTCCGACGGCGCGCCTTGGGCCGGGCCGCACTGTGCGCGCCCGAAAGTCTTGGGCCGGGCCGCACTGTGCGCGCCCGGAAACTTCCGGGCGCCCGAGAATGGGGACCCGGATGGCATTTTGCTAATTGTTTGGGAGGCCTATTTAAACAGCCCGAGCTCCTTTCTTCTCAATTTTTCCACCATTTCCGAGCCTCCTCTCACCAAGGTGTCTTCAGCAAAGTTGTTCCCCTTCGAGTTCTACATCTTCTGGAGGATTTCCAAGATTTGTGGTGGCACGCACTCCGAGGTTTGGATTTTACGGCGCGGCGCGACGCTCGTTCCCTTGTGTTTCCCTTCGTCGCATTTCAGTGCACGGACCCTCCCGAGCTACCCCGGCACTCTTTTTCAGCGATTCTTGCGCCATCGTCTTCACGACAGGTAGGGCTACGTTTTCCGTGTTTGCTGGTTTTTCCCATCCCGAGGTTTTCATGGGTTTTTCGGATCATCTTGTGACCTCTTTTGCTGTGATGGAGTTTTGGACAGCGGTTCGGTATTTCGGCGATATCTCCGCAACCAGACATCGGATTGAGGTGATTCAAAAGGCAATTTGCATCTACGCACCGCCAGGAGTCTCTCTGAATTTTCTTGGATTTTCTGGAATTTTCCCCGAAGGTGAGAAACCCCTTTTTACAGAACTTTGTAGCACAGTTTTGGGTGGAAGTATTGTTCGGGGTAGTTCTCTTGTCGATTTTGGATCTCAGCGTAGAAAACTCGTGTGGGAACGTGCAGGTACTCGTTTCGACCGGTTCGTCGCGAGGATCGTGACGGTATTTTTCCTGGAATTTCTCGAGCACATCTCGCAGGTGAAAAAGGCAAAACTGTGGACTGATTGTATTTGGGACAGATTTTGGTGTGAGCATGGTGGATTAATTGTGCTTGTTCTTTTGGGGTATTTTGTGCAGCACCGTGGTGATCGTTGAGACCGGGCGCGGACTTCGCTGTTGGGATCAGGGTTTAGCGCTCGAGGTGGGTGGTTGCTTTACTCCTCTTTTCTGATATACCCACTAGGAATATTAGAGTGATCCCCTTTATTGGACATGTTGAATGGTCACCTAATGGACATGCATGCTTAACTAGATAATTGTGAGCCTATCATATGGAAAACATTATATTGGAAACTTGACATGTTGGAACTTATACATGCTTCATGGACATCGTTTTAGCATTTAACCTTGCATAAGGGGGGGGATGTACTTTCATATTGTGTTATTGTGAGGCGTCTTGTGGGAGGGTACCACTTGAGGATTTTTGGACAGGCATAGGTGGATGATTCATGTGAGGGTGATTAGCAGGTTATGGACATGTGCGGTTGGATTATGATTTAGCATGATGATTACACCCAGGTGGAGTTATTACTTGATACACATGATGAACCACTATTTGTCACTCCCCTTCTTTCTTCCATGAGGAGATAGGCTTGATTTCAGGGATATCTAGTTAGGCCATTTCTGGTCGCTACACTATATGTTGGGACTGCCTTGGGAGGAACCCTATTGTCTCTTCTTCCCCCTATTCCTTAGGCAGGCGGCTATTTGTTGCTCGGGTTTGAGCAGGGATCGGCATAGTGTAGCCGGGGCTTGAATTTTAGCTTTTGGGGTATTGCGGCTATTGCGGATAGTAGGTGGTTGACCGGATGTCGGACCTGGGTCAGGATTGTCATTATGGGTGTGGTTGTTAACCCTCCATCTTTTGATTACCCGCTAGGCATTTGAGTAGCTTCTTTGATTAAAAGGATAAATGCACTTTATGTGTGGCAATGGCAGGCTTATTGTGATTAAACAGATATTGTTAGAACTTGCTTGATTGGGGATTATGATTGTAGGACAGTAAAATCATGTTAAAAGGTAAGGCTAATCAATAATTGTGGGCTTTGGGTTTGTGGCATAAGCAGGCACAGGCTATCTCATATTTACTATTCTCATACTGTTCTATACATGCTCTAACATTATAAAGGTTATCGACATCTGTTTATTTTTATATCATCTTGGGACATTTGCATGCTTGTATGGTCACCTAGTTAGGCCACCTTTTTCTGCTACACTATCATGCTGGAATTGACTTAGGAGAAACCATGCTTTTCTCTTCTTTTATTTATATTCGGGGGATAGTGCGCTCGGGTTCGAGCAGGGACTGGGATAGTGTAGTCAGACAGTTGTGGGCTTTGGGACAGGCAGGCTGTGAGGGCCGGGCATTGCGGCAACCGCGGATCTTTGGCGGTTGACCGGACAGTGGTTATTGCATCAGATTGGGATAGAGGATTTGGATTTCTTCTAGTGGATGGGTTTTCCACCGTGATCAGAGTCATGATCCAGTCCTGCTGATTTGGTACTTGTTACCCAGGCATTATACTCGTGTGGGTCGCTCCCCTCGAGTGCCACTCCGGAGTGTGCGTTTTTACAGGCTTCGAGTCTTCGAGACTCCCTTTTCCTATCGGTGTTATGCGTAGGCGGGCATACCCGATTTGGCAGGCAGAGCAGGCAGTACCAGTGCTTACTGGTGTATCGATTGGGTCTGGTCAGGCAGGCGTTGACATTCTGATGCATACATTCAGCTATTCTTTTAGCTCAGTTTTTAGAGGCATTCTAGTGGTAGCTTTTCATCAGGAGTCATACTCATTGCATACCACCTTTATTCCTTTTGCCTCTGGTAGACCTAGTGGGCGTGTCAGAGTTGAGGTTTTACCCACTAGGGGAGGCTACTGGTTTACTAGTAGTCTCACCCCCATTCTTCTTTCCTCTTTTGCTTCTCCCTTGTTTTGCAGTGTTTTATGCGGGTGCCACTGGGCTTACAGTGGCGGGTCGAGGAGAGAGGACGGCCGAGTAGATAGATCTCGAGGCAGGATGAGCATGTTAGCTGGATTGTTGGTGTACCCATGTTTCCTCAGACGGTAGTACCTTTACTTTGGGACTGGCTTTTGCCAGCAGGTTGTATTTATTTTGGTGAGCTGGGAGAGACAGATGTATCATTTATACAGATGTATTGTATTTTATTTCCAGCTTCAGTCTGAGATGTATTTCTTTTAGTTCAGCTCTGTTTTCTTTGCTCTTTTATTATATCTCTTTTATCTGAGCAGGTTACTGGCGCTTCGTGTACACGGAAAGTACCGTGTGCACGGCGGATCTGTGGACGGGCCCGGGTTCTGGTTTACACCCGGGGCGTGACAGATTAAGTTGGTATCAGAGCTTAGGGATAGGTCGGTTGGGACTTAGGAAACCCTAGGCTTTTAGCAGACCCTAGGATGATAGGACGCGAGAGACGCGACACCTTGCGAAAGTCGGCGATTTATTTGTTTTACTCTTCCTGTGAGTGAAGAGGGATCGACATACTCTATTTCTGTGGGACAGTATGTTGGCTGCAGACAACATAAGGTTACAGAAATAGAAGGATGTCTTTGACTTTCGCTAGATTGGGTCGAGTGTTTGGGGTGTGCTGATTTGCGGTTTGTCGTGGCGAGCGGTGTCTCCCCGACGTTGGGCCTTGACCCGGGCGCACCTTGGTGCGGCAGTTGGGTCTGAGCTAGTTGTTTCAGGCCGGATACCGGATTAGAGTCAGAGGACTCGGGACCCTGATGACAGGATTGTCAGAGGCTTATCAGCGGCAGAGTGAGCGGGCATCTGGTTTTGAGTGACACAGTTGTCGGAGCAGCGGGCAGCTCGACAGTGCTTCTTTCTGAGACCACCCGGTTGCAGTATCCTCAGGGGCGGGGATTTTTGTAGTACTGAGGGAGTGAGTAGCCCTCCGTGCCAATGGTTAGTGCCGAGGCGCCGAGGCAGAGTGGATTGTTGACAGCGGATGAGCTATGGGACACCATTGATCAGTTAAGCCAGTTTTGGCAGATAAACCACCCCGATTCATAGGATTAAGTTTGGAGCCTCTTGGGGTAGAATCGTGGTTGGTGGTGATGGAAAGACTGCTTGAGAGCCTCTTGGTGTCAAAAGGATTTACGCAGTTACTGAACTACGCGCTCTACGATTTAGGGGACAAGGCGCATAGGATATGCTTGACTGTGAGTGGATTGCGCCAGGATGCCCTTCCGTGTATTCGGACCCTCTTTTGCAGGTTTTAGATTTTGGGGTGCTTTGATAGTGGAGGCATTGGGTATGGCGCGTAGCATTGCAGTTCCGTTGGATAGGGGTCTGCCGCCAGAGGCGAGTTCTGGATAGAGGCGCTTGGCGCTAGGTATTGGTGGACAGGTCGGCCGGCAAGGACATTTTCGTTTCCCTTCCAGGATGGTGGATATCCTTTTGGATGGATTATGTAAAGCTTACCCCAGGGGGATGTTACCCTTGGTGATCGATAACATGCATGTTTGGGGTACAACATATGTGATTGAGGGGTGAGCTTAGTAAGGGTAATTGTATAAGGAATTGCATGAATTGATGGTGCTTTGTCGTATGACGATGATATCCAGGTGGATTTCTGAGACGTCAGAGGTTGGGTGGACCCCGATGACAGCATCAGCCCATTTTATCAGAGTGGTGCAGCGGTAGCGTGGATTGGCTGTCTGCGAGAGACCACATTCGTCGCCTCAGTGTGAGCAGGGACAGGGGTCGAGCTCCCTTTGTGATTGGTCTAGATATGTTTGGCAGGCTGAGCGACGACCACTTGCATCGAGAGGATGAATTTGTGCCGCCCGGTTGGAGGGCGCCACGGTAGTGGATCGAGTGTCGCCGGTGTGATTTCATCGCAGCAGTCAGAGTTAGAGCATGTTGCAGTCCGGCATGGGCTAGAGGCAGAGTTGTTGCCCCGTGCACTAGAGGTACAGGTTACTGTTGGTATTGTGCAGGTGGGGAAGGCTTGTGGATCATATCCAGTGCAGTAGAGGCCGTAAGTTATGCCGGCAGACTTATTGGTATTTGTGGCCGTTCGGTGTTTAGACCCAGTGCTTGGGACTGGTTGGCATAGTGCCACTGGATGTTTCACTGCTGAGAGAAAGGACCTTGTTTTCTGCGAGGCAGACAATAGAAGGCTTGTTTGTTGCGACTGTTTGGGTACTCAGGTTACAGCGATAGTGGGAGAGGTGCCTACGGCGGCACCGGGACGTAAGGATATTCTTGTTGCCGTGAGATCCCGGGTGTGATTCCACCTGAGCCGATGATGATGCCGCCGGTTAGGGAGTTTGTGATTTCGATTGACGTGGTTCTGGGAACTGCGCCTACCTCGATAGCACCTCGTTAAATATCATTTGTAGAGCTGTGTGAGTTGTGGGCATAGGTGCGTGGACCTGATGGATAGAGGGTTTGTTGGACCTAGTGCCGCGTCGTTGATACACGACTGTGAGAGTTCTTTGTGAGTGGAGCCCAGGCAGGTCCGGGTATTATTTAGGACCTTTTGGATGGAGTTATACTCCGGCAGATGTTCGATTATGATGCCTGCATCAATTTGGAACTACAGCTGAGTATCTCGCCAAGATGACGTTCAGGACACGCTAGGGGCATTATGAGTACTGTGAGGCCAATGGAATGACTAATGCCTTATTGCCTTTAAGATTGAGGAATTCTGTGTTCCAGTTGGGCTTGAACGGATTGATAGCGGCATTTTTCAGGGATATCTTGGCTTTTACCCCTCCCTGAGTGATTTAGAGCTTGTGAAGCATTTATAGATGCTGTGGCAAGGTCTGTGAGGATAAGGTCTTATGCTAAATGGTTTTGGTACAAGTTTCATCGTTGAGAGCACATCTTCCTGGATTACGTATTTAGCCGCGGGGGCGGCGGTGGAAGTCCAGTCAAAATAGATGCTATTTGAGATGGGCCGAGATCGGCAGTTACTACTGAGGTGAGGAGCTTTTGGACCGGATGGTGCCAGCAGAATTTGACGAGCGGATGGTAAGATTGGTATCAGTGACCGAGTGAGAACCCCTGCTTGTTGGGGCCCCTTTCCTGTGCGGGTGCTTGTGTGGATGTGTTTCGGGTTGCCCTGGTTGAGTCGGCTCTAGAGGGTGATTTTAGTGCGTGTTGCACTGGCTGTTCGTTCTTTCCCCCAGGCTTTTGATGGAGTCCCTGAGGTTTTTTCTGCGTCTTCGCTCAGGAGTGTTGTGTTTTGAACTCCTCGCCCGTGATTGACTCACTTCTTTGGAGCCCTGCGAGAGTTTGGAGTACGAGGGACGCTCGTTGCGAATTCCGGCTCGTGAGATGAGGGAATTGCGCGATCGGGCTATGCCGTACTGGTTGTTGCTGTTATTGTTGCTGAGGAGTAATCACGGGGAGTGATAGGCGACTTGAGAGCGGGAGACGGCGGTGTTGAGTACTTACCCCTGGTTTCTGAGACTCGTTGAGAGTTGCTTTAGTTTCGAGGACGAAACTTTCTTTTAGTGGGGGAGGATGTGATGATCCGGAACTCTACAGGGCTTTTACTGTGTGACCGGCAGCTTCTGGAGGCCTACGGGGCATGTCGGCGGTGTTCGTGCGCCAATTTGGACACAAGTGATTGACTCCGAGCTTAAAGTGGATCACGTGGGTAATCAGGGAACCCCGTCGGATGTTTATAGGTGTTTTCGCGCAAATCGGATATCAGATTTGGACTCGGCACGAAATTCGGATTGAAAATGCCTTTTCGGGAGCCTCCGGCGATTTATTGGATGGGAATTTGGCGAAGCGGACGTCAAATTCGGGTTCAGCGCGCGAAAACGGTCAAGATGGACTATCTGCTGGATTTTTCTGAGCTTCGGGTACTGTTCACCGCCGGAACAGTAACTCCGGCGATCGCCGGCGGCGGCGGCGGCGGCGGGCAGCGTCGGCGGGCGGCGGCGCGGCCTCGGGCAGGCGGAACGGCGGCGGCACAGGGCGCGGGCAGCGCGCGCGGCGCGCGGGCAGGCGCGGTCCACGCGGCCGTCGTGCACCAAGGCGGGGGCACGTGGCACCACCCCATAGGCCGGCTCACAGCTCACGGTCTACGGAGCATGATGGTTGGGTTTTGGTTCACGGTGCACCGGAGTGGACACGTGGCAGGTTACCATTGGTTCGGCTTACGGAGGCTCGTGCACCGGGTGCAGCGGTCAGTGGCAGGGACGCGTGGCGCTTCCCTATTGGCTGGTCAACTGTGCGGGCAGGAGGGGCAGCTGGCGCGGGCAGGCGCACAGGCGCGACCGGTACTGTTGTCGGGGACGCGTGTCGACTCCCGGGGTTGGCCGCGTGGCGCAGCAGGAGTGGAGGATTTGGGCTGTCGCCTGTTCGGGCGACACGTGGCGGGCGCTGAGGCGGGTCGGACGGACCGTGGATCCCGTCCGACGGCGCGCCTTGGGCCGGGCCGCACTGTGCGCGCCCGAAAGTCTTGGGCCGGGCCGCACTGTGCGCGCCCGGAAACTTCCGGGCGCCCGAGAATGGGGACCCGGATGGCATTTTGCTAATTGTTTGGGAGGCCTATTTAAACAGCCCGAGCTCCTTTCTTCTCAATTTTTCCACCATTTCCGAGCCTCCTCTCACCAAGGTGTCTTCAGCAAAGTTGTCCCCCTTCGAGTTCTACATCTTCTGGAGGATTTCCAAGATTTGTGGTGGCACGCACTCCGAGGTTTGGATTTTACGGCGCGGCGCGACGCTCGTTCCCTTGTGTTTCCCTTCGTCGCATTTCAGTGCACGGACCCTCCCGAGCTACCCCGGCACTCTTTTTCAGCGATTCTTGCGCCATCGTCTTCACGACAGGTAGGGCTACGTTTTCCGTGTTTGCTGGTTTTTCCCATCCCGAGGTTTTCATGGGTTTTTCGGATCATCTTGTGACCTCTTTTGCTGTGATGGAGTTTTGGACAGCGGTTCGGTATTTCGGCGATATCTCCGCAACCAGACATCGGATTGAGGTGATTCAAAAGGCAATTTGCATCTACGCACCGCCAGGAGTCTCTCTGAATTTTCTTGGATTTTCTGGAATTTTCCCCGAAGGTGAGAAACCCCTTTTTACAGAACTTTGTAGCACAGTTTTGGGTGGAAGTATTGTTCGGGGTAGTTCTCTTGTCGATTTTGGATCTCAGCGTAGAAAACTCGTGTGGGAACGTGCAGGTACTCGTTTCGACCGGTTCGTCGCGAGGATCGTGACGGTATTTTTCCTGGAATTTCTCGAGCACATCTCGCAGGTGAAAAAGGCAAAACTGTGGACTGATTGTATTTGGGACAGATTTTGGTGTGAGCATGGTGGATTAATTGTGCTTGTTCTTTTGGGGTATTTTGTGCAGCACCGTGGTGATCGTTGAGACCGGGCGCGGACTTCGCTGTTGGGATCAGGGTTTAGCGCTCGAGGTGGGTGGTTGCTTTACTCCTCTTTTCTGATATACCCACTAGGAATATTAGAGTGATCCCCTTTATTGGACATGTTGAATGGTCACCTAATGGACATGCATGCTTAACTAGATAATTGTGAGCCTATCATATGGAAAACATTATATTGGAAACTTGACATGTTGGAACTTATACATGCTTCATGGACATCGTTTTAGCATTTAACCTTGCATAAGGGGGGGGATGTACTTTCATATTGTGTTATTGTGAGGCGTCTTGTGGGAGGGTACCACTTGAGGATTTTTGGACAGGCATAGGTGGATGATTCATGTGAGGGTGATTAGCAGGTTATGGACATGTGCGGTTGGATTATGATTTAGCATGATGATTACACCCAGGTGGAGTTATTACTTGATACACATGATGAACCACTATTTGTCACTCCCCTTCTTTCTTCCATGAGGAGATAGGCTTGATTTCAGGGATATCTAGTTAGGCCATTTCTGGTCGCTACACTATATGTTGGGACTGCCTTGGGAGGAACCCTATTGTCTCTTCTTCCCCCTATTCCTTAGGCAGGCGGCTATTTGTTGCTCGGGTTTGAGCAGGGATCGGCATAGTGTAGCCGGGGCTTGAATTTTAGCTTTTGGGGTATTGCGGCTATTGCGGATAGTAGGTGGTTGACCGGATGTCGGACCTGGGTCAGGATTGTCATTATGGGTGTGGTTGTTAACCCTCCATCTTTTGATTACCCGCTAGGCATTTGAGTAGCTTCTTTGATTAAAAGGATAAATGCACTTTATGTGTGGCAATGGCAGGCTTATTGTGATTAAACAGATATTGTTAGAACTTGCTTGATTGGGGATTATGATTGTAGGACAGTAACATCATGTTAAAAGGTAAGGCTAATCAATAATTGTGGGCTTTGGGTTTGTGGCATAAGCAGGCACAGGCTATCTCATATTTACTATTCTCATACTGTTCTATACATGCTCTAACATTATAAAGGTTATCGACATCTGTTTATTTTTATATCATCTTGGGACATTTGCATGCTTGTATGGTCACCTAGTTAGGCCACCTTTTTCTGCTACACTATCATGCTGGAATTGACTTAGGAGAAACCATGCTTTTCTCTTCTTTTATTTATATTCGGGGGATAGTGCGCTCGGGTTCGAGCAGGGACTGGGATAGTGTAGTCAGACAGTTGTGGGCTTTGGGACAGGCAGGCTGTGAGGGCCGGGCATTGCGGCAACCGCGGATCTTTGGCGGTTGACCGGACAGTGGTTATTGCATCAGATTGGGATAGAGGATTTGGATTTCTTCTAGTGGATGGGTTTTCCACCGTGATCAGAGTCATGATCCAGTCCTGCTGATTTGGTACTTGTTACCCAGGCATTATACTCGTGTGGGTCGCTCCCCTCGAGTGCCACTCCGGAGTGTGCGTTTTTACAGGCTTCGAGTCTTCGAGACTCCCTTTTCCTATCGGTGTTATGCGTAGGCGGGCATACCCGATTTGGCAGGCAGAGCAGGCAGTACCAGTGCTTACTGGTGTATCGATTGGGTCTGGTCAGGCAGGCGTTGA
This sequence comes from Tillandsia leiboldiana, assembly GCA_029204045.2. Classification (NCBI taxonomy): domain Eukaryota; kingdom Viridiplantae; phylum Streptophyta; class Magnoliopsida; order Poales; family Bromeliaceae; genus Tillandsia; species Tillandsia leiboldiana. The sequence goes on from CM055061.1 coordinate 15,051,744, forward strand.
CATTCTGATGCATACATTCAGCTATTCTTTTAGCTCAGTTTTTAGAGGCATTCTAGTGGTAGCTTTTCATCAGGAGTCATACTCATTGCATACCACCTTTATTCCTTTTGCCTCTGGTAGACCTAGTGGGCGTGTCAGAGTTGAGGTTTTACCCACTAGGGGAGGCTACTGGTTTACTAGTAGTCTCACCCCCATTCTTCTTTCCTCTTTTGCTTCTCCCTTGTTTTGCAGTGTTTTATGCGGGTGCCACTGGGCTTACAGTGGCGGGTCGAGGAGAGAGGACGGCCGAGTAGATAGATCTCGAGGCAGGATGAGCATGTTAGCTGGATTGTTGGTGTACCCATGTTTCCTCAGACGGTAGTACCTTTACTTTGGGACTGGCTTTTGCCAGCAGGTTGTATTTATTTTGGTGAGCTGGGAGAGACAGATGTATCATTTATACAGATGTATTGTATTTTATTTCCAGCTTCAGTCTGAGATGTATTTCTTTTAGTTCAGCTCTGTTTTCTTTGCTCTTTTATTATATCTCTTTTATCTGAGCAGGTTACTGGCGCTTCGTGTACACGGAAAGTACCGTGTGCACGGCGGATCTGTGGACGGGCCCGGGTTCTGGTTTACACCCGGGGCGTGACAATATTTAAGTTTGCTCCCATTGCCGCTGTGGGGTGTCCAAAAAGATAAAGAAATAACATTCTGTCCCATCAAAGAACCTTTGTATTCATGTTAGGAAGAATGTTATAGCAAACAATGAAGTTCACATAGCGATACTTTGGTCGAAGCTCTTTTGAAAAGACCGAATTTCCTGTCGACAGAGTATCTGGAAGACAAATTCCATCAACTACCACTCTCCAGGAGTTGGTGGAGAAGATTTGACTCTTCAGATAATGAGGTCCATCAGCTCTGGCTTTCATCCCTAACACCTCTCCAATCAGTTGAGGTGTGACTTTGATCTTGACATTTTTAACCAATGTTTGAAATTCCCGACGTCCATCCTCCTGATCAATTAGACTTGAACCATTTTGATAAAACATTCTTATAGAATGGAGACAATACCCAGTCGACTCAGGGAAACTACAGATGGGGCCAAGACCAGTCTGTTTATACAGAGTCCCAAAGATTGTAGATCGTTCTTTCAGTGCTTTGATATTGACATTCCTTTCGCCAATGCACTCCCTTTTCTCAAAATCCTTGATCCTTGCAGAGCTGATAAAATCTTGTGGGGGAGGCTGGCTAGCAAGTGGCTCCTCAATGGAAATTCCTCGAGCACTCCCTCTCTTGCGGGCAACACTTTTTCTTTTTGTTTTCACAGGAGTTTCTTCTATTGGAGCTTTTCCTTTTTCAGCAGCAGTAGGTGGAGCCTTTGCCTTTGATGTTTCTGCAGGCGCTTTTTCTTTTTCAGAAGCAGTAGGTGGAGCCTTTGCCATTGATGTTTCCGCAGGCGCTTTTCCTTTCGAAGCAGTAGGAGTAGTTGCTTCTACCAATAAATCATCCCAATCGATCGATTCTGTCTCAGAGTTCGTATCGGAATCATCCTTCATTTTCTTCGCCTTCTTAGCCTTCTTGGGCTTGATAGTATCTCTTGTATGAACCATAGCAGCCAGAAGAAATACAACCCAAGTGATCACCATTGCTGCTGTTCTTTGTGAGAGAAGAAAAACCTGTGAGCAACAACTCAAGAACACGACAAAAATTATTTATTTTCAAAAATTTGAAAAATTGTACCCAAACAATCATTATCGTGTAGAGAGACTAAGAATCAAATTAGTTTTGCAAAAGGAATTTTAAAAATAGATCAATCGCATGATTTTCGAAAATTCCCATTATATGCCCTAAAACCGAATTTTTTGAAATCGAAGGCCAAAAATCCGTTTATCATGAGAATATCTAGCAAATAATCAAAACTAATCTACCCAGAGTTCTTATTTCAAAAGAAATTTGATCAAAAACTAATCCAAAACGAAAAAGATACAGAAATTTCATCACGTTTTGAGGAAGAATATGAAAAACTGTGAAAAACCGAGATTTTGATCAATAAAACTTACTTAGAATCGAAGAACTTGAGTTTGTAAGCTTCCAAGACGGATGAATTCTAGAGAGAGAAGCTCTGGAGACTTGGAACAAAAGATTGAAGTAAAAAGAAATCAAAACTCCTTTTGTTCTAAATAAAACCCTATGTAGTAACTGAGAATTTTAAAAGGTTTAAATAAATTTCTGGATTTACAAATAGCAGAAAATAAATAAATAAAACCCCAAAAATATCGATTTTTGATCGGGGTCTGATCTCGAAATTCCGAGTTCACCATTGCGACCGTCTCGTCGAAACATGAAAAATTCATATTCACTTATCGACGATCCAACGGTCGGATCTTCTAGAAATCAGCAAAGAAGCTGCGGGCCCCGCGACTTAAGTGAATAGTATAGTGAATAGTAAACCCCGGTTTCGGTCCCCTCTCGCTCGACCGAAGGCCAATTCACTGTCTACAAATTAAGACTAGCAGTATGAGTAGTCAATCATAGCTATTTTTGACGTTCTGAACGCAATGGCACTGACGGATTTCGTGTTTGGCGATCCGGGTGCATCGAAGTGCGTGCGTCGGATTACGACACATTGAGCTAAATGGCCCGAGAATTCATTTGTGCACCAAATTGAGCAAATGAACAGCCTATCTTGAAGCTCTCGACGAGCCGGACGTCGTGGCGAAGTCCATTTCGCATTTCGTCGAGTAAATTTTCTCAAAATGCTTGAAAGGTGCCGAATTATCACTTTCCTTTAAGTTGTTGGGTGATCTTGGGCCAGAACTCTTGGGACTTGGTTCATTGGGCCTCTGCCAACTTGAGAAGCCCATGAGGGTGGTTGTGCAGAGCTCGGGCTGGGGGTTTTGTGTGAACCCGGTTTGGTGCAAGAATCTTGCAATAAGTGCAAGGTTGTCTCTTGAGCTACCCTGGACCAGAGCTCGAAGAGTTGGAGTAGAATCCGAAGCTCCAACCTCTCCTGACTTAGCCCCGAGTGCCAGGAAGCTAGGGGACACCATTCCATAGTAAGACAAACCGGGGGAGAGAGTGAGAGAGAAAGGTTGGGACCAAACCTCACAAGAATTGGATTGATGTGTTCATGTGGATTCCTTGGCACCTCTGGAACCTTGCTGAAGCTTGCTGTGGCCGCGCGAAGGAATGGAAGTGAGAACCGACTACTTCCTCCTTCACCAACTCCGGCCAAGGTAAGAGCACCCTAACCACTGGTTCCTAGCACAAGCCCGAGCCCCCATGCATCCTGGTTGGCCGGCGGGAGCAAAGATGGCCAGAAACCTAGCCATTGCTCCGCCGCCGTTTTTCTCGGCAACCAGTGGACCAAATGGGAAAATAAAATGGTGGGCTTGGACTGTTGGAGATGGGGATCAACTACACCAAATTTGGTGGAGTTTGATCAAGTGGATCACTCGCAGAACCTAACCCTAGTTTTCGGGTTTCTTGCACATGGCCGAGCTTACTGCTCCGGCGCCGGCGCGCCTCCCCGCCGCCGGCCACTTGCCCAGAAGTGTTGCTGGGAGTGTAAGGAGTGCATCCATGCACTTGCATGCTGCCCATGCAGCGTCGGGAAGTTGACGGCCATTGTTGACCCGAAATGAAGTTTGTTGCGGCTGCCGGCGCTCCGGCCAACTCCGGTTGGGCTGGGTTGGTCGGGAAGCTTCCTGTGGACCAGAGGAACAAGTCCATCCAAGTTGGAGGACTCCATGCTGCCTCTGCTGAATTTCACCATTAGAGGTGTTTAAGCTCGAAGGGGAGCTTGGCCCCGCCGCACAGCCGCCGTGCCCTGTCGCCGGGCACGGGCTCGGGAAGTTTCACATGGTGATTTGGCACCTGTTGGTGCATCTGGATGAAGCCCAGAATCTCTGGGTTGATCATCACGAATTTCAAAGAATGGGGTCATCTTCTTCCTCGAGCCCGAGCTTAACCTGAGGGTTTTTAATTACTCCAAGATGGGGGGAAATGATCAGTAAGTATAATAGAGTATTTTGCTCCAAGTTATTTGCAGATTGGTTAAGTATTTGCTGAGATCCAACCTTGAGTTGGTGTTGTGTGGTGTAGTATGAAGTGTGCATGACAGGTGTTTGAGGAAATGCCTCAATGAGAATTTAAATAGAATTAACTCTCGAGTTGTATATCAAAGTTGCTTAGAAAGGTCCCCTGAGCTTGATGCTCACTTCAGATCAATCTGAATCTGTATGGACAAAGATCTGGTGCAATGTGAACTCATGTGAGAGCAAGGGCTTGGTTCTGGTTGAACCAGCACACCTGGGCTGCATCTAGGGCAAGCCTTGTGATCCTGGCATTATCCAGAGATGGTTTGATATAGAAAGTTTTGTCTGGAAATGTATGGATTCAAAGATGAGTCATAACCAAGCCTTAATGCAATAATTGATTAAAAACAGTGTTAGGGTCTGTTTGAAATATTGCAATAGTGTACTCCTGGCTAAATTGGGATCACTGAACGCGATGCTCGCGTTTATTTTGGGTTTTGATGAGCCGAAGAAACGAAAATGCGTTTCGGCTAGGTTAGAGAAGTAATTCATGGCCCGAAGTTTTCCTCGGGCATCGTGCTGCCACAAATGGGTGAGCACGACGTTCAGCAAGTCGAATGTCATCTACTGGAGGTGACGGCTCGTAAAAATGATTCTCCGTTTAAGAGAACGAGCCAAAACAGGGTTTATTGAGTGGATTTTGGATATGTGTGTGTGAGGTCCCGGAATCCCCCGCGTAGGGTTGCTGGTTGTTGGGCAGCTTTCGGTCGCCGTTGGGGGTGTTGGTGCGCGTGTTGGGGGCCCAGAAATGGATTTGTGATGCAAATTGGGATTTGCGTGCATCACTGGAGGCCTGCGTGGGTTGCGCGCAATTTGGACACAAGTGGTGGACTTCGGGCTTAAATTGAGACCCCGTGGGAAGTTGGAGGACCCGTCGGGTGTTTAGAAGTGATTTCGCGCGGTTCAGATGTCAAAATTAGACTCCGGGTGAAGTCCGGATAAAAGTTTACCTCTCTGGTCGCCTTCGGGAATTTTTAGAGTTGGAATTGGGCAAATCGGACTTTAAAAATGGACCCGGCGCGAAAATCGGATCGAGCGGGCATTCGGCAAATTTTTGGGTGAGAATTTGGAGAAATGGACATCGTTTTTGGATTCAGCGCGCGAAATCGCTAAGAATGGACTATTTAATTGTTGGATTTGGAGCCCGGATGAAGTGCGCATTTTTCGAGGCAAAACGACACGTTTATCGAGGTGTGCACGGCACGGATCTCGAGGTGGACGGCGGCGCACTGCGCAATGCGCGCCAGCTGGCGCGCGTTGGGAACGCGCGCCTGCGCGGTCAGTGCAGGGGCCGCCATGTGGCGGCCCCCAGTTGGCGCCCGCGCGGGCGTGGGTGGTGACGCGCCCGTGTGGCGCGCGTGGTGTCCCGCGCCTGCGCGGGGCACGGTGTCACGTGCCCGTGTGGCGCGTGACGGCCGCGCGCCACGTGGCGCGCGGTGACGCGGCCGCGCGGCGGGCGGGGGCGCGCGCTGCGCCTGGTGCGCGCGCCCCTGCGTGTGGACCGGCCGTTGGAGGGCCCCCATTGGGCGGTCCACCATGCACCGAAGGGCCGTAGACCACCCTTCTCCCTCCTCTTCCTTTTCTTCTTCTTCTTCCTCCCCGCACCGCCATTTTTCTCCCTTTCTTTCTTTCTTCTGCACCCGAGAGCGAGAGGGAGTGAGGGATGGGGGGTTGCGTGAGGTGCGGCGGCGCGTCGTGAACCTCGTTTTGCGTGCGAGGTCGCCCGGCGGAGCGTTTCGGTGACAGCGACGCAAACGGGTAGGTCCCGTGTGTTGGTTTTACTGTATTTTTGTACAGTTTTTGGGGCGATCTTTTAGACTGTAACTGACCCTCTTGCTCCTTTCTGTGTTGGGCACCGTGCACCGTTTTGCGTGCGGACTCCGTTTTGCGTGCGGATCCTGGCACCATGCACCGTTTTGCGTGCGGACTCCGGCAGCGGACATCGTTTTGCGTGCGGACTCCGTTTGGCGTACGGATTCCGGCACCGTGCTCCGTTTTGCGTGCGGACTCCGGCAGCGGTCATCATTTTGCGTGCGGATCGCGTGGAGGCCAATTGCAAGTGTCTACGAGCAATTGGTGGCAAATCGAGGTGGGTGGCCTTATCTCCAAGTTTTATGGACTGTACAGTATTTCTACTGATGTAGGACTATACATGATAGTTATTTCATTGTGTAGTATGCTAGATTGTAGGAATTGTTATTCCTTTTATTATCTGTTAATATAGTTATCTTGGAACTTGACCTAGCACCCCCGTCATATGTTGTATGTGCAACCAGACTAGTAGAAAACCCTCACTTGGGCTAGGGTTATTTATGCTTAGACATCCACACTGTACCTTCATCCCTGGACATAGTGTTTTCTCGCCCGGGTAGTGGGCCGAGAGGTCGGGACTTGCTTTTAGTGTGGGATGCTTTTACACTCTTGCCTGGGAGCAGAGTGGAGTCTGGTAGTTGTACTGGGTTGCTTATCTGTGCCGGGAGCCGTTTGGGTAAACGGTAGTCCCGGGAGGTCTTGTTTCCCTGTTGTGCCGTCGTGGAGGGAGCCGTTGCGCAGACGGCAGCCCCGGGCCGTCGAGTCTCTTCCGGTCCGTCTTGTTGGGAACCGTTGGGGTTGACGGTGGTCCCAGGTCGTTGAGTGTTGTCCGACCTGTTTTGTTACCCTGAGTCGTGGGTCGTTCCTGGCTGTGGAGTATCTCCAGCCAGTGAGCCTTGTGCTGCGAGCCGTTGGAGAGGCTAGTGTCTCGTGTTTCGAGTTAGCCGAGCAGCTGAGTCGTCGAGAGTGCTCCGACTGTTGTGCGAGGTATTTGGGGATCTTGAGCCCTACCGTTCTGAGAGTGAGCGTGGATTTTGACTAGCCTGCATATGCCAATGTTTGATACTCTATGCCGCGCCATTTTACTCAGTTGGAGTTGCGTCCTGAGATGCCGCTGTGGATACGATGGTTGGCCTGTTGAGGCAGTTTTCCGCAGTTGAGGCAACGATGGGCCTGTTGAGGCTGTTTTGCGCGAGGGATGAGCTAGTAGGACAGGACGCCCCACGTAAATCCCGTCCTCATGTGGATGTGTGGTAGTAGGCAGGAGCGTTCCTAGTCGACGGGCGCAGGCTTGACTGGACTTTGAGGTAGTCAGTTCGTTTGGGTCGATTGAGCACCTTGGGTGCGAGTGGTCTCTTTTACTTTCATCTGTTCCACTTTTGAGTGTCTAGATAGAGGCATGGTAGCTGTAGAGTAGTTTCCAGCTTTTCTTTCAGATTTCTTTGCCTGTTATCTTTTGCCTCTAGTAGACTTAGTGGGCAGACCGTTGGGCTTGTTGACGGTACCCACTGAGAACTACTGTGGGAAGTAGTTCTCACACCCGTCGTGGTGTCTTTTCCCCAGGGACTTCTTCTTCTGTTCCTGTGCTCCTGTTGCTGATCCTTCGGACCGAGGCGATGGAGTCGCGAGCTAGTTCCCTACCCGTCGTTGGAGTGTAGCGGTACCCCGCTTCAGAGGAGAGCTTCGGTTGATAGTTTACTTCTTCTTCCTCTGTTGAGAGACCTTTGTTGAGAGGTATAGAGTTGTACTTTATTTTACAGTTTGAGAGACTGATGTAGTGAGGATATTTTTCTTGTATCGAGGGCCTGTACACTGGTGTACTTATTGGAGATATCTCCCTTTTGAGTTCTGTATCAGAGGATTTTGTATATGTTAGTATTTGGGGAGATGGATATTGTATTATTTTCAGTTGAACAGTGTTTGGACTTCAGTTTTAGTAGTCTACTTTCAGCTCTCTGATATCTGCGTACTGTAGTTGATTCTTTCTGCAGGTTAGACGCTTCGTCTGTACGGCAGTTTCCGTACAGATGGCGGATCTGTTGGCGAGCCCGGGTGGCAGTTTCCACCCCGGGGCGTGACAGATTAGAGTGGTATCAGAGCCTAGGTTGTAGGTCGTGATGGACTTAGAAACCCTAGGCTTGCGGTTGGACATTAGGATGACTACGTGAGAGTCGTGACTTTTAGCGAGAGTCCTGATTGAGTTTTGACCTCTCCCAAGAGACGGGATGAGAGTTTGGCATGTTTATTCTCCTAATCGATTATGTTGGTTGCAGACAACATAATGCTATGGAATGGATGACATGTCTTAGACTTTCGCTGGATTGGGTCGTAAGGTTGTTGTGTCCTGACGTTTGTAGTTGTACAGTGGGTTGCGATACCCCTGAGACGTCGTGTTGTGAAAAGGACACACCCCACCCTGGCTAAGTTACCAGGAGGGCATTTTCCCTGGCTGAGTTACCAGGAGGGCGTTTTTCCCTGGTTGAGTTACCAGGAGAGCGTTTTTCCTGGCTGAGTTACCAGGAGGGCATTTTCCCTGGCTGAGTTACCAGGAGGGCGTTTTTCCCTGGCTGAGTTACCAGGAGGGCGTTTTCCCTGGCTGAGTTACCAGGAGGGCATTTTCCCTGGCTGAGTTACCAGGAGGGCGTTTTCCCTGGCTGAGTTACCAGGAGGGCATTTTCCCTGGCTGAGTTACCAGGAGGGCGTTTTCCCTGGCTGAGTTACCAGGAGGGCGTTTTTCCTGGCTGAGTTACCAGGAGGGTGTTTTCCCTGGCTGAGTTACCAGGAGGGCGTTATCACTGGCCGAGTTACCAGATGGATAATTATCACTGGCCGAGTTACCAGATGGATAATTATCACTGGCCGAGTTACCAGATGGATAATTATCACTGGCCGAGTTACCAGGAGGACGTTTTGCCCTGGCCGAGTTACCAGGAGGATAATTTCCACTGGCCGAGCAACCAGATGGGTGCATTGCCCCTGGTCGAGTTACCAGGTGGGCACATGCCCTGGCCGAGTTACCAGGAGGACATTTTTTCCCTGGCCGAATTACCAGGAGGGTACTTTCCACTGGCCGAGCTACCAGGGGCGATGCCGCCCAGTGAGAGGCGATGCCGCCCAGTGAGGGGCGATGCCGCCCAGTGAGTGGCGATGCCGCCCAGTGAGTGGCGATGCCGCCTAGTGAGTGGCGAAGGTTTGGCCTGTTGAGGCGATTTTCACCTCCGGCCGAGTTACCAGGTGGTTATTTTAGTGAGATTGAGATGATCTGACAGGACGCCGAGATTTCATGGCGTCGAGTTCATCCTGTTGGACTACCGGGAGCGCAGGTGTTGGCTTGGAACCAGTTTCGTGCTTTGCGGCTCGGGGCCTTCCTTCCTGTCAGTGTAAGCAGAAACTGGAAGGGGATCTTAAACTCCTGCAGCAGGGGAGTCGACCTCTTTTGGAGTATGTTCGCGAGTTTTGCGATGTTGAGCTGTGTACCCCATGTCGCCTGGATGAGGCCCAGGAGGTTGAGCTAGTTGAGAAAGGACTGCATCGGAATATCTATCACTTGGTGTATTCTCGGCGGGTGCCGACGTTAGATGCAGCGATTGAGCATGCTTAGCGGGTTGACCGAGGATAAGTGATCATGTCAGAGATAGACGGAGCGCCAGGGACCAGCTCCGGGGAGAGGCATCCAGTGCCGCCTGAGTTTGGACAGTCGAGGAGATCGAGCCCCCGGGGCCGCCACGATCCCAGTCTGAGGGTCGTGAGTCTCAAGGGAGACAGAGACCAGGAGGTTCTCCGCAGCCGATGTGTCCGCAGCAGCAGCGGGATGACTGTGCCCTTGGTGGTGGGCCGCATTTTTGCGCCGCAGTGTGACCACAGGCAGTACACAGATCATGGTCTTGTCCTAAAGCGGGGTCAACAGTCGCGTTGGCAGCTTCAGCTCCTCCTCCTCCGCTCTTCCAGAGAGGCGGAGCTTCGACAGGTTATGGCCAGATAGTTAGGGCCACTTCTTCGCGACTGTCCGACGAACGACTACCCCCGAGCGAGAGCGTCTATGTCGCACAGGATGTGGATTCGGGGGCAGCTAGCCACGTGGTGGCAGATACTAATCTTATCTCTCCTTCACGCACTTGAGCGTTATTTGTTACCGGAGCATCGCATTCATTTCTTCTGTAGGGCATTTGCTTTGTTGTATGGGCTAGAGATAGGACCCTTAGCATGTGCTCGTGAGGTTCAGATACCTGATCACGTGTTGCACATAGATGAGTGTTGTTGGTCCTGCCCAGTGCAGTTAGGGCCCTGGTTTTTGCCTGTTGATCTTTTGGCTATTCCTCAGCTCCGGGATTTCGAGGTAGTGTTGGGTATAGTACTGTGAGGATCTGAGGCCTTGATGCTTGAGTGATACCACACCGTTGATACACGGTGGTGATGCCACGCCGTTGATACACGGTGGTGATGCCACGCCGTTGATACACGGTGGTGATGCCACACCGTTGGTGCACGGTGGTGATGCCACGCCGTTGGTGCTCGGTGGTGATGCCACGCCGTTGATACACGGTGGTGATGCCACGCCGTTGATACACGGTGGTGATGCCACACCGTTGATACACGGTGATGATGCCACACCGTTGATACACGGTGGTGATGCCACACCGTTGGTACACGGTGGTGATGCCACGCCGTTGGTGCACGGTGGTGATGCCACGCCGTTGGTGCTCGGTGGTGATGCCACGCCGTTGATACACGGTGGTGATGCCACGCCGTTGATACACGGTGGTGATGCCACACCGTTGATACACGGTGATGATGCCACACCGTTGCTACACGGTGGTGATGCCACACCGTTGGTGCACGGTGGTGATGCCACGCCGTTGGTGCACGGTGGTGATGCCACGCCGTTGGTGCACGGTGGTGATGCCACACCGTTGGTGCACGGTGGTGATGCCACGCCGTTGGTGCACGGTGGTGATGCCACGCCGTTAGTGCACGGCAGTGAAGCCACGCCGTTGGTGCACGGCAGTGATGCCACGTTGTAGGTACACAACGGTGAGAGTCTTTTGGATGTTTCGGACTTTTGACCGCGAGTTGGGCATCAGCTTTATGATCGCCTTGTGAGCCAGTTTTCAGTCCCATTCACCGACGGTTTGGTCCCCGTCAGGGTGTTCTATATGAGTTGAGGGATCGACTTCGACCCGTGAGTCCGTTGGGGTTATGATAGCATGTTGAGCGACCAACTGTGGCACGAGATTGTGTCTCTTGAGGATCCCTTTTGAGGGTAGCCTGCAGTTGTGTAGTCCACTCGAGTGGTTTCGGATCGGGAAGTAACCGGGTGAAGACCCCAACTTATTGGATTTCCCTTCCTTATTGGACGGGTCTGCGGGTATGCTTCGGGTCGTCTTGTTGAGGGTGGCACCATGTTGTGGTTTGGTGCGTATTACACTTGTGGTTATTTCAGTTTTCCCCCAGCCTTGTAGTGGAGCCCTTGGTTTTTCACGTCTCAGCTCAGTAGTGATGCGTTTTTTTCCTCACCCGTGATTTACTTGCCCCTTTGAGATCTGTGATTATTGGAGTACGAGGGACGCCCGTTGCAATTTCCGGCTCGAGAGATGAGAGAATTGCACATCGGGTAATACCGTACTTGTTGTTGTTGTTGCGGTGTAATCACGAGGAGTGAGTGGGGGAGCTGGAGGCGTATTGTTAGATACCTAGCCGTGGTGTTCTTGACTCCTGATGGGCTTGATCTAGTTTCGAGGACGAAACTTTCTTTTAGTGGGGGAGGATGTGAGGTCCCGGAATCCCCCGCGTAGGGTTGCTGGTTGTTGGGCAGCTTTCGGTCGCCGTTGGGGGTGTTGGTGCGCGTGTTGGGGGCCCAGAAATGGATTTGTGATGCAAATTGGGATTTGCGTGCATCACTGGAGGCCAGCGTGGGTTGCGCGCAATTTGGACACAAGTGGTGGACTTCGGGCTTAAATTTAGACCCCGTGGGAAGTTGGAGGACCCGTCGGGTGTTTAGAAGTGATTTCGCGCGGTTCAGATGTCAAAATTAGACTCCGGGTGAAGTCCGGATAAAAGTTTACCTCTCCGGTCGCCTTCGGGAATTTTTAGAGTTGGAATTGGGCAAATCGGACTTTAAAAATGGACCCGGCGCGAAAATCGGATCGAGCGGGCATTCGGCAAATTTTTGGGTGAGAATTTGGAGAAATGGACATCGTTTTTGGATTCAGCGCGCGAAATCGCTAAGAATGGACTATTTAATTGTTGGATTTGGAGCCCGGATGAAGTGCGCGTTTTTCGAGGCAAAACGGCACGTTTATCGAGGTGTGCACGACACGGATCTCGAGGTGGACGGCGGCGCACTGCGCAATGCGCGCCAGCTGGCGCGCGTTGGGAACGCGCGCCTGCGCGGTCAGCGCATGGGCCGCCACGTGGCGGCCCCCAGTTGGCGCCCGCGCGGGCGTGGGTGGTGACGCGCCCGTGTGGCGCGCGTGGTGTCCCGCGCCTGCGCGGGGCACGGTGTCACGCGCCCGTGTGGCGCGTGACGGCCGCGCGCCACGTGGCGCGCGGTGACGCGGCCGCGTGGCGGGCGGGGGCGCGCGCTGCGCCTGGTGCGCGCGCCCCTGCGTGTGGACCGGCCGTTGGAGGGCCCCCATTGGGCGGTCCACCATGCACCGAAGGGCCGTAGACCACCCTTCTCCCTCCTCTTCCTTTTCTTCTTCTTCTTCCTCCCCGCACCGCCATTTTTCTCCCTTTCTTTCTTTCTTCTGCACCCGAGAGCGAGAGGGAGTGAGGGATGGGGGGTTGCGTGAGGTGCGGCGGCGCGTCGTGAACCTCGTTTTGCGTGCGAGGTCGCCCGGCGGAGCGTTTCGGCGACGGCGACGCAAACGGGTAGGTCCCGTGTGTTGGTTTTACTGTATTTTTGTACAGTTTTTGGGGCGATCTTTTAGACTGTAACTGACCCTCTTGCTCCTTTCTGTGTTGGGCACCGTGCACCGTTTTGCGTGCGGACTCCGTTTTGCGTGCGGATCCTGGCACCGTGCACCGTTTTGCGTGCGGACTCCGGCAGCGGACATCGTTTTGCGTGCGGACTCCGTTTGGCGTACGGATTCCGGCACCGTGCTCCGTTTTGCGTGCGGACTCCGGCAGCGGTCATCATTTTGCGTGCGGATCGCGTGGAGGCCAATTGCAAGTGTCTACGAGCAATTGGTGGCAAATCGAGGTGGGTGGCCTTATCTCCAAGTTTTATGGACTGTACAGTATTTCTACTGATGTAGGACTATACATGATAGTTATTTCATTGTGTAGTATGCTAGATTGTAGGAATTGTTATTCCTTTTATTATCTGTTAATATAGTTATCTTGGAACTTGACCTAGCACCCCCGTCATATGTTGTATGTGCAACCAGACTAGTAGAAAACCCTCACTTGGGCTAGGGTTATTTATGCTTAGACATCCACACTGTACCTTCATCCCTGGACATAGTGTTTTCTCGCCCGGGTAGTGGGCCGAGAGGTCGGGACTTGCTTTTAGTGTGGGATGCTTTTACACTCTTGCCTGGGAGCAGAGTGGAGTCTGGTAGTTGTACTGGGTTGCTTATCTGTGCCGGGAGCCGTTTGGGTAAACGGTAGTCCCGGGAGGTCTTGTTTCCCTGTTGTGCCGTCGTGGAGGGAGCCGTTGCGCAGACGGCAGCCCCGGGCCGTCGAGTCTCTTCCGGTCCGTCTTGTTGGGAACCGTTGGGGTTGACGGTGGTCCCAGGTCGTTGAGTGTTGTCCGACCTGTTTTGTTACCCTGAGTCGTGGGTCGTTCCTGGCTGTGGAGTATCTCCAGCCAGTGAGCCTTGTGCTGCGAGCTGTTGGAGAGGCTAGTGTCTCGTGTTTCGAGTTAGCCGAGCAGCTGAGTCGTCGAGAGTGCTCCGACTGTTGTGCGATGTATTTGGGGATCTTGAGCCCTACCGTTCTGAGAGTGAGCGTGGATTTTGACTAGCCTGCATATGCCAATGTTTGATACTCTATGCCGTGCCGTTTTACTCAGTTGGAGTTGCGTCCTGAGATGCCGCTGTGGATACGATGGTTGGCCTGTTGAGGCAGTTTTCCGCAGTTGAGGCAACGATGGGCCTGTTGAGGCTGTTTTGCGCGAGGGATGAGCTAGTAGGACAGGACGCCCCACGTAAATCCCGTCCTCATGTGGATGTGTGGTAGTAGGCAGGAGCGTTCCTAGTCGACGGGCGCAGGCTTGACTGGACCTTTGAGGTAGTCAGTTCGTTTGGGTCGATTGAGCACCTTGGGCGCGAGTGGTCTCTTTTACTTTCATCTGTTCCACTTTTGAGTGTCTAGATAGAGGCATGGTAGCTGTAGAGTAGTTTCCAGCTTTTCTTTCAGATTTCTTTGCCTGTTATCTTTTGCCTCTAGTAGACTTAGTGGGCAGACCGTTGGGCTTGTTGACGGTACCCACTGAGAACTACTGTGGGAAGTAGTTCTCACACCCGTCGTGGTGTCTTTTCCCCAGGGACTTCTTCTTCTGTTCCTGTGCTCCTATTGCAGATCCTTCGGACCGAGGCGAGGGAGTCGCGAGCTAGTTCCCTACCCGTCGTTGGAGTGTAGCGGTACCCCCCTTCAGAGGAGAGCTTCGGTTGATAGTTTACTTCTTCTTCCTCTGTTGAGAGACCTTTGTTGAGAGGTATAGAGTTGTACTTTATTTTACAGTTTGAGAGACTGATGTAGTGAGGATATTTTTCTTGTATCGAGGGCCTGTACACTGGTGTACTTATTGGAGATATCTCCCTTTTGAGTTCTGTATCAGAGGATTTTGTATATGTTAGTATTTGGGGAGATGGATATTGTATTATTTTCAGTTGAACAGTGTTTGGACTTCAGTTTTAGTAGTCTACTTTCAGCTCTCTGATATCTGCGTACTGTAGTTGTTTCTTTCTGCAGGTTAGACGCTTCGTCTGTACGGCAGTTTCCGTACAGATGGCGGATCTGTTGGCGAGCCCGGGTGGCAGTTTCCACCCCGGGGCGTGACAGTGTGGGTCATTTCCTGATCAGTATTCATGATCCAGGTCTTTGCAGTCTGACTCCGACCAACGAGCCTTCTGGTGGAGTCGTTGTTCCTCCTATATACAGGTGGGTTATCTTCGGTCCGGGCTTTATCTTTTCGGCCCTCTGGTTGCTTTAGTCCAGTCGGACACTTGTTTTTTATTTCAGCCCTGATTATGCCTACATATGCATGTTCCTAAATAATAGGAGTTCTAGTCTCAGTTCCTGGCATGATTTGCATCAGTATCGATATCCCGATG
Source organism: Tillandsia leiboldiana (assembly GCA_029204045.2). Taxonomy (NCBI): domain Eukaryota; kingdom Viridiplantae; phylum Streptophyta; class Magnoliopsida; order Poales; family Bromeliaceae; genus Tillandsia; species Tillandsia leiboldiana. The sequence goes on from CM055061.1 coordinate 15,066,913, forward strand.
GGGATTTTCCTCGGCTTCTCGTCGTCTGTCCGGTCTACCGACCGTGGACTGAGATTTAGCATTATGATTGCTATGGAGTCTATACCTGCTCTTATTACTTGCTTGCATATCATGCTTATATTCCAGCAGTTGCTTAATTACCCTACTGAGACATATCATGCTTATATTCCAGCAGTTGCTTGATTACCCTACTGAGACATATCATGCTTATATTCCAGCAGTTGCTTGATTACCCTACTGAGACATATCATGCTTATATTCCAGCAGTTGCTTGTTTATCATGTTGAGTTATATCATGATTTCTTCAGCAGTTGATATGCATTTCCTGGACACATGCCATGCTTGATTGATCACTAGCATAGTTCTATATCTGTCTCTATTCTTCACTGCATGTTTAGAATAGGTGAGATTACTTCAGCACTTGGCATGTTATACTTGTATCCCAGTGGGGATTTTCCTCGGCTTCTTACCGTCTATTTGGTCAGTGGACCATGGTTTGAGCATCAGCATTATGATCGCCGTGTTGAGCCAGCTTTCAGTCGCGCACACCGACGGTTTGGCCACCGTCACGGTGTTCTTTACCGGTAGAGAGGTCTGATCGACCCGTGAGCCCAGTGGGGTTATGATAGCATGCAGGGTGTCCAAGAATGGCTTTAGGCCTGAGGCCCCGATGACCAAAAGTGGTTTAGCCTGAGGTCATTATGCTCCATGGCAGTTTAGCCTGAGGCCCTTGTGGCCAACAGTGGCATTTGATTGGGTATATTCGTGGTACTACCTTTGATGCACCTTCTTGATATTCCTGCTTGTTTGATTTCCTGCATTTTCATATCTGTTATAGATTTATCATGCATAGTATGATTGTGTTATATATGCATACCCTGTTCTATTGATCTATGTTTGATCATTTCCTGCTGGCCAGATTATCAGTTTTAGCATGATCATTTCCTGCTTGTCAGATTATCAGTTATAGTATGATCATTCTCTGCTCGTCAGATTATCAGTGATAGTATGACTATTTCTTGCTTGTCAGCTATAATATATATATTCATTCCTACTTGTCAGATTATCAGTTATAACATGATCAGCTTTATATATGATTACACTGCTCTGTTGATTAATCCATGATTAATGGTACATAATTGAATTATACCTTTCAGTTGCAGTATATCCTACTTTTGCTATCCGCTTATTATTGTATCCAGCAGGTACGGCTTGCTATTTCCCGGCCCGTCGTGCCCACTGGGATACACTCCGGTGTGTCTCACACCCTCGGGTGACTGTTTTTCAGGTCCTTCGGGTGCGGGGACCTTTGGACGTTCTATGTGAGGACGCGTGGTAGATTTATCCCTGGTAGGATGTACCCCTTTTGATTTAGTAAAACATTGCAACTGTATTTCCATTTGAGAACTAGATGTATTAACTCTGGAACCTTGTGGATGTAATAGAGTAGAACTTATTTAGTATAGCTATCTTGTATCTACTCTGATTGACTGTATCTGTTAGCCGAGCACATATAGGGAAGACTCTGTTGGAGGTACATAGACTTTTCTATATGTGTGGCGGTCTGTTCACGCCTTGGAGAAAACAAGTTTGAACTCTGATTAAAAAAAAAAAAAAAAAAAATTTAGACCCTTTTTCGAATCTCGGGGCGTGACACCCTAGCCGCGATCCGGATTAGTTCGTGAATCCGATCCGGATCGGCTACCCGCAGAAAATACCTGCGTTCGGGATCCGGATCGGCTTGTCCAATCCGGATCGGCTCCAACTTTTTCATCAGAAAAATTCAGAAAAATTCCACAAAATCCAGAAAAAGTATGTAAGCACTTTTGTGTATCAACTTTAAATGAAAATCATCGTTTCATACAACAAGAAATAGATTATGTCAAATCTATCAATAACATCCAACAAATGAAACGAAAATTTATAAAAATTAAATCCCTTAAAGTTGAACAACTTCAATTACATCTAACTTGATCTTATGAGTAATGCCTTTATCAAATCATCAATTTTGTAAAGAAAATGAAATACCAAGATCAATAGATGTCTGAAATCCCAGATAAGTTAGATAATATATCTAGTCAATTTATTGAAGAGAGTGGCTCTTTGAGCATCTTTCATTAAAATTCCCACCTTATACCAACCTTGAAATTTTGACAGAGTCAAGTATTTCAACAAGCATTTTATTTAATCAAACTTGAAAAACCTTGCTTGGTATACATGTGGTAGCTGCACACAGTACTCGGACGACCGAGGTGGTAGCACTTTCCTCAATGTGGTGGTAGTTTTCACACTCCTCATTGGGATGTAACTCTTTCCACATCTTTTGAGCATATTACATTTCTTTGACTCCCCCTCAATTGGCTATCAATTATTTAAGATATAAAGTATTCAACCAAATATTGATCTCGATTTCATACTCGACTAAATAGTCAAATAAGATAAAAACTATACCAAGAGATCAACGAGAGAGAAATTGACTTTGATCAAAACAAAGATGATTTAATTGACATAAATGATCATTGCATCAAATGAATTATTATGATATCCAAAGCATAATAAATTTCTAAATAGACGAAAAGATGTTATTAAAGTCAATAATACACATGCTCAATTAATGTTCTATGTCTAAGCATAGATAATGAACAAAAACACAAAAACAAAACCTAACCTAAGCAAAAGTTTCAAAAATAGGTTATTTCAAGGAGAGCATTCCAATTGCTTTACGCAAATGAATAAAACATTTTTGATCCAAAGGTTTTGTTAAAATGTCAGCCAATTGATCTTCAGTTGAAATGTAGGAAATTTGAAGAATATTTGATTCAACTAGCTCTCTAAGAAAATGATATCTAAGTTCAATGTGTTTTGTTCTTGAGTGCAACATAGGGTTTTTTTGAAATGTTTATAGCACTAGCTAGTGTTGTCACATAAAACAAGTACCGAAGTTGCTGAAATCCGGAAGTCGCTCAACACGCTTTTCATCCAAATGAGTTGAGTTGAACAACTACCCGCTGAGATATATTCCGCTTCGGCAGTCGAGAGTGCAATGCAGTTTTGCTTTTTACTATGCCATGCAATAAGACAATGGCCAAGATAGAAACATGCACCACTCGTACTTTTCTGATCATCCACTGATCCTGCCCAATCGGCATCTGAATATCCTATAATGTCAAGACTTGTTCCCATAGGATACCAAATTCTGAAGTTTACAGTTCCTTTGACGTACCGGATGATCCGTTTCACCGCTTTCAGGTGATCCTCATTTGGTGCTGACTGATATCTCGCGCAGATCCCAACACGAAAGGATATGTCCGGGCGACTAGCTGTGAGGTAGAGTAGACTTCCAATCATACTTCGATAGAGTTTCTCGTCTACACTATCACTAAGAGATTCACTTCCTAATCGCTTATTGCTAGTTCCCATAGGAGTAGGAAAATCTTTAGAATCTTCTAATCCGAATTTCTTTACCAACTCCTTTGCATACTTGGATTGACACAGATGGATGCCTTCACCATTTTGTTTCACTTGCAATCCAAGAAAGTATGTCAGTTCGCCCATCATAGACATCTCAAATTTGCTTTCCATGGTTTCTGCGAATTTAGAAGCATCATTATCCTTTGTTTCTCCAAATACAATGTCATCGACATAGATTTGTGCAACAATGAAGTTATCCTGATAATGCTTCACAAAGAGAGTCCGATCTGCTCCCCCTGGAGTATAGCCCTTCTCCAAAAGGAGCTTTGTCAACCTTTCGTACCACGCTCGCGGTGCTTGTTTTAAACCGTAAAGAGCCTTTTTCAAACGAAAAACATGGTTAGGTAGTTTACAGTCTACAAAACCTTTCGGTTGAGCCACATAAACTTCCTCATTTAAAAACCCATTTAAAAACGCGCTCTTAACGTCCATTTGAAAGAGTTTTATCTTAAAGTGACAAGCAATAGCGAATAAGATACGAATGGACTCGAGTCTAGCTACAGGGGCGAACGTTTCATCAAAGTCTATACCTTCTATTTGAGAGTAGCCTTGAGCAACTAAACGTGCTTTGTTCCTGATGATGGTACCATCCTCATTTTTCTTGTTCTTGAAAATCCATTTAGTACCGATCACATTGTGTTGCTTCGGAGGCGTCGTTAATTCCCAGACTTTGTTTCGTTCAAACTGATGGAGCTCTTCCTGCATTGCTTCAATCCAGTATTCATCCTGAAGAGCTTCATCGACGTTCTTTGGTTCGATCATGGAAACGTAACAAGCGAATCCACAAACCGACTGCCTCCGAGTTCTGACTCCTTCTTGTGGGTCTCCAATAATGTTTGATTCAGGATGATCCTTGGAGATGCGTAACGTTTGAGGTAATGGAGTACTCGGAGGTACATGAGATGATTCCTGCACATCAGATAAACTTGAAGAACCATTAGATGCATCATTAATATTGGAAGTATTATCATGAGAAGATGCATTTACAGGAGTATCATCATCAAGAGAGATATCAGGGGTAGATTTATCAGATGCAAAGTGGAAAGCTTCGTCTACTTTAACATTTATGGATTCTACAATCGTTTTAGATTCCAAGTTAAATATCCGATATGATCTACTATTTGTAGAATAACCCATGAAAATCCCTTCGTCACTTCGAGAGTCAAATTTTCCAAGGTTTTCGCGGTCACGTAAAATGTAACACCGACTCCCAAAGATACGAAAATATTTGATGTTTGGTTTTCTACAGAACCATAGTTCATATGGTGTATTTAAAGTTTCCGGGCGCAAATAAACTCGATTAATAAAATAGATTGCAGTGTTCAAAGCTTCAGCCCAAAAATATAACGGTAAATTCCGGCTATGAAGCATAACACGTGCCATATCTTGTACAACCCTATTTTTGCGCTCGACTACACCATTCTGTTGAGGTGTATAGGGTGCTGAGAATTCATGTTTAATGCCATTCGAAGTGCAAAAATCAATGAATTTAGAATTTATGAATTCTTCACCTCTATCACTTCTAACACGAATGATCTTTTCATTCTTTTCAATCATAATACGAAGGCAAATCTCGTGAAAAGAATCAAAAGTATCAGCTTTCTCTTTTAAAAATGCTACCCATGAGTATCTAGAGAAATCATCAACCAATAAGAAAATATACTGTTACGGAATTTGAGTTGGCGTATTTCGTGAATTCGGTTAAGTCTTGAAGATTGAAGAAAAAGAAGGTTGGATCATATAACTCAATCTCATGAAAGAAGAATTCAAAAGGATCAGGTATGTTTAACTAATTATCTTTGGTGATCCGAATACTTCTTATAGTGTAGAAACACTTGGATGAATTTCTAATTGCATAAAAATCAAAAACTGGACATGGGACATGTTCAGGATCCGGATCAGACACTTTGATCCGGATCCCGAACGGTGTTTGTTCATACGCAAATTCAATCCGGATCGTAGCCTTCTTTGATCCGGATCCCGAACACTGGTTTTACCATGATTTATGAACGATCCGGATCAAGCTTTTCAATCCGGATCCCGAACGTTGGTGTTTGGTGAAATTGTATGGAAGATCCGGATCAGGCACTTCGATCCGGATCCCGAACCTTTGTTTTTCTGGAAACTGTCTGTCTCGCTACTGCAATCCGGATCGCCGAAGTCCGATCCGGATCGCCGTCCTGAAAAATTCCAGAAAAGGTTAGTTTTTGATTCTTATCCTCTTCCAAAGGTTTCTAACCTATATATATAGACCCTTTAATTCATCTTTTAGGGTAACCCACGAAAAAGGGAAAAAGACGACCAAAATAGATAGATCCACAAATAGAGAAGAAAGGAAATACTAGATTTAATTCTATGTTTCTTCATCTATTTTATTAATTTGATTCTAGGTTTACCAAACTCAGATTTTGAGTAGAATCAAATTAATGAATACTTAGATGGTATTTCCGATCTATTTCTAATCTAAGTATTCGGCGGATCATCACCACCCAAAAACAACGATTTCCCCAAAATCGGCGCGTGGACTCGCGTGGCCTTGTGGATTCAAGGTGCTACCGCTCTCGTGGATTCGGAGCGAGGTACATTTGTCACGCCCCGGGTGTAAACCAGAACCCGGGCTCGTCCACAGACCCGCTGTAAAGTGCCGGATTTTTGGCACATAAATAAATGTAAATAAAGGTGGGATGAAATCCTATTGTTATGAAAGTTGGGGAAGTAAAGAATATTTGGAAGCGAGTTGGGCCCAAATCGGGATTAAAATGAGAGTTCTGGAATTTTATTCGAGAAAGAGGGCCCAGATTTTTAGTGGAAAATTCACAATGTCGAAAAATTTCGAAAAAATTACGGAAGCCCCCTAAATATGTTTTAAGGCCACAGAAAAAGTTTCGCATTGATCGGAGGCCGGATAGTGGGAACGGGCTCCGCCAACAGTGTCGAAAAATTCTGAGAAAATTACGGGAGCTGTGTAATTATGTTTTAAGGTCACGGTAAAAATTTTGTGTTCATTGGATACCCGGATTGCGAGAACGGGGTCCGCCAATGATTCTGGACACAGCGGGGCTTTTGGTAGCCCAGAAATGGCCAAAAATGAAAATTTAAATTTTTCTATGGTAAATAAAGCTGAAACGAAGTCGTCTGTCAAATTTGAACGAAAACGGACGAAAAATTGACAGAAAACGAGATAAAAACGGATTTTCAAGGCGCGCGGCACGCTGCTCAACGCGCACAGCTGGCGCGCATCAAGTGCGCGGGTCAAAGGGGGGCCGCCACATGGCAGGCCCCCATTGGGCCCGTACGGGCAGGGACGTGCGCCCGCAGGTGGGCGTGCGTGCCTGGGCCGGGTGCACCCGGCTGGGTGCTGTGGACCGGCGGGTGCACCGTGGACCGGTGCACCGTGGACCACCTTCCTCCCTCCTCTCTCTTTTCTTCTTCTTCTTTCTCCCCCGCACCCCTTTTTTCTCCTCTTTTCCTTTCTTCTCCAACCGAGCGAGAGGGAGAGTGAGGGAGGAGATTGTGGGTGATGCGGTGTTGCGTCGTGAGCCTCGTGGAGCGTGCGAAATTTTCGATGGGAGCGTTTTGGCGGCGGCGGCGCGGTCGGGTAAGTCCCACGCTTTATTTTTACGGGGGCTTTTTTTGAAAATGACCCTATCAAAATTTAAATTTTTAAAAATAGTCCTACAAAATTTAAATTTGCAAAAATGACCCTCTTTCTGCCACGTCAGCACGCCACATCATCCGGATCCGCCACTCAGCCTGCGTGTTCTAAATTAATTAAACCAATCAAAAAAAGAAAAGAGAGAGAGAGAGAGAGAGAGAGAGAGAGAGAGAGAGAGAGAGGAGGAGAAGAAAATGTTGGGGGGTGCAGGGACAGGGTGCACCCACCCGAGCTTGGGTACACGGGTTTGGGTCTTGAAATGGTATCGGACGGTCGTGGGCTTAACGATCCATTGGTGGGGCCCACCGCCGCGGCTCTCGTGGACCAGCTCCGTGGTCGCGTATTCGTACACCGACTCGATCTCCTCCTCCCCATACCTTAATAATAATAATAATAATAATAATAGAGGATCCCATTGCTAGACACCATGTCGTCGACGACATTACTCTTCGAGATCTCCTTAGATCGGAAGGTTTGCGGTGCGGAGAGGTTCATGCCGTCGTTGTTCCCCAAGTGATTGTAGCTCACAATACTTGTCGGCTAAGAAGACATGTTTACAAAACATCTCGTGAGCTACATCTATTGCTTATATATATATATATATATATATATATATATATATATATATATATATATATATATGAATGTATTATTATATGAACTTTTATTCCAGCCCCAACAAGGAAATCCACCAAGACTGAACACGCAGGCTGAGCCTGCGTGTTCTAAACACGCAGGCCGAGCCTGCGTGTTTCACTAAAACGAACCGGGCGCACCCGCGGCTGTGGCTCGCTGACGTGGCGGACCCGGCTGACGTGGCGCGCTGACGTGGCAAGAAGAGGGCTATTTTTGCAAATTTAAATTTTGCATGGTCATTTTTAAAAATTTAAATTTTGATAGGGTCATTTTCAAAAAAAGCCCTTTTTACGGTATTTTTGGCACAGTTTTGAGACGTCATTTTGGACATTACATTTGATCCCATACTGTCGCGAGCTAGGGACCGAGTTTACTGTGCCGTTTTACTGCGCAGACTGTCGCGAGCATTTTTGGCGCGCCTCGTTTTGCGTGCAAGTTATCAAAAAAAAAATGCACCGTTTTGCGTGCCAACCCGAGCTACGTACTCCGTTTTATGCGCAGATTGAGTTGTTGCGCACCATTTTGCGTGCAGTCTCTAATATTATACATCATTTTTCGTGCAGGGATAGAAAAATATGCACCGTTTTGCGTGCAGATCATTTTATCGTGCACCGTTTTGCGTGCAGTCTCTAATATTATACATCATTTTTTTGTGTAGAGATAGAAAAATATGCACCGTTTTGCGTGCAGCCTTACAGTTAAACATGCACCGTTTTGCGTGCAGATCATTTTATCGCGCTCCGTTTTGCGTGCAGTCTCTAATATTATACATCATTTTTTGTTCAGGGATAGAAAAATATGCACCATTTTGCGTGCAGCCTTACAGTTAAACGTGCACCGTTTTGCGTGCAGATCGTTTTATCGTGCACCGTTTTGCGTGCAGTCTCTAATATTATACATCGTTTTTCGTGCAGGGATAGAAAAATATGCACCGTTTTGCGTGCAGCCTTACAGTTAAACGTGCACCGTTTTGCGTGCAGATCATTTTGTCGCGCACCGTTTTGCGTTCAGTTTCTAATATTATACATCATTTTTCGTGCAGGGATAGAAAAATGTGCACCGTTTTGCGTGCCACCTTACAGTTAAACGTGCACCGTTTTGCGTGCAGATCGTTTTGTCGCGCATCGTTTTGCGTGCAGTCTCTAATATTACACATCATTTTTCATGCAGGACTAGAAAAACATGCACCGTTTTGCGTGCAATCCTACAGTCGAACGTGCACCATTTTGCGTGCAGATTTGAGGTACGTGCACCGTATTGCGTGCAGGTTGAGTTGACGCGCATTGTTTTGCGTGCCGATTGAAGTGGCGCACATCGTTTTGCGTGTGGGTTTTTCTAACGCGCACCATTTTGCGTGCAGGTTTGGTGGACGTGCATCGTTTTGCGTGCGGACCCGAGAAAAGTGTACCGTTTTGCGTGCAAGCTCGAGGAGACAAGTGGAATCGCGCGGAGATCAATTGCAAGTGTCTACAAGCAATTGGGTACACTACAAGGTGGGGGATTCTACCGAAATTGGGTGACCTCTCCCCTTGCTCCTTTGCTTTTCGATTCGAAGCATGATAGTAGCCTGTTAGAGGCGTTAGGTAATTATGATTATGATTGCCTGTGTAGATGGAAAAGTGCAACTGTTGGTTGCCAGAGCTAGAGGAATAGATGTACATGTGTAAATGAACACAGAGGAAAAGTGCAACTGTTGGTTGCCAAAGATATATGATGAATATGCATGCGTAGAAGAAATTACTATTTGATGAATGAACTGAAGATAACTGCATGCATGAAAAAGGATTAGCTATTATGATTGTGAGCATGTTAGGGTGTAACCCTAGGAATCACGTGACATAAGGGAGCAACAGTTGTTGGTAGTAAGACTAGGAGAAAACCTAGTATAGGGGTTTGACGAGTGACATTAACTTAGGAGTTATCCTAGGGAGGACGAGTGGCATGGTCCTAGGTGACAACCTAAGGACACTGAGAACTAGTGTTCAACATAGAGTCATGGAACTCTAGGACAAGTATGACATGGAACTTAGGTAAAGGAAACCTAAGGAGAACTAGTGTTCAACATAGAGTCATGGAACTCTAGGACAAGTATGATATGGAACTTACGTAAAGAGAACCTAAGGAGAACTAGTGTTCAACATAGAGTCAAGGAACTCTAGGATGAGTATGACATGGAACTTAGGTAAAGGAAACCTAAGGTGAACTAGAGGACAGCATAGAGTCAAGGAACTCTAGGACAAGTATGACATGGGACTTAGGTAAAGGGAACCTAAGTTGAGCTAGAAGAGTTTAAACTCACAGACAGGAAAAATAGAGTCAAGTTGACTCTAGGATTCAGTAAGGAATCAAGAGGATGGAAAAGATGGATCAAGTGTGGAGATATGAAAAGAAAAACAGGAAAGTAAAAGATGGATCAAGTGTGGAGATATGAAAAGAAAAACAGGAAAGTAAAGTCAATGTAATTCTAGGATAACAGTGGAACATGGAATTAGAGTCAGTGTAACTCTAAGTTAGTGGTGGAGCAGGGAAATAGAGTTTAGTTAACTCTAGGATTCAGTGAGGAATCAGAAAAGTGGGATAAGATACCCAGTTTAAAGAGTTGATTAAATATAACCCTAGAAGGTTATAGGGTGTCTGGGCAAATGGATAATAACTTTAACTTCAATTTGAGTTAAAGAAATAAAAGAGAAATGTTTAAGAGTCCATGAGACTCTCTGGTTATCCTTATGGCAAGACCTAGGATAAGAGGAAAAAATTGTTGCAAAAAGGCAAAGATTAAAAGCAAGCTAAAAGTGGCTAAAAGCCTAAAGAAAATGTAATTGGCGCCCTCGAATTTGAGACTCGTCAAGTGGAGCAGTGACTCCCTGGGCAGTGACCCGTCGGACGAGGTACTTTCGAAGGGTTAAAAGTTAAAGCAAGGAGCTAAATGCTCAAGGAAAAGAGAAAGTGATTTGCGAGTGGCAAAAAGGGAGCTATAAGCTCGAATAAGAAAGGAAAGCAAGCGTTCAAAGGCAAAGAGGCTAAGAACTAAAGTAAAAAGAAAAGAAAGAAAATATAAAGATAAAACGGGCAGACCTACGGTGAAGCCAGCCCATGTTGGAGGTACGGGCAGTATCCCTCTCCCGGGTAGAGACCCGTTCGGGACGCTTCTTCCGTAGGACGGGGTAACACTTGCGGGTGTTATCGGCAACCTTAGAAATCTTATCTTATGGTAGCAGGACTACCGGGCTGGGGCCCGTTGGATAAGAAATTTCTGAGGGTTAACTTGAACTAAAGCACCATAATCTAAAGAATAAAGAAAGATAGAGTGGCCAAGGTGGCCGGGTTAGTTTGACCCTGTATATAGCGGCATAGTGGCCGAGTTGGTGCTTAGCAGCCTAGTGTGGCTAGACAGAGTAGTGCTGGGTCGATGGTTGTACTCAGATAGTGTAGTGATATATTATTGCATAGTTGCATATTGATGTTGAGGATTTTAGTTTCCTAGCACACTATTATTATTGCTTCCATTGGACCAAGTGGTGTAGGACACTTTTTCTCGGTGGTTGAACCCACTGGGAACTCGGTCGTAGTTCTCACACCCCTTGGGTGACTCCCCCCACAGGTGCGGGTATGGATGCAGCGATCGTGACGGTTCAGACGCAGATGGCGAGGCATACGACAGGGGCAAGAGCCCAGCAGCATAGAGACCTAGAGGGTCTAGTAGAGGTACCCTTTTTTATACTTCTTGAGTGAACTATGTATGGTGAGGAAATTATTGTAATAATTTTATTCGCAAGTTCAGAATTGTAAAGTGTAATGAATTTAATTCGTGGTTCACTCTTGTATGCTTTCGTTTCCGCTTAAACTGGTTGTTTATTAAACGAAAGTTTAAATTTATAGTGATTTTTAGTACTCTGATATTGAGCTTCCGCATACACTTGTTGTGTTATTATGGATGTTACCGTTCCTTTCGGGTAGAAAAAGGTTTTACCCAATTGGCGGGTCTGTTGGCGTGCCCGAACCGTACAAATTGGCGGACTCGGGGCGTGACAGATTAGAGTGGTATCAGAGCCTAGGAATAGTCCTAGGTGGTTAGCAAACCTTAGGGAGACCCTAGGAATTAGCACGAGAGAGTGTGTGGATCATTGGGCGAAAGTATTTGATTGGTTATTATTGTTCCCAAAAAGATATTGGGACGGATCGAGGGCAACGAGCTTTCATTCTTCGGATATTACGTTGGCGGCCGACAACGTAATGCTGGGGATGAAAAGGAGTACCCTCTTATACTTTCGCATGATTGGGTCGATGAGCCTTTTTGTCGGTATATAGATTGCGCGATGCTCAAATGGCTGAACTTGGGCTAATCGTTTCGTTGTGGTGTGCATATCAGCGATAACACCACGTAGGGAGACGCGCTTGTCTCGACTCGAGTCATGAGAGGGCTCCGGGTCGAACAAGGTACACGTGCTGCGATAGCAGGTGGCCGCACTTATTGGTGTGGTTCAGCAGCATGTTGAATCTTCTTGCCGAGGGGCGGAATTTTTCTGCCGGCAAGGAGGCAGATTGCGACGCCTAAGGTGGCGTCAATGTGACAGTCGGAGTAGATCGATGGGCTCCAGTGGCTGATAGCGCAGCAAGCTGAGGCTGCATAAATGACGCATGAGTATACGGCGTCGCCGCGTTTAGGGGCGACAGTAGAGAGAGTGGCACTGGCCGCCGAACTTTTGTCGGCGCACCCTGCACCTTCGGCATAGGGTGTTTTGTGCTTGTGTCAGCTGGATTGCTGGCAAAGTGTGGTTAGTAAGGTCCGGTGAGAGACCGACTCACGAGGTGAATGGTGATCGCTACGTGGCGAGAACCAAGTTGGTATGCCCTAAGGGTTAGGGCAAGGAAGATTTGCAGGCCTGGCAGGGGAATTCACCCCTGATGACGGTAGTGACCGTGTGGCGTATTGAGTGTGGCTGAGTTGCCGCATAGTGGAGTTAGTGAGGCCCAGAGTAGGCTTCAAGGTGCGAGGATCTCTCGAAAGAGCGAGAGTTTTGTGGCGCCAATCCGACGGGTCAGCAAAATGGCAAGGGTTGCCACCGCAGGATTCGCGTGTTAATCACCAGAGTTGGTAGAGAGTCGTTGTGATGCCTCAACCTAGTTGGGAGAGGTGTACAGGGGTCGTACGCGTGTATAAGCAAGTTGCTTAACACTAGATTGTTACGAGTTAGCATGGGGGCGTAGGACGCCCAACCGTTGGGTGCTCATGGAGCACAAGTATCGTTTAGCCCGAGAGAGCTGATTAGTTGGCGTGTGAGCCTTTGCCCTATGTGGCCAGAGTCGAGATAGAGTTCGGATCGTGGATTGACGACTAGTTAGTTGGTTTTTGCTCAGTGGAGCATAGTGGTCGCGTGGCGACGATTTGCGGGTTCGCGTTAGGACGATCCGTGCCTGGACCATGTTTGTGGACTGTGGGCCTGTAGCCCACTGGGCAGGCGCAGTCAGCTGTGAGAGACAGCGGCCCGAGACCTGATGGCGGGGCATGATAGAGATTTGGTCAGGACGGTAGTCCGAGCGATGACCCGGGGACGTGGAATGCCACGTGTGAGCCTTGAGGCTATTAGTACACTGAGAGTGTGATATGATCACGCAGTAGTGCTAGTGATGATTGAGGTATTGTAGCTCCTAGTGGGAGTGTTGGGATAGTAGTCCTGATCGAGGATCTACCCGTATGACGTTTGGATCTGTGGGCTAGAGAGAGAGCCGTTGCACAGTGTTAGGCTAGTATTTGGGCTATAGGCCCCTATTGGACCGTGGTCTGTGGACTTATTAGTATTCCGAAATAGACGGGTTAGCTAGCAACTCGTGGACTCCGGGTGCTAGTATCGTGTGGGAGATAGCTGAGAACTCCTGGATTGGCCTTTGCCCTCCACATTAGGCAGCTGAGCGATCGGAAAGAAAATGCGGTAAGTGTAATTAGTTGCAGATGCAACCTCGTTGTGAAAAGAATGATGGCGGAATTTAAGTAAAAATTTCGCAAGTGAAAAAACTGGGTCATTCGTGGCAATTGAGAGAACAAGTGCTCAACTGTGTCTTTCACCCATTTTGGTGAAAGTTGTCACGCCCCGGGTGTAAACCGGAACCCGGGCTCGTCCACAGACCCGCCGTGCACACGGTATTTCCCGTGTACACGAAGCGCTGGTAACCTGCTCAGATATAAAGAAATAATGCTAGAGCATAAAACAGAGCTAAACTGAAACTAGTACATCTCAGGCAAATACTGGAAATAAAAGTACAATAAACTCTCAAGAATATACATATGTCTCTCCCAGCTCACGAAGTAAATACAACCAGCTGGCCGCAGCCAGACCCAAAATAAAAGAAAATACAACCGTCTGAGTGTACAGGGGATACAACAAAACTACAAAACTCGCGCTCGGGGTAGCAGCTATCTAGTCGGCGATCCTCTTACCTCGATCCTGGGAGGAAGGCCCGGCAACTCCGGCAGATGACTCTGCAAAACAAAGAGGACAAGAAAAGGGAAAAACAGTGGGGGTCAGTACTACAATAAAGACAGTAGCCTCCCCTAGTGGGTAAACCTCAACACAAAACTCCTACCTGCCCACTAGGTCTACCAGAGGCTAAAAGAATAAATGCGGTAACTATGAGTATGACTCCTGATAAAAGCTACCACTAATATGCCTCTACCTGCCCCGCTAGAGATAGCTAAATGTACGCATCAGAATATCGAAGCCTGCCACATCGGGTATGCCAGCCTACGCATAACACCGGTGTGGAATAAGAGTCTCAATGTCTGCCAAATCGGGTATGCCAGCCTACGCATAACACCGATATGGGACAGGAGTCTCAAGGTCTGCTAAATCGGGTATGCCAGCCTACGCATAGCACCGATAAAGGGTAGGGTTCTCAATGTCTGCCAAATCGGGTATGCCAGCCTACGCATAACACCGATATGGGACAGGAGTCCCAGGGTCTCAAGTCTGCAAATCGTGCACTCCGCTCTATAAGGAAAAGTACCATCTCCCAAAGGAAGCCCAAAACCCTCTCCCCGAAACCCAAGTATCTGACTACACTAACCCAGCCCCTGCTCTAACCCGAGCATAATATCCCCTATGTCTAAGTGACTGAAGAAAGAATGCAACATGGTTTCTCCTAAGTCAATTCCAGCATGATAGTGTAGCAGAAAAAAGGTGGCCTATCTAGGTGACCATTCAAGCATGCAAAAGTCATTAACTTGTTGAACCATTTTAAGTACCCTAACCACATACCTCAGCCTTTCATTTAATCAATCAACAAGATAGGGATTTAGCATAAATTCCAAGTAATTCTACTACATGTTTAAAGCATGGACTCACCATTAATTAACTTGTAGTTTTCTAACAATGCGATTATCAACGAAGAAATCAGGATTTCATACAAGCATGCTAGGTCCATCTCACAGATTTACTAACAGCATAATCAAGAGCATTCTAATAGGCCTAGTGATAAATCCCAAATAAGAGGTTTACAACATCACCCACCTCGAGCGCTAATCCCAATTCCCAAAAGCGGAACCCAAGCTCAGTCCAAAACTCCCCACCAATCTGTACAAAATACCCCAAAGGAAAACACATAAGCTATACATTAACAATTCCCAGAATCTGTCCCTTAATACCACAGTCCAGAATTCACCAATTTTTACCAGCGAAAAATGCCCGTAAAAATCCAAGGAAAATACTGTCGCGATCCTCGCGACGAGCCCGTCGAAACGAGTACCTGCACGCCCAATTCGGAGTTTCCTACGCTGAGATAAAAATCCGACAAGGGCAACATCCCAATCCAAACTGTACAAAATTTCTGTAACAAGGAACAACAGAAAAAGGAGATTCTCACCCTCGGCCAAAAACCAGAAAAATCTGAGAAAAATCCAGGAGACTCCTTGCGAAGTGTAGATGAAAATTGCCTCTTGAATCGCCTCGATCCGACGTCCGAGCGAAAAGATATGGCAAGAACACTGCGGTGCTGTCCAAAAATCCGCGACGAAAAATGGGTCAAATGGGTGCTCAGAAAACTCCAAGATCAGCATGGAAATCGAGGAACCTCAAAACACAGGAGTTGAAGTCCTACCTGTCGTGAGTCTAACGGCGCAAGAATCGGCAAAATCCGATGTCGGGGTGAGTCGGAGGAGTCCAAACACTGAGAAGGGGCGAAGAAGATCGCCGGGAAACAAGCGTCGCGCCGCGCCGTAAAATGGTGAACCTCGGGAAGAGTGCCTCCAAAAATCCTCAAAGTTCTCCAAAGGGTAGTGCACTGAGGGAGGAGAAATTTCTCTGAAGAAAGCTCGGCGAAAATGGGGTCCAAAAAGCCTACAGGACGAATGGGGGGAGCTATTTATAGGCCCAGCCCACTAAGCTGACGGGCCGGGTTTTCGGGCGCAACTTTCGGGCGCACTGCGCCCGGAAACCCGGTCGCACGCTTCCTGTCCGACGCGCCCGAAACTCCCTGGAGCGGCCACGTCACCCCCAAACAGGGGACAGCAAATCCCAGCGGTCGCCGAGTGCCGCGTGTCCCCTCGCGGTCAGCGGGGGTAGGTACGGCCGCCCAACCGCGAGGCGACACGTGTCGCACTCGAGTGCGGCCGACCGCCCCGCCTGGCGCCACTGTGCACGCACAGTACCGAGGCGCCCCCCCCCCCGCGCACCGTGGACCGCGCCCACGTGGGCCAACGAATCCGAAGCCGCCACGTGTCCTGCGCCCGGTCCACCGCAACCCCGCAAACCCGGTGAGCCATGCCGCGTGCGCCGGCCTATCAGGGCACGCCACGTGTCACCCACCCGCGGCCCATGCACCGCCGCGCTACCCCGTGGACCGAGCTGCGTGAGCCGGCCAATAATAGGCCGCCACGTGGCTCAGGCCGGTCCACGAGGCTCCCCCATGCACCGAAAAACCCCGAAAACTTCCGGAAGCCCGCTTTTGGTCATCCGGACTCCAAATTTAACAAGCAAATAGCCGTTTTCAAGCGTTTTTCCGCGCTGAATCCAAATCCAACCTCAGATTTGCCCAAAACCTTTTCTAAAATTCGGAAAATGCAGCCGAATGCCAAATCAGCTATCCAAGTCTCACAAAGTCCATCTGTGGCACCCCTTTGATGCACCATGGGCCAGACACACCAACACTAGGTGTTCTACACAATGGATTCATCGGAAAGTTGCATGGGAAAAACCAGAACACTACATCCTCCCTCACAAGAAAAAGTTTTGTCCTCGAAACAAGAGTCATACCTCAAGCAGGTGCCTCGAACAGGTGGGGGTAAGCAGCCATCATCGCTGACTCCAGCTCCCAGGTAGCCTCGCGCTCCTCATGACTGCTCCAGAGGATCTTCACATAAGGGATGGCCCGACTGCGCAACTCCCTAACCTCCCGGTCCAAGATCCTCCACGGCTGCTCAACATAGCTCAGGTCCTCGGTGACCTCCAGTGGGGCGAAATCGATGATATGAGACGGGTCATGAACATACTTCCTCAGAGTCGATACATGAAAAACGTCGTGAACACCTGAAAGCCTGGGAGGAAGCGCAAGCCTGTAGGCAACTGGCCCTATGCGCTCTAATACCTCGAAAGGTCCAATGTAGCGAGGGCTCAGTTTCCCCCGAATCCCAAACCTTCGGATCCCCTTTGAAGGCGAGACCTTCAGAAAGACATGATCCCCAACCGCGAACTCCAGGTCTCGCCTCCGCACATCTGCATAGCTCCTCTGTCTGCTCTGTGCTGTCTGAAGGTGCTGCCTGACTACCTTGACCTTAGCCTCCGCTTCTCTAAGCAACTCTGGCCCCAATGTCCGCCTCTCACCCACATCGCTCCAATAAAGAGGGGAACGACACTTGCGTCCATACAATGCTTCAAACGGAGCCATTCGAATGCTCGCTTGAAAGCTATTGTTGCACGCAAACTCTGCAAATGATAAGTGTCGTACCCAACCCCCTCCAAAGTCCAGCGTGCAAGCCCGGAGCATGTCCTCAAGAATCTGTATAGTACGCTCTAACTGTCCGTCTGTCTGCGGGTGAAATGCTGTGCTGAAACTGAGCTGTGTCCCCAAAGTGGCCTGTAGGCTCCTCCAGAAGCGCGAAACAAACCTCGGATCTCGGTCAGATACAATGGAGACGGGCACCCCATGCAGCCTCACTACCTCGTCTAAGTACAGCTGTGCCAGCCGGTCGAGGGACCAAGTCACTTGCACCGGTAAGAAGTGTGCGGATTTGGTGAGTCTATCCACGACTACCCAGATAGCATCCGCTCCCGTCTGTGCTCTCGGCAAACCAGTGACAAAATCCATGGTAACATGCTCCCATTTCCATTCAGGGATTGGGAGACTCTGCAACTTGCCAGCAGGTACACGATGTTCAGCCTTTACTTGCTGACAAGTTAGACAGTGCGCTACAAATCTCCCAATGTCTCTTTTCATCCCGTTCCACCAAAACTGTGCCTTAAGGTCCCTATACATCTTAGTCCCACCAGGATGGATGGTATAAGGTGTATAGTGGGCCTCCCTCAAGATCTGCTCTCGGATCTCCGCATCCATAGGCACACATGCTCGGTCCCTGTACCGCAGTACTCCCGAAGCATCAACCGAAAAGTCCCCTGCCAAACCAGTCTGCATCTGCTCTCGAATCCTCATCAGGTGGGGGTCCTCACTCTGTCTCTCCCGAATCCTGTCCAACAGAGTGGGCTGCACGACTAGAGACATAAGTCTAGCAGAGACCCCAGGGGACACCACCTCGAGCTCTAACCGCCTCATCTGCTCCAGTAATGGCGCCTGATCGGTGATCAACGAAGATAGACTCTGCACTGCTCTCCTGCTCAGGGCATTAGCAACCACGTTGGCCTTGCCAGGATGGTATAATATGTCTACATTATAGTCTTTCAACAATTCCAACCATCTGCGCTGCCTCAAGTTGAGCTCCTTCTGTGTGAACAGGTATTTCAAGCTCTTGTGGTCGGTGTAAATCTCGCAGTGCTCCCCATACAGGTAGTGGCGCCACAACTTTAGTGCAAAAATCATTGCAGCTAGCTCCAAATCATGGGTAGGGTAATTCTTTTCATAATCCTTCAGTTGCCGAGAGGCATAAGCAATTACCTTTCCCTCCTGCATCAGCACGCAACCAAGTCCACTGTGCGATGCATCACTGTAAATCACATATCCCTTCCCCATAACAGGTAGGGAAAGGATAGGAGCCGACATCAATCTGATCTTTAATTCCTCGAAGCTCCTCTGGCAGTCCTCACTCCAGATAAACTTAATCCCTTTTCGCGTCAAACGAGTGAGGGGTGTGGAAAGTTTCGCAAAACCTTCCACAAACCGACGGTAATATCCTGCTAAGCCCATGAAACTGCGGACCTCAGATACCGTCGTCGGTCGGGGCCAATCCCGGACTGCCTCAATCTTCGCCGGGTCTACTGCCACCCCGGCGGCTGAAATCACATGGCCCAAAAAGACAACCTCCCGAAGCCAGAAATCACACTTAGATAACTTGGCGTACAACTTTCTCTCTCTCAGAAGTTGTAGCACAATCCTCAGGTGCTCCTCGTGCTCCAAATCGCTTCGGGAATAAACTAGGATGTCATCAATAAAAACAACGACGAACCGATCCAGGTATAGTCGAAAAATCCTGTTCATTAAATCCATAAAAGCAGCAGGGGCATTTGTCAATCCAAAAGGCATGACGGTGAACTCATAATGCCCGTACCGCGACCTGAATGCAGTCTTTGGGATATCCTCGGCCTTCATCTTCAATTGGTGGTAACCAGACTGTAAATCAATCTTAGAAAAAAGACACAAGACCCTTGCAGCTGGTCAAATAAGTCATCAATGCGCGGCAAAGGGTACTTGTTCTTGATGGTCACTTTATTCAACTCCCGATAATCAACACATAGTCGAAGTGATCCATCCTTCTTCTTCACAAATAGCACCGGCGCTCCCCAAGGCGATACGCTTGGTCTGACAAAACCTTTGTCCATTAAATCCTGGAGTTGCGCCTTTAGCTCTCGCAGCTCAGCCGGTGCCATTCGGTAAGGAGCCTTAGAGATTGGCGCAGTTCCTGGAACTACGTCAATCAAAAACTCAACCTCCCTATCCGGCGGCATATGAATCAGATCTGGAGGAAACACATCCGGGAACTCGTGGACAATAGGGATATCCGGGAGTCCCGGTGCCGCCACAGGCTCCTTAACTACCGACGCCAAAAAGGCCACGCATCCACTGCGCATCATCTGCCTCGCCCGAGAAGTCGAAACCACAGAGGCAAAGAAAGCACTCTGGCACCCCCTGTAAACAAGCACCTCCTGGCCTGGCTTGCTAAAAGTAACAGTCCTCGCGGCGCAATCAATCGTCGCGAAATAGCGAGCTAGCCAATCCATCCCAAGCACAATGTCATAATCCCGCAGCTGACTAAGGACCATCAGGTCCGCTGGCAAAATCCAAGACTCAAGCTGTACCGGGCAAGACCAACAACACTCCTCTACAATCAAAATATGATCGGGAATCCGTACCTCTAATGCATGCGGTAACCGACGTAACTCTAATCCATGCGATGATGCAAATGCTCTACTAATAAAAGAATGTGATGCACCGGTATCAAATAAAGTGCGAGCTCTAATGCCGAAAAGTAAAATAATACCTGCCACCACGAGGTCGGCCGTCGCAGAGTCCCCTACCTGGGCGGCGTAGACTCGGCCGCTCTGAAATGGTGGTCGGTAGTCTGAAGGGTGGGAGGAGGGAGCCCTGCTCGCTGGAGCATAAGGCCGCTGCTGGGGCACCGAAGGAGCTGATGCTGAGGAAGGAGCCTGCGGTGTAGAGAGAGGGCAAGTAGCTCGAATATGGCCGGACTGTCCACACCGATAACAGCGGCCATACCTCTGGTCACAAGTATCCGCCGCGTGCTGTCCCCTACAAAAGACGCACCTGACCGCAGACTGGGACTGCCTCGACTGCTGCTGCTGCTGCCCTTGCCGCTGTGACCCCTGCTGTCGCGACTGCGACCTCTGCTGCTGCGAGTGCTGCTGCTGTCGCTGGGGCTGCTGCTGTGGGGGCCTCTGGGATCCCCCAGGCCCTCGCCGATCCGAACGCCCACGGCCCGTAGACTGTGGCGGTGGCGGTCGGGGCGGCCTCCATGAACTGGCCTGTCCCCCCTCGTCTGGCGCTGGCCGCTTCCTCTCAGAACTCTGAGCGACCGTGCCTCCGCGCCTAGCGACCACATGATCTCCCCTCTCGACCCACTGTGCATGATCCACTGCCTATGATAAGGTCTGAAGCCTCTGGGCGTGTACCAAGGTATAGATCTCGGGGCGTAAACCTGTCTCAAACAGCTCCACCTGGTGCAGCCCGTCCCTGGCAACATAGGGTACGCAGTTAAGCAACTGCGTAAACTCCTGGAAGTAATCCCATACTGAACGATCACCCTGCTGCAGGTTCTTCAAGTCATCTTCTATCTTCTTCTTCACGCTCGTGGAGAAGTAAGTGTCAAGGATCATCCTCCTGAACTCCGACCAGGGTAGCTGTCGGGTGATCTGAAACTCTAAGGGCTCGACCCGACGCCACCAAGCATTCGCATCCCCCTCCAAACAATGTACGGCCATGTGTACCCTGAATCTCGAATCAATGAAGAAATCTCTGAACAACTTCTCCATTGATGCCAACCACGATCCTATCTCCGCTGGATGAGTACTCCGCCCCGAGAACCTAGGTGGTCCTCGCTTACAGAACTGTGCGAGTTTGTCAGCAAACTCCTGCTCCTCCGCTGGGGTCAATGGTCTGACCACCCCCTGAGCCCCACTGCTAGACGACGGTGCCGTAGGAACAAGTGGAATAGCCGGCGGTACAACCGGTGGTACAGGGGCCTCTACAGTAGTAGGGGGTGGTGCCGCAACCTGAGCCAGCAACTGCTCAAATCTCTGCTCCTGTCGGCGGTGACTCTCCGCCAACTGGGCCACCATGGCCCTCAGCTCACTGATCTCAGAAGGCCCGGACTGCTCCGGCTCCTTCGGGGGTGTAGGAGTACCCCGAGTAGGGATCTGCCGCCTAGGAGGCATCCTGCCACACAAGAAACCACGGGTCAGAACCAAACCACACACGACCCAATCCAGCGAAAGTCATGGACATCCACCTATTCCTGTAACCTTATGTTGTCTGCAGCCAACATAACAGTCCACCAGAAATAGGCTATGCCAATCCCTCTCCACTCACAGGAAGAGTATAATAACAAATTGCCGACTTTCGCAAAATATCGCGTCACTCACGCCCTGCCTTCCTAGGGTCTGCCAAAAAGCCTAGGGTTTCCTAAGTCCCAACTGACCTATCCCTAAGCTCTGATACCAAAATAATCTGTCACGCCCCGGGTGTAAACCGGAACCCGGGCTCGTCCACAGACCCGCCGTGCACACGGTATTTCCCGTGTACACGAAGCGCTGGTAACCTGCTCAGATATAAAGAAATAATGCTAGAGCGTAAAACAGAGCTAAACTGAAACTAGTACATCTCAGACAAATGCTGGAAATAAAAGTACAATAAACTCTCAAGAATATACATATGTCTCTCCCAGCTCACGAAGTAAATACAACCAGCTGGCCGCAGCCAGACCCAAAATAAAAGAAAATACAACCGTCTGAGTGTACAGGGGATACAACAAAACTACAAAACTCGCGCTCGGGGTAGCAGCTATCTAGTCGGCGATCCTCTTACCTCGATCCTGGGAGGAAGGCCCCGCAACTCCGGCAGATGACTCTGCAAAACAAAGGGGACAAGAAAAGGGAAAAACAGTGGGGGTCAGTACTACTATAAAGACAGTAGCCTCCCCTAGTGGGTAAACCTCAACACAAAACTCCTACCTGCCCACTAGGTCTAACAGAGGCTAAAAGAATAAATGCGGTAACTATGAGTATGACTCCTGATAAAAGCTACCACAAATATGCCTCTACCTGCCCCGCTAGAGATAGCTAAATGTACGCATCAGAATATCGAAGCCTGCCACATCGGGTATGCCAGCCTACGCATAACACCGGTGTGGAATAGGAGTCTCAATGTCTGCCAAATCGGGTATGCCAGCCTACGCATAACACCGATATGGGACAGGAGTCTCAAGGTCTGCTAAATCGGGTATGCCAGCCTACGCATAGCACCGATAAGGGGTAGGGTTCTCAATGTCTGCCAAATCGGGTATGCCAGCCTACGCATAACACCGATATGGGATAGGAGTCCCAGGGTCTCAAGTCTGCAAATCGCGCACTCCGCTCTATAAGGAAAAGTACCGTCTCCCAAAGGAAGCCCAAAACCCTCTCCCCGAAACCCAAGTATCTGACTACACTAACCCAGCCCCTGCTCTAACCCGAGCATAATATCCCCTATGTCTAAGTGACTGAAGAAAGAATGCAACATGGTTTCTCCTAGTCAATTCCCAGCATGATAGTGTAGCAGAAAAAAGGTGGCCTATCTAGGTGACCATTCAAGCATGCAAAAGTCATTAACTTGTTGAACCATTTTAAGTACCCTAACCACATACCTCAGCCTTTCATTTAATCAATCAACAAGATAGGGATTTTGCATAAATTCCAAGTAATTCTACTACATGTTTAAAGCGTGGACTCACCATTAATTAACTTGTAGTTTTCTAACAATGCGATTATCAACGAAGAAATCAGGATTTCATACAAGCATGCTAGGTCCATCTCACAGATTTACTAACAGCATAATCGAGAGCATTCTAATAGGCCTAGTGATAAATCCCAAATAAGAGGTTTACAACATCACCCACCTCGAGCGCTAATCCCAATTCCCAAAAGCGGAACCCAAGCTCAGTCCAAAACTCCCCACCAATCTGTACAAAATACCCCAAAGGAAAACACATAAGCTATACATTCACAATTCCCAGAATCTGTCCCTTAATACCACAGTCCAGAATTCACCAATTTTTACCTGCGAAAAAATGCCCAGAAAAAATCCAAGGAAAATACTGTCGCGATCCTCGCGACGAGCCCGTCGAAACGAGTACCTGCACGCCCAATTCGGAGTTTCCTACGCTGAGATAAAAATCCGACAAAGGCAACATCCCAATCCAAACTGTACAAAATTTCTGTAACAAGGAACCACAGAAAAAGGAGATTCTCACCATCGGCCAAAAACCAGAAAAATCTGAGAAAAATCCAGGAGACTCCTTGCGAAGTGTAGATGAAAATTGTCCTCTTGAATCGCCTCGATCCGACGTCCGAGCGAAAAGATATGGCAAGAACACTGCGGTGCTGTCCAAAAATCCGCGACGAAAAATGGGTCAAATGGGTGCTCAGAAAACTCCAGATCAGCACGGAAATCGAGGAACCTCGAAACACAGGACTTGAAGTCCTACCTGTCGTGAGTCCAACGGCGCAAGAATCGGCGAAATCCGATGTCGGGGTGAGTCGGAGGAGTCCAAACACTGAGAAGGGGCGAAGGAAGATCGCCGGGAAACAAGCGTCGCGCCGCGCCGTAAATGGTGAACCTCGGGAAGAGTGCCTCCAAAAATCCTCAAAGTTCTCCAAAGGGTAGTGCACTGAGGGAGGAGAAATTTCTCTGAAGAAAGCTCGGCGAAAATGGGGTCCAAAAAGCCTACAGGACGAATGGGGGGAGCTATTTATAGGCCCAGCCCACTAAGCTGACGGGCCGGGTTTTCGGGCGCAACTTTCGGGCGCACTGCGCCCGGAAACCCGGTCGCACGCTTCCCTGTCCGACGTGCCCGAAAACTCCCTGGAGCGGCCACGTCACCCCCAAACAGGGGACAGCAAATCCCGCGGTCGCCGAGTGCCGCGTGTCCCCTCGTGGTCAGCGGGGGTAGGTACGGCCGCCCAACCGCGAGGCGACACGTGTCGCACTCGAGTGCGGCCGACTGCCCCGCCTGGCACCACTGTGCCACGCACAGTACCGAGGCGCCCCCCCCCGCGCACCGTGGACCGCGCCCACGTGGGCCAACGAATCCGAAGCCGCCACGTGGTCCTGCGCCCGGTCCACCCGCAACCCCGCAAACCCGATGAGCCATGCCGCGTGCGCCGGCCTATCAGGGCACGCCACGTGTCCCCGCCCGCGGCCCATGCACCGCCGCGCTACCGTGGACCGAGCTGCGTGAGCCGGCCAATAATAGGCCGCCACGTGGCTCAGGCCGGTCCACGAGGCTCCCCCATGCACCGAAAAACCCGAAAACTTCCGGAAGCCCGCTTTTTGGTCATCCGGACTCCAAATTTAACAAGCAAATAGCCGTTTTCAAGCGTTTTTCCGCGCTGAATCCAAATCCAACCTCAGATTGGCCCAAAACCTTTTCTAAAATTCGGCAAATGCAGCCGAAGGCCAATCAGCTATCCAAGTCTCACAAAGTCCATCTGTGGCACCCCTTTGATGCACCATGGGCCAGACACACCACACATAGGTGTTCTACACAATGGATTCATCGGAAAGTTGCATGGGAAAAACCAGAAACACTAACATCCCAACAAGAAAAAGTTTCGTCCTCGAAACAAAGTCATACCGCCAGCAGGGCCTCGAACAGGTGGGGGGTAAGCAGCCATCATCGCTGACTCCAACTCCCAGGTAGCCTCGCGCGCCTCATGACTGCTCCAGAGGATCTTCACATAAGGGATGGCCCAGATGCGCAATCCCTAAAACCTCCCGTCCAAGATCATCCACGGCCGCTCAACATAGCTCAGGTCTCGTGACCTCCATGGGGTGAAATCGATGATATGAGACGGGTCATGAACATACTCCTCAAGTCGATACATGAAAAACGTCGTGAAACCTGAAAGCCTGGGAGGAAGCAAGCCTGTAGGCAACTGGCCCTATGCGCTCTAATACCTCGAAAGGTCCCATGTAGCGAGGGTCAGTCCCCGAATCCCAAACCTTCGGATCCCCTTTGAAGGCGGACCTTCAGAAAGACATGATCCCAACCCGAACTCCTAGGTCTCGCCTCCGCACATTGCATAGCTCCTCTGTCTGCTCTGTGCTGTCTGAAGGTGCTGCCTGACTACCTTGACCTTAGCCTCCGCTTCTCTACGCAACTCTGGCCCCAAGGTCCGCTCTCTCACCCACATCGCTCAATAAAGAGGGGAACGACCTTGCGTCATACAATGCTTCAAACGGAGCCATTTCGGATGCTCGCTTGAAAGCTTTGTTGTACGCAACTCTCGGCCAATGATAAGTGTCGTACCCAACCCTCCAAAGCAGCGTGCAAGCCGGAGCATGTCCTCAGAATCTGTTTATATTACGCTTGACTGTCCGTCTGTCTGCGGGTGAAATGCTGTGCTGAAACTGAGCTGTGTCCCCAAAGTGGCCTGTAGGCTCTCCAAAGCGCGCAAACTCAAACCTCGGTCCGGTCAGATACAATGGAGAGGGCACCCCATGTAGACCTCACTACATGTATAGTACAGTGTGCCCCGTCCGGTAGAGGGACCAAGTACTTGCACGGTAGAAACCCCGGATTGTGGATCTATCCACCGCTACAGATTGCTCCGCTCCCGTCTGTGCTCTACGTGCCCAACCAGTGACAAATCCATGGTAACCGGCTCCATTTCCATTCAGGGGATTGGGAGACTCTGCAACTGCCAGCAGGTACACGATGTTCGCCTTAATTGTGACAAGTTAGACAGTGCGC
>CM055061.1:15093396-15160677 GCA_029204045.2 Tillandsia leiboldiana
TTTATCTGATCATCATGACATTTGAGAATTTCGATATTTAAGGAATCATAGTCAAAAAACAAACATATCTTCTAGCAATTAAAAAAACCAAATGTACACAATGTTAGTCCAACATCAATGTTAGTTATATTACATGCCCAAATAGTTAGTCGAAATATTTAGTCGAGACATGCAAACAATCACAAGATGAAACCAAAAGTTGAAGTTGCCGGATACTTACCTTGATGTATACAAAAATCTTCATCAGCCAAGATTTTCATCAATCATTGTTCATCTCAAGATTTTCACAATCATGTCATTGTTCAAATCATCTCAACTCTCTCCCCCTTTTTGTCACAAATAAAGCCAAAGATTACAGAAGTGGAGAGAATGGTTAACAGTTTAAGTTGGAGAACTAAAAACTCAAATTAAAACTTAAAAACCTGCACAAAAGAAGGATTTAAAATATGCATAATAAACAGAAATTAGAAGGATACGGATTATTCAGACTCGTCTGAACTGATACAGCCGAGGATTTGGAATATCTTCTTTAATCGCTTGTTCATTGATGATTGATTTTTTTACCTTCTTTATTTCTCCTTTACCTCAATTAGTTCATTTGATATACGTTCTTGCTCGTTGGAGAGCCTTTGCTGTTCTTATAGATTGAGGTAACGAGTCATCATCAGAAGTTGATTGCGGTGCTTGTTGTGCCGGAGGTGCTGGTTGACTGGAGGAAGGAGCTATGCTGCCGGTGCAGAGGTTGTGCTTGTTGTCGTTGTTCTCGTTGCCGGTGAAGAGGTATGAAAGGTTCATCTGGCTTCGTCGAAAGAGACTTACAATTGTTGTGTCATTGATCGTTCCTAAACTGTGCCAGATAGGAACTCGCATTTGTGTCAGCTTTAAATTTGCGAAGAATGCGCATGATGATCATTGGAAAAGGTAGTCTCTCTGACGGATGAGCTTGCTCCACATATCGTGCCATCCTTGACCAGTGACGTAGGAATGTTTAAGTTAGCTCCCTTGCTGCTGGCGGGGTTTCCAAGTAGATAAAGGAATATCATTCTTTCCCACCGAAGAACCTTTGTGTTCATGTTTGGAATAATATTGTAACAAACAATAAGATTTAAGATGCGGGTACTCTGGTCGTAGTTCTTTCGAGAAAACGGAGTTTCCTGTCGACCGAGTATTTGGAACACAGATTCCATCAACTACCACTCTCCAGGAGTAGGTGTTGAAGGCTTGATTCTTCAGGTAATGAGTGCCATCGGCTCGGGCGTCCATCCCTAGTACTTCACCAATTAGCTGAGGCGTTACTTGATTCTGACATTCTTGACTAATGTTTGAAAATCCCGACGCCCGCTTTCCTGATCAACTAGATAGCAGGCATCTGATAAAACATCCTCACTGAGTGAAGACAATACCCAGTGGTCTCCGGGAACTCGCAAATGGAAGCAAGACCTCTCTGGTCAAACAAAGTCCCAACGTCTGAGAACGCTGCTTTAAGGCTTTTACATCAACATGCCTTTCTCCAATGCATTCTCTGTTTTCAAATCCTTTATTCTTGCCGAGCTGACAAAGTCTTGAGGAGGTGCTTGCCTATCAGCTGGTTGCTCAATGGAGATTCCTTGTGCACTCCCTCTTTGCGAGCAATACTTTTCTTCTTGTCTTCCCAGAAGTTTCTTCCATGGCGCTTTGCCTTTCTCAGCAGCAGTGGGCGGAGCCTTTGATGTTTCTGCAGGTGCTTTTCCCTTTGAAGCAGTCGGAACAGTCGTTGCTTCAAACTTGCAGTTCATCCCAATTAATTGATTCCGTTTCAGATTCTGTATCGGAATCATCTTTAGCTTGCTTCGCTTTCTTAGCCTTCTTAGCCCTCTTGGGCCTTGACGGTGTGCTCTTGTATCGAACCATAGCCCGCAAGTAGAAAAACAATCCAAGTGATCACATTGCTAATGGTTTTCTTGAGAAACGGAACTCCTGTGTAGCCAACTCAAGAACACATGGAAAAAAATGTTAATTTTCAACGATGAAAATTGTACCCAAACAATCATAATCATGTAGAAGACTAAGAATTCAATTAGTTTTGCAAAGGACTTTTTAAAAATAGATCAATTGCATGATTTTCGAAAATCCTTATTATTGCCCTAAAACCGAAATTTCAGAAATCGAAGCCTAAAAATCCGTTAATCAGGAGGAATACCTAGCATATAATCAAAACTAATCTACCCAGAGTTCTCATTTCAAAAGAAATTTGATCAAAAACCATCCACAAACAAAGTTGATCCAAGAAGTTCATCAGCGTTTGAGGGAGGAAAAGAGAAAAACGGTGATGAAAACCGAGATTTTGATCAATAAGACTTACTTGGTGAGTTGAAAGGAACTTGTAGTTTGAAATAGCTTCCAGGAAGGATGAAATCTAGAGAGGGAGGACTTCTGGAAACGTTGGGAACCAAAGGATTGGAGTAGAAGGGAAATACAAAAACCCCTTTCGCTCTTTATAAAACCTAGCCGCGATCCGGATCAGTTCACTAACTGCGATCCGGATCGGCTACCCCGCAGGGAGAAACTGCGTTCGGGATCCGGAATCGGCAGATACAATCCGGATCGTCAGCCCGCAGAAGAATTCCTGCGTTCGGGATCCGGATCATCTAGCCCGATCCGGATCGGCCCCAACTTTTTCTTTAGAAAATTCAGAGAAATTCAAGAAAAACCAGAAAAAGATGTAAGGCGCAAATGTGTATCAACTTTATAAACAAAATCATCGTTTCATACAACAAGAATTAGATTATGCCAATCTATCAATAATATCCAAAAATGAAACGAAAATTACAAAAATTAAATCCCTTAAAGTTGAACACCTTCAATTACATCTAACTTGATCTTATGAGTAATGCCTTTATCAAATCATCAATTCAGTAAAGAAAATGAAATACAAAGATCAATAGATGTTTGAAATCCCAAATATAATAGATAATGTATCTAGACAATCTGTTGAAGAGAGTGGCTCTTTGAGCATCTTTCTTTAAAAACCCACCTTATACCAACCTTGAAATTTGACAGAGTCAAGTATTTCAATCATGCATTTTACTTAATCAAAAATTTGAACAACCATGCTTGGTATACATGTGGTAGCTGCACACAATACTCGGACGACCGAGGTGGTAGCTCTTTCCTCCATGTGGTGGTAGTTTTCACACTCCTCATTGGGATGTAACTCTTTCCACATCTTTGAGCATTTTACCTTTTCTAAGACTCCCCCTCAATTGGCTATCAATTATTTAAGATATAAAGTATTCAACCAATATTGATCTCGATTTCATACTCGACTAAGCAGTCAAATAAGATAATGACTATACCAAGAGATCATAGAGAGAGAGAAATTGACTTTGATCACTTTAGAAGATGATTTAATTAACATAAATGATCATTGCAACAGTGAAATATTATGATGGCAAAAGCATAATAAATTTCTAAATGTGCGAAAAGATGTAATTAAAGTCAATTATGATCTATGCTCAATTAATGTCCTATGTACAAACATAGATAATGAACAAAACAAAAACAAATACAAAACCTATCCTAAGCAAAGATTTCAAAAAGGAGATTATTTCAAGGAAAGCATCCCAATTGCTTTTTCGTAAATGAATAAAACGTTTTTGATCCAAGGTTTTGTTAGAATGTCAGCTAATTGATCCTCAGTTGAAATATATGAGAGTTGAAGAGTATTTGATTCAACTAGCTCTCTAAGAAAATGATATCTAAGTTCAATATGTTTTGTTCTAGAGTGCAACACAGGGTTTTTAGAAATGTTAATTGCACTAGTGTTGTCACAAAGTATCGTTACCGAAGATGCTGAAATGCGGAAGTCGCTCAATACGCTTTTCATCCAAATAAGTTGAGTTGAGCAACTTCCAGCTGAAATGTATTCCGCTTCGGGCAGTCGAGAGTGCTATGCAGTTCTGCTTTTTACTGTGCCATGCAACAAGGCAATGGCCAAGATAGAAGCATGCACCACTCGTGCTTTTCCGATCATCCACTGATCCTGCCCAATCGGCATCTGAGTATCCAACAATATCCAAACTTGTTCCCATAGGATACCAAATTCCGAAATTAATTGATCCTTTGATATACCGGATGATCCTTTTCACCGCTTTCAGGTGAACCTCCTTTGGTGCTGATTGATATCTCGCGCAAATCCCAACACCAAAAGATATATCCGGGCGACTAGCCGTGAGGTAAAGTAGACTTCCAATCATACTTCGATACAGTTTCTCGTCTACATTCTCACTATGTGATTCACTTCCAAGTCCCTTGTGGCTAGTTCCCATTGGAGTCGGAAAATCTTTACAATTTTCTAGATCAAACTGTTTGACCAACTCCATTGCATACTTGGATTGACTCAAGTGAATACCTTCAACATTTTGTTTAATTTGCAATCCAAGGAAATAAGTCAATTCGCCCATCATGGACATCTCAAATTCGCTTTCCATGGTCTCAGCGAATTTAGAAGCATCATTATCTCTTGTTGCGCCAAATACAATGTCATCGACATAGATTTGTGCTACAATGAAATTGTTTTGATAATGCTTCACAAAGAGAGTCCTATCAGCTCCCCCTCGAGTATAGCCCTTCTCCAAAAGGTGCTTTGTTAACCTTTCGTACCATGCTCGCGGTGCTTGTTTCAGACCGTAAAGAGCCTTTTTCAAACGAAAAACATGGTTAGGTTGTTTATGATCTACAAAACCTTTCGGTTGAGCCACATAAACTTCCTCATTTAAAAACCCATTTAGAAATGCGCTTTTAACGTCCATTTGAAATAATTTGATTTTAAAATAACAAGCAATAGCAAATAGTATACGAATGGACTCGAGTCTAGCTACAGGGGCGAATGTTTCATCAAAGTCTATACCTTCTACTTGAGAGTAGCCTTGAGCAACTAATCGTGCCTTGTTCCTGATGATAGTATCATCCTCATTTTTCTTGTTCTTGAAGATCCATTTGGTACCTATCACATTGTGTTGCTTTGGAGGCTTCGTTAATTCCCAGACTTTGTTTCGCTCAAATTGATGGAGCTCTTCCTGCATTGCTTTAATCCAGTAGTCATCCTGAAGAGCTTCATCTATGTTCTTTGGTTCGATTAAAGATACGTAGCAAGCGAATCCACAAACCAACTGCCTCCGAGTTCTGACTCCTTGTGGATCTCCAATAATATTCGATTCCGGATGATCCTTGGAGATTCGTAACGTTTGTTGAAACGGAGTACTCGGAGATATATGAGATGATTCCTGCACATCAGATAAACTTGAAGAACCATTAGATGCATCATTAATATTGGAAGTATTATTATGAGAAGATGCACTAGCAGGAGAATCATCATCTAGAGAGATATCGAGGGTAGATTTTCCAGTTTCAAAGTGAAAAGCTTCATCTACTTTAACATTTATAGATTCTACGATCGTCTTAGATTCAATGTTAAATACTCGATATGCTCTGCTATTCGTAGAATAACCCAAAAGATCCCTTCATCACTTCGAGAGTCGAACTTTCCAAGATTTTCACGGTCACGTAAAATGTAACATCGACTCCTGAAGACACGAAAATATTTGATATTGGGTTTTCTACTAAACCACAGCTCATATGGTGTATTTAAAGTTCCTGGGCGCAAGTAACTCTATTAATGACATAGACAGCGGTGTTCACAGCTTCAGCCCAAAATGTAGCGGTAAATTCCGGCTATGAAGCATCACACGCGCCATCTCTTGAACTACCCTGTTCTTGCGCTCAACAACACCATTCTGCTGAGGTGTATAGGGTATAACGACCCGGCCCACTAGCAATAATAACTCGTTGGGCCCAAACCACAGCCCAAAATGCTTAAGCCCAGTTATTATTACTAGTGTCCAAGTCTCATATAAACCCAATCACAAATCCATCCACATCCGATGTGGGACTATTGGGGGCGTCACAGACTCCCCCCGTTTAGGCCTGGCGTCCTCGTCAGCCCAAACACACACACACAAGCCCAAGATCACCAGGCGATGTGAGACTCGTCTCGCTAGCCCTGTCATCTAGACCCAGGCTCAGCCGAGACTCATCACACACTTCCGGCTGGTTATTGGCTCCGATACCAAATATAACGACCCGACCCACTAGCAATAATAACTCGTTGGGCCCAAACCACAGCCCAAAATGCTTAAGCCCATTTATTATTACTAGTGTCCAAGTCTCATATAAACCCAATCACAAATCCATCCACATCCGATGTGGGACTATTGGGGGCGTCACATAGGGTGCCGAGAATTCATGTTTAATTCCATTTGAAGTGCAAAAATCAATGAATTTTGAATTTATGAATTCTCCACCTCTATCACTTCTAACACGAATGATCTTTTCATTCTTTTCAATCATAATACGATGGCAAATCTCATGAAAAGAGTCAAACGTATCAGCTTTCTCCTTTAAAAATGCTACCCAAGAAAACCGAGAGAAATCATCAACCAATAAAAAAATGTACCATTTACCTCCCAAAGATGGTTGACAGATCGGCCAAAAGAAAAAGAAGAAAAGAAAATAGTCTACATAAACTACACAAGATTTAATCGTAAAACGATTAAAGACAAGGAGGGGTTTCACCTTTGCATACCCAAACCTTTTGAGTTTTGGAGTATGTTGGCAATGGTTGAGAAGTTTTCCTTGATGAAGACGTCTTGCAAGATTGGTCTTTTTCTTTTGTCATCGTCTTGTTTGAAGTACTACCAATGTCCTTTTCTTTAGGAGAATCCTTCTTTGAATTCCATGGAGTGAACTTATTGGTAGCAGTTGCAAGATGTGGTTGATTTGATCCTTGAGCTCCAATCTTGCAATTTCTTCCAATGTGCCCTGCAAAATTACAACGAAAGCATACCTTTGTGCTTGATGATTCTGAAGAGGATGAAGTAGGCTTGTTGTCGTTGGTTGTCATGATTTCCGGTGTCGGAGAAGGAGATACCGACTGAGGCACAAAGACTGTCCCAACCGAACTAAAATTGTCTTCAGTTCGATTATATCCGAGGCCGAACTTGTTTGTTTGACCAAGACCAAGAAGTTTATCCAACTTACTCCTTCCTAAAGAGAATTGCTGTAAGTCATCCTTGAGTTGGCAAATGGTCTCTGTCATTTCCAATTTTTCCCGTCGGGCCTCGCCGTAGAGCTTCAAGAAATAGTTCGCTTTGTTCACCATATCTATATAGTTCTTCTCGAGTTGCTCATTGGACTCTTGAAGGGAAACATTTTATTTTATCAGTTTATCCCTTTCCACTTCAAGATCGGTCGAGAGAGAAGTTACCCTTTTTACTTCTTCTTCGAGATCCTGCAATCTCCCTCTCAACCCCTTGTTTTGCTTAGCCGGTTTCTTTAAATCCCGTAAAGATCTGTGATAGGCTAGAGCAAATTCTTCACCTTCCGAATCATCCGATTCGTTGTCCGTTGCGTTCTTTTCAACAGTGGAGTTGGACAACGACTCAGATGTATTTGCCATAAAGCACATGAAGGGTGAAGATACGGACGCGTGGAATGCGGTGGAGCTCTTTTCTTCATCACTCGAAGACGACTCATTTGACGTTGAGTTGTCATCCCAAGTGACGACTTGCATCGCCTTCTTCTTTGCCGGATACTTGTTAGGACATTCCGTTGCAATGTGGCCGTAGCCTCGACATTTGAAGCATTGTAGTTGTCCTTCAGAACTTTTCTTATCCTTTGAGAAGTTCTCTTGCTTTCTTGACTTGTAACTTGAAGTACCCTTGCCTTTGTTCGACTTTCCGAAGGATGGAGATTTGCTTGAATTACCCCTTCGAAAGTTGCGGCGAAACTTCCTTGTCAAGAGAGCGAGCTGTTTCTCAAATTCCTCCATAGAAAGGTTCTCGTCATCGTCTGAGGAGGACGTATCCGCGTCTTCTTCCTTAGTTGTTTTCAACGCATAACCTGAAGACTTAGAAGTGGATGCCTTTCCAGAAGAATTGTTAGTAGTAAATGTCATTTCATAAGTTTGTAATGAACCAACTAATTCTTCTACACGTATTTCGTCCGGGTGTTTAATAGTTTCAATGGCAGTAACCTTTGGGCGAAATCGTTCAGGAAGAGTTCTTAAGATCTTTCTTACAATCTTAAATTCTGGAATCTTCTCTCCCAGATTAGCACATGAGTTTACGATGTCTTGCAATCGTGTATAGTAGTCCGTGAAAGATTCATTTTCTGCCATTAAGATAGAGTCAAACTTGCTCGTAAGCATTTGCAGTTTCTGAATCTTCACGAGGTTAGTTCCCTCATGTGTAACCTGAAGAACATCCCAGATTTCTTTCGCAGTCTCACATGCCGAGACGCGAGAGAATTCAGTTTGAGATAAGGCATTAAAGATAGCATTAATTCCCTTGCCATTGTAAGAAGATGAATCTAACTCTTCCTTGGTCCATTTCGACCTAGGTTTTAAGGTGCGAACATCACCAATAAGTTCAGTTGGATTAGACCATCCTAATTCAATCGATTGCCACACCCGTTCGTCGATTGAAATTAAAAAGGCTTTCATCCGTACTTTCCAGTACGCATAATTTGTTCCATCGAAGAACGGGGGTCGGTTGATGTTTCCACCTTCAACCATTGTTTACAACCCTATTCCCGCTCTGATACCACTTGTTGGGTTATATGTAATAAGGATCTAAATAGGGAAAAAAACACCTAGAGGGGGGTGAATAGGTGTAAACGCATAAACACTCAAAAAATCGTTGCGATAAAAACCCAATGCGGAAATAAAAATAATACGCAAGATTTTTACGTGGAAAACTCCATCACCGGAGTAAAAAACCACGGGACCGATAACACGGCAGAAATCCACTAGAATTAAAACACGTACAAGGTGATTTACCGTACACACTTACGACTCAACCTTTTCCATACGCTCCTAGAGGATCTTCTCCGCTCGCTCCGCGACGCTTCTCGAATCCACGATCTGCGCCCAACGCCGAATCCACGGCGTCCAACGTCGAATCCACGACGTCCGACCGAATCCACGGTCTTCACCCAATAGCACCCTTCGAATCCACGAACGTGCCTCGCTCCGAATCCACGAGAGCGGTTGAACCTTGAATCCACAAGGACACGCGAATCCACGCGCCGATTTTTGGGGTAAATCGTTGTTTTGGGTGGTGATGATCCGCCGAATACTTAGATCAAAGATAGATCGGAAATACCATCTAAGTATTCGTTAGTTTGATTCAACTCAAGACGTGAGTATGAAAACCTAGAATCAAACTAATCAATATAGATGAAGAAACATAGAGTATTCTCTAATGATTTCCTTTCTTCTCTATATGTGGATCTAGAGCCGTAAAAGATGATATATGAAAATGACGGCTATTTCGATTCACAGTGGATTAACCCTAGAAAAAGAGTCATAGGGTCTATTTATAGGTTAGAAACCCTAGGAAGGAGATAAGAATCAAAAACCTAACATTTCTGGAGATTTTACGGACGGCGATCCGGATCGGATTAACTGTGATCCGGATCGTCGCAATGAGTCAGGCAATTCCAGAAAAACAAAGGTTCGGGATCCGGATCGAAGTGCTTGATCCGGATCGTTCATACAGTTCACCAAACATCAACGTTCGGGATCCGGATTGCGAAGCCTGATCCGGATCGTTCAAGGAAGATGGTAAACTCAGTGTTCGGGATCCGGATCAAGAGAGGCTACGATCCGGATTGAACTGGTGTATGAACGAACCACCTTCGGGATCCGGATCGAACAACCTGATCCGGATCCTGAACATGTCCCAAGTCCAGTTTTTGATTTTTATGCAATGAAAGATTCTTCCAAGTGTTTCTACACTACAAGAAGTATTCGGATCACACAAAATCTTAGGTTAAACATACCTGATCCTTTTGAATTCTTCTTTCTTGAGATTGAGTTAAACGATCCAACTTTCTTCACCTTCAATCTTCAAGACTTGAGACTTTCACGAAACTACGCCAACTCAAATTCCGTAACACGACGGAAGAAACACCGGCGAAAGAACGTCGCAACGCGCCAAGAAAAAGGGAATCTCGAAAAGCGTGCCACGAAAAATCCCCAAAATCCGCAGATGGATGCAGCACAGCTCGGAGATGAATTCCTCTGAAGAAACCACAGTGAGAAAAGGCTCAGAAATGCCAAAAAGCCCAAGGTGAAGTGAGCTCGGGCTATTTATAGGCCCACAAAAACAAAATTGGAAAATGACCAATTTGTCCCCGGTTTCGGGCGCTGGACCACGTTTCGGGCGCCCGAAACCGGAGGTACAGCATACCGCGGGGATGCGTCCGAAACGCCCCTGTGCCGCCACGTCACCCGCACAGCAAACAGCTGTGCGGGGCGTGTCGGGAGTGGCCACGTGGCCCTCCCGGAGACCGACACGTGTCCCGCACAGCAAACAGCTGTGCGGGGCCCGTGTGGTCTCGCCGCGTGGCGCCTCCCCCATTCAAACGGGTAGGTGGCGCCCGCAAATAGCGGAGCGCCACCTGTCCCGCACTATAGTCGCGGTCACATGTGCGGGCAGGCGCCGCTGCCACGCACGCGCCTCGAGGCGGGGGCCCGTGCTTCCGTGCGCCGCGCCCGATGAGCCAGCCAACGACGCGTCGACACGTGTCCCCTGCACCCGGTCAACGCACCCTACTTCGGGATTCCATGGACCGCGCCGCGTGCACCGTCCAACCGGGGGCCGCCACGCGTCCCCGCCTTGGTCCATGCACCGCGCACCCGTTCAGTAGACCGCGCCCTCTGAGCCTGCCAATGAGGCAGCGCCACGTGTCCCTGCGCCGGGCCTATGCACCCAGCCGCTCCGCTCTGTGGACCGAGCGCTGCAGACCGAGCGCTGCAGACCGGCCAATGATAGGCCGCCACGTGGCAGCCGGCGGTCCACGACCCCTCCCATGCACCGAAATTCGGCGAAAACTTCCGGGAGTCCGTTTTTGGGCCTCCGGACTCAATCAAACAAGCAAATAGCCATTTTCAAGCGTGTTTCTGCGCTGAATCCAAATACAACCTCTGTTTGGCCCAAAACCAATTCAAAAATTCGGCAAATGCAGCCGAAGGCCAATCCAGCTGTGGATATCACACAGGGTCCATCGGTGGCATCCCTTTGATGCACTATGGGCCAGGCACACCAACACTAGGTGTTCTACACCACGGTTCATAGGAGAAGCTACACGGGGATCGGGGTCACCACAGTTGGATTTCTGAGAGGCTGAGGATTCCGCATGTCAAATTTCAACTTGATCAGGCACCTAATCTACTACGTTAAGGTAGGTTGGATTTCCTCAAAAATCTGCAAGCGGTTCTCTAATTCTATTCTTATAGTGCGCACACATGTTTAAATGTACACCCTATGTGATTGAGATGTAAGCATAAGAAGTTGTCCATTTTATGTTGATTGAGGCTTACATGTTAAATTGTACAAATTATGAGGATTGAAAGTTTGCATGTTGGGATGATCCATGTTATGTGGTTGAGAGCTTGCATGATGATGTTGATGTACACACTAATTTGATTGAGATTATGTTGGATGAAAATGCTCACTTCATGTTATTTGAGTTGCAAACATGTATAATAGAATTAGTGATTAATCATTGCTTATGTTAATGGATTTATGGAACCTTGACTAACATCCGGTCATATGTTGCATGTATTAACCAGACTAGTAGAGAACTCTCACTTGGGTTAGTTTATTTTATGTTCTAGTTTTTTCACACCTTACATTCCTTTTCCCCAGGACTTAGAGTTTTTCCTCGCCCGGGTAGTGGGCCGAGTGGTCGGGATAGTGTAGGATGCATGTTGCGTTCGTGCCTGGGAGCCGAGTGGAGTCTGGTAGCTGTGGCTAGTCTTGTACTAGTGTCGGGAGCCGTTTGGATAAACGGTGGTCCCGGGTCGTCGAGTATTCTCCGATCTGTTATCGCCACTGAGTTCATGGCAGTAGTGTGCTTGTGATATCAGGACCTTGAACCCAGAATCTTTTGGACACACAAGATTTCAGTAAAGCAATGTTTTTCTTCCGAATTTCGAATGGTCGCCAGAGCCTGTTCTTGTTTGATTGGGTGAAGGCATTAGCCCTTCGGAGTTTGGAAAATGAGACTTGTTTTTAACTGACTTTCTTAAAAGAAATAAAATTCATTAAAATGAATTTTCTCAAATCAAGATGGTTTTATAAAAAGGGAACTACTTTTGGTCCTCACCCCAAAAGGTTTCGAGTGAAAACGATTTTCAGTAATAAATATTATCTTTTCTTCTAAACTTCCTTGCCCGAGAGGGTTCGAGTGAAAACGGTTTTCAGTAATAAATATTATCTTTTCTTCTAAACTCTCTCGCCCGAGAGGGTTCGAGTGATCTGGGTTCTAAGAGTTGTTTTCCTCCTTGGATCGAGAACGACGGGAGACTATGCCTAGAGCCTATTCTTGTTTGATTGGGATTGTAGTTACTAGTTTTTCAAGATTTTCGGACTCTTCGTTGTTGTCGGCTATAGAGTATCTCCAGCCAGTTTTAGCGTGGTGAGTTTGATGTCCTGTTTTGGGCGCCGTGTGGGTTGACGGTGGTGCCGCCTATTGAGTACCTCCAGCCAGTGGGTTAGTGTTGTGAGTTGAGTTTTGCCGATCGGATTTATCGTGGTTTTGGATTATAGCCTGCATGAGCCATAACGAGCTCGACAGAGATGCGTGGATACTTTCCTCGGTGGGGTCGCTCCCCTCGAATGCCGCTTCGGAGCTAGGCCTATTACTTATCTTTCGCAGCTTGTTGGCGCAGTCCGAGTGGAACCGCCTACGTAATTCCCGTCCCACTGGGGATGTGTTGTAGTAGGTAGGCGAAGGTTTGACTGGACCCTATGTGGTAGTCAGTGTGATTGGGTCGATTCTGTATATCGTGTTAGAGTGGTTGCATATCATCGTCGATCTGTATCACCCATTGAGCATTGTAGATAGAGGCATGGTAGCTGTAGAGTTATTTTCAGTTTTTTTTTATACAGTTTTTCTGTTATCTTATGCCTCTAGAAGACTTAGTGGGCGGACCGTTGGTCTTGAAGACGGTACCCACTGAGAACTACTATTGGATGTAGTTCTCACACCCTCTGTTGGTGACAGTTTTGCAGAGGCTTTTCCCTCCGTTCCAACTCTAGCTGGCTTGACGAACCAAGGACAGGGAGTCACGAGATAGATCCCTACTAGTGTAGTTCATTTTGGTGAGATAGATGTATCATTCCGGATTGTGCGATTTTACTATACACTGATATATTATTGTTTTAGTTTACCTCCCTTTTTGGATTCATAGATATTGTATAGGAGGATTTTTTTTATTTGTACTATTCTTGTGGATCAGATTATGTATTATTTATATTTGGGAAATGGATCTTGTACTTTATTCCAGTTGTACAGCAGTTTGGATTTTATTTCATAGCAGTTTATTTTCCGCTCTGATATCTATATAGCTGTTGTAGTGAACCGGAAATTGGTATATAAATAAATGTAAATAAAATAGTATGAAATGCTATTTTATTGAGTTTATTGAGGTAAAGGATGACCTGGAAGTGAATTGGGCCCAAACCGGGATTAAGATAAGAGATCCAGAATCTTATATGAGAAAGTGGGCCCAGACTGTAAGTGGAAAATTCACAGTCTCGGAAAATTCCGAGAAAATTACAGGAACTCCGTAAATATGCTTGAAGGCCACAGTAAAAGTTTCGCGTTAATCGGACACCCGGATAGAGAGAACGGGCTCCGCCAGCGAACTCAAATATAGTGGGACTTTTGGTAACCCAAAGAGGGTCCAAACTGAAAAGTGAAAGCGCCATGAGGTAAATTAAGTTAAACTGTGGCTGCCCGTCAAATTTGAGCGAAAACGGGCGAGAAACGGGCAAGAACGGACGAAAACGGGCGAAACTGGGCTTGGGCCCAAGTTTCGGGCGCCCGAAAGTGGGAACCGGGCGCCCGGAAAATACTGTAGCAAACCGGGTTCTTTGCACTGTAGCGAACCCGGTTCGGCTCGGGCTGACCGGTTACTATAGCAGCCCGGACCGGATTGAGGTTGCGCCCGAAAGTTACTATAGCAGCACCCGAATCCCGAGTTGGCACGGATCCCGAGGCGTTGGCACGGATCCCGAGGCGTTGGCACGAATCCCGAGGCAGTGGGCACGGATCCCGAGGCATGGGCGCACGGCCCGAGGCGCGTGTGGTAGCTGGGGAGCGCCACGTGTCGCTTCGCCATTGGCCGTTCTGACCGAGGGCTGCAGGCGTGCGCGGGGAAAGCGCGCGGGCACTGTAGCGGTCAGCGGGGACAGGCCACGTGTCGCCTCCCGATTGGTCGCTCTGACCGGGGGAGCGTGGGCGTGCGCGGGGAAGGCGCGACGCGCCTGGCGCATGTCAGCGGGGACGACCACGTGTCGGCCTCCCATTCGTCGGTCAGCGCGACGCGACGCGCTGACGCGACGCGACGCTGCGGCGGGCGTCAGAGCAGGCGGTAGTGCGGTCCACGTGGCGGCCACCCATTGGCCGCCACATTTCGTTGGTCGCGGTGCACGGGTCCAGGGACACGTGTCATTCCACGATTGGCCGAGCATGGTGACGTGGCGCTGAGGTGGCGCGGCGTGGACTCGTGGACCGCGGCGGGGGCTTTTACTGTAGCCGCCCGAAAGATTTCGGGCGCCCGAAAGGTGCGCCCGAAAGTTCGGAAACGGCCTATAAAGGCCCGAAACGACTCCTTTTTCCTCCTTTTTCCCTTTCTGGCTTCACCCGAGCGCGTGGGGAGGGGAGGAGGGCGATTTTCGCCGGGGTTTTCGAGGGCGCACGAGCGCGCCGTGGACTCCGTGGAGCGCGCAAGGTGCTCCAAAGAGGCTAATGGACGCGATGGACGACACGTCATTGTCGAGGTAGGCCCCGTATGTCGTTTTGCGGTATTTTTGGCACAGTTTTAAGGTT
This sequence comes from Tillandsia leiboldiana, assembly GCA_029204045.2. Lineage (NCBI taxonomy): Eukaryota > Viridiplantae > Streptophyta > Magnoliopsida > Poales > Bromeliaceae > Tillandsia > Tillandsia leiboldiana. Next base: position 15,108,337 of record CM055061.1, read on the forward strand.
TCCTTTTGGATTTTGGATTTGACTCCCATGCCTACATGCGTGTTAGGGACCAAGTTTTACTGTGCCGTTTTACTGCTCGAGTTTTGCGGGCGTTTTGGGCGCGCCTCGTTTTGCGTGCCGCTCGTGGGAGACATGTACCGTTTTGCGTGCGGACTCGACAGACGCGCACTGTTTTGGGTGCAAACTCGAAAGGCGCGCATCGTTTTACGTGTAGGGTCCGAAGAAGGTGCACCATTTTGCGTGCAACCCTACAGTCAGACATGCACCGTTTCGCGTGCAGTTCGCGTTATCGCGCACCGTTTTGCGTGCAGGTTCTAACAATGCATCTCGTTGTGCGTACAGGACTGGATGAAAGTGTACCGTGTTGCGTGCAACACTACAGTCAGAGGTGCACCGTTTTGTGTGTAGTTTCGAGGTACGTGCACCGTTTCGCGTGCAGTTAACGTTATCGCGCATCGTTTTGCGTGCAGGTTCTAATCATGCATCTCGTTTTGCGTACAGGACTGGATGAAGGTGCACCATTTTGCGTGCAACCCTACAGTGGAGCGTGCACCGTTTTGCGTGCCAATACGGGGTACGTGCTCCGTTTTGCGTGCAGGTTGTGTTGTCGCGCACCGTTTTGCGTGCCGTCACTAATAGTATGCGCTGTTTTGCATGCAGGGTTATAAAAGACATGCCCCGTTTTACGCGCAACCTTAAGAGAAGCATGCTCCGTTTTGCGTGCAAGCTCGAGGTACAAAGTGGAGCCGCGTGGAGGCCAATTGCAAGTGTCTACAAGCAATTGGAAGAATAGTGATAAAGTGTGGAGATATGAAGGGAAATCGGGGACACTACAAGGTGGGGAATTCTGTCGAAATTGGGTGATCTCTCCCCTTGCTCCTTTGCTTTTCGATTCGAAGCATGATAGTAGCATGTTAGAGGCGTTAGGTAATTATGATTATGATTGCCTGTGTAAATGGATACAGATGGAAAGTGCAACTGTTGGTTGCCAGTGATAGAGGATTAAATGGGCATGTGTAAAAGGACACAGATGAAAAGTGCAACTGCTGGTTGCCAAAGATATATGATAAAGATGCATGCTTAGAGGTAGATACTATTTTATAAATGAGATGAAAATAATTGCATGCATGAAAGTAATTAGCCATTGATGATTGTGATCATGTTAGGGTATAACCCTAGGAATCATGTGACATAAGGAAAGTGAACATGTTGGTAGTAAGACTAGGAGAAAACCTAGTTTCAGGGTTCACTGAGTGACATCAAAACTTAGGAGATTATCCTAGGATTGGACGAGTGGCATCGTCTTAGGTAATAACCTAAGGACACTGGATAGAGTGATCAACATAGAGTCAAGGACTCTAGGATGAGTATGACATCGAACTTAGGTAAAGAGAACCTAAGGTGATCTAGAGGAGTTAAACTCACAGACATAAATTAGAGTCAGTGTAACTCTAAGATAAAAGTGGATCAGGAAATTAGAGTCAGTGTAACTCTAAGTTAAAAGGGAAACGGGAAAATAGAGTTGAGTTAACTCTAGGATTCAGTGAGGAATCAGGAAAGTGGGACAGGATCCCAAAGTTAAAGAATCAAACAAATATAACCCTAGAGAGTCATAGGGTGTCTGGGCAAATGGACAATAACTTCAACCTCAATTGGAAGTTAAATAAAATGAAAGAGAAATGTTTAAAGAGTCCAGGAGACCCTCTAGTTACCCGTGAGGCAAGACCTAGGGTAAGGGATGAAAAACTTGGTTAATAAGCAAGACAAGAAAATCGCTCAAGATAGAGCTAAAACTTGGTTAATAAGCAAGACAAGCAAATTGCTTAAAGATAAAGAAAATGTAAATGGCACCTTCGAATTTGAGACTCGTCAAGCGGAGCAGGACTCCCTGGGCAGTGGCCCGTCGGACGAGGTACTTTCGAAAGGCTTCAAGTTAAAAGCAAGCTAAAAGTGGCCAAGAGCATAAAGAGAATGTAAATGGCGCCTTTGAATTTGAGACTCGTCAAGTGGAGCAGGACTCCCTGGGCAGTGACCCGTCGGACGAGGTACTTTCGGAAGGCTTAAAGTGAAAGCAAATAGCTAAATGCTCAAAGGAAAGAGTGATAGTAATTGCCAGTGGCAATGTGAGCGGAAGGCTCGAGTGAGAAAGAAAAGAAAAGCAAGTGCTTAAAAGTAAGAGTAAAGACAAATGCATAAAGTGCAGAAAAGGGCTGAGTGCCCAGAGGAAAAGAAATGAAAGATAAGAAAAGATAATAAAACGGGCGTCCTTCGAAGGTTGAAATGTGGTTCTGTGGGACGTAAAGGGCTTGCCCTCTCCCCAGGCGCACCTAGATTGGACGTAAAGGGCAGCCCCCTCTCCGATAGCTGGTGGCCCGAAGAACACATTTACTTCGTAGGACGGGGTAACACTCGCGGGTGTTATCGACAACCTTGGAATCTTATCTGATGGTAGCAGGACTACCGGGCTCGGGCCCGTTGGATAAGAGTTTCTGAGGGTTAACTTGAACTAAAGCACTAGAACTTAAAGAATAAAGAGAAATTAGAGTGGCCAAGGTGGCCGGGTTAGTTTAACCCTGTGTACAGCGGCATAGCGGCCGAGCTGGTGCTTAGTAGCCTAGTATGACTAGACAGAGTAGTGCTGGGACGATGAGTACACACAGATAGTGTAGTGATCATGTATATTGCATAGCCGCATTTTGATATTGAGGTTTTTAGTTTCCTAGCACTATTATTATTGCTTCCATTGGACCAAGTGGTGTAGGACACTTTTTCTCGGTGGTTGAACCCACTGGGAACTCTGTCAGGAGTTCTCACACCCCTTGGGTGCCCCCCTCCCCCACAGGTTCAGGTATGGATGCAGCGATCGCGACGGTTCAGAGGCAGACGGCGAGGTATACGTCAGGGGCAAGGGCCCAGCAGCATAGAGACCTAGAGGGTCTAGCAGAGGTATCCCATTTTTATATTTCTTGAGTGAACCTTGTATGGTGAGGAAATGATGTAAAAGAATTGTAATAACTTATTTGCAAGTTGAGAGATGTAAAATGTAATAAAGTTTATTATGGTTCATTCTTATCATGCTATCATATCGGCTTAAACTATTCGTTTATTGAATGAAAGTTTTAAATTAGTAGTGATCTTACTCTGATATTATATCTCATCATAAGCATTGTTTTGATTCGAGATGGATGTTACCGTTCCTTTCGGGTAGCGTGAGGTCGTGCCCGATTGGCGGGTCTGTCGGCGTGCCCGAACCGTACAAATTGTCGGTCCCGGGTCGTGACAGCTGTAGTACTATCCTTTGCAGGTTCAACGCTTCGCCTATGCGGGGTCTCCCGTATGGGTGGCAGATCTGTTGGCGATCCAAAGTCGCAGTTTCGACCCCGGAGCGTGACAGATTAGAGTGATATCAGAGCTTAGAATGTAGGTCATTGTGGACTTAGAAATTCTAGGCTTGCGGTTAGACTCTAGGATGACTACGTGAGAGTCGTGATTTATAGTGAGAGTCATGATTTATAGCGAGAGTCATGATTGAGTTTTATACCTCTTGTGTAGTATCCGTGCTTTTCGGTCACCGCCCTTGAACCTTGTTGGGATAGGTTTAGCCTTAGTAGCGTCCATTGTCAAGATCCTTAGCGAGTAGGGTGTTGGCGTTCGTTCTTAATTTTAGGAGATAGGGCTCGAGAAACGATGAACGGTGGTGCATCCGGATCCTAAATCCGACTCCCGGATATTCCGGAATAGAATTTTGAAGTTCGGGGTGTCTGTACCGCGCATCGGAATCCGTGCCGCTTAATTCGCATGCTTTTCGAGGCGATCGAGGGTAGGCTCGTGTTGGACCAGGGTTAGCAACTTTTGTTCGACGAGTGATAGAGCGGGATTTTGTTCCTACCTTGACCAAATTCTCCTCTTATCCTTTGTGTTACGCATGAGGTTAGGGTTTGGGGAGGGTTACGGTTTCTGATTGCATAAATAGCGACCTATGTTGAGCCCATGAGAGAAACCCTAGTAACCTAGCCGTCTGGAGAAAAGAAGTGGGAACCTCGTCATCTCTCAACCTAGCGTACCGGAGGCCGAGGGCGAGACGGGGAGCGTGTGAGGACCCGAATCCCCGCTTAAGGGTTACTGTTGGTTTAGTGGCTTCTGGGAGTGTTTGTGCGCGTGTCGGGCCCAAGAAATGGATTCAGGGTGGAAATAGGAGCAAGTTTGCTTAACCGGAGGCCTTTGGAAAATTTTAGAAGTAGAATTGGGCTAAACGGACATCGGATTTGGATTCAGCGAGCGAATACATTGAAAATGGACTATTTACTTGTATTTTCGGAGCCCGGACACGAAAACACGGATTTCAAGGTGTTGGTGCACTGTTCCGGCGGCCGGAGAGGCGTCGGCGGCGGTGGCTGGTGGCGGAGTGCGGCGGCGGGCGGAGGCGCAGCCGCTCGTGTTGGTTTTTATGGATCCACAAGGATCTAAATAGGTACTATCAAACAACTAGAGGGGGGGTGAATAGGTGTAATACTTATAAAACTCAATCTCAGTGCAAAATGAAAACCAATGCGGAAAATAAAAATAGCACACCGAGATATACGTGGAAACTCCAATCCAGGAGAAAAACCACGGGACCAACACGCAATAACAATCCACTAAGAATAGAAGAATAACAAGGTGATTACCGACTCCACGGACTCCAACCCCTCCTTCAGCTTCTTCGGATCTTGCGCTCGCCGAACACGCAATAACAATCCACCAAGAAAAGAAGAATAACAAGGTGATTACCGAATCCACGGACTCAACCCCTCCTTCAACTTCTTCGGACCTTGCGCTCCACCGATTGCACGTCCACTGCACACATTCGAATCCACGAACGCCACTCGAATCCACGAGCACACGTTTCGAATCCACGAAACGCCTTCAACACATCGAATCCACGATGCTACGTCGAATCCACGACGCAAACTTAGCCGATAGGAATATTAGCTTCGATGGTGATCCTTTGCTTAGATTCTCATTGAGGAACCGTAGAAGAAATCTCTAAGCAAAGACTAGATCAATTCGACAAAAGATAAATCTTGGAAGAACCGTCGAATTGACCTAAAAGAGGCGAAAGAGAAGAACGGTAAAAACCAGCCTCTAGGGTTGCTCTCGAGTGTTTAATTAATCAATCGGTAGTTTTTGAGAAACCCTAAATGTCTATTTATAGTTTAGAAACCTTTGGAAAGAGATAAGCATAAAAAACTGGCTTAACAGAAATTTTCCCGCACGACGATCCGGATCGGATTTACGGCGATCCTGATCGTCGTCTTTTTTCAGCAATTCCTGAAAAAACAAGGTTCGGGATCCGGATCGGAATTCTGATCCGGATCGGAATTCTGATCCGGATCGGTTCAGGATCAGAAATTCTGAAACATCCAATTTGTCCAGTTTTTGATTTTTAAGCAATGAAAACTTATCCAAGTGTTTCTAAACTACTCAAATGTATTCGGATCGCCAAAATTATTTAGTTAAACGTACCTGATCAATCCGAATCCATTTTCCTTAAGATTGATGTAATTGATCCACAATTCTTCTACTTCAATCTTCAAGACTCAAAACACTGAGTGTCAACTTGAGATCTTGTTGAATCTTCTCTAAGTCTTCGATTGCTGATTGACAATTTGATCACTTCAAGACTCCGACTCAACTCAACAACTTAACTACTCAACTCACGAAATATGCCAACACAAAAAGCCGTAACAATCTCCCCCTTTGGCAATTTCGTGACAAAACCCAAACATACATAAAACGCTCAAGACACTCATCTTAAACAAAAAAAAAACGAAACTCAATGTCATCACCAAAACATTGACTTTCTTTGCGTGAAAGATCCAATAAACAAAAATTACAATTGAACCAGTCTTAGAACAAACTCTATGACTTAGGACTTGGAGTCTTAAAGTGATGTAATTCCTGCAAAACAAAACTCTAAACAAAATCAAACGTTAGTGTTAGAAATTAAATGTAAATCCTACATTTGATTCGTCCTTTTGGTTCTTTTTGTTTTTCGGCTCCTTTTTCATCATCTCCCCCTATCTCGATGATCTCATCTCTGTCTCCCCCTATCTCGATGATCTCATCTCCCCCATTTCTCTTCTCCCCCTTTTTATCACAAATTGTCAAACAGTGAACATACTAGACAAAAGGAAATCACTAACAACATTAGTTCATAGAGAAAGAGAGATAAAAGCTCAGTTCCGGTATATAACAAAAACACAGATTGCGTACCGGTAGCCGAAAGCAAAAATCAAATAATTTCTTGAAAACAAATCCAGATTTTGAAATATTTGAATTACCGGTTTGTATTCCATCAAGAAAACAATTTAAGTGCTTGAAAATAATATGAGATCACATAGATGTCATTCAATCCAATTAATTATAAAAATTAAAAAGATTTACTCCAAAATGATGAAAAATAAAGGTAAAACATTATAAACCGTTTTTCATGTTATATTCATCAAACACAAGTCATCAAAAATAATCTTGAGATCCAAACTCTATCAAGATGTAACAGATTTACAAAGATGACTTACGGAGATTTCCAAGTGACATCAATCTTGAATTCTACCCTTTCAAATTGAGATAAACACTAAAATACCTAAGGGTGGCTCTTTGAGCATCTTTTAACTATCCCACCTTATACCAACCAGGAGATTGTTCAAAATACGAACTTTGAATTTAAATCTCCGAAAGCTTCAACTAAACAAAATTTCATAAATATTTTTCAAGCATCCATAACATGTGGTAGCTTCACACACAAACCGGACGACCGCGGTGGCAGCTCTTTCCAACATGTGGTGGTAGTTTTCACACTCCTTTCGGATGTAACTCTTTCCACATCTTTTGCAATTCATTTATTTACCCTTGTAAGAATGCAATCTCTTACGTGAAAGAATCAAATTCCAAATTTTAGTCTATCGGTTGTCTCACGTTTATCACAATGAATTCACACAACCGAGATAGATTAAGCATCTAAAAATCATACATGATTTCTAAAATTTGATGCTTATAATATCAAAAACTCCTATAATGAAGTATCTTCAAGATTATGATTATGGAGTAAAGTTGATAATCCATATAAAATTAATTTAGAGTGAATAACCGTGTAGCCCTTTTTTATTCAATGCACTTGTTCATTAAAAACCTTTTGTTAAAAAAACAAAACATAAAAACAAAGAGCATTGAAAACATGTAATGCAGAGATTAAGAAAAATATGAAAGGAAAACCAATCAAAGCATTACATACAGTCATAAGCTATTTAGAACTTAAGACAAGGAAAGATATCACCTTTCCGAATCCAAAATCGCCGGATCTTGGGTTGTCTTGATTCGTTGTGGCCCGGAGGTAATAGCTTTGACTGTTGGTCCACCTTAGGTCTTTGCCTCGCAATGATCCACTTGTATGATTGATGTTGTGGCTCGGACCTTTGGTGGGTTGAGTGAACTCCTTTGACTTGATGTATCTTTTGAGTCCGTTGAGTCCGCTCCGTAGATGAAGTTGCCGAAGAATTTTTCTTTCTCTTTTTCGGGCAATCCTTCACCAAATGTCCTTCAAGTCCACAAAGGTGACACGTTCTTCCTTTCAATTTGAATGTGGAACTTGAAGCATGCACAGTTTGATCCTTTTTAAAACCCAAACCAACCTTGCTTGTTTGACCTAATCCGGATATACAATCAAATTTCTTGGAACCGATTGAAAGCCTTTGTATGTCGGATTTAAGTTGATGAACTTGCTTGGTCAATGCTTGGTTGGTGACATGAATCTCCTCAAACTGTTTTTCTAGAAAACCAATCTTGTCCATATATGATTTAGCGTTTGTCTCCGATTGGTTTAGCTTTTCTTGGAGGATTTTATTGTTATCCAATAAACGTCCTTGTTCCTCCTCGAGATCATGAAGTTTTATCTTTAAAGCTTGATTCTCGTCTTGAACTTCAAGTCGTTGCTTCCTCAACTTCTTAATATGCTTGGCCATCTTCTTTGATTCCGTAAGAAGTTGTTGATATGCCTCAATGAGTTCTTCTTCGTCCGACTCCCCCTCACTTGATGACTCTCCATCGGATGTTGATGTTTCATGCAAAATCAAAGGAGTAGAGTTAGTGACTAAAGATGATAAACACAAATTAGAAGAGGGAATTTGAGAGGCATGAAAGGCAACGACTTTTTCCTCTTTACTTGAGGTCGATTCATTTGAAGTAGAATCGTCCCAAGTTTTCGCTTGCAAAGCCTTCTTTCTATATGATTTCGGAGAAGGACAATCCGTTGAAATATGGCCGTAGCCTTTGCATCTATAACATTGGATTTCCCCTTCGAATTCATCTTTTTCCTTAGAAGGTTTTGCAAGGCTTTTGAGGTTAGAGGATTTAGAACCCGATGATCCTTTAATTGGTTTCGTGGATGAAGATCCATCGGTTCGATTCTTCCAAAATTTCCGACGAAATTTCTTTACAATCCGCGCCAATTGTTCTTCAAAATCGGCAAAAGAGATTTCATCGTCGGAACTTGATTCGCTATCTTCTTCCTTTATTGATTTGAATGCAATACCTGTAAGCTTAGAAGAAGACTTGGAAGAAACTTGATTAGTAGGAAAAGTCATTTCATAAGTTTGCAAAGCACCTACTAATTCCTCTACACTCATCTCATCCGGATGACTAACGGTTTCAATGGCGGTAACTTTTGCCCTAAACCGTTCCGGAAGAGTCCAAAGTATCTTTCTTACAATTCTCGACTCCGGAATCTTTTCTCCTAAATTAGCACAAGTATTGATCACATCTTGAAGTCTGGTGTAATAATCTGTAAACAATTCATGCTCTTCCATATGAATAGAGTCAAATTGACTTGTAAGCATCTGGAGCCTTTGAATTTTTACAAGATTAGTACCCTCATGTGTAATTTTGAGAATATCCCAAATTTCCTTCGCGGTTTCACACGCGGAAATTCTTGTGAACTCAGTCGAGGAAAGAGAGTTAAATAGAGCGTTCATACCTTTCCCATTGTAAGAAGATCTTTCGAGTTCCTCTTTGGACCATCTAGAGCGAGGTTTTGGGGCAGTAGAATTTCCTACTTCCTCAACAGGATGCACCCAACCGTATTCCATGGATTGCCATACCCGCTCATCAATTGCGATGAGAAAAGCTCTCATCCGCACTTTCCAATAAGCATAATTAGTCCCATCAAAAAGAGGAGGTCTATAAATATTACCACTTTCACCTGACATGATAGATAAACCTAAAATCCGCTCTGATACCAATTGTTGGTTTTTATGGATCCACAAGGATCTAAATAGGTACTATCAAACAACTAGAGGGGGGGGGTGAATAGGTGTAATACTTATAAAACTCAATCTCAGTGCAAACTGAAAACCAATGTGGAAAATAAAAATAGCACACCGAGATATACGTGGAAACTACAATCCAGGAGAAAAACTGTTACGGAATTTGAGTTGGCGTAGTTTCGTGAAAGGTTCAAGTCTTGAAGATTGAAGGTGAAGAAAGTTGGATCATTTAACTCAATCTCAAGAAAGAAGAATTCAAAAGGATCAGGTATGTTTAACTAAAGATTATTGGTGATCCGAATACTTCTTGTAGTGTAGAAACACCTGGAAGAGTTTTTAATTGCATAAAAATCAAAAACTGGTGTTCGGACAGGTTCAGGATCCGGATCAGAGCCAGCGATCCGGATCCCGAAGGTTGTTGTTTCATACATTACTTCAATCCGGATCGCAGCATCTCACGATCCGGATCCCGAACGTTGAGTTTTCTGAAATGTATGAACGATCCGGATCAGGCATTCCGATCCGGATCTCGAACGTTTGTTTTCTGGAAACCGTCTTTATTGCTACTGCAATCCGGATCGCCCAAATCCGATCCGGATCGCCGTCCGTCAAAATTCCAGAAATGTTAGGTTTTTGATTCTTATCTCCTTCCAAATGTTTCTAACCTATAAATAGACCCTATGACTCTTTTTCTAGGGTTAATCCAAAAATCCAAATGAGGCCGAAAATGAAAATAGCCGTCATTTTCATATATCATTTTCATACGGCCTAAGATCCACATATAGAGAAGAAAGGAAATCATTAGAGAATACTCTATGTTTCTTCATCTATATTGATTAGTTTGATTCTAGGTTTTCATACTCACATCTTGAGTTGAATCAAACTAATGAATACTTAGATGGTATTTCCGATCTATCTTTGATCTAAGTATTTGGCGGATCATCACCACCCAAAAACAACGATTTCCCCAAAATCGGCGCGTGGATTCGCGTGTCCTTGTGGATTCAAGGTTCAACCGCTCTCGTGGATTCGGAGCGAGGCACGTTCGTGGATTCGAAGGGTGCTATTGGGTGCAGACCGTGGATTCGGTCGGACGTCGTGGATTCGACGTTGGACGCCGTGGATTCGGCGTTGGGCGCAGATCGTGGATTCGAGAAGCGTCGCGGAGCGAGCGGAGAAGATCCTCTAGGAGCGTATGGAAAAGGTTGAGTCGTAAGTGTGTACAGTAAATCACCTTGTACGTGTTTTAATTCTAGTGGATTTCTGCCGTGTTATCGGTCCCGTGGTTTTTTACTCCGGTGATGGAGTTTTCCACGTAAAAATCTTGCGTGTAATTTTTATTTCCGCATTGGGTTTTTACCGCAACGATTTTTGAGTGTTTATACGTTTACACCTATTCACCCCCCTCTAGGTGTTTCTTCCCCTATTTAGATCTACATTACATATAACCCAACAAGTGGTATCAGAGAGGGAATAGGGTTGTAAACAATGGTTGAAGGTGGAAACATCAATCGACCCCCTTTCTTTGATGGAACAAACTATGCGTACTGGAAAGTACGGATGAAAGCCTTTTTAATTTCCATCGACGAAAGGGTGTGGCAATCAATTGAATTAGGATGGTCTAATCCAACTGAAACTATCTCTGATGTTCGCACCTTAAAACCTAGGTCGAAATGGACCAAGGAAGAGTTAGATTCATCTTCTTACAATGGCAAGGGAATTAATGCTATTTTTAATGCCTTATCTCAAACTGAATTCTCTCGCGTCTCAGCATGTGAGACTGCGAAAGAAATCTGGGATGTTCTTCAGGTTACACATGAGGGAACTAACCTCGTGAAGATTCAGAAACTGCAAATGCTTACGAGCAAGTTTGACTCTATCTTGATGGCAGAAAATGAATCTTTCACGGACTACTATACACGATTGCAAGACATCGTAAACTCATGTGCTAACCTGGGAGAGAAGATTCCAGAATTTAAGATTGTAAGAAAGATCTTAAGAACTCTTCCTGAACGATTTCACCCGAAGGTTACAGCCATTGAAACTATTAAACACCCGGACGAAATGCGTGTAGAAGAATTAGTTGGTTCATTACAAACATATGAAATGACATTTACTACTAACAATTCTTCTGGAAAAGCATCCTCTTCTAAGTCTTCAGGTTATGCGTTGAAAACAACTAAGGAAGAAGACGCGGATACATCCTCCTCAGACGATGACGAGAATCTTTCTATGGAGGAATTTGAGAAGCAGCTCGCTCTCTTGACAAGGAAGTTTCGCCGCAACTTTCGAAGGGGTAATTCAAGTAAATCTCCATCCTTCGGAAAGTCGAACAAAGGCAAGGGTACTTCAAGTTACAAGTCAAGAAAGCAAGAGAACTTCTCAAAGGATAAGAAAAGTTCAGAGGGACAACTACAATGCTTCAAATGTCGAGGCTACGGCCACATTGCAACGGAGTGTCCCAACAAGTATCCGGCAAAGAAGAAGGCGATGCAAGTCGTCACTTGGGATGACAACTCAACGTCAAATGAGTCGTCTTCAAGTGATGAAGAAAAGAGCTCCACGACATTCCACGCGTCCATATCTTTTCCCTTCATGTGCTTCATGGCAAGTACATCCGAGTCATTGTCCAACTCCACTGTTGAAAAGATTGCAACGGACAACGAATCGGATGATTCGGAAGGTGAAGATTTTGCTTTAGCCTACCACAGACTTTTGAGGGATTCAAAGAAAGTGGCTAAGCAAAACAAGAGTTTGAGAGGGAGAGTGCATGATCTCGAAGTAGAAGCAAAAAGAGCAACTTCTCTCTCAAACGCTCTTGAAGTGGAAAGGGAAAATCTGATAAAAGTAAATGTTTCCCTTCAAGAGTCCAATGAGCTTTTTGAGAAGGAACATACAAAACTGGTGGATAAAGCGGATCACTTCTCAAAGCTCTACAACGAGGCTCGACAGGATAACCTGGAAATGACAAAGACCATTTTCCAACTCAAGGATGACTTGAAGCGATTCTCTTCAGGAAGGAGTAAGTTGGATAGGCTTCTTGGTCTTGGTCAAACAAATCGGTTCGGCCTCGGGTACACTCAAACTGGAAACAGTCCAAGTTCGAGTGGGACAGTTTTTGTGCCTCAGTCGGTATCTCCTCCTCCGACACCGGAATTCAAGACAAACAACGACAACAAACTTACTTCATCCTCTTTGGGATCGTCAAGATCTAAGGTATGTTTTCGTTGTGGTGTTTCAGGGCACATAAGAAGACATTGCAAGACGAGAGTCAAACGCGCACCTCAAACACCTCTTGCAATGACTACCACAAAGGTGATTCCTCGGAAATCAATTGCAAATCAATTGAAGGAAAAGAACCTTGGTAGTTTACCGCGCAAGACGACTTCATCAAGGAGCAGCAATCGTTTTAACAAGACGCCTTCACCTAGGCATATAACTTCACGACCATTACCGACGCACTCCAAAAAGGTTTGGGTGCGCAAAGGTGAAATTTTTCCTTGTCTTGTTACCAATGTTTCCTTGCATGCATATGATAGTTCGTCTTGGTATCTGGATAGCGGGTGTTCGCGTCACATGACCGGTGACAAAAATAGTTTTCAAAATCTTGAGAAAATCTTCGGAGGACTCGTTGTTTTCGGAGACGGTCGATCTTCCAAAATTGTTGGAAAAGGAACAGTAGCTATTCCAGATGGCCCGGTTCTAAATAATGTGTTATTTGTTGATGGCCTTAAGACTAACCTCATCAGCATAAGTCAACTTTGCGACAATGGTTTTTCAGTTAACTTTTCATCTGTTGAATGTGTTGTAACTGATAAGGACCATGTATTCTTTTTAAAAGGGGTTAGATCTGAAAACAATTGTTATGTTGTTCCTAATAAATTTTCTGAAAAATGTAACCTAGTTTCTTTGGATAATGAAACACTTTGGCAAGAAAGGCTAGGTCACTTAAATTTTAAGGAACTTGCTAGAATTTCAAACAAGGACGTGGTCAAGGGGGTTCCAAAACTTTTGCTTAAACAAAACGTTGTGTGTGGTGGTTGCCAAAAGGGAAAATAGTCTAGGACTGAACACAAGAACTTGAACCACGTAGGTACAAAACGGCCTTTGGAACTTTTGCACATGGATTTAATGGGGCCGACCCGTCAACCATCTTTGGGAGGTAAATGGTATATTTTCTTATTGGTTAATGATTTCTCTAGGTTTTCTTGGGTAGCATTTTTAAAAGAGAAAGCTGATACGTTTGATTCTTTTCATGAGATTTGCCATCGTATTATGATTGAAAGGAATGAAAAGATCATTCGTGTTAGGAGTGATAGAGGTGGAGAATTCATAAATTCCAAATTCATTGATTTTTGCACTTCCAACGGCATAAAACATGAATTCTCAGCACCCTATACACCTCAGCAAAATGGTGTTGTTGAGCGCAAAAACAGGGTTGTTCAAGAGATGGCGCGTGTGATGCTTCATAGCCGGAATTTATCGCTACATTTTTGGGCTGAAGCTGTGAACACCGCTGTCTATGTCATTAATCGAGTGTATTTGCGCCCAGGAACTTTAAATACACCATATGAGCTGTGGTTTAGTAGAAAACCGGATATCAAATACTTTCGTATCTTCGGGAGTCGATGTTACATTTTACGTGACCGTGAAAATCTTGGAAAGTTTGACTCTCGAAGTGACGAAGGGATCTTTTTGGGTTATTCTACAAATAGCAGAGCATATCGAGTATTTAACATCGAATCTAAAACGATTGTAGAATCTATAAATGTTAAAGTAGATGAAGCTTTTCACTTTGCATCTGAAAAATCTACCCTCGATATCTCTCTAGATGATGATCCTCCTGCCATTGCATCTCCTCATAATAATACTTCTAATATTAATGATGCATCTAATGGCTCTTCAAGTTTATCTGATGTGCAGGAATCATCTCATATACCTCCGAGTACTCCGTTTCAACAAACGCTACGAATCTCCAAGGATCATCCTGAATCAAACATCATTGGAGATCCACAAGAAGGAGTTAGAACTCGGAGGCAGTTGGTTTGTGGATTCGCTTGCTACGTATCTTTAATCGAACCAAAGAACATAGATGAAGCTCTTCAGGATGACTACTGGACTAAAGCAATGCAGGAAGAGCTCCATCAATTTGAGCGAAACAAAGTCTGGGAATTAACGAAGCCTCCAAAGCAACATAATGTGATAGGTACCAAATGGATTTTCAAGAACAAGAAAAATGAGGATGGTACTATCATCAGGAACAAGGCACGATTAGTTGCTCAAGGCTACTCTCAAGTAGAAGGTATAGACTTTGATGAAACTTTCGCCCCTGTAGCTAGACTCGAGTCCATTCGTATACTATTTGCTATTGCTTGTCATTTTAAAATCAAATTATTTCAAATGGACGTTAAGAGCGCGTTTCTAAATGGGTTTTTAAATGAGGAAGTTTATGTGGCTCAACCGAAAGGTTTTGTGGACCATAAACAACCTAACCATGTTTTTCGTTTGAAAAAGGCTCTTTACGGTCTGAAACAAGCACCGCGAGCATGGTACGAAAGGTTGACAAAGCACCTTTTGGAGAAGGGCTATACTCGAGGGGGAGCTGACAGGACTCTCTTTGTGAAGCATTATCAAAATAACTTCATTGTTGCACAAATCTATGTCGATGACATTGTTTTTGGAGCAACAAAGGATAATGATGCTTCTAAATTCGCGGAGACCATGGAAAGCGAATTTGAGATGTCCATGATGGGCGAATTGACTTATTTCCTTGGATTGCAAATTAAACAAAATGATGAAGGTATTCACTTGAGTCAATCCAAGTATGCAATGGAGTTGGTTAAAAAGTTTGATCTTGAAAATTCGAAGGATTTTCCGACTCCAATGGGGACTAGCCACAAGGGACTTGGAAGTGAATCACAAAGTGAGAATGTAGACGAGAAACTGTATCGAAGTATGATTGGAAGTCTACTTTACCTCACGGCTAGTCCCCCGGATATATCCTTTAGTGTTGGGATTTGCGCGAGATATCAATCAGCACCAAAGGAGGTTCACCTGAAAGCGGTGAAAAGGATCATCCGGTACATCAAAGGATCAATTAATTTCGGAATTTGGTATCCTATGGGAACAAGTTTGGATATTGTTGGATACTCAGATGCCGATTGGGCAGGATCAGTGGATGATCGGAAAAGCACGAGTGGTGCATGCTTCTATCTTGGCCATTGCCTTGTTGCATGGCACAGTAAAAAGCAGAATTGCATAGCATTCTCGACTGCCGAAGCGGAATACATTTCAGCTGGAAGTTGTTCAACTCAACTCATTTGGATGAAAAGCGTATTGAGCGACTTCCGGATTTCAGCATCTTCGGTAACAATTCTTTGTGACAACACAAGTGCAATTAACATTTCTAAAAACCCTGTGTTGCACTCTAGAACAAAACATATTGAACTTAGATATCATTTTCTTAGAGAGCTAGTTGAATCAAATACTCTTCAACTTTCATATATTTTAACTAAGGATCAATTAGCTGACATTCTAACAAAACCTTTGGATCAAAAACGTTTTATTCATTTGCGAAAAGCAATTGGAATGCTTTCCTTGAAATAAACTTCTTTTTGAAACCTTTGCTTAGGATAGGTTTTGTTTGTTTTTGTTTTGTTTTGTTCTTTATCTATGTTTGTACATAGGACATTAATTGAGCATAGATCATAATTGACTTTAATTGCATCTTTTCGCACATTTAGAAATTTATTATGCTTTTGCCATCATAATATTTCACTATTGCAATGATCATTTATGTTAATTAAATCATCTTCTAAGTGATCAAAGTCAATTTCTCTCTCAATGATCTCTTGGTATAGTCATTATCTTGTTTGACTGCTTAGTCGAGTATGAAATCGAGATCAATTTTTGGTTGAATACTTTATATCTTAAATAATTGATAGCCAATTGAGGGGGAGTCAAAGAAATGTAAAATGCTCAAAAGATGTGGAAAGAGTTACATCCCAATGAGGAGTGTGAAAACTACCACCACATGGAGGAAAGAGCTACCACCTCGGTCGTCCGAGTATTGTGTGCAGCTACCACATGTATACCAAGCATGGTTGTTCAATTTTTGATTAAGTAAAATGCATGTTGAAATACTTGACTCCGTCAAATTTCAAGGTTGGTATAAGGTGGGTTTTTAAAGAAAGATGCTCAAAGAGCCACTCTCTTCAACAGATTGTCTAGATATATTATCTACTATATTTGGGATTTCAAACATCTATTGATCTTTGTATTTCATTTTCTTTACTGAATTGATGATTTGATAAAGGCATTACTCATAAGATCAAGTTAGATGTAATTGAAGGTGTTCAACTTTAAGGGATTTAATTCTTGTAAATTCTCGTTTCATTTTTGGATATTATTGATAGATTTGGCATAATCTAATTCTTGTTGTATGAAACGATGATTTTTGTTTAAAGTTGATACACAATTGTGCTTACATACTTTTCCTGGTTTTTCTTGAATTTCTCTGAAATTTCTCTGAAGAAAAAGTTGGACCCGATCCGGATCGGGTAAGGTGATCCGGATCCCGAACGCAGGCTTCTTCCTGCGGCTGGCCGATCCGGATCGAAATCTCGATCCGATCCGGATCACGGCTAGGGTTTTAATAAGAACAAGACGGTTTTGATTTCTTTTACCTTAATCTTTTGTTCTTATTTCTCTAGAGCCTCTCTCTCTAGAAATATTGCACCTTGGAGCTTTCCAAACTCAAGTTCTTCGAATACAAGTAAGTTTTGTTGATCAAATCTCGGTTTTTCACCGTTCTTGTTTTTCCTCCTCAAAACGTGATGAATTTCTTGGATCGATTTCGTTTGTGGATGGTTTTTGATCAAATTTCTTTTGAAATAAGAACTCTGGGTAGATTAGTTTTGATTATATGCTAGGTATTCTCCTGATTAACGAATTTTTAGGCTTCGATTTCTAAAATTTCGGTTTTAGGGCATATAATAAGGATTTTCGAAAATCATGCAATTGACCTATTTTTAAAAGTCCTTTTGCAAAACTAATTTGATTCTTAGTCTCTCTACATGATTATGATGGTTTGGGTACAATTTTTTCAAATCTTTGAAAATTAATAATTTTTCATGTGTTCTTGAGTTGGTCTTCACAGGATACATTTTTCACTAGTAATCAAAATGGTGATCACTTGGATTATACTCCTACTTGCTGCCATGGTACATGTCAAGGACACTGTCAAGCCCAAGAAGGCCAAGAAGGCTAAGAAAGCGAAGAAAGCTAAAGATGATTCCGATACAGAATCTGAAACGGAATCAATTGACTGGGATAACATCGAAATCGAGGGAACTGTCCCCATTATCTCCAAAGGGAAAGCCCCTGCTGAAACCTCAAAGGCTCCGGCCACTGCAGCTGAAAAAGGGAAAGCGCCAATGGAACCAAGTCCAATTGGAACAAAAAGAAAAACCGGTGCGAGAAAACGAGGCAGTGCTCAAGGAATCTCCATCGAGCAACCAGTTGCTAGGCAGCCTCCTCTATAAGACTTCATCAGCTCCGAAAGAATCAAGGATTTTGAGAAGAGGGAATGCATTGGCGAGAGACATGTCAATGTCAAACCAATGAAGGAACGATCTGCAGTCTTTGGGACTTTGTTTGACCAAGTTGGTCTTGCTCAAATTTGCAACTTCCCTGAGACTACTGGGTACTGTCCACACTCAGTTCGAATGTTTTATCAGAACGCTGCAAGTCTGATTGATCACGAGGATGGACGTCGAGAATTTCACACTTTGGTTAAAAATATCAAAATCAAAGTCACACCCCAGCTGATTAGAGATGTGCTAGGTATGACAGCCAGAGCTGATGGACTCCATTACCTAAAAACTCAAAGCTTCAACGACAACTCCTGGAGAGTTGTAGTTAATGGAATATGTCTTCCAAATACTCGGTCGACCGGAAATTCTGTTTTCTCTAAAGAGCTTCGACCAGAGTATCGGTATATAAACTTCATTGTCTGCTACAACATTCTTCCCAACATGAATACGAAGGTTCTTCGATGGGACAGAATGTTATTCTTTTATCTTCTTGGAAACCCGGCCGCATTGATGGGAGCAAACTTGAATATTCCTTATCTCATTTGGTCAAGGATGGCGCGGTATGTGGAACACTCTCACCCCACGGAGAGACTACCATACCCAATGATAATCATGCGCATCCTCAAAAAGCTTAAAGTCGATACAAGCGCGAGCTCATACATGTACAGTTTGGGCACCATTAATGAGACAACAATTGTGAAGTCTCTCTCGACGAAGCCAGATGATCCCATAATACCTCTTCACCGCCAACGAGCACAACAACAACATGCAGCAACCTCTACACCAGCAGCACAACCAGCACCTCCATCAACGTCTGATGATGATGCGTCGGTTAGCTCAATCTTTAAGGAGCAACAGCGACTCTCAAACGAGCAAGAACGCATGGCTACTGATTTCGCTGAAATGAGAGAAGATATCAAAGAAGTCAAGAAGGAACAAGCCTCTATGAACAAACGGATCAAGAAAATGTTTCAGAAGCTTGGGTGTATCAGCTCCGACGACTCTGCATAAACTTTTGTTTCTAATCTTTCTTTTGCAGGTTTTTACGTTTTTGTTATTATTCAGCACTCACGTTTCTTTATTCTGATCTTTTTAACTCTCCTTGTGTTTTGTAATTTTGGCTTTGTTTGTGACAAAAAGGGGGAGAAAGTTTAGAGAGAACTTGAACAATGATTGAACAATGATTGATGTGAATGTGTGAACATCAAGGTAAGTATCACTTCAACTTTGACTTTGGTGAAAGGTAAGTATCACAACTTTGGTTTTTATCTTGTGATTTGTTGCATGTTCTTACTAACTATTCGACTAACTATTTGGACATGTATTATTACTAACAAGTTGTTTGATTACTAACAAAGCAAAGTTATGACATTTGGAATTTTATTGCTTAGAAGATATGTCAATGTTTGATTGTGATCTTTTACATATCTGCATTACTCAATGTCATGGTGAGCATAAACTCTATCTCTGTTAGGTTTTGAATGCTAAATATTCTTGAGGTATCTAACGATCTCTTTTTTTCAAGAATGATTTCTTTGTGCAGAGAGTACAGATGTCTAAGTCTAGAGTCTGTTTTAGGAGTTTATCTCATGTTTTTAAATTTTTTGGATCTCCATTGTAAATTTTTGTTGTATGGTGATAGCAACAAAAATATCTTTTTGAATTTTCTTTAGTGGATCTGTGTTTTGTCACGAAACCGCCAAAGGGGGAGATTGTTACGGAATTTGAGTTGGCGTAGTTTCGTGAAAGGTTCAAGTCTTGAAGATTGAAGGTGAAGAAAGTTGGATCATTTAACTCAACCTCAAGAAAGAAGAATTCAAAAGGATCAGGTATGTTTAACTAAAGATTATTGGTGATCCGAATACTTCTTGTAGTGTAGAAACACCTGGAAGAGTTTTTAATTGCATAAAAATCAAAAACTGGTGTTCGGACAGGTTCAGGATCCGGATCAGAGCCAGCGATCCGGATCCCGAAGGTTGTTGTTTCATACATTACTTCAATCCGGATCGTAGCATCTCACGATCCGGATCCCGAACGTTGAGTTTTCTGAAATGTATGAACGATCCGGATCAGGCATTCCGATCCGGATCCCGAACGTTTGTTTTCTGGAAACCGTCTTTATTGCTACTGCAATCCGGATCGCCCAAATCCGATCCGGATCGCCGTCCGTCAAAATTCCAGAAATGTTAGGTTTTTGATTCTTATCTCCTTCCAAATGTTTCTAACCTATAAATAGACCCTATGACTCTTTTTCTAGGGTTAATCTAAAAATCCAAATGAGGCCGAAAATGAAAATAGCCGTCATTTTCATATATCATTTTCATACGGCCTAAGATCCACATATAGAGAAGAAAGGAAATCATTAGAGAATACTCTATGTTTCTTCATCTATATTGATTAGTTTGATTCTAGGTTTTCATACTCACATCTTGAGTTGAATCAAACTAATGAATACTTAGATGGTATTTCCGATCTATCTTTGATCTAAGTATTCGGCGGTTCATCACCACCCAAAAACAACGATTTCCCCAAAATCGGCACGTGGATTCGCGTGTCCTTGTGGATTCAAGGTTCAACTGCTCTCGTGGATTCGGAGCGAGGCACGTTCGTGGATTCGAAGGGTGCTATTGGGTGCAGACCGTGGATTCGGTCGGACGTCGTGGATTCGACGTTGGACGCCGTGGATTCGGCGTTGGGCGCAGATCGTGGATTCGAGAAGCGTCGCGGAGCGAGCGGAGAAGATCCTCTAGGAGCGTATGGAAAAGGTTGAGTCGTAAGTGTGTACGGTAAATCACCTTGTACGTGTTTTAATTCTAGTGGATTTCTGCCGTGTTATCGGTCCCGTGGTTTTTTACTCCGGTGATGGAGTTTTCCACGTAAAAATCTTGCGTGTTATTTTTATTTCCGCATTGGGTTTTTACCGCAACGATTTTTGAGTGTTTATACGTTTACACCTATTCACCCCCCTCTAGGTGTTTCTTCCCCTATTTAGATCTACATTACATATAACCCAACAAAAACCACGGGACCAACACGCAATAACAATCCACTAAGAATAGAAGAATAACAAGGTGATTACCGACTCCACGGACTCCAACCCCTCCTTCAGCTTCTTCGGATCTTGCGCTCGCCGAACACGCAATAACAATCCACCAAGAAAAGAAGAATAACAAGGTGATTACCGAATCCACGGACTCAACCCCTCCTTCAACTTCTTCGGACCTTGCGCTCCACCGATTGCACGTCCACTGCACACGTTCGAATCCACGAACGCCACTCGAATCCACGAGCACACGTTTCGAATCCACGAAACGCCTTCAACACATCGAATCCACGATGCTACGTCGAATCCACGACGCAAGCTTAGCCGATAGGAATATTAGCTTCGATGGTGATCCTTTGCTTAGATTCTCATTGAGGAACCGTAGAAGAAATCTCTAAGCAAAGACTAGATCAATTCGACAAAAGATAGATCTTGGAAGAACCGTCGAATTGACCTAAAAGAGGCGAAAGAGAAGAACGGTAAAAACCAGCCTCTAGGGTTGCTCTCGAGTGTTTAATTAATCAATCGGTAGTTTTTCAGAAACCCTAAATGTCTATTTCTAGTTTAGAAACCTTTGGAAAGAGATAAGCATAAAAAACTGGCTTAACAGAAATTTTCCCGCACGACGATCCGGATCGGTTTTACGGCGATCCTGATCGTCGTCTTTTTTCAGCAATTCCTGAAAAAACAAGGTTCGGGATCCGGATCGGAATTCTGATCCGGATCGGTTCAGGATCAGAAATTCTGAAACATCCAATTTGTCCAGTTTTTGATTTTTAAGCAATGAAAACTTATCCAAGTGTTTCTAAACTACTCAAATGTATTCGGATCACCAAAATTATTTAGTTAAACGTACCTGATCAATCCGAATCCATTTTCCTTAAGATTGATGTAATTGATCCACAATTCTTCTACTTCAATCTTCAAGACTCAAAACACTGAGTGTCAACTTGAGATCTTGTTGAATCTTCTCTAAGTCTTCGATTGCTGATTGACAATTTGATCACTTCAAGACTTCGACTCAACTCAACAACTTAACTACTCAACTCACGAAATATGCCAACACAAAAAGCCGTAACAGCTCGGTCCACCGTGGGAGTGTCACGCCCCGGCGTCGAAACTGCGACCCGGGCTCGCCAACAGATCCGCCGCCCATACGAGAAGCCCCGTATAGACGAAGCGACTAACCTGCAAAAGAGCATCTATACTATACAGATATCAGAGCTGAAAGTAAACTGCTAGAAATAAAAACTATAAACAACACAAGTCCTCACCAAAAGTACATAAATCTCTCGAGCAATAAAATAAATACAACTCTATACCTCACTACAAAGTTCTCTCAACAGGAACTCTCAAAAGTAATAAGGGTACATCTACTCTCTGGACGACGATTGGTAGGGAACTATCTCGCGACTCCCTTACCTCGATCAGAAGAAGCAGCAACAGGAGCAGCAGGAACCGGAGTAGAAGTCCCTGTGGGAAAATACACCACGACGGGTGTGAGAACTACGTCCCAAGTAGTTCTCAGTGGGTGCCGCCAACAAGCCCGACGGTCTGCCCACTAAGTCTACTAGAGGCATAAAGTAACAATATAATACTGAAATGAAAGGGCTGGAAAAGTAACTCTACAGCTACTATGCCTCTATCTAGATGCTCAAGAAAAGGAACAGATGGAACATGATGCATCTACTAACACACACAGTAAACTCACCAAAATCTATACTGACTGCCTCAAAGGGTCCAGTCAAACCTGCGCCCACCTACTGCCGCACATCCTCATCAGGACGGGTCTACCGTAGGGTGTCCGTGACTGCCACTAACTGACACAGTCAGAGGGACGGCGTCGACAAGTCGCGATAGCAAGTAACAGGCCCAACTCCGGAGTGGCTCTCGAGGGGAGCGACCCCACCGAGGAAAGTATCCGCGTATCTCTGTCGAGCTCAAATATGGCTCATGCAGGCTATAGTCCAAACCACGATCAACAAGATCGACCAACAACACCAACTCTCAACCACAAGCTGGAAGTCACACAGCTGGGGCCACCGTCCACCAGACGGCTCCCACAACAGAACACTAAACTCTCCAGAAAGACCGACACCATAAGGGTTCGGAAACCCGATAGACCGGTGCTAAGAACCCTATCAAACAAGAACAGACTCTAGGCTCCGACTATCGAAGTTCCCGATCCCTTATAGTTCGGGAAAGCAATAATAACAGTACAACTCGCAGAAGACACCAACAGGGCCCGAAAGTCCCGGGAGACCTACACCTACAACCCTATCAAACAAGAACAGGTTCCAGGCTCGGCCCCCGTGGCTTTCGTCCCGACAGAGGAACGGCCCCTAGAACCCAGACCACTCGAATCCTTTCGAGTGGCGAGATTTACAGGAAAAAGGTGACATTTGTTATTGAAAACTAATTTGATCTGGAAGAAATCTATATTTAATGATTTTAGTTCTTTTTAGAAAAACAGTTAGAAAACAAGTGTTTTACCCAAACCCCGAAGGGCTGATGCCTTTGTCCAATCAAACAAGAACAGACTCCAGCGGCCCTTCGATGTTTGGAAGAAAACATTGGTAGACTAAAATCATGTGTATGTCGAAAAGGGTTCTGGGTTCTAGGTCCGGCTAACACTAGTAAACTACTGCCACTAACACAGTGGCGACGACCCAAACAGGGGAAAACAAGATCTCTCGGGTCCACCGTTTACCCCAAACGGTTTCCGAAACAGACAAGCGAACCACTACATCTACCAGACTCCACTCTGCTCCCAAGCACGAGTGCAAATGCATCCCACACTATAGAGAAGTCCCGACCGCTCGGCCCACTACCCGGGCGAGGATAACACTAAGTCCAGGAATGCGACATAAAGTGTGGATGTCTAAACATAAATAACCCTAGCCCAAGTGAGGGTTTTCTACTGGTCTGGTTACACATGCAACATATGACGGGGGTGCTAGGTCAGGTTCCAAGATAACGAATATTTAACATGATAGAAGGAAGTAAAAGATCACAAGATCAATAGATAATACTAGGAACAACAATTCCTACTTCTAGCATGCTACCCAAGTCCAATCCCTATCATGCATGATCCTATAACGATAGAATTAGAGCACAGTCCATAGATCTTGAAAGCAAAGCCACCCACCTGAAGACGCTAACTGTCCGGAGTCGTACAGCTGAGAAAACTAGGAAAATAACAACTCTAGGTCCAACAGGTCCAGCACAGTCCACAATCCCTCCTGGGTACAACATAAGGCTACAGTTATACTTTAAATCCAATAAAATCCAGGTTTTACAAATCTGCTGGGAATAGTCCACTTACTGTGAAATTTTCACCTGTAAAACGAACTCCAAAAATTTTGATAAAAATACCATAGCGATCCTCGCGTCGATAGCTTCAAAACGGGTACCTGCACGTCCAATTCCGAGCACCATAGGCCAAGTTACAAATTCCACAGTATCGGTGCGCACAATCCCAAAACCATTCAACTGTAAACTCTTGTACAGATAAAAGGAAAAGTGTATACCTTCGGGAAGGTCTCCAAAAATTCCAAGAAAAATCCACGATGATCCTCGCGTTGAGTAGATGAAAAAAAGTCTATAAGCACGTCTTGATCCGAGACTCGTGCGCGAAGATCTCCTCAAGAGAAGGTGCTGCCCTCACCAAAATCTCACAGCAAAAAGGGTCCCAGTGAGCACGAGAAAACTCCTCGAAAAACGCGAAATCTGAAAATGTGCGAGAAACCCAAAATCGTAGCCCCACCTGTTACGAATCTAGCAGCGAAGAAATCGCTCGAAAAGATCGTCGGAGTAGGTCGGGGGAGCTCGTACACCGAAGAGCGACGGAAGAAACACCGAAGAAAGAGCGTCGCGCCGCGCCAAGAAAAAGAGAATCTCGAAAAGCGTGCCCCCAAAAATCCCCAAACTTTGCAGATGGAAGCTTCACTGCGAGAGGAACAACTTTGGTGAAGAACTCCAGCCGGTTTGAAGCTCGGAAGTGCCAAAAAGTCGAAGGGGAAGGGAGCTCGGGCCTTTAAATAGGCAGCAGAAAAACAAATGGGATAATTCCCATTTAGTCCCAAGATTCGGGCGCACCCGAACTTTCGGGCGCCCGAATCCGGGCGCAAGGCCCAAATACTGTAGCCGCCCGGAAAATCCTGGGGCGGCCACGTCACCCGCACAGCAAACAGCTGTGCGGGGCGCGCCGGGAGCGGCCACGTGGCCCTCCCGGGGCCCGACGCGTGTCCCGCACAGCAAACAACTGTGCGGGGCGCGCGAGCTGCCGCCACGTGGCACCTACCCGGTCAAACCGGGTAGGTGGCGCCCGCCAGTGGCAGGGCGACACGTGGCCCTGCCACTGTCGCGGTCACACGTGCGGGCAGGCGCCGCACTGGCCGCCTGCCACGCACGCGCCCCGAGGCGCACGCCCGCGACCCGGTGCACCGCGCCTCGTGAGCCCGCGAGTAGCATGCCGACACGTGTCCCCTGCACCCGGTCCACGCACCTTACGTCGGTTCCGTGGACCGCGCCGCGTGCACCGACCAACCGGGGACTTCCACGCGTCCCCCGCCTGGTCCATGCACCGCCGCGCCACTCCCGTAGACCGCGCACCACGAGCCCGCCAATCAGGCGGCGCCACGTGTCCATGCGCCGGGTCCGTGCACCCAGCCGCGTCCCTCTGTGGACCGAGCGCTGCGGACCGGCCCAATCACAAGCCGCCACGTGGCACCCGGCGGTCCACGGCCCCTCCCATGCACCGAAATTCAGCGAAAACTTTCGGGGGTCCGTTTTTGGGCATCCGGACTCCAAATCAAACAAGCAAACAGCCATTTTCAAGCGTTTTTCCGCGCTGAATCCAAATCCAACCTCTGTTTGGCCCAAAACCATTCCGAAAATTTGGCAAATGCAGCCGAAGGCAAATCCAGCTGTGGATATCACACAGGGTCCATCTGTGGCATCCCTTTGATGCACTATGGACCAGATACACCAACACTAGGTGTTCTACACCACGGTTCATGGGAGAAGCTACACGGGGATCAGGGTCACCACAGGGAGCGTGCACCCGGGCGCGGGACGCGTGGCGGCTCCCGGTTGGCCGGCGCAGCAGGCGCGGTCCATAGGAGAAGCGCGAGTGTACGGTGGACCGCAGGGTGGACACGTGGCGTCTCTGGATTGGCTGGCTATTGTGCGCGCGGTCCATGCAGCGATGGCGGGCAGGTGACCGTACGGCGGGCAGGTTGGGGCAGTTGGGGCGACGTGGGGGCGCCACGTGGCGCCCCGCGGTTGGCCGGGTGCAGCCGCCCCACGCCCGCGTGTCGGGACACGCGGCGCTCCGCGAATTGCGGGCGCGCGTGCGCCGGGCGCGGGGAGTGTCGGGCGGACACGTGGCGGTTTCTAGACGATTCGGGCGCGCACAGTGTTGGGCCGGGCCCAACACTGTAGCCGCCCGAATCGACCGGGCGCCCGGAAATTGGGCCCAAAAGCCCAATTTTGGGATTTTTTTGGTTTTTTTGGGTTGAGCCTTTATATACCCCTCCTTCACTCCGAGTTTTGGGTTTCTCCCAAACTCCTCTGCCCTTGGACCCTTTAGCAAAGTTGGAGCTCATCTTATTGCGCATCTTTTGGAGGAGGCCCGAAATTTTTGGAAGCCGCGGCATCGACGACTTCGGCATCGTAGCACAGAGCGACGTTCTTTCATCGGAGGCCCGTTATCGTCGTATTTCGGTCTGAGAGGTCCATAGAGCTACTCTGGCAGTATTTTTGGACGATTTTTACGATGTTGGATTCAAAAGAGGTAGATCTACGATTTTTGTATTGTCCACTTTTCTCGGATTTGAGCTTTTATTGGAGTTTCTGGTACGTTTTTGACCCCCTTTTCTGCTGGTGGAGTTTTTGGACAGCAGCACCTTGTCAGATTTTTATCTCTGCATCTGGGCATCGGAATTTGAAGTTTAAGGGCTCTATTGACATCTACAGTTCGCGAGGATCACCTTTATATTTTTATTGGATTTTTTGGAGCATTCTTTACAGGTGAAAAATGCGCATCTTTGGGACTGTTCCAGCAGATTATTTCTACTTGGGTTTTTGGTTGAATAAAGTGTAACCTTGGACCTTTTGTTGTACCCAGGGGTGTTTCCGTGTGTTTTTGAACCCGTTGGTGTTGAGGAAAATTGGAGATTGTTGTTCTTGGGTATTTTCAGCTGTGGGACCTTGGACAGTTAGCACCTTCAGGTGGGTATTTCGCCTCCCAAAATCGATGGACTATCTACTAATTCTATGGATAGGGAACATACATGCCATGAGATAGTTGAGACTGCATGTTAGAGAGTGATGTTATCTTCCCAGTATTATTGTTGATTCATGTTTTCCCTGATCCTGCTTTAGTTTGATTAACTGCTATATTGGAACTTGACCTAGCACCCCGTCATATGTTGCATGTGTGGCCAGACCAGTAGAAAACTCCAACTTGGGCTAGGTTTATTTATGCTTTAGACATCCACACTTCTTATTCTATTCCTGGACATAGTGTTATACTCGCCCGGGTAGTGGGCCAAGTGGTCGGGATTCCTTTTAGTGTGGGATGCATGTTACACTCGTGCTTGGGAGCAGAGTGGAGTCTGGTAGATGTAGTTGGTCGTTTATCTGTGGCGGGAGCCGTTTGGGTAAACGGCGGTCCCGAGATGTCTTGTTTCCTTGTTTTATTTGTCGCCACTGTGTTAGTGGCAGTTGCATACCAGTGTTAGTAGGACCTAGGACCCAGACTATTTTTAGACACATGATTTCTATAAACTAATGTTTTTCTTCCAAATTTCGAGAGGTCGCCGGAGCCTGTTCTTGTTTGATTTGGGTGAAGGCAATAGCCCTTCGGGGTTTGGATAATAAAACTTATTTAAACGAATTTTCTTAAAAGAACTAAAAATCTATTAAATTGGGTTTCTCAGATTAAAATAGTTTTCAGTAATAGTTGTCATCTTTTTATTACAACTTCTTCACCCGAGAGAGTTTGGGTGATCTGGGTTCTAGGGGCCGTTCCTTTTCGGGACAAAAGCTACGGGGGTTGTGCCTGGAACCTGTTCTTGTTTGATAGGGTTATAGGTGTTGGTCTCCCGGAACTTTCGGACCCTGGTTGGTGTCTTCCGCATGTTGTACCGAGGTTATCGTGTTCCCGAACTGTAAGGGGGTCGGGAACCTCGATAGGCGGATCCTGGAGTCTGTTCTTGTTTGATTGGGGTTCTAGGCGCCGACCTATCGGGGTTTTCGAACCCTTATGGTGTCGGTCCTTTCTGTGTTATCTATGAGTTTGGTGTTCTATTGTGGGAGCTGTTGGGTTGACGGTGGTCCCGGCTGTGAGTATTTCCAGCCAGTGAGTTAGAGATGTGATGTCAGTTACTGTCGATCTTGTTGATCATGGATTTGTACTATAGCCTGCATGAGCCATATTGAGCTCGACAGAGATGCGCGGATACTTTCCTCGGTGGGGTCGCGCCCCTCGAGTGCCACTCCGGAGTTGGGCCTGTTACTTGCTATCGCAACTTGTCGACGCAGTCCCTCTGGCTGGGCCAGTTTTGGCAGTCACGGACACCCTACGGTAGACCCGTCCTTTTGTGGATGTGCGGCAGTAGGTGGGCGCAGGTTTGACTGGACCCTATGTGGCAGTCAGTGTAGATTGGGTGACTATACTTGAGAGTTAGTAGATGCATCATGTTTCCATCTGTTCCACTTCTTGAGCATTTAGATAGAGGCATAGTAGCTGTAGAGTTATTTTTCCAACTCTTTTCCTTTCAGTAGTGCATTTGTTACTTCATGCCTCTAGTAGACTTAGTGGGCAGACCGTCGGGCTTGGTGGCGGTACCCACTGAGAACTACTGTTGGTTGTAGTTCTCACACACGCTGGGGGTTTTCCCCTTTCTTTTTCCTCTCCTTATTTTTGCAGAGCCTTCTGCGGGAGTTTCTGTTCCTTCTGTGACTGATCGAGGTAAGGGAGTCGCGAGCTAGTTCCCTACCCGTCATCTGAGTATAGCTGTACCCCCTTTTATTTTGGAGCTCTTTGTACAGTCTGATGGACTTTTAGTGGCTAGTTACTGTTGAGAGTTGTATTTTGAGAGACTTATGTAGTGAGGTTCAGATTTGTACTTTTGGACAGTTGTATATTTTATTTTTCAGCAGTTTACTTTCAGCTCTGATATCTGTATAGCTTTAGTATCCTTTTTTTTGCAGGTTAGACGCTTCGTCTATACGGGGTTCACCGTATGGGCGGCGGATCTGTTAGCGAGCCCGGGTCGCAGTTTCGACCCCGGGGCGTGACAGAGCGGATCCGGAGCCTTGTACCTCGAGAGACGGGACCGGATCATCCTCGCGGAAACCTCGAGGTGAGCATCGCCTGTTTCACGGGGGTCTTCCCTTTTGTAGTTTTTGGGGTCGTGTCGACCTAGCCTCGACCTTTGCCGCCGCCGTTGCACCACCGTTGCCGTTGCTGCCGCCACCACCGCCGCGCCGCCGCGTGGACTCGCACCCGCGTGGGGCCGTGCCGCCGCCGCCGGTGTTGCGCCGCCCGTGTGGCTCTGTGCCACGCGAGGCGCCGCCGCTGCCGTCGCTGCCGCCGCCGTAGCCGCGCCGCCGCGTGGACTCGCACCCGCGCGGGGCCCTGCCGCAGCCGCCGCTGTTGCGCCGCCAGCGTGGCTCTGTGCCACGCGGGGCGCCGCTGCTGCCGTCGCTGCCGCCGCTGCCGCCACCGCCGTCGCGCCGCCGCGTGGACTCGCACCCACGCGGGGCCCTGCCGCAGCCGCCGCAGTTGCGGTCCCGCGGGGCTCTGTGCCACGCGGGGCGCTGCCGCAACAACGCGGGGCTGTGCCCGCGCGGGGCCCCGCCGCCGCTGTCGCGCGGCCGCGTGGACTCGCACCCGCGCGGGGCCCTGCCGCCGCCGCCGCAGTTGCCCCACCCGCGTGGCTCTGTGCCACGCGGGGCGCCGCCGCTGCCGTCACTGCCGC
Source organism: Tillandsia leiboldiana (assembly GCA_029204045.2). Lineage (NCBI taxonomy): Eukaryota > Viridiplantae > Streptophyta > Magnoliopsida > Poales > Bromeliaceae > Tillandsia > Tillandsia leiboldiana. Next base: position 15,138,263 of record CM055061.1, read on the forward strand.
AGCCGACGCCGCGCCGCCGTGTGGACTCGCACCCGCGCGGGGCCCTACCACCGCCGCCGCTGTTACGCCGCCAGCGTGGCTCTATGCCATGCGGTGCGCTGCTGCTGCCGCGCCGCGCCCGCGCGCGGCTGTGCCCGCGTGGGGCCCTGCCGCCGCTGCCGCTGTTGCGCCACCCGCGTGGCTTTGTGCCGCGCGGGGCACTGTCGTTGCCGCGCCGTGCCTGCGCGTGGCTTGTGCCCGCGCGGGGTCCTGCTGCCACCGCCGCTGTCGCGCCACCCGCGTGGCTCGGTTCCGCGCGGCGCGATGCCGCTGCCGCGCCGCGCCCGCGCGGGGCTTGTGCCCGCGCGAGGCCCTGCTGCCGCCGCCGGTGTCGCGCCACCCGCGTGGCTTTGTGCCGTGCGGGGCGCTGCCGTTGCCGCCCCGCGGGGCGCTGCCGTTGCCGCCCCGCGCCCGCGAGGGGCTGTGCCCGCGCAGGGCCCTGCCGCCGCTGCCGCGTCACCCGCGTGGCTCTGTGCCGCGCGGGGCGCTGCCGCTGCGGCGCCGCCCCCGCGCGGGGTTGTGCCCGCACGGGGCCCTGCCGCTGCCGCCGCTGTCGCGCCGCCCGCGTGGCCTTGTGCCGCGCGGGGCGCTGCCGCTGCCGCGCCGCGCCCACGTGGGGCCCTACCGCCGCCGCCGCCGCGCCGCCCGCGTGGCTTTGTGCCATGCGGGACCCTATCGCCGCCGCCGCTCGGCTCCTTTCGTCTTCCCGCCGTGTGCGTTATCTCGATTACCGCTTATTTACGGTTGACTTGTTCGTATGTGGCGTCTTCTCTACCTTGGTCTTAATGGTTGTTTTCTGGGGACTCCGTAGGTCGGGGTGTTGTTCGGGAGGGGGACTGTGAGTCAACTACAAGCGTTCCGACCAAGCACTGTTCAGGTGGGTGCTCTCCTCTGTCACTTCAGGAATGTGGTAAAAGAAATTATGTTTTAGCATGAATAAAGCAACACCTATTTTATAATCGTATCTAACCCCTGTTTTACATAAGCGTGTTTATTAATAATATCTCTAGCGACTGTGGGTCGCCCTGGTTTATGATACACACACTTATCACGTTATGAGCCCAAGGTTTTCTTGCACGCACATCGGCGGTTTGGCCACCGCAGTGGTGTATTTTTTCGAAAAGATGGCACGTTGGCCCGTGTACCCCACGACTAGCGATGATGGGGACCTCTCACGGCTGCTCAGGAACTGCACGAGCGCCGTGGAGGGGTATAAGCAAATCACGAGGGGCAGGTGCACATATTTTGGTGGTTACAGGGGCAGGTATACATGTCTGGTTCATTACAGGATACCGTGGCTTTCTTGGGAGGGGGTAAGCGCGGACACGCTGGTGGCTCGGTTTGCGTTGTTTTCAGTTCCTCTCGTTATCGCTTATATTTTGTTAAACCATGTTTAGGTTGCATCTTGGTAGTGTCACTGACTCCCTACTCTGTGACAGGTTAGTCGGGCGCCGGCATGGGACGGCTGTAAGGGCGGATTACGAGGACGTGTCGTCTGTTTAGTTTGCATGAGTGACTTGTGTTAGATTTTATTCGTGTTACCATCTTAGTTTCTGTTTCTGTGAGTGGATGTGACTGTGGCGTGATGTGGATGTGCAAATCACTGTGGTGACTCTGTTTGCTTGCTTACTCTGAAATTCCCGGCCTATTTTCAAACCAGGAAAAATGTTTGCGAAAATGATTTTTAAAACAACGAGTGTCGTGTAGGCACGGACTTGAAAACCCATGGATTTATCCTTTCTAAATATCGACGGCCGTGTTAAGTAGTTACCGTACTCTCTCTTACTTTTGTGATCGGTGACTGTGGTTAAGGTGCGAACGAGCGTACATGCTGGTTGGCATACCTGTCTAAGTTGGAACTGCCGTGCACGTGCAAAGGAGACTCCGCCCTTGGGGTCGAGGAATTTGCACGTGTGGCAGGTTTGGCACGCGCTGGGGGACCCTATAAAGAAAAATTTAATATCTCACATTTTCTGCTCAACCGAAAAACTCCCGGGGCGTGACAGATTAAATGGTATCAGAGAAGAATCACCTTAACCACAATGGCCAACATCCAACACCCACAGAGCACAATACCACTGACAGCAAGTAGTGAGTTAGTCGAGGATAGGTACGGAGAGCGCGGGTGTCTCAGGGAAGGATAGTAGGAGTCCGGTTCTAATCGCTAGTTACGATGTTAGCGTAGCTGAGTCTAAGGCTAATCTTTCGTTTCCTGTGTACACAGTTACAGGCCAGACGGAATCCTTTTCCCAGCGACGCAGGGATGGACGCGACAACAAACGTGGCACTTCGGCTAATGCGCCAGCAACTACGGGATGTGGCCGACCAGTTACAAATCCTCGCGGGACGCTTGTACGCCTTGGCGCAGGAAACCGCCGAGACTGATCGCATCCCTCCATCTGGAGGAGTCAGATCCCGCGCCACTCATGCCTTTCGGGATGGCCTAAGGGGTGACTCATGCCAAGTGGTACCGACATGGGGCATGCCCACCTTCCGGGAGGCAGTTGAACGAGCCCTGCGGGCGGAACAGGAACTGGCGGACCCTCGAGTTCGACGAGAGGACTGTGGGCCCAACCGGGGCCAGAAACGGCCCTCTCCGCGCCCCGAGAAGGACGTTGCTAAGGACAACCCCCCAGCCAGACGCTTAAAGGAGAAGCAGGAGGACAGGGACACGTCGGTAAGAGATCAGGGATCGGGAGGAGGACCTTGCGTGATCTGCGGGGGACCGCACAGAGTGACCGAGTGCGTCTGGAAGCAGGATCACTGCTATCGGTGCGGCAAACCAGGGCATCTCCGCTATCTTTGTCCTACGTCGACGGTAAGGGCCCCTCTCGCGCCACGACGACGGGAGAGGAACGCCACCCCCGTTCCGCAGAAGCCGCCGACCGTCGACCTTTCAGAAGATGACCCGGCGGAGGAAGACCCGTCCGAGGAGGACCCGATGGAGGATGCCGGAACCCTTCCGCAAAAGCCTCGATCCGCCGACTCGTCCGCGGACGACTGTAGGTGTCACGCCCCGGGGTCGAAACTGCGACCCGGGCACGCCAACAGATCCACGGCGTATACAAAACCCCGCATAGGCGAAGCGTCTAACCTGCAAAAGATAATACTAAAGATATACAAATATCAGAGCTGAAAAGAAAACTACTGTAAAACTAAAATCCAATCACTGTACAACTGAAAATAAAGATACAATATCCATCTCCCAAAAATGATCATATACAAAATCCTCTGATACAACACTCCAAACTCTACAGGGAGGTAAACAGAAATAATACATCAGTGTACAGGCTCTCAATACAAGTCAAATCCTTACAATACAATAGTCTCTCAAAAGTGGAAATAAAACTAATCTACTGACTGTACTGCAAATCTCCAGAAAGGGGGCACCGCTATACTCCAAAGACGGGTAGGGAACTAGCTCGCGACTCCCTCGCCTCAGTCTGTAGGATCAGCAACAGGAGCAACAGGAACTGGAGAAGGGGTCCCTGGGAAGAAAATACACCACAGCGGGTGTGAGAACTACATCCCACAGTAGTTCTCAGTGGGTACCACCACCAATCCCGACGGTCTGCCCACTAAGTCTACTAGAGGCATAAGATAACAGAAAACTGAAGAAAGGAAAGCTGAAAATAACTCTATAGCTACCATGCCTCTATCTACTATGCTCAAAGGGTGATACAGATGAAAATGATGCATCGACTCAAACCCAGTATACTCAATCAACCCAATCACAGTGACTGCCACATAGGGTCCAGTCAAACCTGCGCCCACCTACTGCCACACATCCACAAGAGGACGGGTCTACCGTAGGGTGTCCGTGACTGCCAAAACTGGCCCAGCCAAAGGGACTGCGTCGACAAGTCGCGATAGCAAAGTAATAGGCCCAACTCCGGAGTGGCACTCGAGGGGCGCGACCCCACCGAGAAAAGTATCAGCGCATCTCTGTCGAGCTCAATTTGGCTCATGCAGGCTATAGTCCAAATCCACGATCAACAAGATCGACAGTAATCAATATCACACCTCTAACTCACTGACTGGAAATACTCACAGCCGGGACCACCATCAACGTGAGGGCTCCCACAACAGAACACCAACTCACAGGTAATACAGGAAGGACCGATACCATAAGGGTTCGAAAATCCTGATAGGTTGGTGCCTAGAACCCCAATCAAACAAGAACAGAATCCAGGCTCCGCCTATCGAAGTTTTCGACCCCGTTACAGTTCGGGAACATGACAACCTCAGTATGACATGCGGAAGACACCAACCAGGCCCCGAAAGTTCCAAAGGACCAACACCTACAACCCTATCAAACAAGAACAGGTTCCAGGCACGGTCCCCGTAGCTTTCGTCTCGAAACAGAAACTGGAAAGACCCCTAGAACCCAAATCACCCAAACTCTCTCGGGTGACGAAGTTGTAATAAAAAGATGACAGTTATTACTGAAAGCTATTTTAATATGAGAAACCCAATTTAATATATTTTAGTTCTCTAATAAAAATTAGTTTGAATAAGTTTTATTTTCCAAACCCCGAAGGGCTATTGCTTTCACCCAAATCAAACAAGAACAGGCTCCGGCGACTCCTCGAAATTTGGAAGGAAAACATTAGTTTACAGAAATTATGTGTGTCTAAAAATAGTCTGGGTTCTAGGTCCTACTATCACTAGTATAATATTGCCACTAACACAGTGGCAACACAAAAAAAAACAGAGGAACAAGACAACCCGGGACCACCGTTCACCCAACGGTTCCCGCCACAGATAGACGACCAGCTACATCTACCAGACTCCACTCTGCCCCCAAGCACGAGTGTAACATGCATCCCACACTAAGAGAAATCCCGACCACTCGGCCCACTACCCGGGCGAGGATAACACTAGGTCCAGGAATAGAATACGAAGTGTGGATGTCTAGAGCATAAATAAATCTAACCCAAGTGAGGGTTTTCTACTAGTCTAGTTACACATGCAACATATGACGGGGTGCTAGGTCAAGTTCCAACAATAGTATTTAATTTAACTAAAGCAGGATCAGGGATCCATGAATCAACAGGATATCGACAATAATACAGGAAAGATGGCATCTCTCTCTCTAACATGCAATCTAATCCATCTCATGGCATGTATGTTCCCTATATAATAGAATTAGTAGATAGTCCATTATTTTTGGAGGCGAAGCAACCCACCTGCAACTTGACGATCCGCTGCCTGATTAGCTAAAATTTGGCGCGAGTAATCCTTATCCTCCCATGAGTTCGATGCCGCGAAAATCATCCAAATCTGCCTCACGGATTGGGCGCAATCACTGAAGCAATGCACGCTGCACAAACAATTTCAAGAATTTCAGCAAGTGCAACAAGGTTAAATAAAAAGTATGTGCAACCTCAAATACCTCAAAATGAAGTCTCCAATAGTAAAACAAAGATCTACTCTTTCATACAAATATTTTCAAGTCCTCAAAAATCCACCATTAATTTCCCTTAACATTCAAATGAAGCAAAAACCACAATGCTGTCCAAAAACTGCTAACATAAACTTGCTAGCATTTCCAAGCTTAATTAGGGGCTTTTCCAAAGGGATTTATCCACCGATCACAAAAAATAATTTTCTCACCTTGAAGTTAAGAAGAAGTCCCAACTTGAATTTCTGAAAAAGACTTTATATCCACAAAGTTATCTCCATTCCAAGGTGCATTGCTCAAATCAAAACTAAAACAGGGACTATAGTAAACCTTATAACAACACTTGGAATGATTATTAAAGTTACCTAACCAAACGTGCTCCAAATCTTGCAAGAGAGGTACCATTGGATTCCTTGTCGAGAGTAGATACGAATTGAGCTAAAGAACTCCAAATTTCATGCTCGGATGAAGGAGAAAACCCATAAACACTTTGAACTATCCACCAAGTTCCATCTGTACACGAGTGCAGCAAGGTGCTCCAAAGATCATGCATAAACCCTAATAAAAACTCAGATTTGGGGAAAATGATACATACCTAGATCTTCGAGTCCTGGCAATGTCCCCGCAAAAATCATCCAAACATTCCCATCCTACTGCCCAGAAAGGTCAAAACACTGAGGACTGTTCAGGATTCCAAACTGAAATAAAGGTTCCAAAAGATGGCCTTAAAACTCTGTAAAATCATGATATCTGAGGGAAGGGTTGAATACAAAAATTGTAGCCTTACCTCTTGTGAAAACGTAGAACTAAAAATGAGCTCAATATTCCAAGAAATGAGTCCAGGGAAATTTTCGCACTGAAACGCGACGGGAAGGTCCACCAACAGCAACAATGGTGGTGCTTGCTTCATGGAGAAGATGATGGTGATGAAGCCTCTTAGTTCATCTCTTTGCTGATGAAGATGAAGGAGGGTTGCAGATGAGTGTTTTGTAGAAGTCCCCAAAGTTGGAAGCTCCAAAAGTGGGAGAAGGAGGAGGTGGAAGAGCTTAAGTAGGAGGAAGAAGAAGAAAGAAGAAAAGAGAGAGAGGAGAGGGTACTATGCGGTGCACAGTACCGGGCCAGCCCAGCGCTCGGCCCAGCCCGCGCGCAGGCGGGGGCACGTGGCGCCCATCCGGGCGCCCCGCCCCCGGGCGGATGGCCAGGATGGGGTCACGCCCGACGCGGCGCCCGCCATTGGCGTGGTGCCGTGTGTCCCTTGCGCGGGGATGCGCAGTGCGGCGCGGCGCACGTGGGCGCGCTCTGCCCAACGCAGGCGTGCCACGTGGCCCGGGCCCGCCTCTCCTAAGTCGCCGCGTGGAAGCCCGAGCGGCCGCTGCGCCTGGTGCACGCGCACTCCCGTGGACTAGCCGCCTAAAATAGATCCAATAAGCTCCAGAAATGCCACTTTTTGCTGTTTTCGTGCGCTGAGTCCAATTCCGACCTCCAAAATTCCAAATAATGCAACCAAATAGCCGTTTTGATCATTTTTCCGCGCCGAATCCAAATACGGTGTCCGTTTTGTGCGAAATCACTTCTATTTTTCGACGAAACTCCCCATTAAGCAATCTTGATCCATTTCTCTCACTGAGTCCGTTTCTTGGGTCTGATTTGCACGCAACCAACACTATCCACTGAAATAGGCCTCCACAAGCTGTCGATCACACTGTAGAAGCCCTACAGAGATCCGGGTCACCACAGTAGGGGCTCTAGGACCAGAAGACGCTACGCCGTGCGCCACTGGCCCGCGGGCTGCGGTAGAGGCCCCCGCGACGGCCTGGCGGAGGACGCGCTGTAATGACACGACTTTTCTAGTATTATTTTATCCTCCTGCTAATAAAGTGTAAGTTAGAGGGAATTAAAATATCGGGCTGTTTAGAGTTGACTAACATGCGGTGCGGGTATTTTTCGGTGATAGAGCTCGAAAAACGATGAGCGACGGTGCAATCGGATCCAAAATCCGACTTACTGATCTCCCGGAATGGGGTTTCTAAGATCGCGGTGACTTAAGGTGTGCATCGAAATCCGTGTAAAATATCCGGCACGCTTTTTGAGGAATTTTGGATATTCCGTGTGATTAATTAATTAAGGAATTAATTAATCAATGACGTGAAATTAAATCTGGGAATTTATTCCCTATATTAATTAATTAGGAAATTAATTAATCGGTGACTAGGATTTAAAAAGGTGGGGTTTATCTCGTGGGATTAGATATTTATTGTTAGAAGATAAATATCCAAATATTCGGGACTTTTCCTTTTTACGTACGAATAATAAAAGGGAAATAAAAGAATAAAATAAAAGGGAAAATTAAATTAATAAGAGGATATTTAAACCCCGGTCACCGAAAAACGGAAAAAACCCTAATTTAAAATACCGCCTTCTCTAATCCTCCTTTTTCGTGCGTACCGAAAACCCAACGAAACCCTAGTTGGAAAAGAGAGAAAAGAAAAAGGAAACCCTAATCGGAGGAGAAAAGAAGGAAAGAAGGAGAAAGCGGAGGAACCCGATCGCCCTAATTGACGTCCGGAGACTGGAGAACGAGATCGTCGATGGGGAGCGGATCCGGATCTCCAACGCCGCGAGGACCAAGATCGGTTCTTTAATTCTGATAAATTAAGGTTAGTGATCATCGTTTCGTTGTCAAATTAATCGGGGGTTTTCCGTGTTCTTGTAAGGTCGTTTTAATTGGTACATCGATTGCGGATTTTCGTCGGGTTTTGATCCATGTTTTATTCTCGTTCTTGATCGAGGGTGATCGATGGTTTTTATCGAGTTTAATCGATGGTTTTTAATCGGTTTCTTTTTATCGAGCTTCCGATCGACGTTTTGGTTGTTCGTCGATCGTTGGTTTAGTCATTAGAATTATCGTGTATTTATTCGGGAATTTTTGGGGATGTTTCGTTGGAACATAGTGGGTTAACGGGAGGCCGCCGCCGCCGTTGTTAAACGGGAGGCCGCCGCCATCGTCACCATGGTCGCGGGGTCTTCGCCGGAGTCGCACGGGAGCGAAAACGGAGAAGAAAACCGCGAAATTAGGGTTTACTGTGCTTGTCCGTACAGCGCGGTCCACGGGTCCAGGCGTGCACCCGGTGCACGCCCGCAGCGTCGGAAGAACAAGACCCGGCGCACGGTTTCGCGCACCGGCCCGGCCCAAGGCGTGCGGTGCACGCCTCATGCGTGCACCCGGCGCATGCCGCACGGCCACCCGACGCGCAGACCCGGTGCACGCCTCGCGCGTGCACCGGCCCGGCCCAAGACGCGCGGTGCACGCCTCCTGCGTGCACCCGGCGCATGCCGCACGGCCGCCCGATGCGCAGACCCGGTCCACGGTTGCCCCTGTGCACCACCCGACAGCCCAAAGTTCGGTGGTTCCGTTTGGGTCCGTTTTTCCACCGTTTTGAGCGCCGTTTTCGCCGTTGGGATCACCATCTCCGTGATTTTCTTGGCATGGCCACCTGGGATCTTTTTGGTCACCGTTTCGCCATGTTGGGTGCTATTTTCGCCGATGCTCCGCGCCTCGACGAAATCGTCGGGGGCGCGCCGTCGGGTCTCTTTTCTCATCATTTTCGCCGCCGGGGTCTTCTTGGTCTAACCATTGACGTCCCGAGTGGGCTGCCGGTTGAGAATTGGGTTTTGCTGGTTTTCCGTTAGCGGTTTTGGGTTCCGACGGAGCTCGCGACGAAATAGTCGCGTTCCGATTGTTGTTAGTCGTTGACGTTACCGGTTTGATCTGAGTTTTTAGTTTTACTCGATGGTTTTGACTTGTTGGGTTTTTGACCGACGTTGCGGTCCCCTAGGCACGACGATTTCGGTTTTGCGGGTTTAACGTAACAGTGGTTGGGACCACTGGTTTTTACCTGATTAGGGTAAGGTGTTAATTTGTGCTCTTGGATATTTTAGTAGGCAGTGAGGAGTCCTGATTTGCTTAGGAGGGTCGCGGGCGCGGTCGTATATCTTCAACTAGGTGGGTACCCTTGCTATAAGTGCAACAAGTGCAGTAAGTGCATCTATCATCATAAAAAGGCTCGTTAAATTGTCTAACAAAGTAGATGGAATGTTAAATCTTTCGCTTAAATGTTTCTTTTCATTCTAACATGATAATTGTAGCGACTGCGGTCGCGGTGCTCAATACACGCCGACACCGGCAAATATTGGGGTGGGATGCTGCACGTACACAGGCGGATTGGCCTCCGCATGGGTGTACTTTTCCGGAGAAGTGGTCTTTTTGACCCGTGTGCCTCACAAAGGGGTTGGAGCCGTGAGGACCTCTTCACGACAGCTAAGGTGGCCGCACTAGCTCCGTGAAGGGGTTAAAAGCATCAATTGGGTTTGTGCACGAGGGGAGACTTCCGTCTCTTCGACAGGTACTCTGGGGTCGGTGCCCAGCTTAATTGGTTATTCTGGGGTTGGTGCCCAGCTTATTTATGCACAGGGTTTTAGCGAAAGGTTCCGGTGAAATTGGTTTGTTCTTAAATCCATGTTATCCTTAAGACATCTACTTTGTTTGTCACTGACTTTACCCACTCCGTGACAGGTTTGACTAGGTGTAGTAGTCGGGACGACGGTGAGGCAGCGATTAAAGAACATTAGCTGGATGAGGTTTATTCCATTATTTCTCGCTTGAGTTATCTCTTTCCCTTGTTATCTAAGTTTAAGTTCTGAATTGCTTGATTGTGGAATGTTGTGGATGTTGGATTGAGAGACGGTTTTGTGATGTGATTTTCATAATGTTCCTTGATGATTTATATGCGGCATGTTTTATACCGAACAAAAAGGGGTTTCGAAAATGTTTTCCAAAACCAAGTGTCGTGTGGGCACTGCTTTGAAAACCTGTGGATTTATCCTTTCCGAAACGATGTAGCCGCCTTACTATGAATGTGTAGACGTTTTTAAAGGAATGGGTGTCGAGTGGACACCGTTTACAAACTTGTAGGTTCCTCTTAATGCGATTAAATGTCTTTACACTCTCGTACTTGTTGACTGTGACTGTGTGGTTAAAGATTGTATGTTGATGTTGTAAATGAGACGCCGTGCATATACAAAGGAGACTCTGTCCGTGGGCAGGGCGAATTTGTGTATGTGGCGGTCTGACACGCACCGGGGACGAGGCTGATGCTTATTTATTAAGGAAAAAATTTATACACGCACATTTCCGCTTATCTTTACCTAAAAACCCCCGGGGGCGTGACACGCGCTATCTCGGAGGGGGTGACACCAGGTATTACCCTTTTAGTAGTCCGCTTTCTCTTTCTGTATCTCCCCTCCCTTCCCCTTCCTTCGTGTTTAGCTTTCCGCCCGCTACCGGAGCGTCCCGCCCTCGGCCCACCGCGCACCTTCTCGCCTTTACCCTGTAGTGTAGGAGTGGGAGGTCATGCCCTCGTTTTGTTTTAGGAGGGAGGGGTTCGCGTTAAGTTTCGGGGATGAAACTTCTTTTAAGGAGTGTGTGGTGTAGTATCCGTGCTTTTTGGTCACCGCCCTTGAACCTTATTGGGATAGATTTAGCCTTAGTAGCGTCCCTTGTCAAGATCCTTAGCGAGTAGGGTGTTGGCGTCCATTCTTAATTTTAGGAGATAGGACTCGAGAAACGATGAACGGTGGTGCGTCCGGATCCTAAATCCGACTCCCGGATCTTCCGGAATAGAATTTTGAAGTTCGGGGTGTCTGTATCGCGCATCAAAATCCGTGCCTCTTAATTCGCACGCTTTTTGAGGTGATCGAGGGTAGGCTCGTGTCGGACCAGGGTTAACAACTTTTGTTCGACGAGTGATAGAGCGGGATTTTATTCCTACCTTGACCTAATTCTCCTCTTATCCTTTGTGTTACGCACGAGGTTAGGGTTTGGGGAGGGTTACGGTTTCTGATTGCATAAATAGCGACCTGTGTTGAGCCCATGAGAGAAACCCTAGTAACCTAGCCGTTTGGAGAAAAGAAGTGGGAACCTCATCATCTCTCAACCTAGCGTACCAGAGGCCGAGGGCGAGACGGGGAGCGGATCCGGAGCCTTATACCTCAAGAGATGGGACCGGATCATCCTCGCGGAAACTTCAAGGTGAGCATCGCCTGTTTCTCGGGGGTCTTCCCTTTTGTAGTTTTTGGGGTCGTGTCGACCTAGCCTCGACCTTTGCCGCCGCCGTCGCACCGCCGCTGCCCTCGCTGCCGCCGCCGCGCCGCCGCGTGGACTTGCACCCGCGCGGGGCCCTGCCGCCACCGCCGCTGTTGCGCGGCTCGCGTGGCTCTGTGCCACGCGGGGCGCTGCCGCCGCCGCAGCTGCGCCGCCGCATGGACTCGCACCCGCTCGGGGCCCTGCCGCCGCCGCCGCCGCGCCGACGCGTGGACTCACACCCGCGCGGGGCCCTGCCGCAGCCATTGCAGTTGCGCCGCCCGCGTGGCTCTGTGCCACGCGGGGCGCAGCCGTTGTCGTCGCTGCCGCCGCCTGGCGGCGCCGCGTGGACTCGCACCCGCGCGGGGCCCTGCCGCCGCCGTCGCTGTTGCGCCCTCGCGTGGCTCTGTGCCATGCGGCGCGCTGCCGCTGCCGCGCCACGCCCGCTCGGGGCTGTGGCCGCGTGGGGCCCTGCCGCCGCTGCCGCGCCGCCTCGTGGACTCGCACCCGCGCGGGGCCCTGCCGCCGCCGCCGCTGTTGCGCCGCCCGCGTGGCTCTGTGCCGCGCGGGGCGCTGCCGCTGCAGCGCCGCGCCCGCGCGGGGCTGTGCCCGCGTGAGGCCCTGCTGCCGCCGCCGCTGTTGCGCCGCCCGCGTGGCTTTGTGCCGCACGGGGCGTTGCCGATGCCACGCCGCGCCCGCGCGGGGCATGTGCCCGCGCGGGGTCCTGCTGCCACCGCCATTGTCGCACCGCCCGCGTGGCTCTGTGCCACGCGGGGCGTTGCCACTGCCGCGCCGCGCCCGTGCGGGGCCCTGCCGCTGCCGTCGTTTCCGCACCGCCCACGTGGCTTTGTGCCATGCGGGGCCCTGTCGCCGCCGCCGCTCGGCTCCTTTCATCTTCCCACCGTGTGCGTTCGTGTCTCGATTACCGCTTATTTACGGTTGACTCGTTCGTATGTGGCGTCTTCGCTACCTTGGTCTTAATGGTTGTTTTCCTGGGATTCCGTAGGTCGGGTTGTTGTTCGGGAGGGGGACTGTGAGTCAACTACAGGCGTTCCGACCAAGCGTTGTTCAGGTGGGTGCTGTCCTCTGTCACTTCAGGAATGTGGTAAAAGAAATTATGTTTTAGCATGAATAAAGCAACACTTATTTTATAATCGTATCTAACCCCTGTTTTACATAAGCATGTTTATTAATAATATCTCTAGCGACTGTGGGTCGCCCTGGTTTATGATACACACACTTATCACGTTATGAGCCCAAGGTTTGCTTGCACGTACACCGACGGTTTGGCCACCGCACTGGTGTATTTTTCCGGAAAGATGGCACGTTGGCCCGTGTACCCCACGACTAGTGATGATGGGGACCTCTCACGGCTGCTCAGGGACCGCACGAGCGCCGTGGAGGGGTATAAGCAAATCACCTGAGGCAGGTGCACATATTTTGGTGGTTACAGGGGCAGGTATACATGTCTGGTTCATTACAGGGTACTGTCGCTTTCTTGGGAGGGGGTAAGCGCGGACATGCTGGTGGCTCGGTTTGCGTTGTTTTCAGTTCCTCTCGTTATCGCTAATATTTTATTAAACTACGTTTAGGTTGCATCTTGGTAGTGTCACTGACTCCCCACTCTGTGACAGGTTGGTCGGGCGCGGGCATGGGACGGCTGTGAGGGCGGATTACGAGGACGTGTCGTCTGTTTAGTTTGCATGAGTGACTTGTGTTGGATTTTATTCGTGTTACCATCTTAGTTTCTGTTTCTGTGAGTGGATGTGACTGTCGCGTGATGTGGATGTGCATATCACTGTGGTGACTATGTTTGCTTGCTTACTCTGAAATTCCCGGCCTATTTTCAAACCAGGAAAAATGTTTGCGAAAACGGTTTTTAAAACAACGAGTGTCGTGTAGGCACGGACTTGAAAACCCATGGATATCCTTTCTAAATATCGACGGCCGTGTTAAGTAGTTACCGTACTCTCTCTTACTTTTGTGATCGGTGACTGTGGTTAAGGTGTGAACGAGCGTACATGCGGATTGGTATACCTGTCTAAGTTGGAACTGCCGTGCACGTGCAAAGGAGACTCTGCCCTCGGGGTCGAGGAATTTGCACGTGTGGCAGGTCTGGCACGCACTGAGGGACCCTATAAAGAAAAATTTAATATCTCACGTTTTCTGCTCAACCGAAAAACCCCCGGCCGGGGCGTGACATCTTGTCACACCCCGGGGTCGAATCTGCGACCCGGGCTCGCCAACAGATCCGCCACCTATTCAAAACCCCGCATAAGCGAAACGTCCAACCTGCAAGAAAAGGGACTACAGCTAAATAGATATCAGAGCTATAAAATAAAACTGCTGTAAAACTAAAAACCAACCATCTGTACATCTGGAAATAATAATACAATATCCATCTCCCATAAGTGATAATCATACAACATCCTCAAATACAATAACCCGGAACTAATTGGGAGGTAAACCGAAATAATACATCAGTGTACAGGCTCTCAGTACAAGTCAGATCTGTTACGGAATTTGAGTTGGCGTAGTTTCGTGAAAGTTTCAAGTCCTGAAGATTGAAGGTGAAGAAAGTTGAATCATTTAACTCAATCTCAAGAAAGAAGAATTCAAAAGGATCAGGTATGTTTAACTAAAGAATTTGTGTGATCCGAATACTTCTTGTAGTGTAGAAACACTTGGAAGAATCTTTCATTGCATAAAAATCAAAAACTGGACTTGGGACATGTTCAGGATCCGGATCAGGCTGTTCGATCCGGATCCCGAAGGTGGTTCGTTCATACATCGTCGCAATCCGGATCGTAGTCTCTTGATCCGGATCCCGAACGTTGAGTTTACCATCTACCTTGAACGATCCGGATCTTGCTTCGCAATCCGGATCCCGAACGTTGATGTTTGGTGAACTGTATGAACGATCCGGATCGTAGTTACATGATCCGGATCCCGAACCTTCGTTTTTCTGGAATTGGCTGTTTCGTTATGACGATCCGGATCTCAGTTATCTCGATCCGGATCGCCGTCCGTAAAATTCCAGAAATGGTTGGTTTTTGATTCTTATCTCCTTCCTAGGGTTTCTAACCTATAAATAGACCCTATGTCTTTCTTTCTAGGGTCAATCCACATAGCCGTCATTTTCATATATCATCTTATACGGCTATAGATCCACATATAGAGAAGAAAGGAAATCATTAGAGAATACTCTATGTTTCTTCATCTATATTGATTAGTTTGATTCTAGGTTTTCATACTCACATCCTGAGTTGAATCAAACTAATGAATACTTAGATGGTATTTCCGATCTATCTTTGATCTAAGTATTCGGCGGATCATCACCACCCAAAAACAACGATTACCCCAAAATCGGCGCGTGGATTCGCGTGTCCTTGTGGATTCAAGGTTCATTCGCTCTCGTGGATTCGGAGCGAGGCACGTTCGTGGATTCGAAGGGTGCTATTGGGTGAAGACCGTGGATTCGGTCGGACGTCGTGGATTCGACGTTGGACGCCGTGGATTCGGCGTTGGGCGCAGATCGTGGATTCGAGAAGCGTCTGGAGCGAGCGGAGAAGATCCTCTAGGAGCGTATGGAAAAGGTTGAGTCGTAAGTGTGTACGGTAAATCACCTTGTACGTGTTTTAATTCTAGTGGATTTCTGCCGTGTTATCGGTCCGTGGTTTTTTACTCCGGTGATGGAGTTTTCCACGTAAAAATCTTGCGAGTTATTTTCATTTCCGCATTGGGTTTTTATCGCAACGATTTTTGAGTGTTTATACGTTTACACCTATTCACCCCCCTCTAGGTGTTTCTTCCCCTATTTAGATCCGTATTATATACGACCCAACAAGTGGTATCAGAGCGGGAATAGGGTTGTGAACAATGGTTGAAGGTGGAAACATCAATCGACCCCCTTTCTTTGATGGAACAAATTATGCGTACTGGAAAGTACGGATGAAAGCCTTTTTATCTTCCATCGACGAAAGGGTGTGGCATTCAATTGAATCAGGATGGACTAATCCAACTGAACTTATCTCTGATGTTCACACCTTAAAACCTAGGTCGAAATGGACCAAGGAAGAGTTTGAGTTATCTTCTTACAATGGCAAGGGAATTAATGCTATTTTTAATGCCTTATCTCAAACTGAATTCTCTCGCGTCTCGGCATGTGAGACTGCGAAAGAAATCTGGGATGTTCTCCAGGTTACACATGAGGGAACTAACCTCGTGAAGATTCAGAAACTGCAGATGCTTACGAGCAAGTTTGACTCTATTTTGATGGCAGAAAATGAATCTTTCACGGACTACTATACACGATTGCAAGACATCGTAAACTCATGTGCTAATCTGGGAGAGAAGATTCCAGAATTTAAGATTGTAAGAAAAATCTTAAGAACTCTTCCTGAACGATTTCGCCCAAAGGTTACTGCCATTGAAACTATTAAACACCCGGACGAAATACGTGTAGAAGAATTAGTTGGTTCATTACAAACATATGAAATGACTTTTAATACTAACAACTCTTCTGGAAAAGCATCCACTTCTAAGTCTTCAGGTTATGCGTTGAAAACAACTAAGGAAGAAGACGCGGATACATCCTCCTCGGACAATGACGAGAACCTTTCTATGGAGGAATTTGAGAAGCAGCTCGCTCTCTTGACAAGGAATTTTCGCCGCAACTTTCGAAGGGGTAATTCAAGCAAATCTCCATCCTTCAGAAAGTGGAACAAAGGCAAGGGGACTCCAAGTCACAAGTCAAGAAAGCAGGAGAACTTCTCAAAGGATAAGAAAAGTTCAGAAGGACAACTGCAATGCTTCAAATGTCGAGGCTACGGCCACATTGCAACGGAGTGTCCTAACAAGTATCCGGCAAAGAAGAAGGCGATGCAAGTCGTCACTTGGGATGACAACTCAACGTCAAATGAGTCGTCTTCAAGTGATGAAGAAAAGAGCTCCACGGCATTCCACGCGTCCACATCTTCACCATTCATGTGCTTTATGGCAAGTACGTCTGAATCATTGTCCAACTCCACTGTTGAAAAGAATGCAATGGACAATGAATCGGATGATTCGGAAGGTGAAGAGTTTGCTCTAGCCTACCACAGACTTTTGAGGGACTCAAAGAAAGTGGCTAAGCAAAACAAGAGTTTGAGAGGGAGATTGCATGATCTCGAAGAAGAAGCAAAAAGAGCGACTTCTCTCTCAAACGCTCTTGAAGTGGAAAGGGAAAACCTGATAAAAGAAAATGCTTCCCTTCAAGAGTCCAATGAGCAACTTGAAAAGGAACATACAAATCTGGTGGATAACGCGAATCACTTTTCAAAGCTCTACAACGAGGCTCGACAGGATAACCTGGAAATGACAAAGACCATTTTCCAACTCAAGAATGACTTACAGCGATTCTCTTCAGGAAGGAGTAAGTTGGATAGACTTCTTGGTCTTGGTCAATCAAATAGGTTCGGCCTCGGATACACTCAAACTGGAAACAGTCCAAGTTCGAGTGAGACAGTCTTTGTGCCTCAGTCGGTATCTCCTCCTCCGACATCGGAATTCAAGACAAACAACGACAACAAACCTACCTCATCCTCTTCGGAATCGTCAAGCTCAAAGGTATGTTTTCGTTGTAATTTTGCAGGGCACATCGAAAGAAATTGCGAGATTGGAGCTCAAAGAACAAATCAACCACATCTTGCAATTGCTACCAATAAGCTCACTTCCCGGAATTCAAGGAAGGATTTTTCAAAAGGAAAGAACATTGGTAGCACCTCAAACAAGACGATGACAAAAGAAAAAGATCAATCATACAAGACGTCGTCTTCAAGGAGAATCTCTCAACCTTTACCAACATACTCCAAAACTCAAAAGGTTTGGGTATGCAAAGGTGAAACCCCTCCCTGTCCTTAATCGTTCTACGATTAAATCTTGTATAGTTTGTGTAGATTATTTTCTTTTCTTCTTTTTCTTTTGGCCGACCCGTCAACCATCTTTGGGAGGTAAATGGTACATCTTTTTATTGGTTGATGATTTCTCTCGGTTTTCTTGGGTAGCATTTTTGAGAGAGAAAGCTGATACGTTTGACTCTTTTCATGAGATTTGCCATCGTATTATGATTGAAAAGAATGAAAAGATCATTCGTGTTAGAAGTGATAGGGGTGGAGAATTCATAAATTCAAAATTCATTGACTTTTGTACTTCAAATGGCATTAAACATGAATTCTCGGCACCCTATACACCTCAGCAGAATGGTGTTGTTGAGCGCAAAAACAGGGTTGTTCAAGAGATGGCGCGTGTGATGCTTCATAGCCGGAAATTACCGCTACATTTTTGGGCTGAAGCTGTGAACACCGCTGTCTATGTCATTAACAGAGTGTATTTGCGCCCAGGAACCTTGAATACACCATATGAGCTGTGGTTTAGTAGAAAACCGGATATCAAGTACTTTCGTATCTTCGGGAGTCGATGTTACATCTTACGTGACCGTGAAAATCTTGGAAAGTTCGACTCTCGAAGTGAAGAAGGGATCTTTTTGGGTTATTCTACGAATAGCAGAGCATATCGAGTATTTAACATTGAATCTAAGACGATCGTAGAATCTATAAATGTTAAAGTAGATGAAGCTTCTCATTTTGAATCTGAAAAATCTACCCTCGATATCTCTCTAGATGATGATTCTCCTGCCAGTGCATCTTCTCATAATAATACTTCCAATATTAATGATGCATCTAATGGTTCTTCTAGTTTATCTGATGTGCAGGAATCATCTCGTGTACCTCCGAGTACTCCGTTTCAACAAACGCTACGAATCTCCAAGGATCATCCGGAATCGAACATTATTGGAGATCCACAAGAAGGAGTTAGAACTCGAAGGCAGTTGGTTTGCGGATTTGCTTGCTACGTATCTTTAATCGAACCAAAGACAATAGATGAAGCTCTTCAGGATGACTACTGGATTAAAGCAATGCAGGAAGAGCTCCATCAATTTGAGCGAAACAAAGTCTGGGAATTAACGAAGCCTCCAAAGCAACATAATGTGATAGGTACCAAATGGATCTTCAAGAACAAGAAAGATGAAGATGGTACTATCATCAGGAACAAGGCACGACTAGTTGCTCAAGGCTACTCTCAAGTAGAAGGTATAGACTTTGACGAAACTTTCGCCCCTGTAGCTAGACTCGAGTCCATTCGTATATTGTTTGCTATTGCTTGTCATTTTAAAATCAAATTATTTCAAATGGACGTCAAGAGCGCATTTCTAAATGGGTTTTTAAATGAGGAAGTTTATGTAGCTCAACCGAAAGGTTTTGTAGATCATAAACAACCTAACCATGTTTTTCGTTTGAAAAAGGCTCTTTACGGTCTGAAACAAGCACCGCGAGCATGGTACGAAAGGTTAACAAAGCACCTTTTGGAGAAGGGCTATACTCGAGGGGGAGCTGACAGGACTCTCTTTGTGAAGCATTATCAAAATAATTTCATTGTAGCACAAATCTATGTCGATGACATTGTATTTGGTGCAACAAAAGATAATGATGCTTCTAAATTCGCGGAGACCATGGAAAGCGAATTTGAGATGTCCATGATGGGCGAACTGTCTTATTTCCTTGGATTGCAAATTAAACAAAATGATGAAGGTATTCACTTGAGTCAATCCAAGTATGCAATGGAGTTGGTCAAAAAGTTTGATCTAGAAAATTGTAAAGATTTTCCAACTCCAATGGGAACTAGCCACAAGGGACTTGGAAGTGAATCACATAGTGAGAATGTAGACGAGAAACTGTATAGAAGTATGATTGGAAGTCTACTTTACCTCACGGCTAGTCGCCCGGATATATCCTTTAGTGTTGGGATTTGCGCGAGATATCAATCAGCACCAAAGGAGGTTCACCTGAAAGCGGTGAAACGGATCATCCGGTATATCAAAGGATCAATTAATTTCGGAATTTGGTATCCTATGGGAACAAGTTTGGATATTGTTGGATACTCAGATGCCGATTGGGCAGGATCAGTGGATGATCGGAAAAGCACGAGTGGTGCATGCTTCTATCTTGGCCATTGCCTTGTTGCATGGCACAGTAAAAGCAGAATTGCATAGCACTCTCGACTGCCGAAGCGGAATACATTTCAGCTGGAAGTTGCTCAACTCAACTCATTTGGATGAAAAGCGTATTGAGTGACTTCCGCATTTCAGCATCTTCGGTAACAATTCTTTGTGACAACACAAGTGCAATTAACATTTCTAAAACCCTGTGTTGCACTCTAGAACAAAACATATTGAACTTAGATATCATTTTCTTAGAGAGCTAGTTGAATCAATACTCTTCAACTTTCATATATTTCAACTGAGGATCAATTAGCTGACATTTTAACAAAACCTTTGGATCAAAACGTTTATTTACGAAAAGCAATTGGGATGCTTTCCTTGAAATAATCTTCTTTTTGAAATCTTTGCTTAGGATAGGTTTTGTATTTGTTTTTGTTTTGTTCTTTATCTATGTTTGTACATAGGACATTAATTGAGCATAGATCATAATTGACTTTAATTGCATCTTTTCGCACATTTAGAAATTTATTATGCTTTTGCCATCATAATATTTCACTGTTGCAATGATCATTTATGTTAATTAAATCATCTTCTAAAGTGATCAAAGTCAATTTTCTCTCTCTCAATGATCTCTTGGTATAGTCATTATCTTATTTGACTGTTTAGTCGAGTATGAAATCGAGATCAATTTTGGTTGAATACTTTATATCTTAAATAATTGATAGCCAATTGAGGGGGAGTCAAAGATAATGAAAAATGCTCAAAAGATGTGGAAAGAGTTACATCCCAATGAGGAGTGTGAAAACTACCACCACATGGAGGAAAGAGCTACCACCTCGGTCGTCCGAGTATTGTGTGCAGCTACCACATGTATACCAAGCATGGTTGTTCAAATTTTTGATTAAGTAAAATGCATGTTGAATACTTGACTCTGTCAAATTTCAAGGTTGGTATAAGGTGGGATTTTTAAAGAAGATGCTCAAAGAGCCACTCTCTTCAACAGATTGTCTAGAAATATTATCTACCATATTTGGGATTTCAAACATCTATTGATCTTTGTATTTCATTTTCTTTACTGAATTGATGATTTGATAAAGGCATTACACATAAGATCAAGTTAGATGTGATTGAAGGTGTTCAACTTTAAGGGATTTAATTTTTGTAAATTTTCGTTTCATTTTTGGATATTATTGATAGATTTGGCATAATCTAATTCTTGTTGTATGAAACGATGATTTTTGTTTAAAGTTGATACACATTTGTGCTTACAATCTTTTTCTGGATCTTCCTGAATTTCTCTGAAATTTTCTAAAGAAAAAGTTGGGGCCGATCCGGATCGGGTTAGATGATCCGGATCCCGAACGCAGAAATTCTTCTGCGGGCTGACGATCCGGATTGCATCTGCCGATCCGGATCCCGAACGCAGTTTCTCACTGCGGGTAGCCGATCCGGATCGCAGTCATGAACTGATCGGATCGTGGCTAGGTTTTATAAGGAACGAAAGGGGTTTTTGATTTCTGTACTCCAATCTTTTGTTCCGAAGTTTCCAGAGCGCTTCTCTCTAGATTTCATCCTCCTTGAAAGCTTTCTAACTCAAGTTCTTCTGTTCCAAGTAAGTTTTATTGATCAAATCTCGGTTTTTTCACCGTTTTTCTCTTTTCCTCCTCAACGTACGAAATTCTTGGATTGATTTTGTTTGTGGATGGTTTTTGATCAAATTTCTTTTGAAATAAGAACTCTGGGTTGTTTAGTTTTGATTATATGCTAGGTTTCTCCTGATTAACGGATTTTTAGGCTTCGATTTCTAAAATTTCGGTTTTAGGGCATATAATAAGGATTTTTGAAATTCATGCAATTGATCTATTTTTAAAAGTCCTTTTGCAAAACTAATTTGATTCTTAGTCTCTCTACATGATTATGATTCTTTGGATACAATTTTTTCAATTTTTGAAAACTAAGAATTTTTGTGTTCTTGAGTTGGTCTACTCAGGATTCTTTTTCTCAAGAAACCATCAGCAATGGTGATCACTTGGATTGTTTTTTCTACTTGCGGCTATGGTTCATACGAGAGACACCGTCAAGCCCAAGAGGGCTAAGAAGGCTAAGAAAGTGAAGAAGGCTAAAGATGATTCCGATACAGAATCTGAAACGGAATCAATTGATTGGGATGAACTGCAAGTTGAAGCAACGACTGTTCCGACTGCTTCAAAGGGAAGAGCACCTGCAGAAACATCGAAGGCTCCGCCTACTGCTGCTGAAAAAGGGAAAGCTCCAATGGAAGAAACTTCTGGGAAGACAAGAAGAAAAAGTGTTGCTCGCAAGAGAGGAAGTGCTCGAGGAATCACCATTGAGCAACCAGCTGCTGACCAAGCACCTGCACAAGACTTTGTCAGCTCGGCTAGAATAAAGGATTTTGAAAACAGAGAATGCATTGGAGAAAGGCATGTTGATGTAAAAGCCTTAACGCAACGTTCTCAGACGTTCAGGACTTTGTTTGACCAGAGAGATCTTGCTCCCATTTGCGATTTCCGGAGACCACTGGGTATTGTCTTCACTCAGTGAGGATGTTTTATCAGAATGCCTGCTATCTAGTCGATCAGGAAAGCGGGCGTCGGGATTTTCAAACATTAGTCAAGAATGTCAGAATCAAAGTAACGCCTCAGCTAATTGGTGAGTACTAGGGATGGACGCCCGAGCCGATGGTACTCATTACCTGAAGAATCAAGTCTTCAACACCTTCTCTGGAGAGTGGTAGTTGATGGAATCTGTGTTCCAACTACTCGGTCGACAGGATT
>CM055061.1:15160777-15191686 GCA_029204045.2 Tillandsia leiboldiana
TTTTTCGAAAGCACCATAAACTCAGGGGTTTGGAAAACAGTGCCCACACGACACTTAGGTTTGAAATCTATTTCCGCCAAACCATAAATCCACAAGGTTTCAAAACGGTGCCCACACGGCACCCGAGTTTTGAAATAGTAGTTTTCGCAATCTGTTCTTTTATTTGCTACTTTATTTTCCAAAGCGCCCACAGAGATGTAAAGAAAACTAAACAATTCATTTGTCACCGTACCGACATCCACCGACCCCACGAGGTATCGAGAACCATCCACATCTACAAATAATAAATGGAATGCGAAAGTAAGAGGTAGAGTACTGTTCCGGTCTCCTGGGACCCAAAACCTCTAGCCGCGGCCTCACCGTCGCCTAACTCACCCCCCCTGTAGGACCCTGTCGCAAAGTGGGGGCACGACTAAACAAAAGTGATAATAGTAAAGCAGGTAAAGAAAACGTCCAACCGTAGTCTATCCGGAGCACCACCCTCGCAAGGCAAAGTAAATCAAACACTGTAAACCTGCAATACCCGATCCCGTCGGACAACTACACCGACGGATCGCACCGCGCCCAAGTCGGACAACTAAACCGAATGGGTCGCACCGCTCCCACGTCGGACAACTAAACCGACGGTCGCAACCGCTCCCACGTCGGACAACTAAACCGACGGTCGCACCGCTCACACCTTGGCGCATCCAAGCCCCACAACTAAGAGGCCCCACGCCGTCCTGTTGTATACACGTCATGGACCACTTTTCCGGAAAAGCACACCCTTTGCGGTGGCCAAACGCGGGTGCGCGTGTTGCAGCCGAGCATAGTAACCGTGAACCATATATATATATCAATGTATGAGAACCGTATGAAATAACATATACATATCCGTGCATGAGAACCATATGAAACAATATATATTCACTACATACACCTATCCATGCATGAGAGCCACATGAAACGATATATATATTCACTACATACACCTATCCATGCATGAGAGCCACATGAAACAATATGCATATCTAATCATAAGAACCGTAAAGCCATAACGAATAATTGATGCCTCCCTACGATGTTTAACCCAAGTACACATAAGGTTGACCCCGTCCAACATGATAGAATTAAATGTTAAGACTTAAATAAAAACCCACCTGAATGTAGGCCGATCCCGAGCTCCCGCTAGACACTGGGAGCTGGTGCTGAACTGCTGGGACCTGACCGTAACTGAAGTCAGAAACCGACCCACTAATACCCATCCCGGCAACACTACAGCGATACAACGCTAACACGGGGTAACTTAGCCGATTTACGGAACAAGATCCAATTCCCGCTCAACAAGAGCCTACGGAACTCTAACAAAATGCCTAGAGGGCGTGTAAATACTGTCTAAAGACAGCCAGGGGTGTTACATTTGCAACTTGATCCCTAAACTTTTTTCCAAAAAAGCATAGTTACACTATCTTGAACACTAAAACGACTTGATCTTCCAAACCGGGAAGCCAAAGACAGCGCCGTAAGTTTCAGCGTGTCCGAAATGACGAGACGAAGCTCGTGCTCACAGGCTTGGGCTTACACGAGGCCCGAGGGCAAAGTTGCCCAATAAAACTAAGTCCCTAAAACCTAACTTAGCCAACCCACCTTACAACTCGATCTAACCAAAATTAGCATGAGCATCATGTCTGGAAGGTACACAGGGTCGAGGGCTCACCTCAGGAGTGTCGCAGACCCGCCGGAGCAAGGCGGCCGAGTTGCACTTTAGCCAAAACTCAGTTTGGCCGAGGCTCGCTCAACTCGGGTTCAAGCTTTCAACTGGAGCAAGCAGCTGCTGGTGGAGGTTCCCAGAGGTGGTACAGTCACTGCCACCCCCAACTCTCCGCGGCCCCGTGCGGCGGTGGCCGGAGAAGGCACTCACGTGAACACCTTGGGTGCAATAATGGAGTATTAGGTTCCAGCCAATATAGCTCGCATGCAAAGGTTTGGATGAGATGCTCTCGACCAAAGGACCTTACCTGGGTGGTTGGCCGGGACTGGGAGCGGCGGCGGCGACGGTGGTGATGCTCGGCCAAAGAAAAGGGTGAACTACCCCAAGCAAAAACCACACGGTAACATTCGCATGCAAATTAATGGGGAGGCTCAACATAACCATAAGAACCTACCCGAGTCGGTTTCCCACCTCGCGAAGCTCCGGGTTGGCCGGAAAACGAGTTCGCACGGAAAACTAGAGCTCTAATGGCGGGATCCGGTCCGGGTGCTTCTGGGCCGGCGCAACCAGGACCCAAAGCTTCCTCCCAGCCCCGCAGTTCTTGCTGAGGTGGTGGCCGGCGACGGGGCAAGCGGCTGGCGCCGTGGAGGCAAAGATCGGTGGGAGTTGCAATTTAGCCCGAACCTAGGGCAAGCCCGTACGGCATAGATCCTTCACGGATGACAGCCAAACTTGGAGGGCCTCTTGAAGTCGACGAGGGGAAGAGATGGAACGTCTCAGATCCCTCATCCAAACGGCCGGATTGATCTCACGCCCGAAACCGATCGAATCGTGGTTTTCCGGCCACCCACGTCTCCGCCGGTTAACCGGAGCACGGCTGGCCACGGGGCTACACCAGGATGACCCTCACAATGTCAGAAGAGGAGTAGGAGGGTTCTTGGGCCAATAAAAATCAAGAAGAGAAGAAGATCTACCCTCGTCGGAGCAAAGAAAGAAGAGATGGATGCCCCGCCGGCGACACGCGGCGGAGCAGGACGCCGGGGTTCCTCCGCTCGAGTCTCCACGCGTAGAGACGACTCCAGATGTGATCTGGAGCAATCCCTAGCCCACTTGTTGCTTCCTTCTTCACCCAAACCCGAGATCAAGTTTCCTTCTTGAACCCCTCCTAATCCGGCGAGGTGCAGCGGCGGCCGGCGCGCTACCCGACGAGTGCGGCAGAGGAGGTGTAGAGGTGGTTGAGGGTGCGGCTAGGGCATACACCTCGGGGTTTAGGGTTCCTTGGAACCCTAGCTCGAGTAGATGTTGTATATAAATATAGGTTAAAGGTGAAACCATTTCACTTTAACCCCTCTAAGCCAGCAAATTCAAACCCAGACCCTCACAGCAATATTATCTCACACCTAGGTCCCTCACTAAACCAGTGGGACGAAAATCGAGGCACAATTATAGGGATTATTGTGCAATTACTGTGTTTTCCACTGTATTTCACACTTTTCGAGGTGTTTCTGTCGTCGGAACGAAAAATGGACTTCGCCACGACGTCCGGCTCGACGAAACCTATCAGGTAGCGATTTTTGATTTTCGAGAAACTGCCCAGATAAAAACTCGGTCCATAAATACTAGTGCCCAAATACAGTTATCGCGCTTTTCGAGACTCTAGGGTCGTCAAACGAAAATTCCGTCAATGTCATTGCGTCCAAAATGACGAAACCATTCAAAACGACTACCTGGATCACTATGTTCGGAATCCGAACAGTGAAACAGTCAGCGTTGCATTCGTCGGGGTGTCGAAAAAATTTAAAGGGGTTACTATTCATCTACAGTGTTAACTTAAAAACACTGTGCGCAGGCCGCTGTTACATGGGTCCCGATAATTCGCTCGCTTCTTCATCGATTTCTGGAAGATCCGATCGTCAGATCGAAAAGTACTGAATATGAATCTCGCTCAATTCGACGAGACGATCGCAACGGTCAATTCGGATTTCCCAGATCATGTCCGATTGGAAAATAGCCTTTTTGCCTCGTAAATCGTGCAACTTGCACACTGGCGTTTGACCATATAGGCCAACAGGGGTCCTTTGAATTCGAAACCAGATCAAAATTCACTTTTAGACTATTTATTAAAAATAAAATATTTCGAGTTTCTACATCACTTACAACTTAAAAGAAGTTTCGTCCCCGAAACTTACAACTTAAAAAAAAAGTTTTATTCCCGGAGCTTACAACCTGCAGTCATATTTTATGAAAAGCTCAAAAAGTTTATTCGAGGGCTACAAGTCAGTCGCAAGGTATCGACAACTCTAAGGCTACTAATTTAGACCCAATCTGATACTCCCCATTACAGGGCAGAGTATTTTCCTCAGTTCTTTCGACAGTCCGTTGCCTGCAGCCAACGTGCTTACCAAAAGGAACAGCGAAATACCATAGATCTGTCGCCAACAACTAGTTGGGGACGCAACTCCTATCAGAAGGTATATCGCATACCTCCCAACACAATCTCAGTGCTAAAAACATAACCTTTATCAAGGATTACTACCACCTCGTGGTCACAAACATCACCATGACTAACACATAGGCGAGTCCACGTCGATCCACAAAATCTGTGCAAAAGGTGGGGTCAATTTGCATCCGTCCCAAACAGGGTTACCATCAGGCCCATAGGCCATTGAATTATGACACGGGGACACTGAAGGATCAACAACTTGTTCAGCCTCTAAGCAAACTGTGAGGCTAGTGCAATAATAGCAGTCATCTACTGCGGTGCCATCAGCTGGACGATTACGACAAGAACAGTGATTTAACCTCTAACCACTGTAACTGATCCGAGCACTCTGGCTCCATTCAAACATCAAGCCCACAGCCGAAACCATGACCGCGGCTAACCCTGCACTAACAACGATCCCAAACCAGAGTGCGTACGACTAATAACCGAAACAACGAGACTCAACTGTGTGAAACACACCTGAGCTCCAAACCACTATGCCAATACCCTGCGCTCTCTTGTGAACACAAGTCATCCTAGGGTTCGTTCCTAACCAAATACCCAGGTATCGGATCGGAAAGGCGGAATTTTGTGCATCGGAAACTGTGCAACTCACGCACCGGTATGCAAATCACTAAGGTTAGATCTGCTTCCTCGCCCGCAAGCACACTAGAATTTTCTCGAGTGCTACATCACTCACACCTTAAAAGAAGTTTCATCCCCGAAACTTAAATACGCCAGGAATCCAATACATGGGAAGAGTGGCCAAACATGTCCGACTTGCGCTTCCCATTGGCCTTGCGCCCCTCGTGATCTGTACTGCTTCACAATCACAAACTCGCAACCCAAAACCTCAAGACTATGCCTTGGTCATGGGGAGCTGGCGACAAAACCCAAGAAGCACGGTCCTACTTCCGTCTTGGCACCCGAGGGGGTGCGACACTCTGATTAACCTCTACCGCTCGGTCCCAATCCATTGCCCTTCCAAGCACCATGCACTGAGCCGAGCTGCATACCCCCAGACCAAACGATCACATTCCCAACTAGGAGTATTCTAAGCTCTAGGTCCGCTCAACAAAAGAAAGAATCAAGCCCAAACGAACAAGATTTGCTAGCCCCGGTGGTCTCTTTTCTCAACCCTAGGGGGAATCCCAAGACCCCACCGTGACGATTCCTACAACCATCGCAGTGACCACAGCAAAGAGCCGAACCATGGGTAACAACCGTAGGGGAAGAGTCCTCATACCTACCCCTACCCTATCCAAGATGCAAAAGAATCGGCCGACTCTCTGCTGTAACCTAAAACCCGTTGTCCTGGAAGGTACAATTTTAGGCAAAGAGACTACCCAGCTACTCACGACCGACAAAACGGCCGCTTCACTAACAACCACCGGCGGATTACCCTACCACCAGTCGCCGTTACTAACGACGACCAAAGCGTTGGCAGAGGGAGGGGTTCGAAAAACATCACCCGGCGCAACGATCTGCTGTGATAACAGCCGCACCAAGTGCATGAACACCTGTCAGCAGGCCCACCGTGTCCCACGCTGGTTGCTTAATCCATTGATTCCTAGCAACCATCAATACCTCGGTGGCAGCCGGCCACGATCCCAGCCCCCCATAACAACACTACTACACGAGCCAAAACAACACGACTACACAAACGCGACAACCGAGCTAAACCGAGAAACAAAACTTAACCCGTACTCACACACCACACAAGTCAGTTCTAGACTCCGCTAGCATAGCACTCAACCAACTATCGAGAAAACGGGACCTATACTTTTCCCCCCCGCTCCCCTGATCACTCGCGTTCTACGCTTCTATGCCTTATTCATTTCATTCATTCGTAGCTTAGTGTGGTATCTCCGTGGATGTCGGACTCTGACTGTTGTGATTAAAGAAATTGTCTCTGATACCATCTTAATCTGTCACGCCCCGGGGGATTAATTTAGCGGAAACGGATTACAAAGGGTATGTATTTTTTTTTTTTTTTTTTTTTTTTTGAAAACCTTCTTCCCCGGCGCGTGCCCAGATCCGCCGCATATACAGGATCACTCTACAAACGGACAGAGTCTCCCCTGTATATGCACGGCGTCGCGGTTTGTGCAATCTTCAATAATGATTAGACATTCAATCACAACAATCCAAACATACAACCATTCACAATATGCTGAATAAACTCACGGCCGATTAGTTTGTAAGGATAAAACCCACAGTTGTTGAAACGGCGCCCACCCGGCACCCATATTTTGAAAACCCTTTTTCGAAAGCAACATAAACTCAGGGGTTTGGAAAACAGTGCCCACACGACACTTAGGTTTTGAAATCTATTTTCGCAAACCATAAATCCACAAGGTTTTCAAAACGGTGCCCACACGGCACCCGAGTTTTGAAATAGTAGTTTTCGCAATCTGTTCTTTTATTTGCTACTTTATTTTCCAAAGCGGCCCACAGAGATGTAAAGAAAACTAAACAATTCATTTGTCACCGTACCGACATCCACACCGACCCCACGAGGATATCGAGAACCATCCACAGTCTACAAATAATAAATGGAATGCGAAAGTAAGAGGTAGAGTACTGTTCCGGTCTCCTGGGACCCAAAACCTCTAGCCGCGGCCTCACCGTCGCCTAACTCACCCCCCCTGTAGGACCCTGTCGCAAAGTGGGAAGTCAGCGACTAAACAAAAGTGATAATAGTAAAGCAGGTAAAGAAAACGTCCAACCGTAGTCTATCCGGAGCAACCACCCTCGCAAGGGAAAAGTAAAATCAAACACCTGTAAACCTGCAATACCCGATCCCGTCGGACAACTACACCGACGGATCGCACCGCGCCCAAGTCGGACAACTAAACCGAATGGGTCGCACCGCTCCCACGTCGGACAACTAAACCGACGGGTCGCACCGCTCCCACGTCGGACAACTAAACCGACGGGTCGCACCGCTCACACCTTGGCGCATCCAAGCCCCACAACTAAAGAGGCCCCACGCCGTCCTGTGGGTATACACGGGTCATGGACCACTTTTCCGGAAAAGCACACCCTTTGCGGTGGCCAAACCGCGGGTGCGCGTGTTGCAGCCGAGCATAGTAACCGTGAACCATATATATATATCAATGTATGAGAACCGTATGAAATAACATATACATATCCGTGCATGAGAACCATATGAAACAATATATATATTCACTACATACACCTATCCATGCATGAGAGCCACATGAAACGATATATATATTCACTACATACACCTATCCATGCATGAGAGCCACATGAAACAATATGCATATCTAATCATAAGAACCGTAAAGCCATAACGAATAATTGATGCCTCCCTACGATGTTTAACCCAAGTACACATAAGGTTGACCCCGTCCAACATGATAGAATTAAATGTTAAGACTTAAGAATAAAAACCCACCTGAATGTAGGCCGATCCCGAGCTCCCGCTAGACACTGGGAGGCTGGTGCTGAACTGCTGGGACCTGAACAGTAACTGAAGTCAGAAACCGACCCACTAATACCCATCCCGGCAACACTACAGCGATACAACGCTAACACGGGGTAACTTAGCCGATTTACGGAACAAGATCCAATTCCCGCTCAACAAGAGCCTACGGAACTCTAACAAAATGCCTAGAGGGCGTGTAAATACTGTCTAAAGACAGCCAGGGTGTTACATTTGCAACTTGATCCCTAAACTTTTTCCAAAAAGCATAGTTACACTATCTTGAACACTAAAACGACTTGATCTTCCAAACCGGGAAGCCAAAGACAGCGCCGTAAGTTTCAGCGTGTCCGAAATGACGAGACGAAGCTCGTGCTCACAGGCTTGGGCTTACACGAGGCCCGAGGGCAAAGTTGGCCCAATAAAACTAAGTCCCTAAAACCTAACTTAGCCAACCCACCTTACAACTCGATCTAACCAACAATTAGCATGAGCATCATGTTCTGGAAGGTACACAGGGTCGAGGGCTCACCTCAGGAGTGTCGCAGACCCGCCGGAGCAAGGCGGCCGAGTTGCACTTTAGCCAAAACTCAGTTTGGCCGAGGCTCGCTCAACTCGGGTTCAAGCTTTCAACTGGAGCAAGCAGCTGCTGGTGGAGGTTCCCAGAGGTGGTACAGTCACTGCCACCCCCAACTCCGGCGGCCCCGTGCGGCGGTTGGCCGGAGAAGGCACTCACGTGAACACCTTGGGTGCAATAATGGAGTATTAGGTTCCAGCCAATATAGCTCGCATGCAAAGGTTTGGATGAGATGCTCTCGACCAAAGGACCTTACCTGGGTGGTTGGCCGGCGACTGGGAGCGGCGGCGGCGACGGTGGTGATGCTCGGCCAAGAAAAGGGTGCAACTACCCCAAGCAAAAACCACACGTTAACATTCGCATGCAAATTAATGGGGAGCTCCAACATAACCATAAGAACCTACCCGAGTCGGTTTCCCACCTCGCGAAGCTCCGGGTTGGCCGGAAAACGAGTTCGCCGGAAAACTAGAGCTCTAATGGCGGGATCCGGTCCGGTGCTTCTGGGCCGGCGCAACCAGGACCCAAAGCTTCCTCCCAGCCCCGCAGTTCTTGCTGAGGTGGTTGCCGGCGACGGGGCAAGCGGCGGCGCCGGGCGGCAAAGATCGGTGGAGTTGCAATTTAGCCCGAACCTAGGGCAAGCCCGTACGGCATAGATCCTTCACGGATGACAGCCAAACTTGGAGGGCCTCTTGAAGTCGACGAGGGGAAGAGATGGAACGTCTCAGATCCCTCATCCAACGGCCGGATTGATCTCACGCCCGAAACCGATCGAATCTTGGTTTTCCGGCCACCCACGTCTCCGCCGGTTAACCGGAGCACGGCTGGCCACGGGGCTACACCAGGATGACCCTCACAATGTCAGAAGAGGAGTAGGAGGGTTCTTGGGCCAATAAAAATCAAGAAGAGAAGAAGATCTACCTCGTCGGAGCAAAGAAAGAAGAGATGGATGCCCCGCCGGCGACACGCGGCGGAGCAGGACGCCGGGGTTCCTCCGCTCGAGTCTCCAACGCGTAGAGACGACTCCAGATGTGATCTGGAGCAATCCCTAGCCCACTTGTTGCTTCCTTCTTCACCCAAACCCGAGATCAAGTTTCCTTCTTGAACCCTCTCCTAATCCGGCGAGGTGCAGCGGCGGCCGGCGCGCTACCCGACGAGTGCGGCAGAGGAGGTGTAGAGGTGGTTGAGGGGTGCGGCTAGGGCATACACCTCGGGGTTTAGGGTTCCTTGGAACCCTAGCTCGAGTAGATGTTGTATATAAATATAGGTTAAAGGTGAAACCATTTCACTTTAACCCCTCTAAGCCAGCAAATTCAAACCCAGACCCTCACAGCAATATTATCTCACACCTAGGTCCCTCACTAAACCAGTGGGACGAAAATCGAGGCGCAATTATAGGGATTATTGTGCAATTACTGTGTTTTCCACTGTATTTCACACTTTTCGAGGTGTTTCTGTCGTCGGAACGAAAAATGGACTTCGCCACGACGTCCGGCTCGACGAAACCTATCAGGTAGCGATTTTTGATTTTCGAGAAACTGCCCAGATAAAAACTCGGTCCATAAATACTGTGCCCAAATACAGTTATCGCGCTTTTCGAGACTCTAGGGTCGTCAAACGAAAATTCCGTCAATGTCATTGCGTCCAAAATGACGAAACCATTCAAAACGACTACCTGGATCACTATGTTCGGAATCCGAACAGTGAAACAGTCAGCGTTGCATTCGTCGGGGTGTCGAAAAAATTTAAAGAGGTTACTATTCATCTACAGTGTTAACTTAAAAACACTGTGCGCAGGCCGCTGTTACATGGGTCCCGATAATTCGCTCGCTTCTTCATCGATTTCTGGAAGATCCGATCGTCAGATCGAAAAGTACTGAATATGAATCTCGCTCAATTCAACGAGACGATCGCAACGGTCAATTCGGATTTCCCAGATCATGTCCGGATTGGAAAATAGCCTTTTTGCCTCGTAAATCGTGCAACTTGCACACTGGCGTTTGACCATATAGGCCAACAGGGGTCCTTTGAATTCGAAACCAGATCAAAATTCACTTTTAGACTATTTATTAAAAATAAAATATTT
The DNA here is from genome assembly GCA_029204045.2 of Tillandsia leiboldiana. Taxonomy (NCBI): domain Eukaryota; kingdom Viridiplantae; phylum Streptophyta; class Magnoliopsida; order Poales; family Bromeliaceae; genus Tillandsia; species Tillandsia leiboldiana. The sequence goes on from CM055061.1 coordinate 15,171,061, forward strand.
CGAGTTTCTACAATACTAGACAAAAGAAAATCACTAATAGCATTAGTCCATAGTGAAAGAGAGATAAAAGCTCAGTTCCGGTATATAACAAAGCAAACCGTGCAATACGGTTGGGAACATCCAATTGATGTAGTAGACGATTCTACTACCCCAAAACCTCGCTCTAGATGATTCAGAGAGGAGATCGAAAAATCTTCTTACAACGGGAAAGGTATGAACGCTTTATTTAATGCTCTTTCCTCTATCGAGTTTACACGTATTTCTGCGTGTGAAACTGCGAAGGAGATTTGGGATATTCTCCAAATTACACATGAGGGTACTAGTCTAGTAAAAGTTCAAAAGCTCCAAATGCTTACAAGTCAATTTGACTCTATTCATATGGATGAGCATGAATTGTTTACTGATTATTATACCAGACTTCAAGATATAATCAATACATGTGCTAATTTAGGAGAAAAGATCCCGGAATCAAAAGTTGTAAGAAAGATTCTTCGGACTCTTCCGGAACGTTTTAGGACAAAGGTTGCCGCCATTGAAACCGTCAATCATCCGGATGACGTGAGAGTAGAGGAATTAGTAGGTGCTTTACAAACATATGAAATGACTTTTCCTACTAATCAATTTTCTTCCAAGTCTTCTTCTAAGCGTGCAGAAATTGAATTCAAATCAACGAAGGAAGAAGATAGCGAATCAAACTCCGACGATGAAATATCTTTTGCCGATTTTGAAGAACAACTCGCGCGGATCACGAAGAAATTTCGTCGGAATTTTCGGAAGAATCGAACCGATAGATCTTCATCCTCGAAACCATCTAAAGGATCATCGGGTTCTAAATCCTCTAAACTCAAAAGATTTGCAAAACCTTCTAAAGAAAAAGAAAAAGATGAATTCGAAGGGGAAATCCAATGCTATAGATGCAAAGGCTATGGTCATATTTCAACGGATTGCCCTTCTAAGAAATCATATAAAAAGAAGGCTTTGCAAGCAAAAACTTGGGATGATTCTACTTCCGATGAATCGACCTCAAGTAAAGAGGAAAAGGATAAAGTTGTTGCTTTTCATACCTCTCTAGTTCGCTCTTCCAATGTTTGCTTGTCATCATTAATTACTTACTCTATTCCTTTGATTTTGCATGAAACATCTACATCCGACGGAGAGTCGTCAATTGAGGGGGAGTCGGACGAAGAAGAACTCGTTGAGGCATATCAACAACTTCTTACGGAATCAAAGAAGATGGCCAAGCACATCAAGAAGTTGAGGAAGCAACGACTTGAGGTTGAGGATGAGAACCACACATTAAAGATCAAAGTTAAGGATCTCGAGGAGGAACGAGAACTTTTAATGGACAATAATAAAATCCTCCAAGAAAAGTTTAACCAATCGGAAACGACCGTTAATTCTCAATTGGACAAGATTGGTTTTCTTGAAAAGCAGTTTGTGGAAATTCACGAAGCCAACCAAGGTTTGACCAAGCAAGTTCATAAACTCAAATCCGACATACAAAATCTTTCAACCGGTTCCAAGAAACTCGATGGTATGCCCGGATTAGGTCAAACAAGCAAAGTTGGTTTAGGATTTAAAAGGAAACAAACTGGGAAGACTTCAAGTTCCACAACTATATTGAAAGAAAGAACATGTCACAAATTCGGAATTGAAGGACACTTAATGAAGACGTGCCCAAAAAATAGAAAGAAAAATTCTTCGGCATCTTCATCTACGGAGTGGACTCAACGGATTCAAAGGACACATCAATTCAATGGAGTTCCCTCAATCCACCAAAGGTCTGATCCACAAAATCGTTTTTTCAAGAGGACACTTGCAACGTGGGAACCTATGGTGGATCAACAGTCAAAGCGGACAACCCCCCTCCACAACGAATCAAGACAACCCAAAATCCGACGATTTTGGATTCGGAAAGGAGATATCTTTCCGTGTCTTAAGTTTTAAATTGCTTTGGACTGTATGTAGTGCTTTGATCGGTTTTTATTGCATATATATCTTGATCTTTGCATTACATGATTTCAATGTTTGTCGTTTTTAATGTTTTATTTTCAAACAAAAGGGTTTTAACGAACGAGTGCATTGAATATGAAAAGGGTTTACTTTCATTCACTCCTAATTAATTTCACAATTAATTATCAACTTTACTCCATAATCATAATCTTTGAAGATATTCCATTATAGGAGTTTTTGATATTTTATTCATCAAATTTTAGTAATCATGTGTGATCTTAAGGTGCTTAACCTATCTCGGTTGTGTGAATTCATTATGATAAACATGAGACAACCAATATACTAAAATTTGGGATTTAATTCTTTCACGTAAGAGATTGCATTCTTACAAGGGTAAATAAACGAATGAAAAAGATGTGGAAAGAGTTACATCCAAAAAGAGTGTGAAAACTACCACCACATGTTGGAAAGAGCTGCCACCCCGGTCGTCCGGTTAGTGTGTGAAGCTACCACATGTTATGGATGCTTGATAGTATTTTTTGGGAAAATCTTTAGATGAAGCATTTGGAGATTCATATTCAAAGTTCTTATATTTTGAACAATCTCCTGGTTGGTATAAGGTGGGATAGTTGAAAGATGCTCAAAGAGCCACCCTTAGGTATTTGAGTGCTTGTCTCAAATTTGAAAGGGTAGTAATCAAATTGATGTCATTTGGAAATCTCTGTAACTCATTTTTGATAATCCTTTACATCTTGATAGAGTTTGGATCTCTAGATTATTTTTGATGACTTGTGTTTGACGTATATAATATGAAAAACGGTTTATAATATTTTATCTTTGTTTTTCATGATTTCAGAGTAAATCTTTTTAATTTTTGTAAAATTAATTGGATTGAATGACATCTGTGTGATCTCACAATTTTCAAGCACTTTAATTGTTTTCTTGATGGCACGCAAATCGGTATTTGAAAGATTTCAAAATTTGGATTTGTTTCAAGAATTTTTTGTGATTTTTGCTCTGGAATACCGGTACTAACAGTTTGGTACCAGAACCAAATTCTCGAAATTAGGTTTTCAATCCAGAACCCGAAACAGGATTTTTTAGATTTTCAATTGGTTACCGGTATGCGCCTTCGAGTACCGGTACGCAATCTGCGTTTTTGTTATATACCGGAACTGAGCTTTTATCTCTCTTTCTCTATGAACTAATGTTGTTAGTAATTTCCTTTTGTCTAGGATGTTCACTGTTTGACAATTTGTGATAAAAAGGGGGAGAAGAGAAATGCCGGAGATGAGATGATCGAGATAGGGGGAGATGATTCAAGATAGGGGGGGGGATGATGAAAAATGAGCCGAAAAACAAAAAGAACCAAAAGGACGAATCAAATGTAGGATTTACATTTAATTTCTAACGACTGACTTTTGATTTTGTTTGGAGTTTTGTTTTGTAGGATTTACATCACTTTAAGACTCCAAGTCCTAAGTCATAGAGTTTAAATGTATTTTTATTTATTGGATCTTTCACGCAAAGAAAGTCAATGTTTTGGTGATGACATTGAGTTTCGATTTTTTGGTTTAAGATAAGTGTCTTGAGCGTTTTATGTATTTTTGGGTTTTGTCACGAAATTACCAAAGGGGGAGATTGTTACGGCTTTTTGTGTTGGCATATTTCGTGAGTTGAGTCGGAGTCTTGAAGTGATCAAATTGTCAATCAGCAATCGGAGACTCAGAGAAGATTCAACAAGAGCTCAAGTTGACACTCATTGTCTTGAGTCTTGAAGATTGAAGATGAAGAATTATGGATCAATTACACCAATCTCAAGAAGAATGGATTCGGAATGATCAGGTACGTTTAACTAAATAATTTTGGTGATCCGAATACATTTGTGTAGTGTAGAAACACTTGGATAAGTTTTCATTGCTTAAAAATAAAAAACTGGACAAATTGGATGTTCAGGATCTGGATCAGACCAATCCAGTCCGGACCCCGAACATAGTTTAATTCATGCGGAATTCCAGTCCGGACCTCCCCTGTTTCAGTCCGGACCCCGAACTATGTGTTTGCTGAAATCGTATGAACAGTCCGGATCAAGAAATTCCAGTCCGGACCCCGAACTGTTTTTTCAGGAAAATTGCTAAAAAAAGACAACAGTCCGGATCAGCCAAATCCAGTCCGGACTGCCGTGCGGGAAAAAATCTGTTAAGTCAGTTTTTGATGCTTATCTATTTCCAGAAGTTTCTAACCTATAAATAAACCCTAACATTCACCTTTTTAGGGTTAAGATTTTAAAGATAAATCCACATATAGAGAAGAAAGGAAAACATGATTAATTCATGTTTCTTCGTCTATATTGATCAATTTGATTCTAGGGTTTCCAAACTCCTAATTCTTGTAGAATCAAATTGATGAATACTTAGATGGTGTTTTCTGATCTATCCTTCATCTAAGTATTCGGCGGATTATCATCACCAAGAAAAACAACGATTTCCCAAAATCAGCATCGTGGATTCGATGTGTTGAAGGCATTTCGTGGATTCGAAACGTGTTGCTCGTGTATTCGAGTGGCGTTCATGAATTCGAACGTGCGCAGTGGACGTGCAGTTGGTGAGCGCAAGATCCGAAGAAGTTGAAGGAGGGGTTGGAGTCCGTGGAGTCGGTAATCACCTTGTTATTCTTCTATTCTTAGTGGATTGTTATTGCGTGTTGGTCCCGTGGTTTTTTACTCCTGGATTGGAGTTTTCCATGTAAATCTCGATGTGTTGTTTTTACTTTCCGCATTTATTTTAAATTGCACATGAGATTGGTATTTTGTTTATTACACCTATTCACCCCCCCTCTAGGTATTTGATAGAACCTATTTAGATCCTTGGGGATCCATAAAACCAACACAGCCCAAATCTATCTACTCTGACTCCTCTGCCAAAACGGGGTGCACGCAAGTCGGCACTCAGCGTCGGGGAGACACCGCTCACCACGACAAAATCGCACAACAAAACACACAGCAAACACTCGACCCAATCCAGCGAAAGTCTATAGCATGACACCGCCATTTCATAGCATTATGTTGTCTGCAGCCAACGTAATCGCTTAGGAGAATAAACATGCCAATCACTCATCCCATCCCTTGGGAGAGGTGTGAGGACCCGAATCCCCACGAGAGTATTACTATTGGATCAGCAGCTTCTGGAGGCTTATTCGGTGTGTTGGAGGTGTTTGTGCGTGAATCGGACCCAAGAAATTGACTCAGTGCGTAAAATGGGAGCAAGTTTGCCTAACCGGAAGCCTTTGACAAATTTTAGAAGTGGAATTGGACAAAACGGACATCGGATTTGGATTCAGCACGCGAAAACGATGAAAATGGACTATTTACTTGTATTTTTCGGAGCCCAGATGCCCTAGTACGAATTTCGAGGCATCAGAGTACTGTTCCGGCGGCGACGGGCAGGCGGCGGAGCGCGGCGGAGCGACCGCGGGCAGTGGCTGGGCAGAGGCGAAGGCCGGCCAGTCCACGGGTGAGGTGTGCACCGGAGGTTTGTCACGCCCCGGAGGTTCTAAAAGAGCGGAAAACGTATCCATTTTTTTGTTGTATAAACCTCGCCTCCGGTGCGCACCAGATCCGCCGCATATACAAATCCACTCCCCAAACGGGCGGAGCCTCCTTTGTATAAGCACGGCGTTCCAAACACGACAATTACTTTAACCATGCAACCTTGACAGACAACGAGGAGAGACTAGACTTAACCAAACAGTTACAACTATCACATTCAGACTAGCATAAACCCGTAGGTTTGAAAGTCGGTGTCCACTCGACACCCAGTTTTACAAAACGTTTTCGCAAATTCTTTTAGGTGGCCATTACGCTTGAAAGGATAAATCCACGGGTTTTGAAATCAGTGCCCACACGACACTTGGTTTGAAAATACTTTTGAAACCATGTTTGTACTTGAAAACGAGCCGCAATCACACATCTTAACATTCACAGATAAGAGAAGATAATCCTACACGAAATCCTCATTCCAACATCCACAAGAAACCACACAAGTAGAAATCACAGTTTAACTAACCAACATCAAAGAGATAACAAAAAACGATAAAGTTTAATAGCCATCACGGCTAGGATCCTCTAACCGATGCCTCACCGTCGTCCCGGTTCCCACCCCTGCGCGGAGCTGTCACAGCGTGGGTAGTCAGTGACTGATAAAGTAGAACACATAAGTAAATGCGATAACTGGAAAGAACCAACCGATACACCGGAGCATTTACTTCCCCCTCATGTAACGCTAAATCCCTGTCACGATCTCACTGGGCACCTACCCCACATTTATAATAAGTTGGGCCCCAACCACAATTACCGTACTCATCTTCTTGGTGCCACCAACCCCTCGACTGCCCAAGTAGCAGCCGCCTCTCCTTGAGGGGTCCCCATCATCACAAGAATGGGGTACACGGGTAAAACTTACCATCTTTCCAGAAAAATACACCCTGTGCCGTGGCCAAACCGCCGGTGTGCGTGTAAGCAATATGAGTATGAAAACGATGCTGCGACCTCAGCCGCCTTGGTCAGATTAATAAAACGATATTGCGACCGCAGCCGCCTCAATTAGAATAGCAAATGGAATTTACATGCAATGGGGTTAGTTATTTTACCAAAAATATCTACTTTATCGAACAAGATACTCGGGAACGACCCCGCATCGAAATTAATCAAAAGTACCCACCTCAGTTGTGTGGACCGGAACACCGGAGACCGAACCTCGCTCCAAATCGGCACTCGGACCTAAAAATAGTCCCCAAAAGTACCGCTGTTAGGTCAGAAAATATAATGGTAGATAAACCAAGTCCATAAGCCCAAAAACACTACTAATAACTTGACACGGCGGCGGCGCCCGCGCGCGACTAGCCCCGCGCGGCGCGTTCCGCAGCCGCGCGGGCAAGCGCCGCGCGCCGCAGCCGCGCCGGCGCCCGCCCGCGCGGCACTTGCTACGGCCGCGCGGGGACCCTAGCCCCGCGCGGCGCAAGCCGCGGCCGCGCGGGCGCCGGCCCCGCGCGGCACTTGCTGCGGCCGCGCGGGGCCCTAGCCCCGCGCAGCGCGGCCATGACGCGGCGGCGACGGCGATGTTGGCCGCCCTAGTCGTGCGGCGGCGGCGATGCCCTAGGGTTTCACGGCGACAACGACGGGTAGGGTAGCAAAATCGGCAACCCAAAACGACACGAAAACTCAAAACGAAAAGCCGAAAGAAGCAACGCTTACCGCGAATCGTCGGAGACGGAGATCCGTTCACGCTCCCGGCTTTAACACGTTCGTCGGGGGAAATCGGGTCCTTCCGCTTTCTCCTTCTTTCTTCTCTTTTCCTTCCAGTTAGATTTCGCCTTTTCCCTCTTTTTTTTTCCCTTCCTTTTCTCTCCGGCTATGGTTTCTTTCTTTTCGGAGAAGTAAAAATCGTTTGTTGGTATGTACCGTCAAATTCACATCGGGAAAATTAAAACTCTAATTTATTAATTATTTAATAAATCCCCGGAGATAATTTCTCAAAGATAAATCCTTACCGATAATTCCTTATCTCCTCGAAAAGCGTGCACAATCACTTACACGGATTTCGGTGCACCCCTCCCGGCTACCACGATCCTAACAACCCCTTTCTGGGGGCTCCGTAAGTCGGAATCCGGATCTGGTCGCACCGTCGTTCACCGTTTTTCGAGCTCTAACACAGAAAAATATCCGCACCTCGAGATTATCAATCAAATAAACTCGTTAAATTACTTTTACTTGGCTTAAGCTTTATTCGCAGGAGGGTAAAATGTTACATAAAACTGTGATATTACAGGTTGGACGCGTGGCGGCTCCCGGTTGGCCGGCACAGCAGGCGCGGTCCACGGAGGCGAGCGGGCGGGTGCATGGACCGGTGCGGGGACACGTGGCGGCCCCGGAGTGGCGGGCGCACCAGCGCGCGGTCCACGCGGCACGGCAGGCAGGTGCAGCGACGTGCGGGGCAGGTGGCCGTACGCGCGGGCAGGTGGCCGTACGCGCGGTGCAGCCGGGCGACGTGCACGGGGCAGGCGCGGGGGGTGCCACGCGGCGCGGCCGGGGTGGCTGGCGCCGCTGTCCGCTGTGCGGGGGCTACGTGGCGCGTTGTGGACGATCCGGGCGCTAATGGACGGTCCGGATTGGGTTGCAGATTTCTGCACTGTAGCAGCCCGAAACCTTCCGGGCGCCCGAAAGTTGGGGCACAGAGGGAATTATTGGAATTGTTCAGTTGAGGCTATAAAAACCTCCCTTTGGCTGCATTTTCGGACCCTTTCCCGAGCTCCCCTGCGACAGAGCCCTCAAGCATTATTGTTTCTCTTCTTGTGCTCCATCTTGTGAGGGATTTACAGATTTTTTGGAGGCCGCGACATCGGCGTTTCCTGCGACGCGGCCCACTTCGACGCTTATTGGATTTTGGCTTCCACCATCGCTTCTCAGCCCGCGAGACCCCCTGGATTACTCCGATGGAATTTTGAGCCAATTTTTGCGGCAACGCTTTCACGAGAGGTACCCCTTCGATTTCTGTATTGATCACTTCTTCTCATTTTGAGTTTTGGCACGGTTCCCGAGGCAAACTTTGACCCCTTATACTGTTGTGAGATTTGGGACAGCGGTGGAGTATTGTTGGATTTTCTCGGTCTACGAATCGGAATGAGTCGTTTAAGGACTCGATTGATATCTACACTTCGAGAGGAACGCACCTGTATTTTTATCGAAATTTTTGGAGGACTCTTCGAAGGTAATAATTAAGCTTCTTTCGGACTGGTTTCCTACATAATTTTTATAGTGGATAGTTTGACTTGCCGCAGTGTTTCATTTATATCTTGGCCTACAGGTGTCGGAACGAGGAGTGTAAATACTCGATTTATATCTACTCATCGCGAGGATCGCAGCCGTAATTTTTTTGGATTTTTCTGAGGACAGAATGTAGGTGAAAAAGGGCCCTTCTTTGTGCTGTTTTGGAAAAACAGGAAGAGTGTGTTGTGGTGTTATCTAATTTGGGTTGTGTTGTTGGTTTGAGCAGATGCTTGTGCGACCGAGTACCGATGGTGCAGTTTCGACAGATTTTGGATTGTGACTGACTATGCACTTCACCGACTTCGGCTTTGCCTGCGGAAAGCATTTCAGATGGGTTGCATCGTCCCCAGAACCGGTGGACGGTTCTCTAATTCTATCTGATAGAATGCATGCATGTTAGGGTACAATGTTTGTGATTGAGAGGTAAGCTTATAATGATGATTGTATAAAAAATTGCAAGATTAATATTCATGTTATATATTACGAGGACTTGCAAGATTTGGACATCCATGTTGATGATTAGGGAAAGCTTACCTAAAGGAATGTTACCCTATGTGATTATTAGCATGCCATGTTAGCACATAGTCTTTTATGAGATTTGATTATGCGATGGGGCAGGATTATGTATCTATGTGCAAATATCGCCTGAGTTGATTCTTATGAATCACGGATTATGGACAGGTGTAGTTCATTAGTGATTTCGTCATGTGATTATACCTATGTGGAGCTACTATTGGTTATATTATCTTTTATCTTCCTTGAGGACAATGCATGCTTGTATGGACATCTAGATAGGCCACCTTTTACTACTACACTATCATGTTGGAACTTGACTTAGGAGAAACCATGTTTGTTTCTTTTCTCCTTTTTAGTTAGACTTGTGATACATGTTGCTCGGGTTTGAGCAGGGGTTTGGGATAGTGTAGTCGAGACTTTGAGTCTGGGACAGGTTGGACTTGATTGTGGGTTGTGGGGTGTTACGGCAACCGCGGACACTGGGCGGTTGACCGGATGTTGGTTGTAGTGCCAGATTATGGACTTGTGGGGTATTGCGGCGACCGCGGACATTGGGCGGTTGACCGGATATATACTTGTGCATCAGATTGGGTATCAGATTTCTCTAGTGGAAGGAGTTTCCCACTTATTGAGTACTATTGCATCTTATTGAGGACCGGGGTTTTCTTTAGTGGATAAGTTTTCCACTTCGATCAGAGTCGTGATCCAGTCCTGCTATATTACGATACTTGTTACTGAGATACTTTACTCGTGTGGGTCGCTCCCCTCGAGTGTCGCTCCGGAGTATGCGACAGACAGGCTTTGAGTCCTTGAGACTCCTTATTCCCATCGGTGTTATGCGTTGGCCAGCATACCCGATATGGCAGGCACAGCAGGCAGTACCAGTTTTACTGGTCCATTGATTGGGTTTATTCAGGCAGGTATTTTTATTGTTGCACTCGTGCCTGAGGGCTGAGTGGAGTCTGGTAGCTGCGATTAGATCGGTGCTAGTGTTGTTGGGAGCCGTTTGGGTTGACGGTAGTCCTAGGTCGTTGTGAGTGTTTCGACCGTTGTGCGAGATGTTGAGGATCTTGAGTCTATCCGTTCTGAGAGAGAGCGTGGATTTTGACTATAGCCTGCATGGGCCACTATTCGATAGCGAGTTAGTCCGTATGGACAGCCTACGTAATTCCTGCCCGGCAGGGGAGGTGGTTGTAGGTGGGCGCAGGCTTGACTGGATCAGATGTGGCAGTCAACTCGATTGGGTCGATTGTGCACTTCATGTGCGAGTGGTTGCATACCTTTCATTGGTTTTTCCCCATTGAGCATTTAGATAGAGGCATGGTAGCTATAGAGTATCTCCAGCTTTCTTGTTCAGTTTTTATTGCATAGTTATCTTATGCCTCTAGTAGACTTAGTGGGCAGATCGTTGGGCCTGGTGGCGGTACCTACTGAGAACTCCCTTTTTTGTGTAGTTCTCACACCTGTTGGGGGTTTTTTCCCTCCTCTTTCTTTTCTCTGCTTTGTTTTGTAGAGTTTTAGCGGGTGTTGCTGATTCTGCGGTTGTTGTTCGAGGCGAGGGAGTCGCGAGCTAGATCCCTACCTATTTTTGGAGAGTAGCTATACCCCTTCATTGGAGATCCTTAGTACAGTCAGCATATTATTTTATTTCCACTTTTAAGAGATCATTGTATTGTGAGGATCTTGTTGGGTCGTATATAATACGGATCTAAATAGGGGAAGAAACACCTAGAGGGGGGTGAATAGGTGTAAACGTATAAACACTCAAAAATCGTTGCGATAAAAACCCAATGCGGAAATGAAAATAACTCGCAAGATTTTTACGTGGAAAACTCCATCACCGGAGTAAAAAACCACGGGACCGATAACACGGCAGAAATCCACTAGAATTAAAACACGTACAAGGTGATTTACCGTACACACTTACGACTCAACCTTTTCCATACGCTCCTAGAGGATCTTCTCCGCTCGCTCCAGACGCTTCTCGAATCCACGATCTGCGCCCAACGCCGAATCCACGGCGTCCAACGTCGAATCCACGACGTCCGACCGAATCCACGGTCTTCACCCAATAGCACCCTTCGAATCCACGAACGTGCCTCGCTCCGAATCCACGAGAGCGAATGAACCTTGAATCCACAAGGACACGCGAATCCACGCGCCGATTTTGGGGTAATCGTTGTTTTTGGGTGGTGATGATCCGCCGAATACTTAGATCAAAGATAGATCGGAAATACCATCTAAGTATTCATTAGTTTGATTCAACTCAGGATGTGAGTATGAAAACCTAGAATCAAACTAATCAATATAGATGAAGAAACATAGAGTATTCTCTAATGATTTCCTTTCTTCTCTATATGTGGATCTATAGCCGTATAAGATGATATATGAAAATGACGGCTATGTGGATTGACCCTAGAAAGAAAGACATAGGGTCTATTTATAGGTTAGAAACCCTAGGAAGGAGATAAGAATCAAAAACCAACCATTTCTGGAATTTTACGGACGGCGATCCGGATCGAGATAACTGAGATCCGGATCGTCATAACGAAACAGCCAATTCCAGAAAAACGAAGGTTCGGGATCCGGATCATGTAACTACGATCCGGATCGTTCATACAGTTCACCAAACATCAACGTTCGGGATCCGGATTGCGAAGCAAGATCCGGATCGTTCAAGGTAGATGGTAAACTCAACGTTCGGGATCCGGATCAAGAGACTACGATCCGGATTGCGACGATGTATGAACGAACCACCTTCGGGATCCGGATCGAACAGCCTGATCCGGATCCTGAACATGTCCCAAGTCCAGTTTTTGATTTTTATGCAATGAAAGATTCTTCCAAGTGTTTCTACACTACAAGAAGTATTCGGATCACACAAATTCTTTAGTTAAACATACCTGATCCTTTTGAATTCTTCTTTCTTGAGATTGAGTTAAATGATTCAACTTTCTTCACCTTCAATCTTCAGGACTTGAAACTTTCACGAAACTACGCCAACTCAAATTCCGTAACAATCTCCCCCTTTGGCGGTTTCGTGACAAAACACAGATCCACTAAAGAAAATTCAAAAAGATATTTTTGTTGCTATCACCATACAACAAAAATTTACAATGGAGATCCAAAATACAATACATGAGTTAAACTCCTAAAACAGACTCTAGACTTAGACATCTGTACTCTCTGCAAAAAGAAATCATTCTTGACAAAAGAAATCGTTAGATACCTCAAGAATTTTGTATTATTCAAAAACCACAAACAGAGATGAAATTTAAACTCATTTATACTTACCATGACATTTATATTCAGATATGTAAACTGATCATAGTTAAAAAAATACCAACATATCTTCTTTGCACGTAAATACCAAATGTCATGAACATGTTTGTGACAAACTAATATATATATAGATATGTAATTGATCAGAGTTAAGAACCAACATATCTTCTATGCAATCAAAAACCAAGTGTCACAAACTTGTTAGTGAACATCAACTTGTTAGTTATATTACATGCCCAAATAGTTAGCAAATAGTTAGTCGAGACATGCAACAAATCACAAGATAAAAACCAAAAGTTGAAGTTGAGATCATACTTACCTTGAAGTATACAAAATCTTCATCATCAAGATTTTCACAATCAATTGTTCAAGTTCCCTTACCTTGATGTTCATTCACATCATCATCATTGTTCAAAGTTCTCAACAACTCTCTCCCCCTTTTTGTCACAAAACAAAGCCAAAATGTAGTTAAGACTACGAAATGTTAGGAGAGTGAAAAAGTTCCAATAAAACGTAAAACCTGAGAACTAAGCTAAAAGTAAGTATAAGACTAAATCCTAAAATCAAAATCCTGTCGACCGAGTATTTGGAACACAGATTCCATCAACTACCACTCTCCAGGAGAAGGTGTTGAAGACTTGATTCTTCAGGTAATGAGTACCATCGGCTCGGGCGTCCATCCCTAGTACTTCACCAATTAGCTGAGGCGTTACTTTGATTCTGACATTCTTGACTAATGTTTGAAAATCCCGACGCCCGCTTTCCTGATCGACTAGATAGCAGGCATTCTGATAAAACATCCTCACTGAGTGAAGACAATACCCAGTGGTCTCCGGGAAATCGCAAATGGGAGCAAGATCTCTCTGGTCAAACAAAGTCCTGAACGTCTGAGAACGTTGCGTTAAGGCTTTTACATCAACATGCCTTTCTCCAATGCATTCTCTGTTTTCAAAATCCTTTATTCTAGCCGAGCTGACAAAGTCTTGTGCAGGTGCTTGGTCAGCAGCTGGTTGCTCAATGGTGATTCCTCGAGCACTTCCTCTCTTGCGAGCAACACTTTTTCTTCTTGTCTTCCCAGAAGTTTCTTCCATTGGAGCTTTCCCTTTTTCAGCAGCAGTAGGCGGAGCCTTCGATGTTTCTGCAGGTGCTCTTCCCTTTGAAGCAGTCGGAACAGTCGTTGCTTCAACTTGCAGTTCATCCCAATCAATTGATTCCGTTTCAGATTCTGTATCGGAATCATCTTTAGCCTTCTTCACTTTCTTAGCCTTCTTAGCCCTCTTGGGCTTGACGGTGTCTCTCGTATGAACCATAGCCGCAAGTAGAAAAACAATCCAAGTGATCACCATTGCTGATGGTTTCTTGAGAAAAAGAATCCTGAGTAGACCAACTCAAGAACACAAAAATTCTTAGTTTTCAAAAATTGAAAAAATTGTATCCAAAGAATCATAATCATGTAGAGAGACTAAGAATCAAATTAGTTTTGCAAAAGGACTTTTAAAAATAGATCAATTGCATGAATTTCAAAAATCCTTATTATATGCCCTAAAACCGAAATTTTAGAAATCGAAGCCTAAAAATCCGTTAATCAGGAGAAAACCTAGCATATAATCAAAACTAAACAACCCAGAGTTCTTATTTCAAAAGAAATTTGATCAAAAACCATCCACAAACAAAATCAATCCAAGAATTTCGTACGTTTGAGGAGGAAAAGAGAAAAACGGTGAAAAACCGAGATTTTGATCAATAAAACTTACTTGGAACAGAAGAACTTGAGTTAGAAAGCTTTCAAGGAGGATGAAATCTAGAGAGAAGCGCTCTGGAAACTTCGGAACAAAAGATTGGAGTAAAGAAATCAAAAACCCCTTTCGTTCCTTATAAAACCTAGCCACGATCCGGATCAGTTCATGACTGCGATCCGGATCGGCTACCCGCAGTGAGAAACTGCGTTCGGGATCCGGATCGGCAGATGCAATCCGGATCGTCAGCCCGCAGAAGAATTTCTGCGTTCGGGATCCGGATCATCTAACCCGATCCGGATCGGCCCCAACTTTTTCTTTAGAAAATTTCAGAGAAATTCAGGAAGATCCAGAAAAAGATTGTAAGCACAAATGTGTATCAACTTTAAACAAAAATCATCGTTTCATACAACAAGAATTAGATTATGCCAAATCTATCAATAATATCCAAAAATGAAACGAAAATTTACAAAAATTAAATCCCTTAAAGTTGAACACCTTCAATCACATCTAACTTGATCTTATGTGTAATGCCTTTATCAAATCATCAATTCAGTAAAGAAAATGAAATACAAAGATCAATAGATGTTTGAAATCCCAAATATGGTAGATAATATTTCTAGACAATCTGTTGAAGAGAGTGGCTCTTTGAGCATCTTTCTTTAAAATCCCACCTTATACCAACCTTGAAATTTGACAGAGTCAAGTATTTCAACATGCATTTTACTTAATCAAAAATTTGAACAACCATGCTTGGTATACATGTGGTAGCTGCACACAATACTCGGACGACCGAGGTGGTAGCTCTTTCCTCCATGTGGTGGTAGTTTTCACACTCCTCATTGGGATGTAACTCTTTCCACATCTTTTGAGCATTTTTCATTATCTTTGACTCCCCCTCAATTGGCTATCAATTATTTAAGATATAAAGTATTCAACCAAAAATTGATCTCGATTTCATACTCGACTAAACAGTCAAATAAGATAATGACTATACCAAGAGATCATTGAGAGAGAGAAATTGACTTTGATCACTTTAGAAGATGATTTAATTAACATAAATGATCATTGCAACAGTGAAATATTATGATGGCAAAAGCATAATAAATTTCTAAATGTGCGAAAAGATGCAATTAAAGTCAATTATGATCTATGCTCAATTAATGTCCTATGTACAAACATAGATAAAGAACAAAACAAAAACAAATACAAAACCTATCCTAAGCAAAGATTTCAAAAAGAAGATTATTTCAAGGAAAGCATCCCAATTGCTTTTCGTAAATAAAACGTTTTTGATCCAAAGGTTTTGTTAAAATGTCAGCTAATTGATCCTCAGTTGAAATATATGAAAGTTGAAGAGTATTTGATTCAACTAGCTCTCTAAGAAAATGATATCTAAGTTCAATATGTTTTGTTCTAGAGTGCAACACAGGGTTTTTAGAAATGTTAATTGCACTTGTGTTGTCACAAAGAATTGTTACCGAAGATGCTGAAATGCGGAAGTCACTCAATACGCTTTTCATCCAAATGAGTTGAGTTGAGCAACTTCCAGCTGAAATGTATTCCGCTTCGGCAGTCGAGAGTGCTATGCAATTCTGCTTTTTACTGTGCCATGCAACAAGGCAATGGCCAAGATAGAAGCATGCACCACTCGTGCTTTTCCGATCATCCACTGATCCTGCCCAATCGGCATCTGAGTATCCAACAATATCCAAACTTGTTCCCATAGGATACCAAATTCCGAAATTAATTGATCCTTTGATATACCGGATGATCCGTTTCACCGCTTTCAGGTGAACCTCCTTTGGTGCTGATTGATATCTCGCGCAAATCCCAACACTAAAGGATATATCCGGGCGACTAGCCGTGAGGTAAAGTAGACTTCCAATCATACTTCTATACAGTTTCTCGTCTACATTCTCACTATGTGATTCACTTCCAAGTCCCTTGTGGCTAGTTCCCATTGGAGTTGGAAAATCTTTACAATTTTCTAGATCAAACTTTTTGACCAACTCCATTGCATACTTGGATTGACTCAAGTGAATACCTTCATCATTTTGTTTAATTTGCAATCCAAGGAAATAAGACAGTTCGCCCATCATGGACATCTCAAATTCGCTTTCCATGGTCTCCGCGAATTTAGAAGCATCATTATCTTTTGTTGCACCAAATACAATGTCATCGACATAGATTTGTGCTACAATGAAATTATTTTGATAATGCTTCACAAAGAGAGTCCTGTCAGCTCCCCCTCGAGTATAGCCCTTCTCCAAAAGGTGCTTTGTTAACCTTTCGTACCATGCTCGCGGTGCTTGTTTCAGACCGTAAAGAGCCTTTTTCAAACGAAAAACATGGTTAGGTTGTTTATGATCTACAAAACCTTTCGGTTGAGCTACATAAACTTCCTCATTTAAAAACCCATTTAGAAATGCGCTCTTGACGTCCATTTGAAATAATTTGATTTTAAAATGACAAGCAATAGCAAACAATATACGAATGGACTCGAGTCTAGCTACAGGGGCGAAAGTTTCGTCAAAGTCTATACCTTCTACTTGAGAGTAGCCTTGAGCAACTAGTCGTGCCTTGTTCCTGATGATAGTACCATCTTCATCTTTCTTGTTCTTGAAGATCCATTTGGTACCTATCACATTATGTTGCTTTGGAGGCTTCGTTAATTCCCAGACTTTGTTTCGCTCAAATTGATGGAGCTCTTCCTGCATTGCTTTAATCCAGTAGTCATCCTGAAGAGCTTCATCTATTGTCTTTGGTTCGATTAAAGATACGTAGCAAGCAAATCCGCAAACCAACTGCCTTCGAGTTCTAACTCCTTCTTGTGGATCTCCAATAATGTTCGATTCCGGATGATCCTTGGAGATTCGTAGCGTTTGTTGAAACGGAGTACTCGGAGGTACACGAGATGATTCCTGCACATCAGATAAACTAGAAGAACCATTAGATGCATCATTAATATTGGAAGTATTATTATGAGAAGATGCACTGGCAGGAGAATCATCATCTAGAGAGATATCGAGGGTAGATTTTTCAGATTCAAAATGAGAAGCTTCATCTACTTTAACATTTATAGATTCTACGATCGTCTTAGATTCAATGTTAAATACTCGATATGCTCTGCTATTCGTAGAATAACCCAAAAAGATCCCTTCTTCACTTCGAGAGTCGAACTTTCCAAGATTTTCACGGTCACGTAAGATGTAACATCGACTCCCGAAGATACGAAAGTACTTGATATCCGGTTTTCTACTAAACCACAGCTCATATGGTGTATTCAAGGTTCCTGGGCGCAAATACACTCTGTTAATGACATAGACAGCGGTGTTCACAGCTTCAGCCCAAAAATGTAGCGGTAATTTCCGGCTATGAAGCATCACACGCGCCATCTCTTGAACAACCCTGTTTTTGCGCTCAACAACACCATTCTGCTGAGGTGTATAGGGTGCCGAGAATTCATGTTAATGCCATTTGAAGTACAAAAGTCAATGAATTTTGAATTTATGAATTCTCCACCCCTATCACTTCTAACACGAATGATCTTTTCATTCTTTTCAATCATAATACGATGGCAAATCTCATGAAAAGAGTCAAACGTATCAGCTTTCTCTCTCAAAAATGCTACCCAAGAAAACCGAGAGAAATCATCAACCAATAAAAAGATGTACCATTTACCTCCCAAAGATGGTTGACGGGTCGGCCAAAGAAAAAAGAAGAAAAGAAATAATCTACACAAACTATACAAGATTTAATCGTAGAACGATTAAGGACAGGGAGGGGTTTTCACCTTTGCATACCCAAACCTTTGAGTTTTGGAGTATGTTGGTAAAGGTTGAGAGATTCTCCTTGAAGACGACGTCTTGTATGATTGATCTTTTCTTTTGTCATCGTCTTGTTTGAGGTGCTACCAATGTTCTTTCCTTTTGAAAAATCCTTCCTTGAATTCCGGGAAGTGAGCTTATTGGTAGCAATTGCAAGATGTGGTTGATTTGTTCTTTGAGCTCCAATCTCGCAATTTCTTTCGATGTGCCCTGCAAAATTACAACGAAAACATACCTTTGAGCTTGACGATTCCGAAGAGGATGAGGTAGGTTTGTTGTCGTTGTTTGTCTTGAATTCCGATGTCGGAGGAGGAGATACCGACTGAGGCACAAAGACTGTCTCACTCGAACTTGGACTGTTTCCAGTTTGAGTGTATCCGAGGCCGAACCTATTTGATTGACCAAGACCAAGAAGTCTATCCAACTTACTCCTTCCTGAAGAGAATCGCTGTAAGTCATTCTTGAGTTGGAAAATGGTCTTTGTCATTTCCAGGTTATCCTGTCGAGCCTCGTTGTAGAGCTTTGAAAAGTGATTCGCGTTATCCACCAGATTTGTATGTTCCTTTTCAAGTTGCTCATTGGACTCTTGAAGGGAAGCATTTTCTTTTATCAGGTTTTCCCTTTCCACTTCAAGAGCGTTTGAGAGAGAAGTCGCTCTTTTTGCTTCTTCTTCGAGATCATGCAATCTCCCTCTCAAACTCTTGTTTTGCTTAGCCACTTTCTTTGAGTCCCTCAAAAGTCTGTGGTAGGCTAGAGCAAACTCTTCACCTTCCGAATCATCCGATTCATTGTCCATTGCATTCTTTTCAACAGTGGAGTTGGACAATGATTCAGACGTACTTGCCATAAAGCACATGAATGGTGAAGATGTGGACGCGTGAATGCCGTGGAGCTCTTTTCTTCATCACTTGAAGACGACTCATTTGACGTTGAGTTGTCATCCCAAGTGACGACTTGCATCGCCTTCTTCTTTGCCGGATACTTGTTAGGACACTCCGTTGCAATGTGGCCGTAGCCTCGACATTTGAAGCATTGCAGTTGTCCTTCTGAACTTTTCTTATCCTTTGAGAAGTTCTCCTGCTTTCTTGACTTGTGACTTGGAGTCCCCTTGCCTTTGTTCCACTTTCTGAAGGATGGAGATTTGCTTGAATTACCCCTTCGAAAGTTGCGGCGAAAATTCCTTGTCAAGAGAGCGAGCTGCTTCTCAAATTCCTCCATAGAAAGGTTCTCGTCATTGTCCGAGGAGGATGTATCCGCGTCTTCTTCCTTAGTTGTTTTCAACGCATAACCTGAAGACTTAGAAGTGGATGCTTTTCCAGAAGAGTTGTTAGTATTAAAAGTCATTTCATATGTTTGTAATGAACCAACTAATTCTTCTACACGTATTTCGTCCGGGTGTTTAATAGTTCAATGGCAGTAACCTTTGGGCGAAATCGTTCAGGAAGAGTTCTTAAGATTTTTCTTACAATCTTAAATTCTGGAATCTTCTCTCCCAGATTAGCACATGAGTTTACGATGTCTTGCAATCGTGTATAGTAGTCCGTGAAAGATTCATTTTCTGCCATCAAAATAGAGTCAAACTTGCTCGTAAGCATCTGCAGTTTCTGAATCTTCACGAGGTTAGTTCCCTCATGTGTAACCTGGAGAACATCCCAGATTTCTTTCGCAGTCTCACATGCCGAGACGGCGAGAGAATTCAGTTTGAGATAAGGCATTAAAAATAGCATTAATTCCCTTGCCATTGTAAGAAGATAACTCAAACTCTTCCTTGGTCCATTTCGACCTAGGTTTTAAGGTGGTGAACATCAGAGATAAGTTCAGTTGGATTAGTCCATCCTGATTCAATTGAAGCCACACCCTTTCGTCGATGGAAGATAAAAAGGCTTTCATCCGTACTTTCCAGTACGCATAATTTGTTCCATCAAAGAAAGGGGGTCGATTGATGTTTCCACCTGTCAACCATTGTTCACAACCCTATTCCCGCTCTGATACCACTTGTTGGGTCGTATATAATACGGATCTAAATAGGGGAAGAAACACCTAGAGGGGGGCTGAATAGGTGTAAACGTATAAACACTCAAAAATCGTTTGCGATAAAACCCAATGCGGAAATGAAAATAACTCGCAAGATTTTTACGTGAAAACTCCATCACCGGAGTAAAAAACCACGGACCGATAACACGGCAGAAATCCACTAGAATTAAAACACGTACAAGGTGATTTACCGTACACACTTACGACTCAACCTTTTCCATACGCTCCTAGAGGATCTTCTCCGCTCGCTCCAGACGCTTCTCGAATCCACGATCTGCGCCCAACGCCGAATCCACGGCGTCCAACGTCGAATCCACGACGTCCGACCGAATCCACGGTCTTCACCCAATAGCACCCTTCGATCCACGAACGTGCCTCGCTCCGAATCCACGAGAGCGAATGAACCTTGAATCACAAGGACACGCGAATCCACGCGCCGATTTGGGTAATCG
>CM055061.1:15191786-15229125 GCA_029204045.2 Tillandsia leiboldiana
AAAAACCCTTTTGTTTGAAAATAAACATTAAAACGACAAACATTGAAATCAGTAATGCAAAGATCAAGATATTATGCAATAACAAACCGATCAATCAAAGACATACAGTCCAAAGCAATTAAACTTAATACACGGAAAGATATCTCCTTTCCGAATCCAAATCGTCGGATTTGGGTTGTCTTGATCGTTGTGGAGGGGGGTTGTCCGCTTGATGTTGATCCACAAGGTTCCCACGTTGCAAGTGTCCTCTTGAAAAAACGATTTTGTGGATCAGACCTTTGGTGGATTGAGGAACTCCATTGAATTGATGTGTCCTTGAATCCGTTGAGTCCACTCCGTAGATGAAGATGCCGAAGAATTTTTCTTTCTATTTTTTGGGCACGTCTTCATTAAGTGTCCTTCAATTCCGAATTTGTGACATGTTCTTTCTTTCAATATAGTTGTGGAACTTGAATCTTCCCAGTTTGTTTCCTTTTAATCCTAACCAACTTTGCTTGTTTGACCTAATCCGGGCATACCATCGAGTTTCTTGGAACCGGTTGAAAGATTTTGTATGTCGGATTTGAGTTTATGAACTTGCTTGGTCAAACCTTGGTTGGCTTCGTGAATTTCCACAAACTGCTTTTCAAGAAAACCAATCTTGTCCAATTGAGAATTAACGGTCGTTTCCGATTGGTTAAACTTTTCTTGGAGGATTTTATTATTGTCCATTAAAAGTTCTCGTTCCTCCTCGAGATCCTTAACTTTGATCTTTAATGTGTGGTTCTCATCCTCAACCTCAAGTCGTTGCTTCCTCAACTTCTTGATGTGCTTGGCCATCTTCTTTGATTCCGTAAGAAGTTGTTGATATGCCTCAACGAGTTCTTCTTCGTCCGACTCCCCCTCAATTGACGACTCTCCGTCGGATGTAGATGTTTCATGCAAAATCAAAGGAATAGAGTAAGTAATTAATGATGACAAGCAAACATTGGAAGAGCGAACTAGAGAGGTATGAAAAGCAACAACTTTATCCTTTTCCTCTTTACTTGAGGTCGATTCATCGGAAGTAGAATCATCCCAAGTTTTTGCTTGCAAAGCCTTCTTTTTATATGATTTCTTAGAAGGGCAATCCGTTGAAATATGACCATAGCCTTTGCATCTATAGCATTGGATTTCCCCTTCGAATTCATCTTTTTCTTTTTCTTTAGAAGGTTTTGCAAATCTTTTGAGTTTAGAGGATTTAGAACCCGATGATCCTTTAGATGGTTTCGAGGATGAAGATCTATCGGTTCGATTCTTCCGAAAATTCCGACGAAATTTCTTCGTGATCCGCGCGAGTTGTTCTTCAAAATCGGCAAAAGATATTTCATCGTCGGAGTTTGATTCGCTATCTTCTTCCTTCGTTGATTTGAATTCAATTTCTGCACGCTTAGAAGAAGACTTGGAAGAAAATTGATTAGTAGGAAAAGTCATTTCATATGTTTGTAAAGCACCTACTAATTCCTCTACTCTCACGTCATCCGGATGATTGACGGTTTCAATGGCGGCACCTTTGTCCTAAAACGTTCCGGAAGAGTCCGAAGAATCTTTCTTACAACTTTTGATTCCGGGATCTTTTCTCCTAAATTAGCACATGTATTGATTATATCTTGAAGTCTGGTATAATAATCAGTAAACAATTCATGCTCATCCATATGAATAGAGTCAAATTGACTTGTAAGCATTTGGAGCTTTTGAACTTTTACTAGACTAGTACCCTCATGTGTAATTTGGAGAATATCCCAAATCTCCTTCGCAGTTTCACACGCAGAAATACGTGTAAACTCGATAGAGGAAAGAGCATTAAATAAAGCGTTCATACCTTTCCGTTGTAAGAAGATTTTTCGATCTCCTCTCTGAATCATCTAGAGCGAGGTTTTGGGGTAGTAGAATCGTCTACTACATCAATTGGATGTTCCCAACCGTATTGCACGGTTTGCTTTGTTATATACCGGAACTGAGCTTTATCTCTCTTTCACTATGGACTAATGCTATTAGTGATTTTCTTTTGTCTAGTATTGTAGAAACTCGAAATATTTTATTTTTAATAAATAGTCTAAAAGTGAATTTTGATCTGGTTTCGAATTCAAAGGACCCCTGTTGGCCTATATGGTCAAACGCCAGTGTGCAAGTTGCACGATTTACGAGGCAAAAAGGCTATTTTCCAATCGGACATGATCTGGGAAATCCGAATTGACCGTTGCGATCGTCTCGTTGAATTGAGCGAGATTCATATTCAGTACTTTTCGATCTGACGATCGGATCTTCCAGAAATCGATGAAGAAGCGAGCGAATTATCGGGACCCATGTAACAGCGGCCTGCGCACAGTGTTTTTAAGTACACTGTAGATTGAATAGTAACCTCTTGAAATTTTTCGACCACCCCGCGAATGCAACGCTGACTGTTTTCACTGTTCGGATTCCGAACATAGTGATCCAGGTAGTCGTTTTGAATGGTTTCGTCATTTTGGACGCAATGACATTGACGGAATTTTCGTTTGACGACCCTCGAGTCTCGAAAAGCGCGATAACTGTATTTGGGCACAGTATTTATGGACCGAGGTTTTTATCTGGGCAGTTTCTCGAAAATCAAAATCGCTACCTGATAGGTTTCGTCGAGCCGGACGTCGTGGCGAAGTCCATTTTTCGTTCCGACGACAGAAACACCTCGAAAAGTGTGAAATACAGTGGAAAACACAGTAATTGCACAATAATCCCTATAATTGCGCCTCGATTTTCGTCCCACTGGTTTAGTGAGGGACCTAGGTGTGAGATAATATTGCTGTGAGGGTCTGGGTTTGAATTTGCTGGCTTAGAGGGGTTAAAGTGAAATGGTTTCACCTTTAACCTATATTTATATACAACATCTACTCGAGCTAGGGTTCCAAGGAACCCTAAACCCCGAGGTGTATGCCCTAGCCGCACCCCTCAACCACACCTCTACAACCTCCTCTGCCGCACTCGTCGGGTAGCGCGCCGGCCGCCGCTGCACCTCGCCGGATTAGGAGAGGGTTCAAGAAGGAAACTTGATCTCGGGTTTGGGTGAAGAAGGAGCAACAAGTGGGCTAGGGATTGCTCCAGATCACATCTGGAGTCGTCTCTACGCGTTGGAGAACTCGAGCGGAGGAACCCCGGCGTCCTGCTCCGCCGCGTGTCGCCGGCGGGGCATCCATCTCTTCTTTCTTTGCTCCGACGAGGTAGATCTTCTTCTCTTCTTGATTTTTATTGGCCCAAGAACCCTCCTACTCCTCTTCTGACATTGTGAGGGTCATCCTGGTGTAGCCCCGTGGCCAGCCGTGCTCCGGTTAACCGGCGGAGACGGTGGTGGCCGGAAAACCAAGATTCGATCGGTTTCGGGCGTGAGATCAATCCGGCCGTTGGATGAGGGATCTGAGACGTTCCATCTCTTCCCCTCGTCGACTTCAAGAGGCCCTCCAAGTTTGGCTGTCATCCGTTGAAGGATCTATGCCGTACGGGCTTTGCCCTAGGTTCGGGCTAAATTGCAACTCCACCGATCTTGCCGCCCGGCGCCGCCGCTTGCCCCCGTCGCCGGCAACCACCTCAGCAAGAACTGCGGGGCTGGGAGGAAGCTTTGGGTCCTGGTTGCGCCGGCCCAGAAGCACCGGACCGGATCCCGCCATTAGAGCTCTAGTTTTCTCCGGCGAACTCGTTTTCCGGCCAACCGGAGCTTCGCGAGGTGGGAAAACCGACTCGGGTAGGTTCTTATGGTATCGTTGGAGCTCCCATTAATTTGCATGCGAATGTTAACGTGTGGTTTTGCTTGGGGTAGTGCACCCTTTCTTGGCCGAGCATCACCACCGTCGCCGCCGCCGCTCCCAGTCGCCGGCCAACCACCCAGGTAAGGTCCTTTGGTCGAGAGCACTCTCATCCAAAACCTTTGCATGCGAGCTATATTGGCTGGAACCTAATACTCCATTATTGCAACCCAAGGTGTTCACGTGAGTGCCTTCTCCGGCCAACCGCCGCACGGGCGCCGCCGGAGTTGGGGGTGGCAGTGACTGTACCACCTCTGGGAACCTCCACCAGCAGCTGCTTGCTCCAGTTGAAAGCTTGAACCCGAGTTGAGCGAGCCTCGGCCAAACTGAGTTTTGGCTAAAGTGCAACTCGGGCCGCCTTGCTCCGGCGGGTCTGCGACACTCCTGAGGTGAGCCCTCGACCCTGTGTACCTTCCAGAACATGATGCTCATGCTAATTGTTGGTTAGATCGAGTTGTAAGGTGGGTTGGCTAAGTTAGGTTTTAGGGACTTAGTTTTATTGGGCCAACTTTGCCCGCGGGCCTCGTGTAAGCCCAAGCCTGTGAGCACGAGCTTCGTCTCGTCATTTCGGACACGCTGAAACTTACGGCGCTGTCTTTGGCTTCCCGGTTTGGAAGATCAAGTCGTTTTAGTGTTCAAGATAGTGTAACTATGCTTTTTTGGAAAAAGTTTAGGGATCAAGTTGCAAATGTAACACCCTGGCTGTCTTTAGAAGTATTTACACGCCCTCTAGGCATTTTGTTAGAGTTCCGTAGGCTCTTGTTGAGCGGGAATTGGATCTTGTTCCGTAAATCGGCTAAGTTACCCCGTGTTAGCGTTGTATCGCTGTAGTGTTGCCGGGATGGGTATTAGTGGGTCGGTTCTTCTGACTTCAGTTACTGTTCAGGTCCCAGCAGTTCAGCACCAGCCTCCCAGTGTCTAGCGGGAGCTCGGGATCGGCCTACATTCAGGTGGGTTTTTATTCTTAAGTCTTAACATTTAATTCTATCATGTTGGACGGGGTCACCTTATGTGTACTTGGGTTTAAACATCGTAGGGAGGCATCAATTATTCGTTATGGCTTTACGGTTCTTATGATTAGATATGCATATTGTTTCATGTGGCTCTCATGCATGGATAGGTGTATGTAGTGAATATATATATCGTTTCATGTGGCTCTCATGCATGGATAGGTGTATGTAGTGAATATATATATTGTTTCTATGGTTCTCATGCACGGATATGTATATGTTATTTCATACGGTTCTCATACAATTGATATATATATATGGTTCCGGTTACTATGCTCGGCCTGCAACCACGCGCACAACCGCGGTTGGCCACCGCAAAGGGTGTGCTTTTCCGGAAAAGTGGTCCATGACCCGTGTATACCCCACAGGACGGCGTGGGGCCTCTTTAGTTGTGGGGCTTGGATGCGCCAAGGTGTGAGCGGTGCGACCCGTCGGTTAGTTGTCCGACGTGGGAGCGGTGCGACCCGTCGGTTTAGGTTGTCCGACGTGGGAGCGGTGCGACCCATTCGGTTTAGTTGTCCGACTTGGGCGCGGTGCGATCCGTCGGTGTAGTTGTCCGCGGGATCGGTATTGCAGGTTTACAGGTGTTTGATTTACTTTTCCCTTGCGAGGGTGGTTGCTCCGGATAGACTACGGTTGGACGTTTTCTTTACCTGCTTTACTATTATCACTTTTGTTTAGTCGCTGACTTCCCACTTTGCGACAGGGTCCTACAGGGGGGGTGAGTTAGGCGACGGTGAGGCCGCGGCTAGAGGTTTTGGGTCCCAGGAGACCGGAACAGTACTCTACCTCTTACTTTCGCATTCCATTTATTATTTGTAGACTGTGGATGGTTCTCGATATCCTCGTGGGGTCGGTGTGGATGTCGGTACGGTGACAAATGAATTGTTTAGTTTTCTTTACATCTCTGTGGGCCGCTTTGGAAAATAAAGTAGCAAATAAAAGAACAGATTGCGAAAACTACTATTTCAAAACTCGGGTGCCGTGTGGGCACCGTTTTGAAAACCTTGTGGATTTATGGTTTGGCGAAAATAGATTTCAAAACCTAAGTGTCGTGTGGGCACTGTTTTCCAAACCCCTGAGTTATGTTGCTTTCGAAAAAGGGTTTTCAAAATATGGGTGCCGGGTGGGCGCCGTTTCAACAACTGTGGGTTTTATCCTTACAAACTAATCGGCCGTGAGTTTATTCAGCATATTGTGAATGGTTGTATGTTTGGATTGTTGTGATTGAATGTCTAATCATTATTGAAGATTGCACAAACCGCGACGCCGTGCATATACAGGGGAGACTCTGTCCGTTTGTAGAGTGATCCTGTATATGCGGCGGATCTGGGCACGCGCCGGGGAAGAAGGTTTTCAAAAAAAAAAAAAAAAAAAAAAAAATACATACCCTTTGTAATCCGTTTCCGCTAAATTAATCCCCCGGGGCGTGACAGATTAAGATGGTATCAGAGACAATTTCTTTAATCACAACAGTCAGAGTCCGACATCCACGGAGATACCACACTAAGCTACGAATGAATGAAATGAATAAGGCATAGAAGCGTAGAACGCGAGTGATCAGGGGAGCGGGGGGGAAAAGTATAGGTCCCGTTTTCTCGATAGTTGGTTGAGTGCTATGCTAGCGGAGTCTAGAACTGACTTGTGTGGTGTGTGAGTACGGGTTAAGTTTTGTTTCTCGGTTTAGCTCGGTTGTCGCGTTTGTGTAGTCGTGTTGTTTTGGCTCGTGTAGTAGTGTTGTTATGGGGGGCTGGGATCGTGGCCGCTGCCACCGAGGTATTGATGGTTGCTAGGAATCAATGGATTAAGCAACCAGCGTGGGACACGGTGGGCCTGCTGACAGGTGTTCATGCACTTGGTGCGGCTGTTATCACAGCAGATCGTTGCGCCGGGTGATGTTTTTCGAACCCCTCCCTCTGCCAACGCTTTGGTCGTCGTTAGTAACGGCGACTGGTGGTAGGGTAATCCGCCGGTGGTTGTTAGTGAAGCGGCCGTTTTGGTCGGTCGTGAGTAGCTGGGTAGTCTCTTTGCCTAAAATTGTACCTTCCAGGACAACGGGTTTTAGGTTACAGCAGAGAGTCGGCCGATTCTTTTGCATCTTGGATAGGGTAGGGGTAGGTATGAGGACTCTTCCCCTACGGTTGTTACCCATGGTTCGGCTCTTTGCTGTGGTCACTGCGATGGTTGTAGGAATCGTCACGGTGGGGTCTTGGGATTCCCCCTAGGGTTGAGAAAAGAGACCACCGGGGCTAGCAATCTTGTTCGTTTGGGCTTGATTCTTTCTTTTGTTGAGCGGACCTAGAGCTTAGAATACTCCTAGTTGGGAATGTGATCGTTTGGTCTGGGGGTATGCAGCTCGGCTCAGTGCATGGTGCTTGGAAGGGCAATGGATTGGGACCGAGCGGTAGAGGTTAATCAGAGTGTCGCACCCCCTCGGGTGCCAAGACGGAAGTAGGACCGTGCTTCTTGGGTTTTGTCGCCAGCTCCCCATGACCAAGGCATAGTCTTGAGGTTTTGGGTTGCGAGTTTGTGATTGTGAAGCAGTACAGATCACGAGGGGCGCAAGGCCAATGGGAAGCGCAAGTCGGACATGTTTGGCCACTCTTCCCATGTATTGGATTCCTGGCGTATTTAAGTTTCGGGGATGAAACTTCTTTTAAGGTGTGAGTGATGTAGCACTCGAGAAAATTCTAGTGTGCTTGCGGGCGAGGAAGCAGATCTAACCTTAGTGATTTGCATACCGGTGCGTGAGTTGCACAGTTTCCGATGCACAAAATTCCGCCTTTCCGATCCGATACCTGGGTATTTGGTTAGGAACGAACCCTAGGATGACTTGTGTTCACAAGAGAGCGCAGGGTATTGGCATAGTGGTTTGGAGCTCAGGTGTGTTTCACACAGTTGAGTCTCGTTGTTTCGGTTATTAGTCGTACGCACTCTGGTTTGGGATCGTTGTTAGTGCAGGGTTAGCCGCGGTCATGGTTTCGGCTGTGGGCTTGATGTTTGAATGGAGCCAGAGTGCTCGGATCAGTTACAGTGGTTAGAGGTTAAATCACTGTTCTTGTCGTAATCGTCCAGCTGATGGCACCGCAGTAGATGACTGCTATTATTGCACTAGCCTCACAGTTTGCTTAGAGGCTGAACAAGTTGTTGATCCTTCAGTGTCCCCGTGTCATAATTCAATGGCCTATGGGCCTGATGGTAACCCTGTTTGGGACGGATGCAAATTGACCCCACCTTTTGCACAGATTTTGTGGATCGACGTGGACTCGCCTATGTGTTAGTCATGGTGATGTTTGTGACCACGAGGTGGTAGTAATCCTTGATAAAGGTTATGTTTTTAGCACTGAGATTGTGTTGGGAGGTATGCGATATACCTTCTGATAGGAGTTGCGTCCCCAACTAGTTGTTGGCGACAGATCTATGGTATTTCGCTGTTCCTTTTGGTAAGCACGTTGGCTGCAGGCAACGGACTGTCGAAAGAACTGAGGAAATACTCTGCCCTGTAATGGGGAGTATCAGATTGGGTCTAAATTAGTAGCCTTAGAGTTGTCGATACCTTGCGACTGACTTGTAGCCCTCGAATAAACTTTTTGAGCTTTTCATAAAATATGACTGCAGGTTGTAAGCTCCGGGAATAAAACTTTTTTTTTAAGTTGTAAGTTTCGGGGACGAAACTTCTTTTAAGTTGTAAGTGATGTAGAAACTCGAAATATTTTATTTTTAATAAATAGTCTAAAAGTGAATTTTGATCTGGTTTCGAATTCAAAGGACCCCTGTTGGCCTATATGGTCAAACGCCAGTGTGCAAGTTGCACGATTTACGAGGCAAAAAGGCTATTTTCCAATCCGGACATGATCTGGGAAATCCGAATTGACCGTTGCGATCGTCTCGTCGAATTGAGCGAGATTCATATTCAGTACTTTTCGATCTGACGATCGGATCTTCCAGAAATCGATGAAGAAGCGAGCGAATTATCGGGACCCATGTAACAGCGGCCTGCGCACAGTGTTTTTAAGTTAACACTGTAGATGAATAGTAACCCCTTTAAATTTTTTCGACACCCCGACGAATGCAACGCTGACTGTTTCACTGTTCGGATTCCGAACATAGTGATCCAGGTAGTCGTTTTGAATGGTTTCGTCATTTTGGACGCAATGACATTGACGGAATTTTCGTTTGACGACCCTAGAGTCTCGAAAAGCGCGATAACTGTATTTGGGCACAGTATTTATGGACCGAGTTTTTATCTGGGCAGTTTCTCGAAAATCAAAAATCGCTACCTGATAGGTTTCGTCGAGCCGGACGTCGTGGCGAAGTCCATTTTTCGTTCCGACGACAGAAACACCTCGAAAAGTGTGAAATACAGTGGAAAACACAGTAATTGCACAATAATCCCTATAATTGTGCCTCGATTTTCGTCCCACTGGTTTAGTGAGGGACCTAGGTGTGAGATAATATTGCTGTGAGGGTCTGGGTTTGAATTTGCTGGCTTAGAGGGGTTAAAGTGAAATGGTTTCACCTTTAACCTATATTTATATACAACATCTACTCGAGCTAGGGTTCCAAGGAACCCTAAACCCCGAGGTGTATGCCCTAGCCGCACCCCTCAACCACCTCTACACCTCCTCTGCCGCACTCGTCGGGTAGCGCGCCGGCCGCCGCTTGCACCTCGCCGGATTAGGAGAGGGTTCAAGAAGGAAACTTGATCTCGGGTTTGGGTGAAGAAGGAAGCAACAAGTGGGCTAGGGATTGCTCCAGATCACATCTGGAGTCGTCTCTACGCGTTGGAGACTCGAGCGGAGGAACCCCGGCGTCCTGCTCCGCCGCGTGTCGCCGGCGGGGCATCCATCTCTTCTTTCTTTGCTCCGACGAGGTAGATCTTCTTCTCTTCTTGATTTTTATTGGCCCAAGAACCCTCCTACTCCTCTTCTGACATTGTGAGGGTCATCCTGGTGTAGCCCCGTGGCCAGCCGTGCTCCGGTTAACCGGCGGAGACGTGGGTGGCCGGAAAACCAAGATTCGATCGGTTTCGGGCGTGAGATCAATCCGGCCGTTGGATGAGGGATCTGAGACGTTCCATCTCTTCCCCTCGTCGACTTCAAGAGGCCCTCCAAGTTTGGCTGTCATCCGTGAAGGATCTATGCCGTACGGGCTTGCCCTAGGTTCGGGCTAAATTGCAACTCCACCGATCTTTGCCTCCCGGCGCCGCCGCTTGCCCCGTCGCCGGCCACCACCTCAGCAAGAACTGCGGGGCTGGGAGGAAGCTTTGGGTCCTGGTTGCGCCGGCCCAGAAGCACCGGACCGGATCCCGCCATTAGAGCTCTAGTTTTCCGGCGAACTCGTTTTCCGGCCAACCCGGAGCTTCGCGAGGTGGGAAACCGACTCGGGTAGGTTCTTATGGTTATGTTGGAGCTCCCCATTAATTTGCATGCGAATGTTAACGTGTGGTTTTTGCTTGGGGTAGTTGCACCCTTTTCTTGGCCGAGCATCACCACCGTCGCCGCCGCCGCTCCCAGTCGCCGGCCAACCACCCAGGTAAGGTCCTTTGGTCGAGAGCATCTCATCCAAACCTTTGCATGCGAGCTATATTGGCTGGAACCTAATACTCCATTATTGCACCCAAGGTGTTCACGTGAGTGCCTTCTCCGGCCAACCGCCGCACGGGGCCGCCGGAGTTGGGGGTGGCAGTGACTGTACCACCTCTGGGAACCTCCACCAGCAGCTGCTTGCTCCAGTTGAAAGCTTGAACCCGAGTTGAGCGAGCCTCGGCCAAACTGAGTTTTGGCTAAAGTGCAACTCGGCCGCCTTGCTCCGGCGGGTCTGCGACACTCCTGAGGTGAGCCCTCGACCCTGTGTACCTTCCAGAACATGATGCTCATGCTAATTGTTGGTTAGATCGAGTTGTAAGGTGGGTTGGCTAAGTTAGGTTTTAGGGACTTAGTTTTATTGGGCCAACTTTGCCCTCGGGCCTCGTGTAAGCCCAAGCCTGTGAGCACGAGCTTCGTCTCGTCATTTCGGACACGCTGAAACTTACGGCGCTGTCTTTGGCTTCCCGGTTTGGAAGATCAAGTCGTTTTAGTGTTCAAGATAGTGTAACTATGCTTTTTTGGAAAAAGTTTAGGGATCAAGTTGCAAATGTAACACCCTGGCTGTCTTTAGACAGTATTTACACGCCCTCTAGGCATTTTGTTAGAGTTCCGTAGGCTCTTGTTGAGCGGGAATTGGATCTTGTTCCGTAAATCGGCTAAGTTACCCCGTGTTAGCGTTGTATCGCTGTAGTGTTGCCGGGATGGGTATTAGTGGGTCGGTTTCTGACTTCAGTTACTGTTCAGGTCCCAGCAGTTCAGCACCAGCCTCCCAGTGTCTAGCGGGAGCTCGGGATCGGCCTACATTCAGGTGGGTTTTTATTCTTAAGTCTTAACATTTAATTCTATCATGTTGGACGGGGTCAACCTTATGTGTACTTGGGTTAAACATCGTAGGGAGGCATCAATTATTCGTTATGGCTTTACGGTTCTTATGATTAGATATGCATATTGTTTCATGTGGCTCTCATGCATGGATAGGTGTATGTAGTGAATATATATATCGTTTCATGTGGCTCTCATGCATGGATAGGTGTATGTAGTGAATATATATATTGTTTCATATGGTTCTCATGCACGGATATGTATATGTTATTTCATACGGTTCTCATACATTGATATATATATATGGTTCACGGTTACTATGCTCGGCTGCAACACGCGCACCCGCGGTTTGGCCACCGCAAAGGGTGTGCTTTTCCGGAAAAGTGGTCCATGACCCGTGTATACCCACAGGACGGCGTGGGGCCTCTTTAGTTGTGGGGCTTGGATGCGCCAAGGTGTGAGCGGTGCGACCCGTCGGTTTAGTTGTCCGACGTGGGAGCGGTGCGACCCGTCGGTTTAGTTGTCCGACGTGGGAGCGGTGCGACCCATTCGGTTTAGTTGTCCGACTTGGGCGCGGTGCGATCCGTCGGTGTAGTTGTCCGACGGGATCGGGTATTGCAGGTTTACAGGTGTTTGATTTTACTTTTCCCTTGCGAGGGTGGTTGCTCCGGATAGACTACGGTTGGACGTTTTCTTTACCTGCTTTACTATTATCACTTTTGTTTAGTCGCTGACTTCCCACTTTGCGACAGGGTCCTACAGGGGGGGTGAGTTAGGCGACGGTGAGGCCGCGGCTAGAGGTTTTGGGTCCCAGGAGACCGGAACAGTACTCTACCTCTTACTTTCGCATTCCATTTATTATTTGTAGACTGTGGATGGTTCTCGATACCCTCGTGGGGTCGGTGTGGATGTCGGTACGGTGACAAATGAATTGTTTAGTTTTCTTTACATCTCTGTGGGCCGCTTTGGAAAATAAAGTAGCAAATAAAAGAACAGATTGCGAAAACTACTATTTCAAAACTCGGGTGCCGTGTGGGCACCGTTTTGAAAACCTTGTGGATTTATGGTTTGCGAAAATAGATTTCAAAACCTAAGTGTCGTGTGGGCACTGTTTTCCAAACCCCTGAGTTTATGTTGCTTTCGAAAAAGGGTTTTCAAAATATGGGTGCCGGGTGGGCGCCGTTTCAACAACTGTGGGTTTTATCCTTACAAACTAATCGGCCGTGAGTTTATTCAGCATATTGTGAATGGTTGTATGTTTGGATTGTTGTGATTGAATGTCTAATCATTATTGAAGATTGCACAAACCGCGACGCCGTGCATATACAGCGGAGACTCTGTCCGTTTGTAGAGTGATCCTGTATATGCGGCGGATCTGGGCACGCGCCGGGGAAGAAGGTTTTCAAAAAAAAAAAAAAAAAAAAAAAAATACATACCCTTTGTAATCCGTTTCCGCTAAATTAATCCCCCGGGGCGTGACAAGTATGTTCACTGTTTGACAATTTGCGACAAAAAGGGGGAGAAGAGAAATAGGGGAGAAGAGAGAAATAGACAGATCATCGAGATAGGGGGAGACGGAGATGAGATCATCGAGAAAAAGAAAGGAGATGATGAAAAAGGAGCCGAAAAACAAAAGAACCAAAAGGACGAATCAAATGTAGGATTTTAATTTCTAACGACTAACGTTTGATTTTGTTTGGAGTTTTGTTTTGCAGGAATTACAACACTTTAAGACTCCAAGTCCTAAGTCATAGAGTATGTTCTAGGATTGTTTGGTTCAAATGTAATTTTGTATTTATTGGACCTCTCACGCAAAGAAAATCAATGTTTTGGTGATAACATTGAATTTCGACTTTTTGGTTTAAGATGAGTGACTTGAGCGCTTTTATGTATTTTTGGGTTTTGTCACGAAATTGCCAAAGGGGGAGATTGTTACGGCATTTTGGTGTTGGCATATTTCGTGAGTCAAGTCAGTGAGTTGAGTCGGAGTCTTAAAGGGATCAAATTGTCAATCAACAATCAAAGACTTAGAGAAGATTCAACAAGAGCTCAAGTTGACACTCAGTGTCTTGAGTCTTGAAGATTGAAGTTGAAGAATTGTGGATCAGTTACATCAATCTCAAGAAGAAAGTATTCAAAAGGATCAGGTATGGTTAACTAAATAATTTTGGTGATCCGAATACTTTCTTATAGTGTAGAAACACTTGGATAAATTTTTAATTACATAAAAATCAAAAACTGGACATGGGACATGTTCAGGATCCGGATCAGACAGTCCAATCCGGATCCCGAAGGGTGCTTGTTCATTGGCAAATCCGATCCGGATCAAAGGTCATTTCGATCCGGATCCCGAACATGGGTTTTTGCTGGAATACATGAACGATCCGGATCGGGCATTTCAATCCGGATCCCGAACCCTTATTTTTCTGGAATTGTCTGACTCGCTACGACGATCCGGATCGCAGTAAATCCGATCCGGATCGTCGTCCTGAAAATTTCCAGATAAGGTAAGTTTTTGATTCTTATCTCTTTCCAAAGGTTTCTAAACTATAAATAGACATTTAGGGTTTCTCAAAAACGTGGGGAGCACGGCCGATCAATTGATAAAACACTTGAGAGCAACCCTAGAGGCTAGGTTTTTATCGTTCTTCTTTATAGCCTCTTTTAGGTCAATTCGACGGTTCTTTCAAGAACATATCTTTTGTCGAATTGATCTAATCTTTGCTTAGAGATTTTTCCCATGGATCTTCATTGATAATCTAAGCAAAGGATCACCATCGAAGCCAATATTCTTAGCGGCTGAGTTTGCGTCGTGGATTCGACGTGGCATCGTGGATTCGGTGTGCTAAAGGCGTTTCGTGGATTCGAAACGTGTGCTCGTGGATTCGAGTGGCGTTCGTGGATTCGAACGTGTGCTGTGGACGTGCAATCGTTGGAGCGCAAGGTTCGAAGAAGTTGAAGGAGGGGTTAAATCCGTGGAGACGGTAATCACCTTGTTATTCTTCTTTTCTTAGTGGATTGTTATTGCGTGGACATCCAATCGGTGAGCGCAAGGTCCGAAGAAGCTGAAGGAGGGGTTTGAGTCCGTGGAGTCGGTAATCACCTTGTTATTCTTCTATTCTTAGTGGATTGTTATTGCGTGTTGGTCCCGTGGTTTTTCTCCTGGATTGGAGTTTCCACGTATATCTCGGTGTGCTGTTTTTATTTTCCGCATTGGTTTTTATTTTGCACTGAGATTTGGTTTTATAAGTATTACACCTATTCACCCCCCCTCTAGTTGTTTAATAGTACCTATTTAGATCCTTGTGGATCCTCATATTATAAAAACCTACACAAGGTGCTACCGCTCTCGTGGATTCGAAGTAAGGTACATTCGTGGATTCGAGACGTGCTACTGGGTGAAGATCGTGGATTCGGTTAGACGTCGTGGATTCGGTGTTGGACGCAAATCGTGGATTCGAGGCGCGTTGCGGAGCGAGCGGAGAAGATCAACTAGGAGCGTATGGAAAAAGGGTTGAGTCGTTTGTGAGTACGTTATATCACCTTTGTACGTGTTATAATTCTAGTGGATTTCACCGTGTTATCGGTCCCGTGGTTTTTTACTCCTGGTTTTGGAGTTTTCCACGTAAAAATCTTGCGTGTTATTTTCCATTTCCGCATTGGGTTTTATTACGCAAAGATTTTTGAGTGTTTACTGTTTACACTTATTCACCCCCCTCTAGGTATTTTTTCCCCTATTTAGATCCATATTATTCATAACCCATCAGGCGCCGCGCGGGCTGGTGCCGCGCGGGGTCACCGCAAACAGGTTGGGGCCGCGCAGGGCTGTCCGCAGGCTATGTGCGCGCCGCACTGGTCGGGGCCGTGCGGGGAACTTCACTGCGCGGAGTCCTGGGATCGCGTCGGGTATCCCGTTTTCGATGTTCTAGTCGACGTTCGGCGTTAGTCACCTAGTCTTAGCATTCTGTTGTTCCTTCAGGGGCGCGGGACGCCGTAAGCTCGGCAGACGTGCAAACGCGGACGAACCGATCACCGGTCTTCTTTCAAAGTGGGTACTTTCTCCAGGGTTAGTTGGGAAAGGGTGTAGATTGTAAAATGCAAGTTTGGGCAAAGGTGTTTTTCTAAAGTATTCTTTATGTGCAACGCTGACCCCGTTTTACGTTACTTATCTAATTAATCATCTAAATATCTGACTATGAGGCTCGTGTGACTGCACGCACACCGGCGGTTTGGCCACCGCGAGGGTGTGCTTTTCCAGAAAAGTGGTACGTTTGTAGTGATCCGGCCTTTCGGGGTATTTTTGACTTACATATAGTCATTTAAGCCTTTAAGTGAAATAAAATTATTCAATTCTTAAAAGTTGGCCATTGTGAGGTGCTGGTATTTTTCTGCGATAGAGCGCGGAAAAAGAAAGCCAACGGTACGATCGGATCTGAAATCCGATATCGGGATCTCCCGGAACGGAATTCAAAGTGATACGGTGATTAAGTCATGCATCGGAATCCGTGCAAAATATCTTGCACCCGTTAGAGATAAGGTGGGATATCTCGTAGGGGATAATTAATTAGTAAATTAATTATTCATGAGGGAAAATAGAATTCTCTTACATACTAATTAAAAAGGAAATTAATTAAAGATTTAATACGAGCTATATAAGGGATCCCGATTATCGGAAAGAAAAGAAAAGAAAGAAATAAAAACCCTAATCGGTGAGAAGAGGAAAAGAAAAGAAAAGACGGAACCCTAGCCGGAAGAAAGGGAAAGGAGAAAGAGAAGGGGCCCGATCTTCCCGGACACCGAACCGAAGGCAAGAACGCGACCGGACAACCTTCCCGTCGATCTTCGGTTAGTAAAATAATTGTTATAATTTATTTGGGATTTTTCCGTCGTCTCTTTTGTTTGAGTTCTTGGTTTCTCCGTCGTATCCATCACCGTCGCCGTCGTCGTCATCATGCTAGGGCACGGAACGGACGGCGGAGGCGCGTGGTGCCGCTAGGGCATCGCGCTGAGGAGAGCCACGGACGACACCCATGCGGACCTGCAACCGCGCGGGCACCGCATGGGCGCCGCGCGGCTGCCGCACGGGCGGCACCCGCGCGGACCCGCAACCGTGCGGGCGCCGCGCGAGCGCCGCGCGGCTGCCGCGCGGGCCCGCAACCGTTCGGGCGCTGCGCGGCTGCCGCGCGGGCCCACAATCACGCGGGCGGCACCCGCGCGGGCCCGCAACCGTGCGGGCACAGCGCGGGCGCCGCGCGGCTGCCGCGCGGGCGGCACCCGCGCGGACCCGCAACCGCGCGGGCACCGTGCGGGGCCGCACCCGCGCGGGCGTCGCGCGGCTGCCGCGCGGGCCCGCAACCGTGCGGGCGCCGCGCGGGCCCGCAACCGCGCGGGCGGCACCCGCGCGGGCTCGCGACCGTGCGGCCACCGCGCGGGCGCCGCGCGGCTGCCGCGCGGGCGGCACCCGGGCGGACCCGCAACCGCGCGGGCGCCGTGCGGGGCCGCACCCGCGCGGGCACCGCGCAGCCGCCGCACGGGCAACACCCGAGCGGGCACCGCGCGGCTGCCGCACGGGCAATACCCGCGCGGGCACCGCGCCGCGGGGGCGTCGCCGCGAAAACGCGCCGCGCGGTTCCGAACCGCGCGGGGTTCCGGCGGACAACGACGGTGGCGCTGGATTTCCGTTTCGTCAACCCGGACGGTGTTGGACTTTCCCGTCAAAAAGTGTAAATTGGGTCTTTTGTTTTCGGATGTTAGTACACGT
Organism: Tillandsia leiboldiana; assembly: GCA_029204045.2. NCBI lineage: Eukaryota > Viridiplantae > Streptophyta > Magnoliopsida > Poales > Bromeliaceae > Tillandsia > Tillandsia leiboldiana. Next base: position 15,208,762 of record CM055061.1, read on the forward strand.
TTTTTACTATAGTTATCCTTGCGGACTTTTCTTTAGGTCAAAGTGCGCAGTGGGGGTGCACGAAAGATTCAGGTGTTCCGATTTCTCTTCAAATAGGTGGGTACGGTTGCGATAAGTGCAACAAGTGCAGTAAGTGCATCTATCATCATTAAAGTGCTCTTAATTTATCTAACAAAGTAGATGGACAGTTTAACCTTTCGCATAATTGTGTTTTTATCTAACAATTAAAGCGGCTACGGTCGCGGTGCTCATGACACGCCGATCTCGGCAAATCCGTTTTCGGATGCTGCACGTACACAGGCGGATTGGCCTCCGCATGGGTGTACTTTTCCGAAAGAGTGGTCTCTTATGACCCGTGTTCCTCACAAAGGGGTGGGAGCCGTGAGGACCCCTTCGCGCCCGCTGGGAATAGAACACTAGCACCGTGAAGGGGTTAAATGCATCAAAGAGGTGTTTGCGCACGAGGGGAGACTTTAGTCTCTCCGACAAATAATCTGGGGTTGGTGCCCAATTTAATTGATAAATCTGGGGTTGGGGCCCAGCTTAATATGTGCAGGGTTTTAGCGAAATGGTTCCGGTGTATTCGGTTTGCTTCTTATTCCTTATTGATATTAGACATCTACTTTGTTTGTCACTGACATTACCCACTCCGTGACAGGTGTTACGAGGTGCGTTAGCCGGGAGGGCGGTGAGACTGCGTCGCGAGGGCCATAGTCAGAACACTTGGTTTTTATTATCTCATTTCTCTTACGCTTAATTTAGTTAATTTGCTTGTGGGTCGTAATATTCGTGGACATGTATTACTTAGCGCTGTGGATGAGGTGTACTTTTATATTTCGGTTCTTTTGGTGATGTTTTCTTATGCGGCACGTTTTCATGATAAACCAAATGACTTCGAAAAGGTTTTCTCAAAACGAAGTGCCGTGTGGGCACGGGTTTTGCAACCGCTGGCTTTATCCTTTCTAAACACTGATGCCGCTTTAATATTCCGCTTGATGATGTATGTCTATTGTATGGTTGGTGGTTGGTGTTTGATGTATGTTGTTGTAAATGAGACGCCGTGCATATACAAAGGAGACTCTGTCCGTGGGCAGGGAGAATTTGTGTATGTGGCGGTCTGGCACGCACCGGGGATGAGGTTCAAATTACCTTGTCAAGAAGAAAAAAAAAGATACACGCGATTTTCCGCTTTGATAGACTCAAAAACCCCCGGGGACGTGACAGATTAAATGGTATCAGAGAATACAACCATAACCATAGTAGACGTGATCCACATCCACAGTGTAAGGTGCCACAAGCAAATTAGACATGAGATAACCAAGATATAGGTGCGTAGTACGGGAGAGTACGGGAAAAAGGGGACGTAATGTAGGTGTAATCGTAAGACAGGGTGATAGGGTTATAACCTTAGGGTTAACATGGTTTCTTTGTCTATAGCGGACGATGGCCCGGACTAGATCGTCCACCGAGAATGCGGACGCGGACAGAGTGACCCCGGCCACCGCAGAGAACCAGCTTCTCCAACGACAACTACGGGAAATGGCCGGGCAATTAGCGACGCTGACGGAGCAGGTTCGTCACCTGACGCAGCAACAGGCAACCGCGCCAGCCGAGCGCGATCCGACCCCTCCGCCCGAAGCCACCGCACCCACTACAGGACCGCAAGGGACGGGTGGCACGACGACGGAACAGCCCCCATCCCCAAGGGATGTACCTACTCCGACGACCTCGGGGCCCGTGTTGGGAGCGACAGCGGGGGAGGTAGGAACGACCCCTACTCTTGGGGGGTCCGCCGCTGCAGGAGGGATCACGGAGCAACGAACGACGCGAGAAAGGATCAGGACGTATTTGACTAAGTTCAAGAAGTATGACCCTCCCACCTTCGAGGGAGAGACGACCGATCCATGGGTCGTCGAGAAATGGGTGGGTACCATGGAAAAACTCTTCGAGGACCTACTGATGGAGGAGCACGAGCGGGTTCCACTAGCCGTCCACTTTCTCGAAGGGAATACACGCATCTGGTGGAAGACGGTACGCCCGGACCCATCTACAAACGACCCGCTACCGACATGGTCGGCCTTTAGAGAGGAACTTTTTGGCGCTTTCTTCTCCGATAGCGTCAAGCGGCAATTGGAAGACGACCTGAAGAACATTAGACAAGGGAACTGCTCGGTCATGGAATATCAAAGGGAGTTTGTAAGATTTGGTTTCTCTTTTCCCTCTTAGATTAGGAGCACCGGTTGCACCTTAGCCTGCTACCCCTATTAGGCTCTCTCACTCTCCTCTCTCTAAAAATCCTTAAGTATTAGGCGAAGTCTTCCCCGGCTGATGTACGCGGGCGGGCTTCGAAGCATAGGAGAACTTTGTGTACTCGGGGCCCGTTAAGGGCCATGCAAGGAATAAATAGGCTCCACCCTATGCCTTGCAGTCGAGAACCCAATGGGCCGATAGGTAGTTCAGGGCCGCTCCCCAGATAAGGATCAGCGGTCCCGTGGTAAGGGAATTTCCGGATGTATTTCCGGCAGAGCTCCCCGGAATGCCACCGGAACGAGAGGTCGACTTCCCTATTGAACTACTTCCCGGCACCAAACCCATCACCAAGGCACCGTACAGGATGGCCTTCGCGGAGCTGAAGGAACTCAAGGCACAGTTGGAGGACCTTTTGGATAAGGGCTTCATCAGACCTAGCGCGTCACCGTGGGGCGCGCCCGTCCTGTTTGTGAGGAAGAATGACGGAAGTCTCCGGTTGTGCATCGACTACCGGGAGATAAATAAGGTCACCGTTAAGAACAAGTACCCCCTGCCAAGGATCGACGGCCTCTTCGACCAACTACAGGGGGCGACGGTGTTTTCAAAGATTGACCTGCAGTCGGGCTATCATCAGGTCCAGGTCAAGGGGGAGGACATCCCCAAAACGGCTTTTCGGACTCGCTACGGTCATTACGAATTTACAGTAATGCCGTTCGGGCTCACGAATGCCCCGGCGGTGTTCATGGACATGATGAACAGGGTATTCAAACCCTTCCTGGATTTATTCGTGGTGGTCTTCATCGACGATATCCTCATCTACTCCTGTACAGACGAGGAACATGAAGAACATCTGCGCACAGTCCTCCAGACCCTACGGGAACAGAAACTCTACGCCAAACTCAAAAAGTGTGAGTTTTGGCTCCGAGAGGTTGGCTTCCTGGGGCACGTAATCTCGGCGGCTGGGGTCGCAGTCGATCCGAAGAAGATAGATTCGGTGACGGACTGGTCCCAACCGATGACGGTAACAGAGGTTCGAAGCTTTCTAGGATTAGCCGGGTACTACCGGCACTTCGTGGAGGGTTTCTCCAAGATAGCCACCCCCTTAAACCGTTTGACTAAAAAGGGAGAAAAGTTCATCTGGACGGACAAATGTCAGAGGAGCTTCGAGGAGCTCAAGGATAGATTGACGCGAGCTCCGATTCTCGCCCTGCCAGAACCAGGGGAGGATTATGATGTGTATTGCGATGCGTCGCGAAACGGACTGGGTGGAGTACTCATGCAACGGGGAAAGGTTATAGCCTATGCGTCAAGGCAGCTCAAAGAATACGAGCGAAACTACCCCGTGCACGATTTGGAACTCGCAGCGGTTGTGTTCATCCTCAAGCTTTGGAGACACTACCTGTATGGGGCACACTGCAATGTGTATTCAGATCATAAAAGTCTTAAGTACCTTTTCACCCAAAAGGAGTTAAATTTGTGACAAAGACGGTGGCTCGAGCTACTGAAGGATTACGATTTAACGATCCACTACCACCCGGGAAAGGCAAATGTGGTGGCCAACGCCCTGAGCCGTAAGGGGCAGGCCGAGAAGGCAGGGGTAAGTGCCATCACCCAGCAAGATAGTCTGATTGCGGAATTTTTGCGATTAAGACTAGAAGTAGTACCAGCGGGTACAGTCGAACAACTTCTGACACTGGTGGTCAGACCTACCCTGCTTGACAGAATTCTCGAGGGGCAGTCGACTGATGACCAACTCCAGCTGGTGCGAAGTAGAGTAATTGCCGACCAAGAGGGTGATTTCACAGTAAACTCCGACGGCACGATACGATTTCGGGGACGAATCTGCGTACCGGATCTACCGGAACTCAAAGAGGAAATCCTGCGGGAGGCGCATACTGCTCCATATACAGCGCATCCCGGGGGAACGAAGATGTACAAGGATGTCAAGCAGACCTTCTGGTGGCCCAAAATGAAGGGAGACGTGACTCGGTTTGTGGCACACTGCCTGGTGTGCCAACGAGTGAAGGCCGAGCACCAGCGTCCAGCAGGAAAATTGCAACCCCTACCGGTGCCCGAGTGGAAATGGGACATGATTACCATGGATTTTGTGACCGGGTTCCCGAGATCGTCACAGGGACACGATGCGATATGGGTAATTGTGGACCGTCTGACGAAATCGGCCCACTTTCTGCCCATACACACGACGTGGACGCGGGAACGACTGGCGCAAACCTACATCAACGAGATAGTAAGGTTGCATGGGGTGCCGACATCCATCACGTCGGACAGGGACACACGATTTGTGTCAAACTTTTGGCAGAGTTTGCAGCGAGCAATGGGAACCAAGTTGCACTTCAGTACGGCTTTTCACCCGCAGACCGACGGACAATCAGAGTGGGTGATACAAATTGTGGAGGACATGTTTCGGGCGTGCATTTTAGACCTGGGTGAAGGATGGGCACGGTGCTTGCCCCTAGTGGAATTTGCCTACAATAACAGTTACCAGGCCAGCATTCAGATGGCGCCATACGAGGCCCTGTACGGGCGCCGCTGTCGGTCTCCAATATGCTGGGACGACTTGGGTGAGCGTAAGTTTCTGGGCCCAGATTTGGTGGAGGAGACCGAAGCGAAGGTGCGATTGATTAGGCAAAGGCTACTGACCGCCCAGAGCAGACAGAAAAGCTACGCGGACAACAGACGCCGAGACTTAGAGTTCATGGTGGGTGAGCACGCGTTACTCCGAGTTTCGCCCTCCAAGGGGAACCGACGCTTCAGCATAAAGGGAAAGTTAAGCCCGAGGTACGTAGGACCGTTCGAGATCCTAGAACGCGTAGAACCGGTGGCGTACCGATTAGCCCTGCCGCCGAATCTCGAACGAGTCCATAACGTGTTCCATGTCTCAATGCTCCGGAAATACCTAGCTGATCCCTCTCATGCCTTGGATGCCTCCACCATCGAGTTGCGAGAGGATTTAAGCGTCGAGCAGACGCCGGTGCGGATTTTGGCAAGAGAGGACAAGAAGTTGCGCAATCGAACTATCCCCTATGTGAAGGTCCAGTGGAGCAACCACGAAGAGCGCGAGGCGACGTGGGAACTGGAATCGAAAATCAAAGAATGTTTTCCCGAATTGATTAGTGGGGTTTGTACTTAAGTTTCGGGACGAAACTTTTTATAAAGTGTGAGTGGTGTAGTGATCCGGCCTTTCGGGGTATTTTTGACTTACATATAGTCATTTAAGCCTTTAAGTGAAATAAAATTATTCAATTCTTAAAAGTTGGCCATTGAGAGGTGCTGGTATTTTTCTGCGATAGAGCACGGAAAAAGAAAGCCAACGGTGCGATCGGATCTGAAATCCGATATCGGGATCTCCCGGAACGGAATTCAAAGTGATACGGTGATTAAGTCATGCATCGGAATCCGTGCAAAATATCTTGCACCCGTTAGAGATAAGGTGGGTTATCTCGTAGGGGATAATTAATTAGTTAATTAATTATCCATGAGGGAAAATAGAATTCTCTTACGTACTAATTAAAAAGGAAATTAATTAAAGATTTAATACGAGCTATATAAGGGATCCCGATTATCGGAAAGAAAAGAAAAGAAAGAAATAAAAACCCTAATCGGTGAGAAGAGAAAAAGAAAAGAAAAGACGGAACCCTAGCCGGAAGAAAGGGAAAGGAGAAAGAGAAGGGGCCCGATCTTCCCGGACACCGAACCGAAGGCAAGAACGCGACCGGACAACCTTCCCGTCGATCTTCGGTAAGTAAAATAATTGTTATAATTTATTTGGGATTTTTCCGTCGTCTCTTTTGTTTGAGTTCTTGGTTTCTCCGTCGTATCCGTCACCGTCGCCGTCGTCGTCATCATGCTAGGGCACGGAACGGACGGCGGAGGTGCGCGGTGCCGCTAGGGCATCGCGCGGAGGAGAGCCACGGACGGCACCCATGCGGACCCGTAACCGCGCGGGCACCGCATGGGCGCCGCGCGGACCCGCAACCGTGCGGGCACCGCGCGGGCCCGCAACCGCGCGGGCGGCACCCGCGCGGGCCCGCGACCGTGCGGGTACCGCGCGGATGCCGCGCGGGCGGCACTCGCTCAGACCCGCAACCGTGCGGGCACCGTGCGGGGCCGCACCCACGCGGGCACCGCGCGGCCGCCGCACGGGCAACACCCACGTGGGTACCGCACGGCCGCCGCACGGGCAATACACGCGCGGGCACCGCGCGGGCACCGCACGGGCAACACCCGCGCGGGCACCGCGCCGCGGGGGCGTCGCCACGGAAACGCGCCGCGCGGTTCCGAACCGCGCGGGGTTCCGGCGGACGACGACGGCGGCGCGGGATTTCCGTTTCGTCAACCCGGACGGTGTTGGACTTTCCCGTCAAAAAGAGTAAATTGGTTCTTTTGTTTTCGGATGTTAGTACACGTTTTTGACTATAGTTATCCTTGCGGACTTTTCTTTAGGTCCAAGTGCGCAGCTGGGGTGCGCGAAAGATTCAGGTGTTCCGATTTCTCTTCAAATAGGTGGGTACGGTTGCGATAAGTGCAACAAGTGCAGTAAGTGCATCTATCGTCATTAAAGTGCTCTTAATTTATCCAACAAAGTAGATGGACAGTTTTACCTTTCGCATAATTGTGTTTTTATCTAACAATTGAAGCGGCTACGGTCGCGGTGCTCATGACACGCCGATCTCGGCAAATCCGTTTTCGGATGCTGCACGTACACAGGCGGATTGGCCTCCGCATGGGTGTACTTTTTCGGAAGAGTGGTCTCTTATGACCCGTGTTCCTCACAAAGGGGTGGGAGCCGTGAGGACCCCTTCGCGCCCGTTGGGAATAGCACACCAGCACCGTGAAGGGGTTAAATGCATCAAAGAGGTGTTTGCGCACGAGGGGAGACTTTAGTCTCTCCGACAAATAATCTGGGGTTGGTGCCCAATTTAATTGATAAATCTGGGGTTGGGGCCCAGCTTAATATGTGCAGGGTTTTAGCGAAATGGTTCCGGTGTATTCGGTTTGTTTCTTATTCCTTATTGATATTAGACATCTACTTTGTTTGTCACTGACATTACCCACACCGTGACAGGTGTTACGAGGTGCGTTAGCCGGGAGGGCGGTGAGACTGCGTCGCGAGGGCCGTAGTCAGAACACTTGGTTTTTATTATCTCATTTCTCTTATGCTTAATTTAGTTAATTTGCTTGTGGGTCGTAATATTCGTGGACATGTATTACTTAGCGCTGTGGATGAGGTGTACTTTTATATTTCGGTTCTTTTGGTGATGTTTTCTTATGCGGCACGTTTTCATGATAAACTAAATGTCACGCCCCCGGGGGTTTTTGAGTCTATTTAAGCGGAAAATCGTGTGTATTTTTTTTTTCTTTTAACCAGGTAATTTAAACCTCATCCCCGGTGCGTGCCAGACCGCCACATACACAAATTCTCCCTGTCCGCGGACAGAGTCTCCTTTGTATATGCTCGGCGTCTCACTTACAACAACATACATCAAACACCAACCATCAACCATACCATAGACATTCAACATCAAGCGGAATAATAAAGCGGCATCAATGTTTTAGAAAGGATAAAACCAGCAGTTGCAAAACCCGTGCCCACACGACACTTCGTTTTGAGAAAACCTTTTCGAAGTCATTTGGTTTATCATGAAAACATGCCGCATACAAAAACATCACCAAAAGAACCAAACTATAAACGTACAACTCATCCACAGTGCTAAATAATACATGTCCACGATTATTACTACCCACAAGCAAATTAACTAAATGCGCAAAAGAAATGAGATAATGATAATAACCAAGTGTCCTGACTACGGCCCTCGCGACGCAGTCTCGACAAACTCCCGGCTAACGCCTCTCGTAGCGCCTGTCACGGAGTGGGTAATGTCAGTGACAAACAAAGTAGATGTCTAATAACAATAAGGAATAAGGAGCAAACCGGAAACACCAAAACCATTTCGCTACAACCCTGCACATGTTAAGCTGGGCACCAACCCCAGAATTATCAATTAAATTGGGCACCAACCCCAGATTATCTGTCGGAGAGACTAAAGTCTCCCCTCGTGCACAAGTACCTACTTTGATGCATTTACCCCTTCCACGGTGCTGGTGTGCTATTCCCAGCGGGCGCGAAGGGGTCCTCACGGCACCCACACTTTTGTGAGGAACACGGGTCATACAAGACCACTCTTCCGAAAAAGTACACCCATGCGGAGGCCAATCCGCCTGTGTACGTGCAGCATCCCAAAACAGATTTGCCGAGATCGGCGTGTCATGAACAATGCGACCGCAGCCGCTTCAATTGTTAGATAAAAACACGATTATGCGAAAGGTTAAACTGTCCATCTACTTTGTTAGATAAATTGAGAGCACTTTAATGACGATAGATGCACTTACTGCACTGGCTGTATTTACAGCAACCGTACCCACCTATTTGGAGAGAGATCGGAACACCCGAATCTTTCGCGCACCCCCGCTGCGCGTCTGGACCTAAAGAAAGTCCGCACGGATAACTATAGTCAAAAGCGTGTACTAACATCTGAAAACACAAGACCCACTTTACTCTTTTCGACGGGAAAGTCCAACAAAACTCAATCCTCAATCGGTAGCCCACTCGGGACGTCCCTGGTTAGACCAAGAAGGCCCCGACGGCGGAAATGATGAGAAAAGAGACCCGACGGCACGCCCCCGACGATTTCGTCGAGGCGCGGAGCGTCGGCGAAATTAGCACCCGACCTAATAAAATAATGACCAAGAAGGTCCCAGGTGGCCATGCCAAGAAAGCCACGGAAATAACGATCCCAACGGCGAAAACGGCGTTCAAAACGGTGGAAAAAACGGACAAAAACGGAGCTACCGATCTTTGGGCTGTCGGGTGGTGCACAGGAGCAACCGTGGACCGGGTTTACGGCATCAGGCGGCGGCGGCATGCGCCGAGTGCACACAGGAGCGTGCACCAGGCGGGACGGGCCGGGCCGCGCACGGTGCTGGCGCGCGCCGGGTTCACGCATTCGGCCGCGGCGTCGCGCACCGGGTGCACGCCCAGCGCGTGCACCGTGCTGGACGGGCCGGGCCGGCGCACGAATTTGTGCGCCGGTTCTTGGCCTTCGATGTTGCAGGCGTGCACCGGGTGCACGCCTGGACCCGTGGACCGCGCTGTACGGAAAAGCACAGTAACTTCCCGTTTCGCGATTTCTTCTCCGTTTGCGCTCCCGTTTCGCGGTTTCTTCTCCGTTTTCGCTCCCGTGCGACTCCGGCGAAGACCCCGCGACCATGGTAACGGCGGCGGCGGCCTCCCGTTTAAAAACGGCGGCGGCGGCGGCGGCCTCCCGTTTAAAAACGGCGGCGGTGGCCTCCCGTTAACCCACTATGTTTCAACGAAACATCCCAAAAATCTCCGAATAAAAACGCGATAATTCTAATGACTAAACCAACGATCGACGAACAACCAAAACGTCGGTCGGAGGTCCGATAACAAGAACTCGATTAAAGACCACCAAGAACTCAACGAAAGAGATGACGGAAAACTCCCAAATAATTTAAATAAATTATTTTACTAACCGAAGATCGACGGGAAGGTTGTCCGGTCGCGTTCTTGCCTTCGGTTCGGTGTCCGGGAAGATCGGGCTCCTTCTCTTTCTCCTTTCCCTTTCTTCCGGCTAGGGTTCCGTCTTTTCTTTTTTTTTTTCCCTTCTCTCCGATTAGGGTTTTTTTTATTTTCTTTTCTTTTCCTTTCCGATACTCAGGATCCCTTATATAGTCGTACTTTACCTTTAATTAATTCCTCTTTAATTCGTACGTAAGAGAATTAATTAATTTTCCGTCTGGGATAATTAATTAACTAATTAATTATCCCCCACGAGATAAACCACCTTATCTCTAACGGGTGCAAGATATTTAGCACGGATTCCGATGCACGACTAATTACCATATCACTTTGGGTCCCGTTCAGGGGGTTCCCGATATCGGATTTCAGATCCGATCGCGCCGTCGGCTTTCTTTTTCCGCGCTCTATCGCAGAAAAATACTAGCATCTCACAATGGCCAACTTCAAGAATTGAATAATTTTATTTCGCTTAAAGGCTTAAATGACTATACGTAAGTCAAAAATATTCCGAAAGGCCGGATCACTACACCACTCACACTTTATAAAAAGTTTCGTCCCGAAACTTAAACTCAACCCTCGCTAACAATTCTGGGAAAACTTCCTTCATTTTCGTCTTGGGTCCCCAAGTCGCTTCGCGCTCCTCATGGTTACTCCATTACAACTTTACGTAAGGGATTGTCCAGTTGCGGAGTTTCTTTCCCTCCCATGCCAGCCTCCGTATCGAGGTTTGGCAGTAACGACAACCGGTATGCCACCGGTCTTGACCTGACTCAACCCACCTGGACGTCTAAGGCGTACTGTTACAACGCCTCGGGTCTTGGCCCGACTCACCTCACCTGGACGTCCAAGGCATACTGTTACAACGCCTCGGGTCTATTGTCGCAAGGCCGGAAGTTGGACCTATTTAACCCTTAACTAAATAGCCAACCAATAAGACAACTAAGTCTTCATCTCCTTACTGGGCAGGAAGGTACGAAGCATTACTTCTAAGGGTTCCTCTGGGGTCGTGGCCAAAATTACTCTTTGTAAGAGGTCTTCCTTGCTACTACCTCCCTCGTAAGCCGAAGCGTCTGTTCCCCTTGGAGGGCGAAACTCGGAGTAACGCATGCTCACCCACCATGAACTCTAAGTCTCGGCGTCAGTTGTCCGCGTAGCTTTTCTGTCTGCTCTGGGCGGTCAGCAGCCTTGTCTAATCAATCACACCCTTGCTTCGGTCTCCTCCACCAAATCTGGGCCCGGAAACTTACGCTCACCCAAGTCGTCCCAGCATATTGGAGATCGACAGCGGCGCCCGTACAGGGCCTCGTATGGTGCCATCTGAATGCTGGCCTGGTAACTGTTATTGTAGGCAAATTCCACTAGGGGCAAACACCGTGCCCATCCTTCGCCCAGGTCTAAAACGCATGCCCGAAGCATGTCCTCCACAATTTGTATCACCCGCTCTGATTGTCCATCGGTCTGCGGGTGGAAAGCCGTACTGAAGTGCAACTTGGTTCCCATTGCTCGCTGCAGGCTCTGCCAAAAGTTTGACACAAATCGCGTGTCCCTGTCCGACGTGATGGACGTCGGCACCCCATGCAGCCTTACTATCTCGTTGATGTAGGTTTGTGCCAGTCGTTCCCGTGTTCCATGTCGTGTGTATGGGCAGAAAGTGGGCCGATTTCGTCAGACGGTCCACAATTACCCATATTGCATCGTGTCCCTGTGACGATCTCGGGAACCCGGTCACAAAATCCATGGTAATCATGTCCCATTTCCACTCGGGCACCGGTAAGGGTTGCAATTTTTCCTGCTGGACACTGGTGCTCGGCCTTCAATCGTTGACACATCAGGCAGTGTGCCACAAATCGAGTCACGTCTCCCTTCATTTTGGGCCACCAGAAGGTCTGTTTGACGTCCTTGTACATCTTCGTTCCCCCGGGATGCGCTGTATATGGGGCTGTATGCGCCTCCCGCAGGATTTCCTCTTTGAGTTCCGGTAGATCCGGTACGCAGATTCGTCCCCGAAATCATACCGTGCCGTCGGAGTTTACTGTGAAATCACTTCCTGGGTCGGCAGTTACTCTACCTCGCACCAGCTGGAGTTGGTCATCAGTCGACTGCCCCTCGAGAATTCTGTCAAGCAGGGTAGGTCTGACCACCAGTGTCAGAAGTCGTTCGACTGTACCCGCTGGTACTACTTCTAGTCTTAATCGCGAAAATTCCGCAATCAGACTATCTTGCTGGGTGATGGCACTTACCCCTGCCTCCTCGGCCTGACCCTTACGGGTCAGGGCGTCGGCCACCACGTTTACCTTTCCCGGGTGGTAGTGGATCGTTAAATCGTAATTCTTCAATAGCTCGAGCCACCGTCTTGTCGCAAATTTAACTCCTTTTGGGTGAAAAGGTACTTAAGACTTTTATGATCTGAGTACACATTGCAGTGTGCCCCATACAGGTAGTGTCTCCAAAGCTTGAGGACGAACACAACCGCTGCGAGTTCCAAATCGTGCACGGGGTAGTTTCGCTCGTATTCTTTGAGCTGCCTTGACGCATAGGCTATAACCTTCCCCCGTTGCATGAGCACTCCTCCCAGTCGTTCGCGACGCATCGCAATACACTTCATAATCCTCCCCTGGTTCCGGCAGGGCGAGAATCGGAGCCCGCGTCAATCTATCCTTGAGCTCCTCGAAGCTCCTCTGACATTTGTCCGTCCAGATGAACTTTTCCCCCTTTTTAGTCAAGCGGTTTAAGGGGGCGGCTATCCTGGAGAAATCCTTCACGAAGCGCCGGTAGTACCGGCTAACCCCAGGAAGCTTCGAATCTCCGTTACCGTCGTCGGTTGGGTCCAGTCCGTCACCGAATCTATCTTCTTCGGATCGACTGCGACCCCAGCCGCCGAGATTACATGTCCCATGAAGCCAACCTCTCGGAGCCAAAACTCACACTTTTTGAGTTTGGCGTAGAGTTTCTGTTCCCGTAGGGTCTGGAGGACTGTGCGCAGATGTTCTTCATGTTCATCATCTGTACGGGAATAGATGAGGATATCGTCGATGAAGACCACCACGAATAAATCCAGGAAGGGTTTGAACACCCTGTTCATCATGTCCATGAACAGTGCCGGGGCATTCGTGAGCCCGAACGGCATTACAGTAAATTCGTAATGACCGTAGCGAGTCCGAAAAGCCGTTTTGGGGATGTCCTCCCCCTTTACTTGGACCTGATGATAGCCCGACTGCAGGTCAATCTTTGAAAACACCGTCGCCCCCTGTAATTGGTCGAAGAGGTCGTCGATCCTTGGCAGGGGGTACTTGTTCTTGACGGTGACCTTATTTATCTCCCGGTAGTCGATACACAACCGGAGACTTCCGTCCTTCTTTCTCACAACAGGACGGGCGCGCCCCAGGGCGACGCGCTAGGTCTGATGAAGCCCTTATCCAAAAGGTCCTCTAACTGTGCCTTGAGTTCCTTCAACTCCGCGAAGGCCATCCTGTACGGTGCCTTGGTGATGGGTTTGGTGCCGGGAAGTAGTTCAATAGGGAAGTCGACTTCTCGTTCCGGCGGCGCTCCGGGGAGCTCTGCCGGAAACACGTCCGGAAATTCCCTTACCACGGGACCGCTGATCCTTATCTGGGGAGCGGCCCTGAACTACCTATCGGCCCATTGGGTCCTCGGCTGCAAGGCATAGGGTGGAGCCTATTATTCCTTGCATGGCCCTTAACGGGCCCCGAGTACACAAGGTTCTCCTATGCTTCGAAGCTCGCCCGCGCACATCGGCCGGGGGGCTTCGCCTAGTACTTAAGGATCTAGAGAGAGAGAGCCTAACAGGGGTAGCAGGTTAAGGTGTGACCGGTGCTCCTAATCTAAGAGGAAAAAAAAAGAAACCACAAATCTTACAAACTCCCTTTGATATTCCATGACCGAGCGGTTCCCTTGTCTAACGTTCTTTAGGTCGTCTTCCAATTGCCGCTTGACGCTATCGGAGAAGAAAGCGTAAAAAAAGTTCCTCTCTAAAGGCCGTCCATGTCGGTAGCGGGTCGTTTGTAGTTGGATCCGGGCGTACCGTCTTCCACCAGATGCGTGCATTCCCCTCGAGGAAGTGGATGGCTAGTGGAACCCGCTCGTGTTCCTCCATCAGTAGGTCCTCGAAGAGTTTTTCCATGGTATCCACCCATTTCTCGACGACCCATGATCGGTCGTCTCTCCCTCAAAAGTGGGAGGGTCATGCTTCTTGAACCCAGCCAAATTCGTCCTGACCCTTTCTCGCGTCGTTCGTTGCGTCCGTGTTCCCTTCTATACCGCGGCGGACCCCCCGAAGTAGGGGTCGTTCCGGCCTCCCCTGCTGTCAGCTCCTTCACGGGCCCCGTGGTCGTCGGAGTAGATACTTCCCTTGGGGATGGGGGGCTGTTCCGTCGTCGTACACCCGTCCCTTGCGGTCCCGTAGTGGGTGCGGTGGTTTCGGGCGGAGGGGTTGGATCGCGCTCGGCTGGCGCGGTTGCTTGTCGCTGTGCCAGGTGACGAACCTGCTCCGTCGCGTCGCTAATTGCCCGGCCATTTCCCGCAGTTGTCTGGTCGGAGGAGCTGGTTCTCTGCGGTGGTCGGGGTCACTCTGTCCGCGTCGGCATTCTCGGTGGACGATCTAGTCCGGGCCATCGTCCGCTATTTACAAAGAAACCACGTTAACCCTAAGGTTATAACCCTAATACCCTGTCTTACGATTACACCTACATTACGTTCCCCTTTTTCCCCGTACTCTCACGTACTACGCACTTATACCTTGGTTATCTCATGTCTAATTTGCTTGTGGTACCCTACACTGTGGATGTGGATCACGCTACTATGGTTATGGTTGTTTTTCTCTGATACCATTAATCTGTCACGCCCCCGGGGGTTTTTGAGTCTATTTAAGCGGAAAATCGTGTGTATTTTTTTTTCTTTTAACCAGGTAATTTAAAACCTCATCCCCGGTGCGTGCCAGACCGCCACATACACAAATTCTCCCTGTCCGCGGACAGAGTCTTCTTTGTATATGCACGGCGTCTCACTTACAACAACATACATCAAACACCAACCATCAACCATACCATAGACATTCAACATCAAGCGGAATAATAAAGCGGCATCAATGTTTTAGAAAGGATAAAACCAGCAGTTGCAAAACCCGTTGCCCACACGACACTTCGTTTGAGAAAACCTTTTCGAAGTCATTTGGTTTATCATGAAAACATGCCGCATACAAAAACATCACCAAAAGAACCAAAACTATAAACGTACAACTCATCCACAGTGCTAAATAATACATGTCCACGATTATTACTACCCACAAGCAAATTAACTAAATGCGCAAAAGAAATGAGATAATGATAATAACCAAGTGTCCTGACTACGGCCCTCGCGACGCAGTCTCGACAAACTCCCGGCTAACCGCCTCTCGTAGCGCCTGTCACGGAGTGGGTAATGTCAGTGACAAACAAAGTAGATGTCTAATAACAATAAGGAATAAGGAGCAAACCGAAACACCAAAACCATTTCGCTACAACCCTGCACATGTTAAGCTGGGCACCAACCCCAGAATTATCAATTAAATTGGGCACCAACCCCAGATTATCTGTCGGAGAGACTAAAGTCTCCTCTCGTGCACAAGTACCTACTTGATGCATTTACCCCTTCCACGGTGCTGGTGTGCTATTCCCAGCGGGCGCGAAGGGGTCCTCACGGCACCCACACTTTTGTGAGGAACACGGGTCATACAAGACCACTCTTCCGAAAAATTACACCCATGCGGAGGCCAATCCGCCTGTGTACGTGCAGCATCCAAAACAGATTTGCCGAGATCGGCGTGTCATGAACAATGCGACCGCAGCCGCTTCAATTGTTAGATAAAAACACGATTATGCGAAAGGTTAAACTGTCCATCTACTTTGTTAGATAAATTGAGAGCACTTTAATGACGATAGATGCACTTACTGCACTGGCTGTATTTACAGCAACCGTACCACCTATTTTGGAGAGAGATCGGAACACCCGAATCTTTCGCGCACCCCCGCTGCGCGTCTGGACCTAAAGAAAGTCCGCACGGATAACTATAGTCAAAAGCGTGTACTATACATCTGAAAACACAAGACCCCACTTTACTCTTTTCGACGGGAAAGTCCAACAAAACTCAATCCTCAATCGGTAGCCCACTCGGGACGTCCCTGGTTAGACCAAGAAGGCCCCGACGGCGAAATGATGAGAAAGAGACCCGACGGCACGCCCCCGACGATTTCGTCGAGGCGCGGAGCGTCGGCGAAATTAGCACCCGACCTAATAAAATAATGACCAAGAAGGTCCCAGGTGGCCATGCCAAGAAGCCACGGAAATAACGATCCCCAACGGCGAAAACGGCGTTCAAAACCGTGCAAAAACGGACACAAAACAGAGGCTACCGATCTTTGGGCTGTCGGGTGGTGCACAGGAGCAACCGTGGACCGGGTTTGCGGCATCAGGCGGGCGGCGGCATGCGCCGAGTGCACACAGGAGCGTGCACCAGGCGGGACGGGCCGGGCCGCGCACGGTGCTGGCGCGCGCCGGGTTCACGCATTCGGCCGCGGCGTCGCGCACCGGGTGCACGCCCAGCGCGTGCACCGTGCTGACGGGCCGGGCCGGCGCACGGATTTGTGCGCCGGTTCTTGGCCTTCGATGTTGCAGGCGTGCACCGGGTGCACGCCTGGACCCGTGGACCGCGCTGTAGGAAAAGCACAGTAACTTCCCGTTTCGCGATTTCTTCCTCCGTTTGCGCTCCCGTTTCGCGTTTTCTTCTCTCGTTTTCCGCTCCCGTGCGACTCCGGCGAAGACCCCGCGACCATGGTACCGGCGGCGGCGCCTCCCGTTTAAAAACGGCGGCGGCGGCCTCCCGTTAACCCACTATGTTCCAACGAAACATCCCAAAAAATCTCCGAATAAAAACACGATAATTCTAACGACTAACCAACGATCGACGAACAACCAACGTCGGTCGGAGGTCCGATAACAAGAACTCGATTAAGACCACCAAGAACTACCGAAAGAGATGACGGAAAACTCCCAATAATTTAAATACATTATGTTTATAACCGCAGATCGACCGGGACGGTGGTCCGGTCGCGTGCTTGCTTCGGTTCGTGTCCGGGAAGATCGGGCTCCTCTCTTTCTCCTTTCCCTTCTCTGGCTGGGTTTCCTTCTTTTTCTTTTTGTTCCCTTCTCTCCGATTAGGTTTTTTTATTTTTATTTTTCTTTTTTTTCTTTCCGATACTCGGATCCCTTATATAGTCGTACTTTACCTTTAATTAATTCTCTTTAATTCGTACGTAAGAGAATAATTAATTTTCACGTTGGGATAATTAATAACTAATTAATTATCCCCACGAGATAAACCACCTATCTCTAAAGGGTGCAAGATATTTAGCACGGATTCGATGCACGACTAATTACCATATCACTTTGGGTCCCGTTCAGGGGGTCCCGATATCGGATTTCAGATCCGATCGCGCCGTCGGCTTTCTTTTTCCGCGCTCTATCGCAGAAAATACTAGCATCTCACATGGCCAACTTCAAGAATTGAATAATTTATTTCCATAAAGGCTTAAATGACTATACTAAGTAAAAAATATTCCGTAAGGCCGGATCACTACACCAAATGACTTCGAAAAGGTTTTCTCAAAAACGAAGTGCCGTGGGGGCACGGGTTTTGCAACCGCGGCTTTATCCTTTCTAAACACTGATGCCGCTTTAATATTCCGCTTGATGATGTATGTCTAGTATGGTTGATGGTTTTTGGTGTTTGATGTATGTTGTTGTAAATGAGACGCGGCATATACAAAGGAGACTCTGTCCGTGGGCAGGGAGAATTTGTGTATGTGGCGGTCCGGCACGCACCGGGGATGAGGTTCAAATTACCTTGTCAGAAGAAAAAAAAAGATACACGCGATTTTCCGCTTGATAGACTCAAAAACTCGGGAGGCGTGACAACGTTGACCCGTGTACCCCACATGACGGTGACGTAAGGGGGCCCTCGTGGGTGGGGGGTGTGAGTGGTGATGCCTAGGCAGGGCTCGGCGGCCGAGGAAGGAGCTCGGCGGCCGAGGCAGGAGCTCGGCAGGGGTTTCCGAGGTAGGTGCTCAGAGGGGTTGCCGGGGAGGTGCTCGGATTGTTTTACACAGGGTTACCTACTGGTGATTACATCTTGAGGTGAGGGTTGCTCAGTGTTAGGGTGTTTGCCGTTTTTGTCACGTCCCGGGGGTTTTACTTTAGCGGAAACGATACCTCAAAGTACGCGTAAAGTGCGTACATTTTTTTTTTGTTTAAAAACTCCTTCCCCGGCGCGTGCCCAGACCCGCCACATATACAGATTTACTCGAAAATCGGGGCAGAGTCTCCTCGTATAGCACGGCGTCGCGGCTGTTACAATAGTCGAACATAAGCAATCATTTCCATTTAATCACAACAGTTCTAAGTAGCGGTGCATGAGGACTAAACAATAACCCGTGGCCAGTCAAGTTGAAAGTATAAACTCAACGTTTTGAAACAGGCCCACACGGCCTTAGGTTTTGAAAACAGATTGAAAACGGCATAAATCCACAAGGTTTAGAAAACGGGCCAATGGGAACAATAAAGGAAACAGTAGTGCATGACCAGAAGAAAGTACTCACATCCACACGACCCCACAAGGGTATCGAGAACCACAACAATACTACAATTCCGAATGAAATGCAGAGAACGTAAATACAAACAGCATACTAGGGCTCCCTCAGCCGACTGCTACCACCTCGGCCTCACCGTCGCCTACCTCTACCCCTGGAGGTCCCTGTCACAGAGGGGTAGTCAGCGGACACTACCATAAGAATAGTACTAAAGCAGTAAGTAATACCAAGCCACAAAAGGAAGACTAGCGGAACAAACCGCTCTACTGTAACGGTAACTCGCAACCACCTGTACCACCTGTAACACCTGCAACCCCGGTAATCACCTGTAACACCCGACCGCGTCGGGCACCTATCCGGTGACGACAACTGACACCATCGGGATCCAATCCCGACAGGTCGCACACCTGACCTCATCGGGATCCAATTCCCGACATGTCGCACACCTGACCTCATCTGGGATCCAATCCCGACAGGTCGCCCACCGCTGCACCTCGCTGCCTCAAACCCCACACCTACGGGGGCCCCCACTACGTCACTGGGGTGGTAACACGGGTCGAAGACCGCCTTTCCGAAAAAGAGCACCCTTGCGGTGGCTAGACCGCGGGTCGCGCGTGTCGCAACTCGAGCATAAGTAACCAGAACAGGGGTAATATAGTGACATCATAGAAACCGTCAGTGTTAGTACCGAGTAAACAATAAAAAGTCCCTTTGGTGTTACCAACACAATACTTGCCTCGACCGTAAACCCACTTGTTGTCGCCTTATCGCGACTGATGTTAGGTTCTCACGCGTCTCGGGTGCCGCCCGGACCTACCAGAATCTGTCATATAGGAGTCAGAAACTTAAGACTTTGTTTTTCTATAGATAACGACAGAGCACCCGGTTGCCCCCTCACCTTGCGTACAATTGCACAGTACGCGCCCGCATGCCTGTGCCGCCGCACCGCATGCGGTTTGCCGACGCACCCGCATTGCGAGGCGCCGCAAGCGGCTGGCGCCCGCATGCGGAGCCATATGCAGGTGCCTCCGCACGCGCGCCGCCCGCATTCGGATGCACGGGGCGCCGCCCTCATTGCGTGCCGCCCGCATGCGCGGCTCCGGTTAATGGCGCCGATCCCCTCCCGTTTCCTAAGGAAAACCAAGAAACGACCCAACATCAGAAAACCTAAGCCATGTTACTGGGTTTCGTCGGCTTGGGTTGATCTAGGGAATGATCGTCCTGTTCTGGGTGAAGGGTTATGCCGGCGATCTTCCTTCTCCTCACCAGCTCCGCCTTGCTCTCCTCCGATCGATTGGGGAAGGTACGGTACGGTTGGGAAACTGAAAGGTTGGGGAAGTGGTTACGTTCCTTTGGGGTTTCTACGCAGGGGGATTAAGGGGAGTGTAGGGAAGTGGCCGGTAGTTGGGGAAGTGGTGGAAGTTGGGGCGGTTCGTGGGAAGTTGTGGGGAAGTGGTGGGAAGTTGGGGGACGTGGTGGGAAGTGGGGCGGTTGTGGGGAGTTGTACGATGGGGAAACGCGGGAGTGATTAAGGTGGCAGGGAGCTGTTTAAATGGGTAAAGGGAATGAACCCAGTTCATGTTAAAACGGGACAAGTCGGGTGCGAACCAGAGTCCGGTCCGTCTCAAAAACCGCTTTAACCACCGGAACCGTTAGTTTACCTTCCGGAATTTATTCCGGGGAGATTCCGGCGTCGGAATTCAAAACCGATTTCGCCGCCGTTCTCCGTTTCGCGAGCCCTATTAACATAACATACCCCCGCGGGCCACGAAGTCTGTCCGGAAATAAGTAATATTCGATCACCCTCAGCCCCCCGAACCGAAATGCGGAATTAACGAAACCAAAGTAGACCCT
>CM055061.1:15229225-15257581 GCA_029204045.2 Tillandsia leiboldiana
GATCTGCTCCCCCTCGAGTATAGCCCTTCTCCAAAAGGTGCTTTGTCAACCTTTCGTACCATGCTCGCGGTGCTTGTTTTAAAACGTAAAGAGCCTTTTTCAAACGAAAAACATGGTTATAGGTTACAGTCTACAAACCTTTCGGTTGAGCCACATAAACTTCCTATTTAAAACCCATTTAAAAACGCGCTCTTAACGTCCATTTGAAAGAGTTTTATTTTAAAGTGACAGCAATAGCGAATAAGATACGAATGGACTCGAGTCTAGCTACAGGGGCGAACGTTTCATCAAAGTCTATACCTTCTATTTGAGAGTAGCCTTGAGCAAACTACGTGCTTTGTTCCTGATGATGGTACCATCCTCATTTTTCTTGTTCTTGAAAATCCATTTAGTACCAATCACATTGTGTTGCTTTCGGAGGCGTCGTTAATTCCCAGACTTTGTTGCGTTCAAACTGATGGAGCTCTTCCTGCATTGCTTCAATCCAGTAGTCATCCTGAAGAGCTTCATCTACGTTCTTTGGTTCGATCATGGAACGTAACAAGCGATCCACAAACCAACTGTCTCCGAGTTTTGACTCCTTCTTGTGGGTCTCCAATGATGTTGATTCAGGATGATCCTTGGAGATGCGTAACGTTTGTTGTAATGGAGTACTCTCGGGGTACATGAGATGATTCCTGCACATCAGATAAACTTGAAGAACCATTAGATGCATCATTAATATTGGAAGTATTATCATGAGAAGATGCACTTACAGAAGTATCATCATCAAGAGAATATCAGGTAGATTTATCAGATGCAAAGTGGAAAGCTTCATCGTACTTTAACATTTATAGATTCTACGATCGTCTTAGATTCCAAGTTAAATACCCGATATGCTCTACTATTCATAGAATACCCCAAGAAAATCCCTTCGTCACTTCGAGAGTCAAACTTTCCAAGATTTTCACGGTCACGTGAAATGTAACACCGACTCCCGAAGATGCGAAAATATTTGATGTTGGGTTTTCTACCACACCATAGTTCATATGGTGTATTTAACGTTCCCGGGCGCAAATAAACTCGATTAATAACATAGATTGCAGTGTTCACAGCTTCAGCCCAAAAATGTAGCGGTAAATTCCGGCTGTGAAGCATAACACGTGCCATCTCTTGAACAACCCTGTTTTTGCGCTCGACAACACCATTCTGTTGAGGTGTATAGGGTGCTGAGAATTCATGCTTAATGCCGTTGGAAGTGCAAAAGTCAATGAATTTAGAATTTATGAATTCTCCACTTCTATCACTTCTAACACGAATGATCTTTTCATTCTTTTCAATCATAATACGAAGGCAAATCTCGTGAAAAGAATCAAAAGTATCAGCTTTCTCTTTTAAAAATGCTACCCATGAATACCTAGAGGAAATCATCAACCAATAAGAAAATGTACATCTACCTCCCAAGGATGGTTGACGTGTTGGCCCATAAGATCCATATGCAATAATTCCAAGGGCCGTTTGGTACCGACGTGGTTCAGGTTCTTGTGTGCAGCCCTTGATTGTTTTCCCTTAAGACAACCACCACACACAATATTTTGTTCAAGTGAAAGTTTAGGAACCCCCTTGACCACGTCTTTGTTCAAAAATTCTAGCAAGTTCCTTAAAATTTATGTGTCCTAGCCTTTCGTGCCAAAGTGTTTCATTATTCAAAGAGGCTAAGTTACAATTTTCAAAAATTTTATTTGGAACAACATAACAATTGTTTTCAGATCTAACCCCTTTTAAAAAGAAAACATGATCCTTATCAGTTACAATGCATTCAACAGATGAAAAATTAACAGAAAACCATTGTCGCAAAGTTGACTGATACTAATGAGGTTAGTCTTAAGCCCATCAACAAATAATACATTATTCAGAATCGGGCCATCTGGAATAGCTACTGTTCCTTTTCCAACAATTTTGGAAGACTGGCCGTCTCCGAAAACCACAAGTCCTCCAGAGATTTTCTCAAAATTTTGAAAGCAGTTTTTGTCACCGGTCATGTGACGGGAACAGCCGCTATCCAGATACCAAGACGAATTATCATATGAATGCAAGGAAATATTTGTAACAAGACAAGGGAAGATTTCACCTTTGCGTACCCAGACAATTCGAGTTTTGGTGTACGTCGGAAGTGATTGTGAGGTTGATAACTTTGGTGAAAGGGTCTTGTTTGATCCATCGCTTTTCCTTGACGTCGTCGTCTTGTTTGATGAACTACCGAGGCTCTTTTCCTTCAAAGAATTTGCATTTGATTTCCGAGGAATCACCCTTTTGGTAGTCGTTGCAAGAAGTGCTTGAGTTGACCGTTTGGCTCCCATCTTGCAATTTCTCCTTATGTGCCCTGCAAAATTACAACGAAAACATGCCTTAGTGCTTGACGATCCCGAGGAGGGTGAAGTAGGCTTGTTGTCGTTGCTAGTCGTGAATTCCGGTGTCGGAGGAGGAGATATCGACTGAGGCACGAAAACTGTCCCAACCGAACTAAAATTGTCTTTAGTTCGATTGTATCCGAGGCCGAACTTGTTTGATTGACCAAGACCAAGAAGCTTATCCAACTTACTCCTTCCTGATGAAAATCGCTGCAAGTCATCCTTGAGTTGGAGAATGGTCTCAGTCATTTCCAATTTTTCCTGTCGAGCCTCGCCGTTGAGCTTCAAGAAGTAATTCGCTTTGTTAACCATATCTATATAATTCTTCTCGAGTTGCTCGTTGGACTCTTGAAGGGAAACATTTGCTTTTATCAGATTATCCCTTTCCACTTCAAGATCGGTCGAGAGAGAAGTTACCCTTTTTAGTTCTTCTTCGAGATCCTGCAATCTCCCTCTCAACCCCTTGTTTTGCTTAGCCAGTTTTTTTGAATCCCGTAAAAGTCTGTGGTAGGCTAGAGCAAAATCTTCACCTTCCGAATCATCCGATTCATTGTCCGTTGCATTCTTTTCAACAGTGGAGTTGGACAGCGAGTCGGATGTACTTGCCATTAAGCACATGAAGGGTGAAGATGTGGACGCGTGGAACGCAGTTGCGTTGTCTTCTTCATCACTTGACGATGACTCATTTGACGATGAGGCGTCATCCCAAGTGACGGCTTGCATCGCCTTCTTCTTAGACGGATTCTTAGTTGGACATTCCGTTGAGATATGGCCGTACCCTCGGCACTTGAAGCATTGGACTTGTCCTTCTGTGCTTTTCTTATCCTTAGAAAAGCCTTCTTGCTTTCTTGACTTGTAACTTGAAGAACCCTTGCCTTTCTTCCACTTTCCGAAGGATGGAGTTTTGCTTGAATTACCCCTTCGAAAATTTCGGCGAAACTTCCTTGTCAAGAGAGCAAGCTGCTTCTCAAAGTCCTCCATAGATAAATTCTCGTCATCGCCTGAGGAGGATGAATCCGCGTCTTCTTCTTTCGTTGTTTTCAAAGCATAACCTGAAGACTTAGAAAAGGATGCCTTTCCCTAAGAATAGTTAGTAGGAAATGTCATTTCATAAGTTTGTAAAGAACCAACTAATTCTTCTACACGGATTTCGTCCGGGTGTTTAATAGTTTCAATGGCTGTGACCTTGGAACGAAATCTTTCAGGAAGAGTTCTTAAGATCTTTCTTACAATTTTAAATTCTGGAATCTTCTCTCCCAAGTTAGCACATGAGTTTACGATGTCTTGCAATCGTGTGTAATAGTTAGTGAACGATTCATTTTCTACCATGAAAATAGAGTCAAACTTGCTCGTAAGCATTTGCAGTTTCTGAATCTTCACAAGGTTAGTTCCCTCATGCGTAACTTGAAGAACATCCCAGATTTCCTTCGCAGTCTCACATGCCGAGACGCGAGAGAACTCTGTTTGTGATAAGGCATTAAATAAAGCATTTATTCCCTTGCCATTGTAAGAAGATATATCAATCTCTTCCTTGGTCCATTTCGACCTAGGTTTGATGGTGCGAACATCACCAATAATTTCAGTTGGATTAGTCCATCCTAATTCAATTGATTGCCACACCCGTTCGTCGATGGAAATTAAAAAGGCTTTCATCCGTACTTTCCAGTACGCATAATTTGTTCCATCGAAGAACGGGGGTCTGTTGATGTTTCCACCTTCAACCATTGTTTACAACCCTATTCCCGCTCTGATACCATTTGTTGGGTTATATGAATAATAGGATCTAAATAGGGAAAAAAATACCTAGAGGGGGGGTGAATAGGTGTAAACCATAAACACTCAAAAATCTTTGCGATATAAAAACCCAATGCGGAAAAATAAATAACACGCAGAGATTTTTACGTGGAAAACTCCAAACCGGAGTAAAAAACCACGGGACCGATAACACGGTGAAATCCACTAGAATTAAACACGTACAAGGTGATATACCGTACTCACAGACGACTCAACCTTTTCTATACGCTCCTAGTTGATCTTCTCCGCTCGCTCCAGACGCTTCTCGAATCCACGATGTGCGTCCAACGCCGAATCCACGGCGTCCAACGTCGAGTCCACGACGTCCGACCGAATCCACGGTCTTCACCCAGTAGCACGCTTCGAATCCACGAACGTACCTCGCTCCGAATCCACGAGAGCGGTTGCACCTTGAATCCACAAGGCCACGCGAGTCCACGCGCCGATTTTGGGGTAAATCGTTGTTTTTGGGTGGTGATGATCCGCCGAATACTTAGATCAAAGATAGATAGGAAATACCATCTAAGTATTCATTAGTTTGATTCAACTCAAAATGTGAGTATGAAAACCTGGAATCAAACTAATCACTATAGATGAAGAAACATAGAATTAATCTAGTTATTTCCTTTCTTCTCTATATCTGGATCTGAGGCCATATAAAATGATATTTGATTATGACGACTACTTTTTGGACTTATGCGGATTAGCCCTAGAAAAAGAATCATAGGGTCTATTTATAGGTTAGAAACCCTTGGAAGAAGATAAGGATCAAAAACTATCCTTTTCTGGAGTTTTTACATGACGACGATCCGGATCGGAGATCGGCGATCCGGATTGCAGTAGCGAGAAAAACAGATTCCAGAAAAACGAAGGTTCGGGATCCGGATCGAAGTGCTTGATCTGGATCGTTCATACAGTTCACCAAACATCAACGTTCGGGATCCGGATTGCAGTAGCCTGAGCCAGATCGTTCAAATAAAATGGTAAACTCAATGTTCGGGATCCGGATCAAGGGAAGCTACGATCCGAATTGAACTGGTGTATGAACGAACCACCTTCGGGATCCGGATCGAACAGTCTGATCCGGATCCTGAACATGTCCTATGTCCAGTTTTTGATATTTATGCAATAACAAATCCATCCAAGTGTTTCTACGCTATAAGAAGTATTCGGATCACCAAAGATATTAAGTTAAACATACCTGATCCTTTTGAATTCTTCTTTCTTGAGATTGAGTTATATGATCCAACTTCCTTTACCTTCAATCTTCAAGACTTAGCCGAATTCACGAAATACGCCAACTCAAATTCCGTAACATAAACTGTAAATCCCTCTCCCATAACTGGCAATGCAAGGATCGGCGCTGAAATCATTCGAAGCTTCAACTCATCGAAGCTCTGCTGGCACTGCTCAGTCCATACAAATCTTGTCCCCTTTCTGGTCAGTCTGGTGAGGGGAGTAGAGAGCTTCGCAAAGCCCTCCACAAACCGACGGTAGTAGCCTGCTAGGCCCAAGAAGCTCCGAATCTTTGTCACCGTCGTAGGTCTAGGCCAATCCCGAACTGCATCTATCTTCGTCGGGTCCACTGCCACTCCTGCGGCTGATACCACATGGCCTAAGAATGAAACTTCCTGAAGCCAGAAAGCGCACTTATTCAGCTTGGCATACAACTTCTTTTCTCTCAGAAGTTGCAGCACTATCCTCAAGTCCTCCTCGTGCTCAATGTCGCTACGGAAATAAACCAAGATGTCATCGATGAAGACCACCACAAAACGGTCCAAGTACGGCTGGAACACTCGGTTCATCAGATCCATAAAAGCGGCAGGGGCATTGGTCAAACCAAAGGGTAACACCGTAAACTCATAATGCTCGTACCAAGTCCTAAACGCCGTCTTGGATACATCCTCGGCCCTCACCCTCAGCTGGTGGTAACTGGACTGAAGATCTATCTTCGAGAAGACCGTAGCTCCCTGAAGCTGATCAAATAAATCATCAATTCGAGGAGGGGGATACTTATTCCTGACGGTCACTTTATTTAACTCCCTGTAATCCACACAAAGCCTAAGTGACCCGTCTTTCTTCTTCACAAACAGAATCGGGGCTCCCCAAGGAGAAACACTAGGTCGAATAAACCCTCGATCCAAAAGATCCTGTAACTGAGCCTTTAGCTCTCTCAACTCTGCAGGGGTCATCCTGTAGGGTGCCTTGGAGATTGGTGTAGTTCCAGGGACTACATCAATCACAAACTCTATCTCCCGATCCGGCGGCATAGAAGATAGCTCAGGGGGAAACACATCTGGATACTCGCAGACAATAGGGATGTCCTCGAGCTCAGGCATCGCCATAGGCACCTCTACAACAGTCGCTAAGAAAGCGACACAACCACGACTCAGCATCTGTCATGCTCTAGCAAAAGATATCGTCAAATTAAAACAAGGTACTCTGACGCCCCCTATAATGAACTCCTCCTGACCCGGCTCACGAAGGGTCACAGTCCTCTTTCTACAATTGATAGTAGCATAATACCGAGTCAACCAATCCATCCCCAAAACTACATCAAAATCCCGGAGCTGACTAAGGACCAAAAGATCGATAGGTAAAATCCAAGGCCCTAACTGCACTGGGCAGGACCAACAACACTCATCTACGTGCAACACGTGATCAGGTATCTGAACCTCACGAGCACGCTAACGGTCCTATCTTTAGCCCATGCAAGGATGCAAATGTCCTACTGATGAATGAATGAGATGCTCCGGCATCAAATAAAGCTCTAGAGCGAGTATAGGAGATAAAAATAATACCTGCCACCACGTGGCTAGCTGCCCCAGAGTCCTCTACCTGAGCGGCATAAACTCGCTCGCTCGCAGGTGGTCGCCTGTCTCACTGTCGCGACGAAGCGGCCCTATCTCCCTGGCCGAAACCCGCCGAAGCTCCACCCGTCTGGAATGGCGGAGGAGTCGTCGATGCTGACGAAGGTACTAGCGACCCTCCACTCGGACAAGCCCAAGCCATGTGTCCTATATGCCCGCATCGGTAACACCGACCCTGTCGCCGATCACACTGTAGAGGTGCATGGGGTCCACCACAAATGACACACCTATCTGGGCGCCTCTACTGCTGATGCTGCTGCTGCGGTCTCGGCAGTCGAAAGCCTCCTGGCCTCTGTCTCCCCTGAGGCCCACGACCTCGAGGCTGAAAACGCGGGGGTCTCGATGGCCGCGGCCTACTCGACTGGCCCAACTCTGATGGCGCCAGACGTTTCTCTCCAGAACTAGTCCCTGGCGCCAGCCCCCGTCTGTCATGACTACGGACCCTCTATCGACCCACCGTGCGTGCTCAATGGCTGCATCCAATGTCTGCGCTCTATGTGAGTGTACAAGGGGATAAATATCCTGATGCAATCCTCTCTCGAAGAGCTCAACTCTCTGGGCCTCATCCCGGGCAACATAGGGTACGCTGCTCAAAAGCCGCTGAAACTCCAGAATATAGTCACGAAGGGGCCGATCCCCCTGCTGCAGCCGCCGTAAATCTCCTTCTAGTTTCTGCTTTACACTGTCGGGAAAGTAGACCCCGAGAAGCAAAGCACGAAACTCTGCCCAAGACAGTAACGGTACCCCCGGTGGTCCCACTGGGCGAACGCGACGCCACCAAGTCTCGGCGTCCCCCTCAAGAAAATGCGTGGCTAGGTGTACCCGATGCTTCTCCTCAATGAACAAGTTCTCTAACAGCTTTTCCATCGCTGCTATCCAATTTTCAGCCTCCCAAGGCTCTGCACTCTGCCCTGCAAATCATGGGGGATGAAACGTGCTGATGTAGGACAACCTGTCAGTAAGCTCCCTCTGCTCTGCAGCTGTCAAAGGGGCAATCTGAGCCGAGGTCGACGATGTCGCTACCGGAGATGCCACTGGTGATGCCCTCTGCTCAAGTAGTCTCATCATACGCGCCATATTCGCCTCCTGGCGCTGAAATGCCTCTGACATCTGGGCAACCTGGGCCCGCAACTCCTGAACCTCGCTCTGCTCGGCCTCTCGCCGCTCGGGCTCCTCATCTGACTCGGAATGTTCCCTCGTCGTCGCACGACGTCTGGGAGGCATCGCAAGCACTGCAACAAAAACAAAATTCAGAGAACAGAAATCTCTCGACCCGATCAAGCGAAAGTCTAATACATGTCACCCATTCTAAAGCGTTATGTTGTCTGCAGCCAACATAACCACTTTAGAGAATAAACATGTAAGGTTACTTGCCCCAATCCCCTGGGGAAGTTACAGACTCAAATAGGACTCTCGCTAAAGTCACGTCTCTCACGACGGTCATCCTACTGTCCAACCAATAGCCTAGGGTCTCTAAGTCCCCAAATGACCTATACACCTAGGCCCTGATACCACCTAAATCTGTCACGCCCCGCGGTCGAAACTGCGACCCGGGCTCGCCAACAGATCCGCCGCCTACACGGGACTTCCCGCACAGACAAAGCGTCTACCTACGAAGAAGATCTAAGGATATACAAATATCAGAGCTGAAAAGAAACTACCCCGAGAAGTAAAACTGAACAACAAAATCTCAATAGAACAAAGGTCCAAAATACATACATCCAGTATCTGACATAAGTACAATACCCCAGCTAGTACAAAAGTGGAAAATAAAAATACAGGGCGATTCTACCACTGACTCCACAGACTCGGGTAAGCAACTAGTCGGCCACGCCCTTACCTCGGTCTGACGACTCCGCACGAGCTGATCTCGGAGTAGCCGCCTCAGGAAAACCTGTCACCACAGCGGGCGTGAGAACTACTGTAAAAGGTAGCTCTCAGTGGGTACCATCACCCAAGTCCACGGTATGCCCACTAAGTCTACTCGAGGCAACAGATAGATAGGTAGACAGATAAAAATGCAAGCAGGAAGGTAAACTACCACTACATGCCTCAATATGATGCTCAAAGGAAAACCATCTATGAACATATCATGTAACCACCCGCTCATAACACCCAATCTCTATGACTGCCCTAACGGGTCCAGTCAGGCCTGTGCCAATAATCTAGGAACGCACCTGCCCACTCCACGTGGGGCGTCCTACTGACTGCTAGGAACGCACCTGCCCACTCTGCGTGGGGCGTCCTACTAACTGCTAGGAACGCACCTGCCCACTCCACGTGGGGCGTCCTACTGACTGCTAGGAACGCACCTGCCCACTCTGCGTGGGGCGTCCTACTAACTGCTAGGAACACACCTGCCCACTCTGCGTGGGGCGTCCTACTAACTCAAATCCTCGATCAAACGGATCGAAACCCAAATGCCCTCACCACAAGTCATGTCTAAGCCGGTGAACCCTCCCGACTCAATCTGATAAGCCATCACCAATCCCCAGGACACTAGTAAAATTATCCATAAACCAAACAAAAATCCCTCGGCCCCCAGGCACGAGGTCACATGCACCCTGGAATCATGCCATCTCACTGAAGGTCCCATAATTATAAAAATACCTTTAAATCGCCGGTTTTTCCTTAAAACGGACCTTATGATTTTTTATTTCAATTCCGGTGCAAAATAATGCTTCCTAAGCATGCAAACTAGTGTCTTGCAGTAATAGGAATATACTAAAAATAATCTGGGGGTTTACTGAATTTTCTAGAATTTTCTAGGCAACTATCAGATTTACCAACAGTAAAAATAATACACTAGACATGATCAAAATGCCTATTGAAGCATTAGAAAACATTCCGTACAATTTGGAAGATTTTTTAACCCACCTAGAAAGCTTTCCATAGGCAAGCCGGAGTCGGGGTCGCGCCGTAATCCTCAATCTGACGAAAAAATCTGCTTTGCGGCTCGCGCGCGCGCTGTAGAGTCCTGGCATTCCAATGCCTTTGCATACCTTCTTTTTATGACGGGATTGTTAGGGAGACTCTTCACTGTGTTTTCTGCAATGGACTGGCCTAGAC
Organism: Tillandsia leiboldiana; assembly: GCA_029204045.2. Taxonomy (NCBI): domain Eukaryota; kingdom Viridiplantae; phylum Streptophyta; class Magnoliopsida; order Poales; family Bromeliaceae; genus Tillandsia; species Tillandsia leiboldiana. Next base: position 15,239,349 of record CM055061.1, read on the forward strand.
CGTGAGTATTTTTCTACGATTGAGCTCGGAAAACGGAGGACGGCAAAGTGAACGGATTCGGATTCCGATTTATGGATCTCCCGGAATGGGGGTCAAAGCGTTTGCCTTTGTGTGGTGCATCGGAATCCGTGCTAAGTGGCCGGCACGCTTTTCGAGGCAATCGGACGGGATCCGGCTGTGATCGGACTTTTCATCTTGTTATGTCAGTGGGTTATTTTATCTTTTGGGTGGTACCTCGACCTTTCGGTTTTTTCGTTTTGGGTCCTAATTTTACATTTTCGGCTGTTAGGGAGGGGGGTCGAAATTCGAGAACTTTTGGGCTAATCGTCGGGGTTTGCGGGTATTTTTAGGTGGTAGAGCTCGCAAAACGGTGAACGGCGGCGCGATCGGATTTGAATTCCGACCCCGGAATCTCTCAAAATTTAATTTTGAAGTTTGGACCCCTTTTAGGCGCTCCGGGATTCGTGCGAGCGATTGACATGCTTTTCGAGATAATCTTAGCCGCCGGTTTTTGTTCCGGTTATTTTAGGGTTTCTTTAAAACCGGGGGCCGTAGGGTTTTTCCTCCTAGGTCTTCCTCTTGACGGCTAGGGTTTAAGGCGACGCTTTTAAGAAAAAAAGGGGAACCCCAATCCATATTTTCTCTCGTTTCAACCGTGGGCGTCAGGAACCGAGGCGACGAGACGGGGAGAAGGAAGGAAGACCGCACTGCGGAACCCGGCGAGCGATAGTGGGACGATCCACTTTCTTCCTCCGGCAAAACAAGGTGAGCGGTTCGGGTCTTCCCGGTTTTTTTCGGTATGAGGTTTTTCTTTGGTCGTTGTCATGGGCAATACGAGGTGTTGAACGGGAGGTCGCCGCCGCCGTCGTTAAACGGGAGGCCGCCGCCGTCGTTGTCGTGTCCACGGGGTCGCCGCCGCAGTCGCCGGGGTCGCAACCGGAGCCGCTTGGGGGTGGGGGTGGGGGGGGGGGTGGGGGGGGGGGAAAGGGGGCTACTGTTCATCCCGGTACGGCAGAGGCTGCTGCGCGGTCCACGGGGCCCGGCGTACGACTCCCGGGCCCAGGGGGCGCGGACCCGGAGCACGAATGCGTGCGCCAGGCTGCGCGGTCCACAGGGCCCGGCGTGCACCCGGCGCACAGCTTCCGGACCCAGGGGCGCGGACCCGGCGCACGAATGCGTGCGCCAGGTCGCGCCGTCCACCGGTCGGGCGTGCACCCGGTGTACGCCTTCACAGCCCCACCGCGTGGACCCGGTGCACGCCTCAGCCCGTGCGCGGCCCGGCCCAAGCCGCAACGGCGCACCGCAGTGGCGTGCGCCCGGTCTGCGGCCGCAGGGACTGTAGCCGTGAGCCCGGTCCGCGACGCAGGCTGTGCTCCAGCGGCTCACCGTGCGGTGCACCCGGTCTGTGCCGCCGTCGCTTCCTGTCGTGGACCCGGTCCACGCCTGGACCCGTGCACCAGACTACAGCCGGAGAGTCCGGAAGCTCCGTTTTTGTCCCGTTTCGTCCCGTTTTTGAGTGTTTTTGACCGCAACGATGTTTTTTAACATTATTCCTTACTATAGCTTTTTCGGGCAGAGGGTGGGAGTGTTTTAACTGGAATTTTTCGCACACCTTCTTATTCGCGTTCCAGGTGGGTACCCCTTAGAACCTCTTTGTGCATGTTTTCGTTATTGTTATATTCATCTTATAAGGGGTTGTGGGGGTGACGTGGACCTCCGGATTAATGAACGTCGCGGTGGGAGACTGGAGGGGCAATTCGCCCTCTCCAAACAACAGTAGAGTTGTTTGGAGCATGCTAGCGATGAGAACGGTGATCGGTGTGACCAGTCGGACGTCGAAAGGTGGGTTCCTCTCCTGACAGTTCAAGAGTCGGGAAACGAGGGTAATTGGTAAGAGCAAGGGTTTGACATGTTAAAAATACTGCTAACCCCCGTATATGCTTATGTGTTCATTATCATCATGTTTATGGCGACTGAGGGTCGTGGTACTCGTTGATACGTCATGTTCTAGGTGATTGCCGAGGCAGGTGCTCGGTCTAGTTTACCGAGGTGGGTGCTCGGTCTGGTTGGCCGAGGTTAGTGCTCGGTCGATGCTCGAGGTAGCTACACGCACACCAGCGGTTTGACCACCGCGAGGGTGTGCTTTTTCGGAAAAGTGGTACGTTGACCCGTGTACCCCACGTGATGGTGACGTTAGGAATGGGGGCCCCCGTGGGGGGGGGGGGGCGGTGTGAGCGGTGATGCCGAGGTGGGTGCTCGGCAGAGGTTCCCGAGGCAGGTGCTCGGTGTGGTTGCCGGGGGAGGTGCCTGGGTTGGTATGCACAGGGTTCTTCATTGTTGATTGCTCCGGTTTTTACCATGACTTGCCTTACTTTAGCATTATTGCTTGTATTATTTTTTATGGTCACTGACTTCCCACTCTGTGACAGGTTCGTCTAGTCCGTCCAGGGGCGAGTGATAGGGTGTTGGCAAGGCCGCGTGAGCGATGTTCTAGCCCTTAGAGGCTACAGATACGGTTTACTTTACCTTCTCGGTTCATTTCATTATGCATTGTAGCTAGTTGTGGATCGCGATACCCCCGTGGGATCGATGTGGATGTTGGACTATTTTTATAACTCTTTTGGTTGGGTGTTTGTTCTTACTTCTTTACTTGGCCGCTTTCAATCTACAAAGAAGAAATATGGAAAATATTGCGAAAACCGTTTTAAAAATACGGGTGCCGTGTGAGCGCGGTTTTCAAATTCTGTGGATTTATGTGATTTCAAAATTAGTTTTATTAAACCTGGTGTTGGGTGGGCACCGATTTCAAATTCTGTGGATTTATGTGGTTTCGAAAATAGTCTTATAAAACCTAATGTCGAGTGGGCATCGCATTCAAAACCCTGTGGTTTTATCCTTTCAAAAATAGTCGGCCCCTGTATTACTTGTGGAAATTGATTGTATGTTGTTGAAAATGATTGTATGTGATTGGCAACCGGTCTAGTGTGGTTAAAGGCATGCTTATGTGAATTTTGTAATCAGGCCGCCGTGCATATACAAAGGAGACTCTGCCTGTTTGCAGAGTGAATTTGTATATGCGGCGGGTCTGGGCACGCGCCGGGGGAGATTGGCTTCAAAAAAATATATGTGAAATTTTGGGAGCATCGGTGGCTACCGCTCCGCGCGTAAAAACCCCCCGGGGCGTGACATATTAAGATGGTATCAGAGAAAAACAACTTTAACCACAGTAGACGCTGTCCAACATCCACGGGGTACATCATCACTAGCTACTAACCAATGAAATGATCAGGGTATAGATGCGTAGAGATGCGAGAGTGCGGGATTGTCAAGTTTTGTTTCTTTTTCGGTTTAACTCGGGCGTTGTGCTAGTGTAGTCGGGTTGATTTGGAGGCTGGGGTCGGGGCCGGCTGCCACCGGGGCCTTGATGGTTGCTATGAATCAGTGGATTAGGCAACCAGCACAGGACACGGTGGGTCTGCTGACGGTGTTCGTGCACTTGCTACGGCTGTTAGTACCGCAGATCGTTGCGCCGGTTTTCGTTTTCCCGAACCCCTTTCCTCTGCCGACGTTCTAGTCATCGTTAGTAATGGTGGCGGGGGGGGGGGGGGGCAGTGTAACCCACCGGTGTTTGTTAGTGTGTCGGCCGTTTTATCGGTCGTGAGTAACTGGATAGCCTTTTGTCTAAACTTGTACCTTCTGGGTCTTCGGGTGTTAGGCTACAGAGGCTAGTCGACCGATTCGTTTTGCATCTTGGACAAGGTAGGGGTGGGAACGAGGACTCTTCCCGTACGGTTGTTACCCATAATTCGGCTTTTTACTGTAGACACTGCGATGGTGGTAGAGATCGACGTGATGGGGGTCTTGGGGTTCCCCTTTGGGTTGAGAAAGGAGACCCCCAGGGCTAGTAAATCTTGTTCGTTTGGGCTCGATTTTGGTTGGAGAGGCTGTGTCTCGCTTTACACAAGTGCGCGTAAGCGGCGACTTTTCATTAGGGGGTTTAGCTTTGGACGCTGGGTGATGCCCGGTAGCTCTGGGTCGATTTCCTGCGTTCTGCACAAGAGGGTCGGTTAGGTTGTCCTACGGGCGGGTGAGCGCGTGCTCCCTCGAGTGCGCTTGGAAAACCTAGGCAACCTTTTTGGACAGGTCTTTCTCATTTTTTTTTTTTTTTTTTTTTTTTTTTTTTTTTTTTTTTTTTTTCGTTGCATGTTTTCTTTCCGACCCGTTAGGTCTCGGATGGGTAGTCAATTGTACTCGGAGGCCTCCGTTTTAGGGGGCTTTGAGCTTAGAAGTTCCCTAGTGGGGCTGTCGCTGTTTGGTTTGGAGTTTTACCGCTCGATTCGATGCCCGGTGCTTGGAGGGGCAACGGATTGGGACCGAGCGTTACTGGTTAATCAGAGTGTCGCACCTCGTCGGTGCCGGGACGGAGGTAGGACCTGACCTTGTGAGTTTTTCGCCAGCTTCCCGTGACCAAGGCATAATCATGAGGCTCAGTTGTGAGCATTTTGGGTCGTTGATCTTGTGAGACAGGTGTGGGTCATGGGGATCTGTCGACTGCTTGGAGCTTTGGCACTGGTCACTTTCGGCTAGGATGCCTCGTACGCAGCCCTTTCTGAGGGTTAGACATTGTGGTAGGCCTTAGAGCCGAAGCCTAACTTTAAGTTTTGACCGTCGCCCCGGTCGGACGGACCGTCGGAGCGGGTAATCCGGGACGGTGGATATGCTCCGAGCTTGTGACTCGTGTTGGTGACGGGTGGAGGTGGCCCGTGTTGGTGACGGGTGGGAGCGGTCCGTGTTGGTGACGGGTGAGTTCGTTGCTCTCAGGGGAGATTCCTGCTAGTTGGTAACCCAGCCTGTTTGGCTGGCACCTCTTGGAGCCTCGTGAGGGTGTTAGTGTGGTCTTTCGCTTGTTGTCGGGTTAGTCGTGTTGGACTTTGAGGGGCTCTTCGGTGCGGGTTGGGCGGTATGACTGGGGTACCTCGACACATCGCGAGACCTTTGTTGCTGATTGCTCAGCGCCGGCAGAGGTGGCCTGCGGACCGGTGGCGTCGTGACGGGGAACTCCAAGTCGGGAAACAGGAATGCGACGTGGTGCCGGGCATGGTTTGGTTTACGAGGCATCAGGCAGAGGTGCAGTTACCTAGTTTCTTTGGGCCTAGCGACTCGACCCTCTGCATCGCCCAGAGACACCCCGGTTGTAAGGATTACTTCCAACGTCTTCCCGACTGAGCTGCCGGGGATACCCCCGAGCGAGGGGTCGTCCTCCCCTTCGAGCTTCTACCAAGCACGCAACCTATCACATAGGTGCCTTACCGAATGGCTTTTGTGGAATTGAGGGACCTCAAGGCACAACTAGGAGACATTCTAGACAAAGGTTCATCAGGCCGAGGGTGTCGCCTTGGGGGCGCACCCGTTCTCTTCATGCGAAAGGAGGACGGAAACTTACGTCTGCGCATCGGCTACATGGAAATGAAGAAGGTTACAGTGAAGGACAAGCCCAGGATTGATGACCTCTTCAATCAACTGAGAGGAGCACTTGCGGGTTACTCTCTGGAATCTCAGGGACCAGAAGCTGTTTGCTAAGTTAAGAAATGTGAGTTCTGACTTCTCTAAGTGGGCTTTTTGGGGCACATGGTGTCAGCAACGGGGATTGCAGGGAATGTGAGCGGAACTACCTGACACACGATTCGAAACTGGCAGCAGTCGTCTTCGTTTTAAAGCTTTGGAGACACCACCTTATGGAGTTCATCGTGATGTGTTTTCGGATCGCCAGAGCCTCAAGTTCGGTTCACATAGGAAGAGTTGCCTTGCGACAGAGGCGTTGGTTGCAGTTGCTGAAGGACTCGATTTATCCATTCAGCATCACCCCGGAAAAGCAAGTGTAGTAGCGGATGTCTTGAGCGGGAAGGGTCAAATCGAGGAGGAATCGATAAGCGCGATTACTCAGCAGGGCCGGTACGGTCGCGCGACTCTTGTCCTTGACGGTCAAGACAACCCCACTAGAGAAATCCTGGAAGGTCAGAAGACATGCGCACAGATACAGCTTGTTTGAAACAAGATTCCCCCGGACCATGCGAGCGGCTTTTCGGCAAGTGCAAACGACACAATACAATTACGAGGGCGGAATCGCGTGCCCGAACTTCCAGAGTTGAAGGAAGAGATACTGTCATAGGTGCACTGCGCCCCCTATGTGGCGCATCCAGGTGACACGAAGATGTTCAAGGACATGATGCGGTTTGAGTTACAGTGGATCGACCGATGAAGTCTGCTCTTTCCCACCCATCCATACGACGTGGACTAGAGACACTCGGCTCGTGTCGAACCTTAAGCAAAGTTTACTTTGAGCTCTAGAGACTAAACCACACTTCAGCGCGGCGTTTCACCCCCAGACCGCCGGACAGCCCGAGCAAGTGAATCGGATTCTCGAAGATGTGCTCTGAACCTGCGTACTTGATTTTGGTGATGGGTGGTCACCGCTTTCGAGCTTAGAGAGGACCTAAGCTTCGACGGAACACCGTTGCGGATCATAGCACGAGAGGACAAAAAGGATTGCGCAACCGGACGATCCCCTATGGGAAGGTGCTGTGGAGCAACCAGGAAGAACGTGAAGCGACTTGGGAACTCGAGTCAAAGATGAGGGAGTGCTACCCAGATTTATTCGTTGTGGACCAGGGTTAAGTTTCGAGGACGAAACTTCTTTTAAGTGGTGAGTGATGTAGAGTCCTGGCGTTCCAATGCCTTTGCATACCTTCTTTTTATGACGGGATTGTTAGGGAGACTCTTCACTGTGTTTTCTGCAATGGACTGGCCTGGACCGCGAGTATTTTTCTACGATTGAGCTTGGAAAACGGAGGACGGCAAAGCGAACGGATTCGGATTCCGATTTACGGATCTCCTAGAATGGGGGTCAAAGCGTTTGCCTTTGTGTGGTGCATCGGAATCCGTGCTAAGTGGCCGGCACGCTTTTCGAGGCGATCGGACGGGATCCTGCTGTGATCGGACTTTTCATCTTGTTATGTCAATGGGTTATTTTATCTTTTGGGTGGTACCTCGACCTTTCGGTTTTTTCGTTTTGGGTCCTAATTTTACATTTTCGGCTGTTAGGGAGGGGGGTCGAAATTTGAGAACTTTTGGGCTAATCATCGGGGTTTGCGGGTATTTTTAGGTGGTAGAGCTCGCAAAACGGTGAATGGCGGCGCGATCGGATTTGAATTCCGACCCCGGAATCTCCCAGAATTTAATTTTGAAGTTTGGACCCCTTTTAGGTGCTCCGGGATTCATGCGAGCGATTGACACGCTTTTCGAGATAATCTTAGCCGTCGGTTTTTGTTCCGGTTATTTTAGGGTTTCTTTAAAACCGGGAGCCGTAGAGTTTTTCCTCCTGGGTCTTCCTCTTGACGGCTAGGGTTTAAGGTGGCGCTTTTAAGAAAAAAAGGGGAACCCCAATCCATATTTTCTCTCGTTTCAACCGTGGGCGTGAGGAACCGAGGCGACGAGACGGGGAGAAGGAAGGAAGACCGCACTGCGGAACCCGGCGAGCGAGAGCGGGACGATCCTCTTTCTTCCTCCGGCGAAAACAAGGTGAGCGGTTCGGGTCTTCCCGGTTTTTTTCGGTATGAGGTTTTTCTTTGGTCGTTGTCATGGGCAATACGAGGTGTTGAACGGGAGGCCGCCGCCGCCGTCGTTAAACGGGAGGCCGCCGCCGCCGTTGTCGTGTCCACGGGGTCGCCGCCGCAGTCGCCGGGGTCGCGGGGTCGCAACCGGAGCCGCAGGGGGGGGCGAAAGGGGGCTACTGTTCATCCCGGTACGGCCGAGGCCGCTGCGCGGTCCACGGGGCGCGGCGTGCACCCGGCGTACGACTCCCGGGCACAGGGGGCGCGGACCCGGCGCACGAATGCGTGCGCCAGGCCGCGCGGTCCACAGGGCCCGGCGTGCACCCGGCGCACAGCTTCCGGACCCAGGGGCGCGGACCCGGCGCACGAATGCGTGCACCAGGTCGCGCGGTCCACCGGTCGGGCGTGCACCCGGTGTACGCCTTCACAGCCCCACCGCGTGGACCCGGTGCGCGCCTCAGCCCGTGCGCGGCCCGGCCCAAGCCGCAACGGCGCACCGCAGTGGCGTGCGCCCGGTCTGCGGCCGCAGGCACTGTAGCCGTGAGCCCAGTCCGCGACGCAGGCTGTGCTCTAGCGGCTCACAGTGCGGTGCACCCGGTCTGTGCATCCGCCGCTTCCTGTCGTGGACCCGGTCCACGCCTGGACCCGTGCACCAGACTGCAGCCGGAGAGTCCGGAAGCTCCGTTTTTGTCCCATTTTTGAGTGTTTTTGACCGCGACGATGTTTTTTAACATTATTCCTTACTGTAGCTTTTTCGGGCACAGGGTGGGAGTGTTTTAACTAGAATTTTCCGCACATCTTCTTATTCGCGTTCCAGGTGGGTACCCCTTGGAACCTCTTTGTGCATGTTTTCGTTATTGTTATATTCATCTTATAAGGGGTTGTGGGGGTGACGTGGACCTCCGGATTAATGAACGTCGTGGTGGGAGACTGGACGGGCAATTCGCCCTCTCTGAACAACAGTAGAGTTGTTCGGAGCATGCTAGCGATGAGAACGGTGATCGGTGTGACCAGTCGGACGTCGAAAGGTGGGTTCCTCTCCTGACAGTTCAAGAGTCGGGAAACGAGGGTAATTGGTAAGAGCAAGGGTTTGACATGTTAAAAATACTGCTAACCCCCGTATATTCTTATGTGTTCATTATCATCATGTTTATGGCGACTGAGGGTCGTGGTACTCGTTGATACATCATGTTCTAGGTGATTGCCGAGGTAGGTGCTCGGTCTAGTTTACCGAGGTGGGTGCTCGGTCTGGTTGGCCGAGGTTGGTGCTCGGTCGATGCTCGAGGTAGCTACACGCACACCAGCGGTTTGGCCACCACGAGGGTGTGCTTTTCCGAAAAAGTGGTACGTTGATCCGTGTACCCCACGTGATGGTGACGTTAGGAATGGGGGCCCCCGTGGGTGTGGGGTGTGAGCGGTGATGCCGAGGTGGGTGCTCGGCGGCCGAGGCAGGTGCTCGGCAGGGGTTCCGGAGGCAGGTGCTCGGTGTGGTTGCCGGGGGAGGTTCCCGGGTTGGTATGCACAGGGTTCTTCATTGTTGATTGCTCCGGTTTTTACCATGACTTGCCTTACTTTAGCATTATTGCTTGTATTATTGTTTCTGGTCACTGACTTCCCACTCTGTGACTGGTTCGTCTAGTCCGTCCAGGGGCGAGTGATAGGGTGTTGGTGAGGCCGCGTGAGCGATCTTCTAGCCCTTAGACGCTACAGATACGGTTTACTTTACCTTCTCGGTTCATTTCATTACGCATTGTAGCTAGTTGTGGATCGCGATACCCCCGTGGGATCGATTTGGATGTTGGACTATTTTTATAACTCTTTTGGTTGGGTGTTTGTTCTTACTTCTTTACTTTGCCGCTTTCAAACTACAAACAAGAAATATGGAAAATGTTGCGAAAACCGTTTTAAAAATACGGGTGCCGTGTGAGCGCCGTTTTCAAATTCTGTGGATTTATGTGATTTCGAAATTAGTTTTATTAAACCTGGTGTTGGGTGGGCACCGATTTCAAATTCTGTGGATTTATGTGGTTTCGAAAATAGTCTTATAAAACCTGATGTCGAGTGGGCATCGCATTCAAAACCCTGTGGTTTTATCCTTTCAAAAATAGTCGGCCCTTGTATTACTTATGGAAATTGATTGTATGTTGTTGAAAATGATTGTATGTGATTGGCAACCGGTCTAGTGTGGTTAAAGGCATGCTTATGTGAACTTTTTAATCAGGACGCCGTGCATATACAAAGGAGACTCTGCCCGTTTGCAGAGTGAATTTGTATATGCGGCGGGTCTGGGCACGCGCCGGGGGAGATTGGTTTCAAAAAAATATATGTGAAATTTTGGGAGCATCGGTGGCTACCGCTCCGCGCGTAAAAACCCCCCGGGGCGTGACACGCGCGCATTGTCGCGTACCCCGAAAAATCCTCGGAAGCTCTCACAACAATCCCTAAGCCTGAACAAATCCCTGTGCAACTCAGCACCAACTCAGCCAACTCCTCATCATGCGTGCATGCATGCATGCATGCTCGACCACGTACAGTAACAACCCAAGAACCAAGCAGCACAAGCTTTTCTCACAGCTTGCAAGGAAAAAGAGAAGGAAGAAACCAAAACCCAATTCAATAATTTACTTCCAAACCCTGCTATAAATCCAAGAGCTCAACCTAGAAGTTCTGTCAACTCACCTCCAATGAAGCTTGATGCGCGCGTGGCTCAGCTTCACTACAAGCAGCAGGATCCAAAGTTGCACTCTCCTTCTTCTCCTTCACCTTCTTCTCCTAGCTTCTTCTTTTTCTTTTTTTTTTTCCTTTCACTCTCTTCCTCTATTTCTTTTCTCCACTTAGCTTGCAGGGAAGAAGCAATGGCCATGACAACTTAATTAAGGGAATGCCTTAATTAAAAAGGGCCCTCGGGTGCAAAGCAACTGGCAAAGGCTTAATTAATTAACTCAATTAATTAACCAAAGGAAAACCCTCACTTCACTTCTTTCATTCCTTCCTCTCTACAACACACAGAAGCAACCAAAGTTAAAAGAGAATAATTAAATTAATTAATTAAAATAATCCAAAACGCCAACTCCAACTCATTTTTCGTCCTTGGGGCCTCCGCCGCAGTCCGAAACCTCCCGAACTCCGCTGTAATATGAAAATACACATGCCCACAGCTTTTCTCACTCAAAAAGCTCATCTGTGGAGTCGGTGTGCTCAGTCAAAAAATCCGGTATTCTACACTCAAAAACGAGGCGAAACGGGCCGAAAACGGAGCTACCGGACTCTTCCGCTGGGGGCTGGTGCACGGCTGAGGCGTGGACCGGGTTCACGTTCCCGGCGGCGGCGTGCACAGACCGGGTACATCCTCCGCGTGCGCCGAGCGGAGCTGGGCCGGGCCGCGCATGGTGAGGCACGCGCCGGGTTCATCCGTTCCCGGTCGCGGCAGCAGCACCGGGTGCACGCCCTGGCGTGGACCGCGCCTGCGGGGCCGGGCTGGCGCACGCGTCTGTGCGCCGGGTCCGCGCCTCTAGGCTGCGGAGGCATGCGCCGGGTGCACGCCCGGAGTGTGGACCGCACGGCTGCGGGCCGGTCTGGCGCACGCACCCGTGCGCCGGGTCTGCGCCTTCGGGCTGCGGAGGCGTGCGCCGGGTGCACGCCTGTGCCGTGGACCGCGTGGCTGGGGGCCGTACGGGATGCATAGTAAACCTCCAATTTGGGTTTTCTTCTCCGTTTTCGCCCCCGCGCGGCTCCGCCGATGACCCCGCGATCATGATGACGGCGGCTGCGGCCGCCCGTTTAACAACGGCGGCGGCGGCCTCCCGTTAATTCTCCCATGCTCCGACGAAACACTCAATTTACCCCACTAAAAACCTCGGATCGCTCCAACAATAAAACCATTGATCGGAGACCAAACGAAACCTCGATAAGAAACCCGATCAAACCTCCGATCAAGACCGATTGAAAACCATCGATCAAACCCGGTCAAGAACACGAACAAATCATCGATCAAAACCATTCAAAAACCCGTGATCAATTTACCGATTGAACCGATCTCCAAAGAACATGAAAAAAACCCACGACTAAACCGACGAGAGAGAAATAACGATCACTAACCTTACTCCGATGGAGGAGGCAACGCGATCCCGATCTCCGTTCTTTGCGGTGGTGAGAATCCGGATCCGCCCTCCGATGGCGGTGACGTCTCGTTCTCCGGTCTCCGGCACGTTGATCGGGAACGAACGGGTTCCTTCGCTTCCTCCTTCTCTATTTCGTTTTCCTCCTGTTAGGATTTCCTTTTCTTTTCTCTTTTCTCTCTTTTTAATCTCCGAACTAGGGTTTTATTTTTGGTCTTCGGCACGCACAAGAGGGAGCGGTTTCAGGAGGCGATCTTTTAAAACTAGGGTTTTCCTTTCGGTATACGGGGAATAAATAAATCTTATTATTAATTTATTTTCTTTTATTTTTCCTTTTCATACGTACGTAAAAAGGAAAAATCCCCATATCCGGATATTTATTATTTAACAATAAATATCTATTCCCACGAGATAATTCCACAATTCCTCGAAAAGCGTGCCCGATCTTTAGCACGGATTCCGATGCACACTACGGTTACCGCGACCTCCAAAACTCAATTCCGGGAGATCCATTGGTCGGATTTCAGATCCGATCGCAGTGTCGTTCACCGTTTTTCGGGCTCTATCATAGAAAAATACCCGCACCTCAAGATTATCAACTTAAGTAAACCCGCTAATTCCGTTTCCTCTAACTTATACTTTATTAACAAGAGCGTAAAAGGTTACCCAAAAAGTTATGATATTACACACCTACGGCAGGACCATCGGGAACGGTCGGCGAGACCGCGGCCGCCCCTCCTCAGACCGCGACTACCGGTGTATCGACGGACCAACCGACGGCTGTCACGCCCCGGAGGTTCTAAAAGAGCGAAAAACGTATCCATTTTTTTTTTCTTTAAAAGAACCTTGCCTCCGGTGCGCGCCAGACCCGCCACACAAACAAATTCACTCCCCAAACGGGCGGAGTCTCCTTTGTATATGCACGGTGTTCCGAAAACGACTATTACTTTATCCATGCAATCATTGAGCGATAAGACGGAGTGATCACACTTAACCATACAGTCACATTTATCATATTGAAATGACAGCATAATCCCATAGGTTTGAAAGTCGGTGTCCACTCGACACCCAGTTTTACAAAATATTTTCGTAATCTCTTTACGCGGCAACTCTTCTTGGAAGGATAAATCCACGGGTTTAGAAATCAGTGCCCACACGACACTCGGTTTGAAAACGCTTTTGAAACCATGTTTGTATTTGAAAGCAAGCCGCAATCACACATCTCAACAATCACAGTCATCAGTAATCATTCCTACGCTAAGATCTCAATCCAACATCCACAATAAACCCTTCACAAGTAATCACAGATATACTAACCAAACACAAAGAGATAACCATAAAACTGAAAGACTATTAGCCACAATGGCTATGGTCCTCTACGCGCTGCCTCACCGTCGTCCCGATTCCCACCCCTGCTCGGACCTGTCACAGTGTGGGTAGTCAGTGGCCGATAAAGTAGATGATAACAAGTAAATGCTATAAACTGAAAAGACAAACCGATACTCCAGAGCATTCACTTCCCCCTCATGTACCGCTAAATCCCTGTCACAATCATGCTGGGCCCCTACCCCAGAATTAAAAACAAGTTTGGGCCCCAACCCCAAATAGAAAATATGCTGGGCCCCTACCCCAGATAAAAAATATGCTGGGCCCATACCCCAGATAGAAAATATGCTGGGCCCCTGCCCCAAATAGAAAATATGCTGGGACCCTACCCCAGATACCATGCTTACTTTCTTGGTGCCTCCAATCCCCTCCACTGGCCAAATAGCAGTGGCCTCTCCTTGAGGGGTCCCCATCATCGCTAGTCTTGGGGTACACGGGTAATCCTTACCATCTTTCCGGAAAAATACACCCTGTGCGGTGGCCAAACCGCCGGTGTGCGTGTAAGCAATATGAGCATATATAACAGTGTCGCGACCTCAGCCGCCTCGGTTAGAACATAAAATAGTACTGCAACCTTAGCCGCCTCAGTTATAATACAAAACGGGATTTACATGCAATGGGGTTAGACAGTTTACCAAAACATCTACTTTAATCATACGAAATACACAGGAACGATATTAACCGAAAAACACCAAAAAGGTACCCACCTGAAATGAAGATAAACGACCGCGCCCGTGACCCTCCTAGGCGATCAGAACTTCACGCGGCCTAATTTATCGATTAAACCGATCTCCAAAGAACACGGAAAAAAACCCACGACTAAACCGACGAGAGAGAAATAACGATCACTAACCTTACTCCGATGGAGGAGGCAACGCGATCCTAATCTCCGTTCTTTGCAGTGGTGAGAATCCGGATCCGCCCTCCGATGGCGGTGACGTCTCGTTCTCCGGTCTCCGGCACGTTGATCGGGAACAAACGGGTTCCTTCGCTTCCTCCTTCTCTATTTCTTTTTCCTCCGGTTAGGATTTCCTTTTCTTTTCTCTTTTCTCTCTTTTCAATCTCCGAACTAGGGTTTTGTTTTTGGTCTTCGGCACGCACAATAGGGAGGGGTTTGAGGAGGCGATCTTTTAAAACTAGGATTTTCCTTTCGGTATACGGGGAATAAATAAATCTTATTATTAATTTATTTTCTTTTATTTTTTCTTTTCATACGTACGTAAAAAGGAAAAATCCCCATATCCGGATATTTATTATTTAACAATAAATATCTATTCCCACAAGATAATTCCACAATTCCTTGAAAAGCGTGCCCGATCTTTAGCATGGATTCCGATGCACACTACGGTTACCGCGACCTCCAAAACTACATTCCGGGAGATCCGTAAGTCGGATTTCAGATCCGATCGCAGTGCCATTCACCGTTTTTCGGGCTTTATAATAGAAAAATACCCGCACCTCAAGATTATCAACTTAAGTAAACCCGCTAATTCGATTTCCTCTAACTTATACTTTATTAACAGGAGGGTAAAACACTACCCAAAAAGTGGTGATATTACACCACACACCCCATAAAAGAAGTTTCATCCTAGAAACTTAACCTCGACCCACGCCAAGCGCGTCTGGAAGACGCTTCCTCACATTCGATTCCAGTTTCCAGTTCGCTTTGCGCCCCTTAAGATTTCTCCATAGCACCTTCACATAGGGATTACTCCGGTTGTATAGCTTCTTATCCTCATGTGCCAAGGTTCGTATCGGTGTTTCCTCGAAGCTCAAGTCCTCACGCAACTCGACGGCTGTAATGACTCGACTTTTTGAGCAATATTTATCCTCCTGTTAATAAAGTATTCCTTTAGGGAATTTGTGTTATCGGGTTTTCGTAAGTTGACCGTGGCGCTACACAGGTATTTTTCTGTGAAAGGGTTTGAAAAACGATAACCGACGGTGCGATCGGATCTGAAATACGACCTTGGGATCTCCTGGAACAGGGTTTTAGTGTTGCGATGACTTGGCGTCCATCGGAATCCGTGCTGAATATCCCGCACGCTTTTCAAGGAAGTTATGGGTTTATCCCGTGTAATTAATTAATCAGTTAATTAGTTATTTGCCTTTAAATATTTAAATGTGGGAATTATTCGTACGTACTAGAGAAAATCCCACTTTTCGCAAAAAGAGAAACCCTAGCCGGAGAAAGAAAAGAGAAAGAGAAGAACGAAACCCTAACCGGAGGAAAAAGAGAAGAGGAAAGGAGAAGGCGGAGGAGTCTGAACACCCTGATTGACGTGTTGGAACCGGGAGTACAATCGGATCGTCTTCCCCCGACGCAAACGGTGAGTGGTTTTGGTTTATTGTGATCTTTCTAGGGTTTCGTGTTTTTTTCGGCGTCTTCTTCGTCGTCACCGTCGCCGTCACCGCCGCCGCCGCCACCCCTGCCGCGCTACCCCGGGCGCGTGCGCCGCGCGGCCTCGTGCCGCGCGGGGCGCCCGCGGGCAACACCGCACGGGAGCCACCCGCGGGTGCACACGCCGCGCGGCTTCATGCCGCGCGGGGCACCCGCAGGCGGCGGCGCCCGCACGGGCGGCACCGCACGGGCGCCACACGCGGGTGCGCGCGCCGCGCGGCTTCACGCCGCGCGGGGCACCCGCGGGCGGCGGCGCCCGCGCGGGCGGCACCGCACGGGCACCACCCGCGGGTGTTCGCGCCGCGCGGCTTCACGCCGCGCGTGGCACCCGCGGGCGGCGGTGCCCGCGCGGGCGGCACCGCACGGGTGCCACCCGCGGGTGCGCGCGCCGCGCGGCTTCACGCCGCGCGGGGCACCCGCGGGCAGCGGCGCCCGCGCGGGCGGCCCCGCACGGCCGCCACCCGCGGGTGTTCGCGCCGCACGGCTTCACGCCGCGCGGGGCACCTGCGGGCGGCGGCGCCCGCGCGGGCGGCACCGCACGGGCGCCACCCGCGGGTGTGCGCGTCGCGCGGCTTCATGCCGCGCGGGGCACCCGCGGGCGGTGATGCCGCACGGGCAGCATCCCGCGGGGAGCAACCGTGCATCGTGAACATGCCGCTACAGGATTTCTGTTACGTCGTCAGGTTTTGGGTCTCGTTTTGCGGCATGGTTTGATTTATCGTTCTTTTTGGGGACTTTTTTAGGTCCAGGTGCTGAGCGGGAGGGTGTCAAAGTTTAAGGTGTCACGATCGTCACGCAACAAGGTGGGTACCCTCGCAATAAGTGCTGTATGTCATCATAACAAGTATAATAACAAGTCTAATAAAGTTGATGAGATGTATCAACTGTTTAAACCCATCGCATTAGTATTTCCTGTTTCTTCCATTATTAACTGTGGCGACTGAGTGTCGCGGTGATTGTTACACGCCGGTTTCGGCAATCATGTACTTAGATGCTTACATGCACACCGGCAGTTTAGCCACCGATTTGGTGTGCTTTTCCGGAATCGTGGTACGTTGACCCGTGTACCCCACGAAAGTAAAGGTGTCAAGTGGGGACCCCTCGCGCCATCTATAGGTGTAACACTAGCACCGTGGAGGGGTTAAAAGCATTACGCAAGCAAAGTGATCGTTCACGAGGGGGGTCATTAGACCTTCCGACAGGTATCATGTAATTAAATCAAGGGATGTGGACTTATGAGGGAAAACGAAAGGTTCTGGTGTATTCGGTTTGCTTTAAAAATACTTTTAATTGCTTTGATCATCTACTTTATTTGTCACTGATTTTCCCACACTGTGACAGGTCAGAATAGGTGTAGTAGCCGGGACGATGGTGAGGCAGCGTCTAGAGGACATTAGCCGTATGAGGCTTACTTCGTCGTTTGTGACTTTGGGTTATCTCATTTCCTTTCTCGTTTAACTGTTCAGTTCAATTGCGTGATTGTGGACCCTTATGGATGTTGGTTGATAGTTATTTTGGTACTGTGGATTTAAGATACTGTTATGGATTTATATGCGGCATGTTTTACGCTAAATAAAAGGGTTTCGAAAATGCTTTCCAAAACCAAGTGTCATGTGGGCACTACTTTGTAAACCTCTGGATTTATCCTTTCAAAAGATGTAGCCGCCCTTTTGTGACTTGTGTGAACACTTTGGAAAAATTAGGTGTCGTGTGGACACCGTTTGCAACTCGTAGTTTTATCTCTTGATGTAAATAAATAGTATTACTCTCTTTCGTTGTATTTACTGTGACTGTGTGGTTAAAGAAGATGTTGTGAATGGGACGTCGTGCATATACAAAGGAAACTCTGGCAGTTTTTGTTGGGTTATATGAATAATAGGATCTAAATAGGGGAAAAACACCTAGAGGGGGGGTGAATAGGTGTAAACCATAAACACTCAAAAAACTTTGCGATATAAAAACCCAATGCGGAAAAATAAATAACACGCAGAGATTTTTACGTGGAAAACTCCAAACCGGAGTAAAAAACCACGGGACCGATAACACGGTGAAATCCACTAGAATTAAACACATACAAGGTGATATACCGTACTCACAGACGACTCAACCTTTTCCATACGCTCCTAGTTGATCTTCTCCGCTCGCTCCAGACGCTTCTCGAATCCACGATGTGCGTCCAACGCCGAATCCACGGCGTCCAACGTCGAGTCCACGACGTCCGACCGAATCCACGGTCTTCACCCAGTAGCACGCTTAGAATCCACGAACGTACCTCGCTCCGAATCCATGAGAGCGGTTGCACCTTGAATCCACAAGGCCACGCGAGTCCACGCGCCGATTTTGGGGTAAATCGTTGTTTTTGGGTGGTGATGATCCGCCGAATACTTAGATCAAAGATAGATAGGAAATACCATCTAAGTATTCATTAGTTTGATTCAACTCAAAATGTGAGTATGAAAACCTAGAATCAAACTAATCAATATAGATGAAGAAACATAGAATTAATCTAGTTATTTCCTTTCTTCTCTATATGTGGATCTGAGGCCGAATAAAATGATATTTGATTATGACGGCTACTTTTTGGACTTCTGTGGATTAGCCCTAGAAAAAGAATCATAGGGTCTATTTATAGGTTAGAAACCCTTGGAAGAAGATAAGGATCAAAAACTATCCTTTTCTGGAATTTTTACATGACGACGACCCGGATCGGAGATCGGC
>CM055061.1:15257649-15337133 GCA_029204045.2 Tillandsia leiboldiana
TTACATGACGACGACCCGGATCGGAGATCGGCGATCCGGATTGCAGTAGCGAGAAAAACAGATTCCAGAAAAACGAAGGCTCGGGATCCGGATCGAAGTGCTTGATCCGGATCGTTCATACAGTTCACCAAACATCAACGTTCGGGATCCGGATTGCAGTAGCCTGATCCGGATCGCTCACATAAACTGGTAAACTCAATGTTCGGGATCCGGATCAAGGGAAGCTACGATCCGGATTGAACTGGTGTATGAACGAACCACCTTCGGGATCCGGATTGAACAATCTGATCCGGATCCTGAACATGTCCCATGTCCAGTTTTTGATATTTATGCAATAACAAATCCATCCAAGTGTTTCTACGCTATAAGAAGTATTCGGATCACCAAAGATATTAAGTTAAACATACCTGATCCTTTTGAATTCTTCTTTCTTGAGATTGAGTTATATGATCCAACTTCCTTTACCTTCAATCTTCAAGACTTAGCCGAATTCACGAAATACGCCAACTCAAATTCCGTAACAATCTCCCCCTTTGGCGGTTTCGTGACAAAACATAGATCCACTCAAGAAAATTCAAAAAGATATTTTTGTTGCTATCACCATACAACAAAAATTTACAATGGAGATCCAAAATAAAATACATGAGTTAAACTCCTAAAACAGACTCTAGACTTAGTGTAATGTACCAGATTTATGGTATATAAATAATATAAATAAAAATGGTATGAAATACTATTTTTATTGGATTCGGAGAAAAGTGCTAAATTATGGTTTATTCAAAATAGGGGATAGTGTAGTACATCGATTTCCGCGAAAAGGCGAAGTTCAGCAAAAATACTTGTAACGCATTTCAAATGTAATTACAAGTGAGTTGGAAGCATTGCGAATCGATGCAAAAGTCATCGAGTCGAAAAGTGAGTTGGAGTTGAGAATTTGAAGCTTAGGTCACTGTGCGGCGATTTCCGCAAAAAGAACGAAATTCAGCAAAAATACTTGTAACACATTTCAAATGTGATTACAAGTGAGTTAGAAGCATTTCGAATCGATACACAAGTCATCGAGTCGAAAAGTGAGTTGGAGTTGAGAAATTGAAGCTTCAATTGTGAAGCATAGGTCCTTGTTTGGCGATTTCCGCAAAAAGTGCGAAATTCAGCAAGAATACTTGTAACACATTTCAAATGTAATTACAAGTGAGTTGAAAGCATTTCGAACCGATACAAAAGTCATCGAGTCGAAAAGTGAGTTGTAGTTGGAAATCGAAGCTTCAAGCTTGTAAAAGGTAGACCCACGTTCGCCGAATTCGCAAAATGGCGAAATGCGGCGAGAAGACTTGTAACATGTTTTAAATATGATTACAGTCGAGTTCGGTGCGTTTCGGGCTGACGCGAAGGGCATCGGGTCGAAAAGTGACTTGAACCCCAAGGACTTAGCAAATTCTGGAATTTCTGAAATTCGTAAATTCTGAAACTGCAGTTTTTGACAGTGCAGTTTATCGCGAAGCTTTTTCGGGGCTCTCTTTCGAAGGCTTAGAGTGGGCCAAAAATTTAAAAGAAATCGTGGGGTGTCTCACAAAAGTTTTCTGAGCAAAAGGGGTGAAAAACCTAGGTGAGCGATTAAGGAAAAATTGGAGAACGAAGCGAAGAAAAATGCTTCGTAAATTCTGAAACTGCAGTTTTTGACAGTACAGTTTATCGCGAAGCTTTTTCGGGGCTCTCTTTCGAAGGCTTAGAGTGGCCCAAAAATTTAAAAGAAATCGTGGGGTGTCTCACAAAATTTTTCTGAGGAAAAGGGGTGAAAAACCTAGGTGAGCGATTAAGGAAAAATTGGAGAACGAAGCGAAGAAAAATGCTTCTTAAATTCTGAAACTGCAGTTTTTGACAGTGCAGTTTATCGCGAAGCTTTTTCGGGGCTCTCTTTCGAGGGCTTAGAGTAGTCCAAAAATTTAAACAAAATCGTGGGAAGTTTAATAAAAATTTGTAGATTAAAGGGGAGAAGACAAATTACAATTTTGATTTCCCAGTTGACGGAAAAACGTGGAGAAAGTGGGGTATTCGAAATTGCTCACTGCAGGGGAAAAACTGCAGGAAACAGGGGCAATTTTGGGAATTTAATTGTTAGTTGGGGCATTTTAGTAAATTCACCATTTCCCCCCAACCACCCACCTGCAGGAATTAATTCTCTCTCTCTCTCTCTCTCTCTCTCTCTCTCTCTCTCTCTCTCCCTTTCTCTCTCTTTCCTGCTGGAGCAAGAAACGAAAGAAAAAGAAGGAGAAGAAGAAGAGATAGAGAAGAAGAAAGAGAAAGAAAGAAAAGGAAAGCAAAGGAGAAGAAGAAGGTGCAGCAGCAAGCCTTCTCTTGGCTGCTGCTTCTGGATGCATCTCGAGACTTGGGGGAAGCTTGAAGAGAGCATTTAGAAGCCCTCCAAAGTGTGCTCCCACTCCTCTTCATCCTTCCCTCTTGATCAAAGACGTCAAAAGAGGTAATATTTAAAAGCTAGGGTTGAATTTTTAATCTTTTCTTGGGTTCAAGAGCTTGGGAAAATATCCCAAATAGGTTTTTCTCCAATTTTTAGGGTATTTTCTCTAAGTTAAAGAGATCAAAATTTCTCTTTATAAGAACATGTCAAGAATGAAATTTTCATCCCCTTTTCTTTCGTTTGGTTCAAAAAGGCCATCAAGAGAGTAAAGAGTAAACCTAGGGTTTCTCTTTTATGGTTTTTATGAGGTTAAAAGAGCATAGAATTATTCCTTAATGGTTTCATTATTGGATTTAGGAGTTTTTTTTGGATTTAAAGAGAATGAAAAATCATGCTAAGTGAATGATCTCTACTTATAGGTTTCTTATGAACCAAGTAGAGGGTGTTTTGGAGCATTCCAAAGGGGAACACCATTTACTGCTTGTCTTTTGATCAAGAGAATATTAAAAGAGGTAACGAAAATTCTAGGGTTCTTAGTTTTATAATTTTTATGGGATTAGTGGATTCTAAAAATAATTCCTTCATAATTTTTCTTTCATTTTAGAAAAATCTTGGAGACTAAGAGATCGACTTTTGTTCTCTTTCGAGAACAAAGAGAATTATCGAGGTGGGGGATTCTGCCGAAATTGGGTGACCTCTCCCCTTGCTCCTTTGCTTTTCGATCCAGAAGCATGATAGTAGCCTGTTAGAGGCGTTAGGGAATCATGATAGTAATGGCATGCATAGAAAAATATATATTATTTTGTTCTGGAGATGAAAATAATTGCATGCATGAAAATAATTAGCTATTTATGATTGTGATAATGTTAGGGTCTAACCCTAGGAATCATGTGAGACATAAGGGGAAAAGAATATGTTGGTAGTAAGACTAGGAGAAAACCTAGATTTAGGTTTAACGAGTGGCATGATGACCTAGGAGATATACCTAGATCGACGAGTGGCATTATCTTAGGAAAATAACCTAAGGTTAGGACTAGAGTGTTAAACATAGAGTCAGAGAACTCTAGGTTAAACAAGTTATGGAACTTAGGTAAAGGAACCTAAGAGGAACTAATAGGGTTAAACTCTAATGAGGAGATAGAGTTAATGCAACCCTAGGTTAAACATGGAACAGAAAAATAGAGTTAGTAAAACTCTAGGATTCAGTAAGGAATCAGGAAAAAGGGAAAATTAGATTCCCAAGTTAGAGAATTAATTAAGGTAAGCCCCAGGAAGTCATAGGAAGTCTGGGTAAAGGGATTAATTAGTTTAACTTCAATCTGAGTTAAATAAAGGAAATGGAAAAAGATCAAATGTGGAGACATAAAAGAAAGAGAAAATGGAAATAGGGTTAATAAACTCTTAAGTTAGATAAGATTGAAAGTAACTGGTGTCCTAGTGACATAGTGCAGTGATATAGTGCAGCCTTAAGGGTAATTGAAGCTTAGGGTTGTGAATTGAGAACCAGTAAGAAAAGTGTAAAGTGGCCAGGAAACTTAAGATATCGCCGAGTGGCAAAATAAGTGAAAATGTGAATGAGTAAATTGTTCAAACTTAAATTGGTGTTATAGACACCCAAATTATCCTAGAGTAAAGAACTTAGGATAAAGGAAATAAAGCTTAAGTGAAAGCTAAAGTGGCTAATAAGCAAGATAAGCAAATTGCTCGAGAGCGAGCTAAAAGTGATTAATGATGAAGACAAGCAAATTGCTCGAGAGCGAGCTAAAAGTGATTAATGATCAAGACAAGCAAGTTGCTTGAAATAAAAGAGAAAAGTAAAAGAGAAGCATTGAGGCATGAATGCTAACGGGAGGGTTGAGCATATGTCACTCCCGGGTAGATGAGTGCCAAGGTGCCTTAAACTCATCAGAACCAAAAGTGTAAAGAGAATGTTTAAAGAAAGAGAATGATTAAAGAAAGGTAAAAAGGAAAATTAAAATACATTGGGCCGAGCACTACGGGAGGCGGTGCTACAACCTGTTCTTGTTTGATTGGGGTTGTAGGCATCCGTCATTTGGAACCCTCGGACCCGGTAAATGTAAGCTATAAAAGAAATGCCAAGTTGCCAACGGGAGGGTTGAGCATATTTCACTCCCGGGGGAAGTGTGTGAGCAAGACTCAGCTTCCCAAGTAAAGGCAAAGCAGAGAGCTAAAGGCAAAAGAAAAGATAAAGATAAAACGGGCGGACCTACGGAGTGAAACGCGGCCCAAGTTGGAGCAGTTGGCAGTACCCCTCTCCCGGGTAGAGACCCGTTCGGGACGTTTCTTCCGTAGGACGGGGTAACACTTGCGGGTGTTATCGGCAACCTTAGAAATCTTATCTTATGGTAGCAGGACTACCGGGCTGGGGCCCGTTGGATATGAATTTTCGAGGGTTAACTTGAACTAAAGCACCAGAATGTAAAGAAAAAAAGAGAAAGATAGAGTGGCCAAGGTGGCTGGGTTAGTTGAACCCTGTATATAGCGGCATAGTGGCCGAGTTGGTGCTTAGTAGCCTAGTATGACTAGACAGAGTAGTGCTGGGTCGATGAGTATATACAGACAGTGATATATTACTTTGCATGGCTGCATTTGATATCGAGGATTTTAGTTTCCTAGCACTATTATTATTGCTTCCATTGGACCAAGTGGTGTAGGACACTTTTTCTCGGTGGTTGAACCCACTGGGAACTCTGTCAGGAGTTCTCACACCCCTTGGGTGCACCCCCCCCACAGGTTCAGGTAGGGATGCAGCGATCGTGACGGTTCAGAGGCAGACGGCGAGGTATACGACAGGGGCAAGGGCCCAGCAGCATAGAGAACTAGAGGGTCTAGCAGAGGTATCCCATTTTTATATTTCTGAGTGAACCTTGCATGGTGAGGAATTTCTGTAAAGGAAATTGTAATAATTTATTGGCAAGTTTAAAGATGTAAAGTGTAATAAAGTAATGCATGGTTCACTCCTGCATGCTTCCATTTCCGCTTTAGTTGTTGCAAAAATTTAAATTTGTAGTGATTTTTAGTACTCTGATATTGAGCTTCCGCATACACTTGTTGTGTTATTATGGATGTTACCGTTCCTTTCGGGTAGGAAAAGGTCTTACCCGATTGGCGGGTCTGTTGGCGTGCCCGAACCGTACAAATTGGCGGACTCGGGGCGTGACACTTAGACATCTGTACTCTCTGCAAAAGAAATCATTCTTGACAAAAGAAATCGTTAGATACCTCAAGAATTTTATATCATTCAAAATCCACATACAGAGATGAAGTTTATACTCATAGATTTACCATGACATTTATACATCCAGATATGTAAACTGATCATAGTTAAAACACCAACATATCTTCTATGCAATCAATCACCAAATATCATGTTAGTGAACATCAACTTGTTAGTTATATTACATGCCCAAATAGTTAGTCAAATAGTTAGTCGAGGCATGCATTCAAACACAAATGAAAACCGAAAGTTGAAGTTCTACTTACCTTTCAAGTTGAGGTTATACTTACCTCTATAGTTTCAAGTTTTCTCAGTAACCATTGTATCATAGTATCATTGTTTATACTTCTCTCTCCCCCTTTTTGTCACAGAAATTAGCAAAAAAATACCAAAATGGAGAGAATGGTTAACAGTTCAAGTTTGAAAACTAAAAACTAAAAACTAAAACTTAAAGACCTGCACAAAAGAAAGTTAAAAAAAAAGTTCCTGCACAAGAAAAAGAATAAAAGGAAGGAATCAGTCATCAGATTCAGAGTCTTCAGAGCTCGTGCAGCCCATCTTAGAGAACATCTTTTTCACCAGCTTGTTCATTGAATTGACCTTCTTAGTTATGGTAATATGAGCTGCCGTGATGAGCTCCAGTTCATTGGAAATTCTCGTCTGTGCCTTCGAAATCTGTTCCTGCTTAAAAGATAATCATTGTTGTTCTTTGTAGATGGATGAGACTGATGCTTCATCCGCTGGTGTGGGTGCTGGTTGTGATGGTGATGCAGATGTATCGACACAAGGTTTCTTTCCAGTGGAGGGTGTCGGAGTAACATGTGGTAATTTGTGAAGTGAATTTACAATCGTTGACTCATCTATTATCCCCCAACAGTGTTGATATGATATCGAGCTTATATCAATTTCAAACTTTTGCAAGATCCTCATGATGATTAATGGAAATGGAAGTCGCTCCGAAGGATGAGGATGCACAACATATCTTGACATTCTATTACAAATTATGTAGGGGATGTTCATGTTCAATCCTACAGCCTCAGAGGGATGACCTATGAGATATAAGAACAGCATTCTATCCCATCTCACTAACTTGGTCTGCATGTTAGGAAGAATGTTGTAACATGTGATGAAATTAAGAAATCGGTACTCCAGTCGAAGATGTTTGGATTTTACACTTTTCCCATCAGCTGTAATAGCCGCTAGTTTAAAATATTTTAAGGGTCTACTTTTGGTTCGTTATTTCCGCTTTTCGTTTCGGGGGGATTGGGGGATGATCGAATAATTACTTGTTTCCGGACAGACCGTCGGGGCCCGCGGGTATTTTTAGTTAATAGGGCTCGCGAAACGGAGAGTGGCGGCGAAATCGGTTCTGAATTCCGACGCCGGAATCTCCCGGAATAAATTCCGGAAGGTAGCTAACGGCTCAGATTGTTAACGCGGGTTACTTAGACGGACCGGACTCTAGTTCGCACCTGATTTGGACCCGTTTTAACTTGAACTGGGTTCTTTCCCTTTTTACCAACTTAACCGTTCCCGTTATTTCCCCCCCCCCCCCGTCGTATAACTCCCCTTAAACAAACCGTAACTCCCATAACTACCCCCTCTAACTACCCTTAACTACCCGTAACTCCCATAACTACCCCCTCTAACTACCCTTAACTACCCGTAACTCCCATAACTACCCACTCCTACCCACTACCCGTAACTCCCATAACCGCCCACTCCCTCTAACTACCCATTCCCCCATAACCACCCGTAACTCCCTTTAACTACCCACTCCCCTTAAACCCCCACACTCCCCCTTAACTACCCGTATTCCCCACAATTCCCCTACGTACGAAACCCCATTTCCCCAACCCTTCTATTTCCCAACCAAATCCTTCCGCTTCCTCACCGACTGCACGGAGGACCCAAGAGGCGAGACCAAGGAAGGAGAAGGAGGCGTCCTCAAATTCCTTGTAGCCGAACGCGCAGGCCCGGATCGCCTCTTCCTCCGACAACCGAGGTGAGCACGCTAGGGTTTTGCCTTCTCGCCCCATTCTTGGTTGGAGCGGACGAGAGGGGGGGGAGGGGGAAAAGGAAAAAGAAGGGGGCATGGGCATCGCGGGAATCCGGCGCGCACGGCGGCACCGCATGCGGACTGCCGCATGCGGGCGCCGCCGCTTGCGGGCGGCACCGCATGCGGACTGCCGCATGCGGGCGCCGCCGCTTGCGGGATGCCGCATGCGGGCGCCCCCGCATGCGGGCGCGCCGCTTGCGGGCTGCCGCATGCGGGCGCCCCCGCATGCGGGCGCGCCGCTTGCGGGCTGCCGCATGCGGGCGCACCCGCATGCGGGCGCGCCGCTTGCGGGCGCCTCCGCATGCGGGCACGGCCGCTTGCGGGCTGCCGCATGCGGGCGCCCCCGCATGCGGGCGCGCCGCATGCGGGCTGCCGCATGCGGGCGCCCCCGCATGCGGGCGCGCCGCTTGCGGGCGCCTCCGCATGCGAGCACGGCCGCTTGCGGGCTGCCGCATGAGGGCGCCCCCGCATGCGGGCGCGCCGCTTGCGGGCGCCTCCGCATGCGGGCACGGCCGCTGCATGCGGGCGCCGCCGCATACGGGCGCTGCCGCTTGCGGGCACCGCCGCATGCGGGCGCCGCCGCTTGCGGGCACCTCCGCATGCGGACGGCCGCACGCTGTTAGTACACCGCCCAGCCGTACGGGACCAGGCGCGTACCTGTGCGTATTATACGCAATGTGAGAGGGCGCCGGGCGCTCTAATCATTAGTCTGACAAAGCCTTAAGTCGCTGACTCCTATATGACAGATTCGTGTAGGTCCGGGCGGGCACCCGAGACGCGAGAGAACCTTACATCAGTCAGGAGCGCGACAACAAGGTGGGTTTACGGTCGAGGCTGAGTATTATGTTGGTAATCCGACAGGGACTTTTCATTATTTAACGGTACTAACGTTGATGGTTTCTATGATGTACTACCTTACCCCGTGACATGGTGACATGGTTACTTGGATACTTGGTTACTTGGTTACTTGGTTACTGGTTACTTATGCTCGAGCTGCGACACGCGCACCCGCGGTTTGGCCACCGCAAAGGGTGCTCTTTTCCGGAAAGGCGGTCTTTGACCCGTGTTACCCCACGAGGTGACGTAGTGGGGGGCCCCTGACCGCTGGGGGGTCTGAGGCAGCGATGGGACTGCCGGGATTGGATCCCGATGTAGTCAGGTGTGAGACCGCCGGGATTGGATCCCGACGCGGTCAGGTGTGGGACTGCCGGGATTGGATCCCGATGTAGTCAGGTGTGAGACCGCCGGGATTGGATCCCGACGCGGTCAGGTGTTACAGGTGTTACCGGGGTTGCAGGTGCTACAGGTGGTACAGGTGGTTGCGAGTTACCATTACGAGTAGAGCGGTTGTTCCGGCTAGCCTTACTTTGTGGCTTGGTATTACCTTACTGCTTTAGTACTATTTTGATGATAGTGTCGCTGACTACCCACTCTGTGACAGGTACCTCCAGGGGGTAGAGGTAGGCGACGGTGAGGCCGAGTTGGTAGCAGTCGGTCTGAGGGAGCCCTAGTATGCTGTTTTATTTACCTCCTCTGCATTTCATTCAGTATTGTAGGTTACTGTGTGGTTCTCGATACCCTTGTGGGGTCGTGTGGATGTTGAGTTCTTTCTTTCTACTTATGCACTACTATTTCCGTTATTGTTCCCGTTTGGCCGCTTTCAAAGCAACATGACTAGAAAAGAAAAGAACTTCGAAAACTATCTTTTAAAAATCTGGGTCGTGTGGACCTGTTTTCCAACACCTGTGGATTTATGGCATCTTTTCAAACTGTCTTCAAAACCTTGGGTCGTGTGGACCTGCTTTCAAAACTGTGAGTTTATCCTTTCAACTTGATTGGCCACGGGTATTGTTTAGTCTTCATGCACCGTACTACTTCGAACTGTTGTGATTAAATGGGAAAATGATTGCTCATAATCGGCTATTGTAGCAGCCGCGACGCCGTGCATATACAGAGGAGACTCTGCCCGATTTTCGAGTGAATCTGTATATGTGGCGGGTCTGGGCACGCGCCGGGGAAGGAGGTTTCTAAACAAAAAAATTCGTACGCACTTTACGCGTACTTTGAAGTATCGTTTCCGCTAAAATAAAACCCCCGGGGCGTGACAGATTAAGATGGTATCAGAGACTTTGCTTTAATCACAACAGTGACGGCCCAACATCCACCGAGATATCACACTTAACTACGAATAAATGAAATGTGCAGGGTTTAAGGTTTAAGACGTGAGAGACCGGGGAGGGGATTTGTAGATAATGTTTCTTTTCTCTCTCGATTTTACGATGTTTTGTAGATAATGTTCATTTCTCGCGAGTACGTGTTTTCGCATGACCTCGAGGAAACACCTCTCCAAAGTCGGTTGACGGTCCAGACCGCGGGTGGGACGCTAGAGGCGACTAGTTTGGTAGCCGCTTGCCCGATTAAGCTAGGGCGGCTATTCTGCCCTTGGGATTTAATAGTAATTCCCTTGAAGGAGTACGACGTTGTTTTGGGCATGGACTGGCTCTCAAGGTACCAAGTGCTTATCGACTGCGATAAGCGGATGGTACAACTAAAAGAACCTAGTTTCCCTAAGAATGCATACCTAGCGTGCAAGAGCATCTCCTTCCCGGCAGTCATCTCCGCGACTCGAGCCAGGAGTCTGATAGAGGGTGGGTGTGTAGCCTATTTGGCATCGGTAGATCTGGTTACCCGA
The DNA here is from genome assembly GCA_029204045.2 of Tillandsia leiboldiana. NCBI lineage: Eukaryota > Viridiplantae > Streptophyta > Magnoliopsida > Poales > Bromeliaceae > Tillandsia > Tillandsia leiboldiana. Next base: position 15,268,055 of record CM055061.1, read on the forward strand.
CCCTCGACGACACCTTCAGACATCCCGGTGGTGAAGGACTTTCCCGATGTCTTTCCGACGGAGCTGCCTGGGATACCCCCTGAAAGGGAGGTGGTGTTCCCTATTGAACTCTTGCCAGGTACGCAACCTATAACAAAGGCACCCTACCGAATGGCCTTCGCGGAGTTGAAAGAGTTAAAGGCGCAACTGGAAGACCTCTTGGACAAAGGGTTTGTCAGGCCGAGTGTGTCACCCTGGGGCGCACCAGTGCTTTTCGTACGGAAGAAGGATGGGAGCCTGCGACTCTGTATCGACTACAGAGGAATAAACAAGGTCACGGTGAAAAATAAGTACCCCCTGCCCAGAATCGACGACCTCTTCGACCAACTACGAGGAGCGACGGTCTTTTCAAAAATTGATCTACAGTCTGGCTACCACCAGCTTCGGGTTCGGAACGAGGACATTCCGAAGACCGCTTTCCGGACCTGGTATGGCCATTACGAGTTTACGGTCATGCCGTTCGGACTTACGAACGCCCCCGCAGTCTTTATGGACATGATGAACCGGGTCTTCAGACCATTCTTAGATCGGTTCGTGGTGGTCTTCATCGATGATATACTAATCTACTCATCCACCGACGAGGAGCACGAGGATTACTTACGAACGATTCTCCAAACCCTCAGGGAGCAGAAGCTGTTCGCTAAGCTCAAAAAGTGTGAGTTCTGGCTACGCGAAGTAGGATTCCTGGGGCATGTGATCTCGGCAAAGGGAATCGCCGTAGACCCCAAGAAGGTGGAATCGGTGATAGACTGGCAGCCGCCCACAACGGTGACGGAGATCCGTAGTTTCTTGGGGCTGGCGGGGTATTATAGACGCTTTGTCGAGGGTTTCTCGAAGATTGCGACCCCTCTAAACCGGTTGACCAAGAAAGGAGAAAAGTTTGTATGGACGGCCAAATGCCAGGAAAGTTTTGAAGAACTCAAAAGAAGGCTAACCGAGGCACCGATTCTTGTACTACCAACACCCGGTGAGGACTATGAGGTGTACTGCGACGCTTCAAGAATCGGCCTTGGGGGTGTGTTAATGCAGCAGGGGAAGGAAATAGCCTATGCATCTAGGCAACTAAAGGACTACGAAAGAAACTACCCAACACACGACTTAGAGCTGGCTGCGGTGGTCTTCGTCCTGAAGTTATGGAGACACTATCTCTTTGGTGTCCATTGTAACATCTTCTCAGATCACCAGAGTCTTAAATACCTGTTCACACAAAAGGAACTAAACCTGCGGCAGAGACGGTGGCTTGAGTTACTGAAGGATTACGACCTAACGATCCAATACCACCCCGGGAAAGCAAACGTGGTAGCGGACGCTCTGAGCAGGAAGGGGCGACTGGAGGGAGGATCGGTAGGTGCGATAACTGAGCAGAGCAACTTGATCGCAGAATTTTCTCGACTAGGGTTGGAAGTAGTGCCAGCGGGCACGGTTGCGCAACTTCTAACTTTGATGGTCAAGCCAACACTACTAGAAAAGATTCGAGAGGGGCAGCAGGCGGACTCGCACTTACAGCTCGTAAGAGACAAGATCTCACCGGATCAGGAGAGGGACTTTTCATTGGAAGGCGATGACACCCTACGGTTCCGCGGGCGAATTTGTGTGCCAGATACCCCGGAATTGAAGAAGGAAATTCTGTCCGAGGCACACAGCGCCCCTTATGCAGCACATCCAGGAGGCACAAAGATGTACAGGGACCTCAAGCAGACCTTCTGGTGGCCCAAGATGAAGAGGGATGTAACCCAATTTGTAGCTCATTGCCTGGTGTGTCAATAAATAAAGGCGGAACATCAACGACCGGCGGGAAAATTACAACCCTTACCGGTACCGGAGTGGAAGTGGGATCATATCACCATGGACTTTGTCACCGGGTTCCCACTTTCACCACAAGGACACGACACAATATGGGTTGTGGTAGACCGGCTAACTAAGTCAGCGCACTTCCTGCCGATTCACACAACCTGGACCAGAGAGCGGTTGGCTCAAGTCTATCTCAGCGAGATTGTGAGACTGCATGGGGTACCGGCGTCGATCACATCAGACAGAGACACGCGTTTTGTCTCAAAGTTTTGGCAGAGTCTGCAACAAGCCCTGGGGACTAAATTGCACTTCAGCACAGCCTTCCACCCTTAGACAGACGGGCAGTCGGAGCGAGTGATACAGACGCTAGAGGACCTGCTTCGGGCCTGTGTACTCGATTGGGGAGTCGGTTGGGAGCGTTACCTACCACTTGTAGAATTCGCTTACAACAATAGCCACCAGGCCAGTATACTGATGGCACCCTACGAAGCTTTATACGGGAGACGCTGCCGATCCCCGATCTGTTGGGACGACTTGGGAGAACGAAAGCTCTTGGGACCCGACTTGGTGGAAGAAACAGAAGGGAAAGTGCGCCTCATCAGACAGCGCCTATTAACCGCCCAGAGCCGACAAAAGAGCTACGCGGATCGAAGACGCCGCGATTTAGAGTTCCAGGTGGGAGAACACGTGTTTTTGCGGGTCTCGCCGTCCAGGGGAATCAAGCGATTCGGGTTAAAAGGCAAGCTAAGCCCGCGGTTCGTGGGACCATTCGAGATCCTGGAACGGATCGGCCCAGTGGCTTACCGCCTTGCCCTACCACCGAACCTCAACCGGATTCATGACGTGTTCCACGTGTCGATGCTCAAGAAATACCTCCCCGACCCGTCGCATGTGCTGGACGTCTCGACACTCGAACTAAAGGAGGACCTAAGTTTCGAGGAAACCCCTGTACGAATACTAGCAAGAGAAAGTAAGACGCTTCGAAACCGAGACATTCCCTATGTGAAGGTGCTCTGGAGCAACCACGAGGAGCGGGAAGCGACGTGGGAACTAGAGTCGAAGATGAGAGAGGGCTATCCTTATCTCTTTACCGCAAATCAGGTTTGAGTTTCGAGGACGAAACTAGTTTTAAAAGGTGAGTGGTGTAATAGCTGCTAGTTTAAAATATTTTAAGGGTCTACTTTTGGTTCGTTATTTCCGCTTTTCGTTTCGGGGGGATTGGGGGATGATCGAATAATTACTTGTTTCCGGACAGACCGTCGGGGCCCGCGGGTATTTTTAGTTAATAGGGCTCGCGAAACGGAGAGTGGCGGCGAAATCGGTTCTGAATTCCGACGCCGGAATCTCCCGGAATAAATTCCGGAAGGTAGCTAACGGCTCAGATTGTTAACGCGGGTTACTTAGACGGACCGGACTCTAGTTCGCACCTGATTTGGACCCGTTTTAACTTGAACTGGGTTCTTTCCCTTTTTACCAACTTAACCGTTCCCGTTATTTTCCCCCCCCCCCGTCGTATAACTCCCCTTAAACAAACCGTAACTCCCATAACTACCCCCTCTAACTACCCTTAACTACCCGTAACTCCCATAACTACCCCCTCTAACTACCCTTAACTACCCGTAACTCCCATAACTACCCACTCCTACCCACTACCCGTAACTCCCATAACCACCCACTCCCTCTAACTACCCATTCCCCCATAACCACCCGTAACTCCCTTTAACTACCCACTCCCCTTAAACCCCCACACTCCCCCTTAACTACCCGTATTCCCCACAATTCCCCTACGTACGAAACCCCATTTCCCCAACCCTTCTATTTCCCAACCAAATCCTTCCGCTTCCTCACCGACTGCACGGAGGACCCAAGAGGCGAGACCAAGGAAGGAGAAGGAGGCGTCCTCACATTCCTTGTAGCCGAACGCGCAGGCCCGGATCGCCTTTTCCTCCGACAACCGAGGTGAGCACGCTAGGGTTTTGCCTTCTCGCCCCATTCTTGGTTGGAGCGGACGAGAGGGGGGGGAGGGGGAAAAGGAAAAAGAAGGGGGCATGGGCATCGCGGGAATCCGGCGCGCATGGCGACACCGCATGCGGACTGCCGCATGCGGGCGCCGCCGCTTGCGGGCGGCACCGCATGCGGACTGCCGCATGCGGGCGCCGCCGCTTGCGGGATGCCGCATGCGGGCGCCCCCGCATGCGGGCGCGCCGCTTGCGGGCTGCCGCATGCGGGCGCCCCCGCATGCGGGCGCGCCGCTTGCGGGCTGCCGCATGCGGGCGCCCCCGCATGCGGGCGCGCCGCTTGCGGGCTGCCGCATGCGGCGCACCCGCATGCGGGCGCGCCGCTTGCGGGCGCCTCCGCATGCGGGCACGGCCGCTTGCGGGCTGCCGCATGCGGGCGCCCCCGCATGCGGGCGCGCCGCATGCGGGCTGCCGCATGCGGGCGCCCCCGCATGCGGGCGCGCCGCTTGCGGGCGCCTCCGCATGCGAGCACGGCCGCTTGCGGGCTGCCGCATGAGGGCGCCCCCGCATGCGGGCGCGCCGCTTGCGGGCGCCTCCGCATGCGGGCACGGCCGCTGCATGCGGGCGCCGCCGCATACGGGCGCTGCCGCTTGCGGGCACCGCCGCATGCGGGCGCCGCCGCTTGCGGGCACCTCCGCATGCGGACGGCCGCACGCTGTTAGTACACCGCCCAGCCGTACGGGACCAGGCGCGTACCTGTGCGTATTATACGCAAGGTGAGAGGGCGCCGGGCGCTCTAATCATTAGTCTGACAAAGCCTTAAGTCGCTGACTCCTATATGACAGATTCGTGTAGGTCCGGGCGGGCACCCGAGACGCGAGAGAACCTTACATCAGTCAGGAGCGCGACAACAAGGTGGGTTTACGGTCGAGGCTGAGTATTATGTTGGTAATCCGACAGGGACTTTTCATTATTTAACGGTACTAACATTGATGGTTTCTATGATGTACTACCTTACCCCGTGACATGGTGACATGGTTACTTGGATACTTGGTTACTTGGTTACTTGGTTACTGGTTACTTATGCTCGAGCTGCGACACGCGCACCCGCGGTTTGGCCACCGCAAAGGGTGCTCTTTTCCGGAAAGGCGGTCTTTGACCCGTGTTACCCCACGAGGTGACGTAGTGGGGGGCCCCTGACCGCTGGGGGGTCTGAGGCAGCGATGGGACTGCCGGGATTGGATCCCGATGTAGTCAGGTGTGAGACCGCCGGGATTGGATCCCGACGCGGTCAGGTGTGGGACTGCCGGGATTGGATCCCGATGTAGTCAGGTGTGAGACCGCCGGGATTGGATCCCGACGCGGTCAGGTGTTACAGGTGTTACCGGGGTTGCAGGTGCTACAGGTGGTACAGGTGGTTGCGAGTTACCATTACGAGTAGAGCGGTTGTTCCGGCTAGCCTTACTTTGTGGCTTGGTATTACCTTACTGCTTTAGTACTATTTTGATGATAGTGTCGCTGACTACCCACTCTGTGACAGGTACCTCCAGGGGGTAGAGGTAGGCGACGGTGAGGCCGAGTTGGTAGCAGTCGGTCTGAGGGAGCCCTAGTATGCTGTTTTATTTACCTCCTCTGCATTTCATTCAGTATTGTAGGTTACTGTGTGGTTCTCGATACCCTTGTGGGGTCGTGTGGATGTTGAGTTCTTTCTTTCTACTTATGCACTACTATTTCCGTTATTGTTCCCGTTTGGCCGCTTTCAAAGCAACATGACTAGAAAAGAAAAGAACTTCGAAAACTATCTTTTTAAAATCTGGGTCGTGTGGACCTGTTTTCCAACACCTGTGGATTTATGGCATCTTTTCAAACTGTCTTCAAAACCTTGGGTCGTGTGGACCTGCTTTCAAAACTGTGAGTTTATCCTTTCAACTTGATTGGCCACGGGTATTGTTTAGTCTTCATGCACCGTACTACTTCGAACTGTTGTGATTAAATGGGAAAATGATTGCTCATAATCGGCTATTGTAGCAGCCGCGACGCCGTGCATATACAGAGGAGACTCTGCCCGATTTTCGAGTGAATCTGTATATGTGGCGGGTCTGGGCACGCGCCGGGGAAGGAGGTTTCTAAACAAAAAAATTCGTACGCACTTTACGCGTACTTTGAAGTATCGTTTCCGCTAAAATAAAACCCCCGGGGCGTGACATCAGCTGATTCAGTTCCTTCCAAACAAATCTTTCCTATCACGGTTTGCCACAAGGCATTCGTCAAACTTCTTCCCGTCAAATAGTTGATCCCCGATGTGTTGGATTCCATTCCAAGGACTTCGCCAATTAATTACGGAGTGATTTTAAGTTTCATCCCTTGGATATTTGTATAGAAATGCATTGAGCCACATTCATCTTCTTGAAGATGTCTTGCATTCGTGTAGAAGGTTCTCACACGATACAAGCAATACCCAAGTAATTCAGGGAATCGGCAGACTTGGATGAGATTAGCTTGCTCAATTAAAGTTCCAAACTCTGGTGAGTGATTTCGGAGAGCTTCAATGTTGACATGTCGTTCACCGATACATTAATGATGTTCAAAAGCTCGAAGGCGATCAATGCTGACGAACACTCCTTCCACCCGAGGCGGGGAGTCAGGAACCATTGGCTTGCTAGCATTAGCCTCTCGTGCTTGTCCAAAGCGTCGAGCAAGTCGTTTCCTTTTTACTGAGATGGTCGGTGACGTCTAGGTGCTTTTCCTGTGTTAATGGGTGCCTTTCCTTTTGATCCATTGGAAGGCTTTTGTTCAGGTTTAACGGGCATTGATTCATCATCATCCAATAACACGTCCCAGTCTACTTCATCATTATTTGCTTCAGTTTCCGAGTCACTAATCAGATCAAATTCACCTTTTCGTTGAAGTTTCTTGGCTCTTTTCAGTTTATTGGTTGCTCGAGTATGCACCATAGTGACTAACAGCAAGATGATCCATGAGAATTCCATAGCTGTGCGTGCCTTAAGAGGATTGAAATCCCGTGAAGAGCAACTCAAGAGCACGAAAATTTTGTAAGTTTTCAAAAATTTGAAAAATTGTACCCAAACAATCATTATCGTGTAGAGAGACTAAGAATCAAATTAGTTTTGCAAAAGGAAATTTAAAAATAGATCAATTGCATGATTTTGGAAAATTCCCATTATATGCCCTAAAACCGAAATTTTTGAAATCGAAGACCAAAAATCCGTTTATCTTGAGAATACCTAGCATATAATCAAAACTAATCTACCCAGAGTTCTTATTTCAAAAGAAATTTGATCAAAAACCATCCACAAATGAGATTGATACAAGAAATTCATCATGTTTTGAGGAGGAATAAGAAAAACTGTGAAAAACTGAGATTTTGATCAATAAAACTTACTTGGAATTGAAGAACTTGAGTTTGAAAGCTTCCAAGATGGATGAAATCTAGAGAGAGAAGCTCTGGAAACTTTGGAACAAAAGATTGGAGTAAAAGAAATCAAAACCCTTTTGTTCTATATAAAACCCTAGCCGCGATCCGGATCAGTTCGTGATTACGATCCGGATCGGCTACCCGCAGTGAAAAACTGCGTTCGGGATCCGGATCGGCAGGTCCAATCCGGATCGGCTGCCCGCAGAAGAATATCTACGTTCGGGATCCGGATCGGCATGTCCAATCCGGATCGGCTCCAACTTTTTCTTTAGAAAATTTCAGAGAAATTCTAGAAAACCAGAAAAAGATTGTAAGCACTTTTGTGTTTCAACTTTAAACGAAAATCATCGTTTCATACAACAAGAAATAGATTATACCAAATCTATCAATAACATCCAACAAATGAAACGAAAATTTATAAAAATTAAATCCCTTAAAGTTGAACAACTTCAATTACATCTAACTTGATCTTATGAGTAATGCCTTTATCAAATCATCAATTCGGTAAAAAAAATGAAATACAAAGATCAATAGATGTCTAACATCCCCGATAAGTTAGATAATATATCTAGTCAATTTATTGAAGAGAGTGGCTCTTTGAGCATCTTTAATTAAAAATCCCACCTTATACCAACCTTGAAATTTTGACAGAGTCAAGTATTTCAACATGCATTTTAATAAATCAAACTTGAAAAACCTTGCTTGGTATACATGTGGTAGCTGCACACAATACTCGGACGACCGAGGTGGTAGCTCTTTCCTCCATGTGGTGGTAGTTTTCACACTCCTCATTGGGATGTAACTCTTTTCACATCTTTTGAGCATAATACTTTTTCTTTGACTCCCCCTCAATTGGCTATCAATTATCTAAGATATAAAGTATTTAGCCAAATATTGATCTCGATTTCATACTCGACTAAACAGTCAAATAAGATAAAAACTATACCAAGAGATCATCGAGAGAGAAATTGACTTTGATCAAAACAAAGATGAGTTAATTGACATAAATGATCATTGCATCAAATGAAATATTATGATATCTAAGGCATAATAGATTTCTAAATATATAAAAGGATGCAGTTAAAGTCAATAAAACTAATGCTCAATTAATGTTCTATGTCTAAGCATAGATAATGAACAAAAACACAAAAACAAAACCTAACCTAAACAAGAGTTTCAAAAGGAGGTTATTTCAAGGAAAACATTCCAATTGCTTTACGCAAATGAATAAAACGTTTTTGACCCAAAGGTTTTGTTAAAATGTCAGCTAATTGATCTTCAGTTGAAATGTAGGAAATTTGAAGAATATTTGATTCAACTAGCTCTCTAAGAAAATGATATCTAAGTTCAATGTGTTTTGTTCTAGAGTGCAACACAGGGTTTTTTGAAATGTTTATAGCACTTGTGTTGTCACATAAAACAGTTACCGAAGTTGCTGAAATCCGGAAGTCGCTCAACACGCTTTTCATCCAAATAAGTTGAGTTGAACAACTACCCGCTGAGATGTATTCCGCTTCGGCAGTCGAGAGTGCAATGCAGTTTTGCTTTTTACTATGCCATGCAACAAGACAATGGCCAAGATAAAAACATGCACCACTCGTACTTTTCCGATCATCCACAGATCCTGCCCAATCGGCATCTGAGTATCCAATAATATCTAAACTTGTTCCCATAGGTTACCAAATTCCGAAGTTTACAGTTCCTTTGACGTACCGGATGATCCGTTTCACCGCTTTCAGGTGAACCTCCTTTGGTGCTGATTGATATCTCGCGCAAATCCCAACACTAAAGGATATATCCGGGCGACTAGCTGTGAGGTAAAGTAGACTTCCAATCATGCTGCGATAGAGTTTCTCATCTACATTATCACTAAGAGATTCACTTCCTAATCCCTTATTGCTAGTTCCCATAGGAGTAGGAAAATCTTTAGAATCTTCTAATCCGAATTTCTTTACCAACTCCTTTGCATACTTGGATTGACACAGATGGATGCCTTCATCATTTTGTTTCACTTGCAATCCAAGAAAGTATGTCAGTTCGCCCATCATAGACATCTCAAATTCGCTTTCCATGGTTTCAGCGAATTTAGAAGCATCATTATCCTTTGTCGCTCCAAATACAATGTCATCGACATAGATTTGTGCAACAATGAAGTTATTTTGATAATGCTTCACAAAGAGAGTCCGATCTGCTCCCCCTCGAGTATAGCCCTTCTCCAAAAGGTGCTTTGTCAACCTTTCGTACCATGCTCGCGGTGCTTGTTTTAACCCGTAAAGAGCCTTTTTCAAACGAAAAATATGGTTAGGTAGTTTACAGTCTACAAAACCTTTCGGTTGAGCCACATAAACTTCCTCATTTAAAAACCCATTTAAAAATGCACTCTTAACGCCCATTTGAAAGAGTTTTATTTTAAAGTGACAAGCAATAGCGAATAAGATACGAATGGACTCGAGTCTAGCTACAGGGGCGAACGTTTCATCAAAGTCTATACCTTCTATTTGAGAGTAGCCTTGAGCAACTAAACGTGCTTTGTTCCTGATGATGGTACCATCCTCATTTTTCTTGTTCTTTAAAATCCATTTAGTACCAATCACATTGTGTTGCTCCGGAGGCGTCGTTAATTCCCAGACTTTGTTGCGTTCAAACTGATGGAGCTCTTCCTGCATTGCTTCAATCCAGTAGTCATCCTGAAGAGCTTCATCGATGTTCTTTGGTTCGATCTTGGAAACGTAACAGGCGAATCCACAAACCAACTGTCTCCGAGTTTTGACTCCTTCTTGTGGGTCTCCAATGATGTTTGATTCAGGATGATCCTTGGAGATGCGTAACGTTTGTTGTAATGGAGTACTCGGGGGTACATGAGATGATTCCTGCACATCAGATAAACTTGAAGAACCATTAGATGCATCATTAATATTGGAAGTATTATCATGAGAAGATGCACTTACAGGAGTATCATCATCAAGAGAGATATCAGGGGTAGATTTATCAGATGCAAAGTGGAAAGCTTCATCTACTTTAACATTTATAGATTCTACGATCGTCTTAGATTCCAAGTTAAATACCCGATATGCTCTACTATTCGTAGAATACCCCAAGAAAATCCCTTCGTCACTTCAAGAGTCAAACTTTCCAAGATTTTCACGGTCACGTAAAATGTAACACCGACTCCCGAAGATGCGAAAATATTTGATGTTGGGTTTTCTACCACACCATAGTTCATATGGTGTATTTAACGTTCCCGGGCGCAAATAAACTCGATTAATAACATAGATTGCAGTGTTCACAGCTTCAGCCCAAAAATGTAGCGGTAAATTCCGGCTGTGAAGCATAACACGTGCCATCTCTTGAACAACCCTGTTTTTGCGCTCGACAACACCATTCTGTTGAGGTGTATAGGGTGCTGAGAATTCATGCTTAATGCCGTTGGAAGTGCAAAAGTCAATGAATTTAGAATTTATGAATTCTCCACCTCTATCACTTCTAACACGAATGATCTTTTCATTCTTTTCAATCATAATACGAAGGCAAATCTCGTGAAAAGAATCAAAAGTATCAGCTTTCTCTTTTAAAAATGCTACCCATGAATACCTAGAGAAATCATCAACCAATAAGAAAATATACCATTTACCTCCCAAGGATGGTTGACGGGTTGGCCCAAAGAAAGAAAGAAAATAGTCTACATAAACTACACAACATTTAATCGTAGAAAGATAAAAGACAAGGAAAGGTTTCACCTTTGCATACCCAAACCTTTTGAGTTTTAGAGTATGTTGGCAATGGTTGAGAAATTTTTCTTGATGAAGACGTCTTGTATGATTGATCTTTTTCTTTTGTCATCGTCTTGTTTGAAGTACTACCAATGTTCTTTTCTTTTGAAAAGTCCTTCTTTGATTTGTGGGGAGTGAACTCCTTGGTAGCAGTTGCAAGATGTGATCGATTTGATCTTTGAGCTCCAATCTTGCAATTTCTTTCAATGTGCCCTGCAAAATTACAACGAAAACATACCTTAGTGCTTGACGATCCCGAGGAGGGTGAAGTAGGCTTGTTGTCGTTGCTAGTCGTGAATTCCGGTGTCGGAGGAGGAGATACCGACTGAGGCACGAAAACTGTCCCAACCGAACTAAAATCGTCTTTAGTTCGATTGTATCCGAGGCCGAACTTGTTTGATTGACCAAGACCAATAAGCTTATCCAACTTACTCCTTCCTGATGAAAATCGCTGCAAGTCATCCTTGAGTTGGAGAATGGTCTCAGTCATTTCCAATTTTTCCTGTCGAGCCTCGCCGTTGAGCTTCAAGAAGTAATTCGCTTTGTTAACCATATCTATATAATTCTTCTCGAGTTGCTCGTTGGACTCTTGAAGGGAAACATTTGCTTTTATCAGATTATACCTTTCCACTTCAAGATCGGTCGAGAGAGAAGTTACCCTTTTTAGTTCTTCTTCGAGATCCTGCAATCTCCCTCTCAACCCCTTGTTTTGCTTAGCCAGTTTCTTTGAATCCCGTAAAAGTCTGTGGTAGGCTAGAGCAAAATCTTCACCTTCCGAATCATCCGATTCATTGTCCGTTGCATTCTTTTCAACAGTGGAGTTGGACAATGACTCGGACGTACTTGCCATTAAGCACATGAAGGGTGAAGATGTGGACGCGTGGAACGCAGTCGCGTTGTCTTCTTCATCACTCGACGATGACTCATTTGACGATGAGGTGTCATCCCAAGTGACGGCTTGCATCGCCTTCTTCTTAGACGGATTCTAAGTTGGACATTCCGTTGAGATATGGCCGTACCCTCGGCACTTGAAGCATTGGACTTGTCCTTCTGTGCTTTTCTTATCCTTAGAAAAGCCTTCTTGCTTTCTTGACTTGTAACTTGAAGAACCCTTGCCTTTCTTCCACTTTCCGAAGGATGGAGTTTTGCTTGAATTACCCCTTCAAAAATTTCGGCGAAACTTCCTTGTCAAGAGAGCAAGCTGCTTCTCAAAGTCCTCCATAGATAAATTCTCGTCATCGCCTGAGGAGGATGAATCCGCGTCATCTTCTTTCGTTGTTTTCAAAGCATAACCTGAAGACTTAGAAGAGGATGCCTTTCCCGAAGAATAGTTAGTAGGAAATGTCATTTCATAAGTTTGTAAAGAACCAACTAATTCTTCTACATGGATTTCGTCCGGGTGTTTAATAGTTTCAATGGCTGTGACCTTGGAACGAAATCTTTCAGGAAGAGTTCTTAAGATCTTTCTTACAATTTTAAATTCTGGAATCTTCTCTCCCAAGTTAGCACATGAGTTTACGATGTCTTGCAATCGTGTGTAATAGTCAGTGAACGATTCATTTTCTGCCATGAAAATAGAGTCAAACTTGCTCGTAAGCATTTGCAGTTTCTGAATCTTCAAAAGGTTAGTTCCCTCATGCGTAACTTGAAGAACATCCCAGATTTCCTTCGCAGTCTCACATGCCGAGACGCGAGAGAACTCTGTTTGTGATAAGGTATTAAATAAAGCATTTATTCCCTTGCCATTGTAAGAAGATATATCAATCTCTTCCTTGGTCCATTTCGACCTAGGTTTGATGGTGCGAACATCACCAATAATTTCAGTTGGATTAGTCCATCCTAATTCAATTGATTGCCACACCCGTTCGTCGATGGAAATTAAAAAGGCTTTCATCCGTACCTTCCAGTACGCATAATTTGTTCCATCGAAGAACGGGGGTCTGTCGATGTTTCCACCTTCAACCATTGTTTACAACCCTATTCCCGCTCCGATACCACTTGTTGGGTTATATGAATAATAGGATCTAAATAGGGGAAAAAACACCTAGAGGGGGGGTGAATAGGTGTAAACCATAAACACTCAAAAATCTTTGCGATATAAAAACCCAATGCGGAAAAATAAATAACACGCAGAGATTTTTACGTGGAAAACTCCAAACCGGAGTAAAAAACCACAGGACCGATAACACGGTGAAATCCACTAGAATTAAACACATACAAGGTGATATACCGTACTCACAGACGACTCAACCTTTTCCATACGCTCCTTGTTGATCTTCTCCGCTCGCTCCAGACGCTTCTCGAATCCACGATGTGCGTCCAATGCCGAATCCACGGCGTCCAACGTCGAGTCCACGACGTCCGACCGAATCCACGGTCTTCACCCAGTAGCACGCTAAGAATCCACGAACGTACCTCGTTCCGAATCCACGAGAGCGGTTGCACCTTGAATCCACAAGGCCACGCGAGTCCACGCGCCGATTTTGGGGTAAATCGTTGTTTTTGGGTGGTGATGATCCGCCGAATACTTAGATCAAAGATAGATAGGAAATACCATCTAAGTATTCATTAGTTTGATTCAACTCAAGATGTGAGTATGAAAACCTAGAATCAAACAAATCAATATAGATGAAGAAACATAGAGTAATATCTAATGATTTCCTTTCTTCTCTATATGTGGATCTAGGGCCGTATAAGATGATATTTGATTATGACGGCTCTAAGTAAATGCGATGTATCAACTGTTTGAACCTATCGCATGAGTATTTCCTGTTTCTTCCATTATTAACTATGGTGACTGAGTGTCGCGGTGATTGTTACACGCCGGTTTCGGTAATCATGTACTTAGATGCTTACACGCACACCGGCGGTTTGGCCACCGATTGGGTGTACTTTTTTGGAATCGTGGTACGTTGACCCGTGTACCCCACGAAAGTAAAGGTGTCGAGTGGGGACCCCTCGCGCCAGCTATAGGTGTAACACTAGCACCGTGGAGGGGTTAAAAGCATTACGCAAGCAAAGTGATCGTTCACGAGGGGGGTCATTAGACCTTCCGACAGGTATCATGTAATTAAATCAAGGGATGTGGACTCATGAGGGGAAAAGCGAAAGGTTCCGGTGTATTCGGTTTGCTTTAAAAATACTTTTAATTGCTTTGATCATCTACTTTATTTGTCACTGACTTTCCCACACTGTGACAGGTCAGACTAGGTGTAGTAGCCGGGACGATGGTGAGGCAGCGTCTAGAGGACATTAGCCATATGAAGCTTACTTCGTCGTTTGTGACTTTGGGTTATCTCATTTCCTTTCTCGTTTAACTGTTCAGTTCAATTGCGTGATTGTGGACCCTTATGGATGTTGGTTGATAGTTATTTTGGTACTGTGGATTTAAGATACTGTTATGGATTTATATGCAGCATGTTTTACGCTAAATAAAAGGGCTTCGAAAATGCTTTCCAAAACCAAGTGTCGTGTGGGCACTACTTTGTAAACCTCTGGATTTATCCTTTCAAAAGATGTAGCCGCCCTTTTGTGACTTGTGTAAACACTTTGGAAAAATTAGGTGTCGTGTGGACACCATTTGCAACCCATAGTTTTATCTCTTGATGTAAATAAATAGTATTACTCTCTTTCATTGTATTTACTGTGACTATGTGGTTAAAGAAGATGTTGTGAATGGGACGCCGTGCACATACAAAGGAAACTCTGGCCATTTTCAGAGTGAATTTGCATATGTGGCGGGTCTGGCGCGCACCGGTAGGCGAGGTCGTTTACAAAAAAAAATATATATGCTTTTCCGCTTATCCTTAGACCTCCGGGGCATGACAACGGCAGAGGCATCGAGGACGTGAGACGGGTCAGGAAGGTACTTTCGGAGCATCGAGACGTGAAACACATTGTGTGCCCGTTCGAGGTTTGGCGGCAAAGCCAACCTGTATGCCACCGGGCCCACGCGCTCCAAGATTTCGAACGGTCCCACGTACCGTGGGCTCAGCTTCCCTCGTAAGCCGAACCGTCTTGTCCCCTTAGACGGTGATACACGAAGCAACACGTGTTCCCCCACCATAAATTCCAATTCCCGTCGCCTCTGATCCGCGTAGCTCTTCTGCCGGCTCTGGGCGGTCAACAGCCGCTGCGTGATAAGGCGCACCTTTGCCTCCGTTTCCTCTACAAGGTCTGGCCCCAAATGCTTCCGCTCCCCCAAGTCGTCCCAACAAATAGGTGATCGACATCGACGCCCGTACAAGGCTTCGTACGACGCCATCTGAATACTAGCTTGATAGCTATTATTGTAGGCGAATTCCACGAGGGGTAGGTAATGCGACCATCCCTCACCCAAATCTAGCACACAAGCTCGAAGCATATCTTTGAGAATCTAGATCACCCGTTCCGATTGCCCATCCGTCTGCGGGTGGAAGGCCGTGCTGAACTGCAGTTTGGTCCCCTGTGCCTGCTGCAGGCTCCGCCAGAAGTTTGACACGAAGCGTGTGTCCCTATCAGAAGTTATCGACGATGGTACTCTGTGCAATCTCACCACCTCGTCGATGAAGGTTTGCGCTAGCCGATCTCGGGTCCACGTCGTGTGAATAGGCAGAAAGTGGGCCGATTTCGTCAGACGGTCCACTATGACCCATATCGCGTCATGTCCATGTTGCGATCGCAGAAAATCGGTTACGAAGTCCATGGTAATCCATTCTCATTTCCACTCTGGTACGGGCAATGGTTGTAGTTTTCCCGCCGGTCGCTGATGTTCCGCTTTCACCTGTTGGCACACCAAACAATGCGCCATGAATTGCGTCACATCACTCTTCAATTCGGGGCGCCAGAAGGTCTGCCTCAGGTCTTTGTACATCTTTGTACCTCCGGGATGCGGAGTGTAGGGGGCATTACGCGCTTCCGTTAGAATTTCTTTCCTCAACTCTGGCACGTCGGGCACGCAAATTCGTCCCCGAAACCTGATCATATTATCGGTGCCAATCGTGAAATCCCCATTTGCTCCGAGGGTATCCTGTCCCGCACCAGTTGTAGTTGCATGTCCGTTGTTTGGCCTTCCAAGATCCTCTCGATCAGCGTAGGCTTCACCACCAAGGACAGGAGTTTCGCAACCGCACCTGCTGGCACTACCTCCAGCCTCAATTGCGAGAACTCTGCAATTAGACGATCCTGTTGGGTAAGGGCGCTCAGTGCCGTTTCCCCCGTCTTTCCTTTCCGGCTCAAGGCGTCGGCCACCACATTTGCCTTCCCGGGGTGGTAGTGGATGGACAAATCGTAGTCCTTTAGTAGTTCCAGCCACCGCCTTTGCCGTAAGTTCAGTTCCTTCCGAGTAAACAGGTATTTGAGGCTCTGGTGATCAGAAAACACGTTACAGTGCGCCCCGTAGAGATAAAGTCTCCAGAGCTTCAAGGCAAATATGACTGCCGCGAGCTCCAAGTCGTGTGTACGTAGTTCTGCTCATATTCCTTAAGCTGTCTTGATGCGTATGCTATGACCTTCCCTTGTTGCATTAATACGCTTCCAAGACCGCTTCGAGGTGCATCACAATAGATCTCGTAGTCCTCACCGGGCTTCGGCAATGTAAGTACTGGCGCCCATGTGAGTCTGTCTTTGAGTTCCTCGAAACTCTTCTGGCATTGGGCCGTCCAGAAGAATTTCTCTCCTTTCCGGGTTAGTGGATTCATGGGAGTGGCTATCTTTTAGAAGCCTTCCACGAAGCGTCTGTAGTACCCCGCCAGTCCTAGGAAGCTTCGGATTTCTGTCACCGTTGTTGGCCGAGCCCAGTCGGTCACGGATTCTATCTTTCTCGGGTCCTCCGCTATTCCCGACGCTGAGACTATGTGTCCCAACAAGTCTACCTCGCGGAGCCAGAACTCACACCTTTTGAGTTTGGCATACAATTTTTGGTCCCGGAGGGTCTGGAGGATCACTCGCAAGTGTTCCTCGTTCTCTTTGTCTGTGCGAGAGTAGATCGGGATGTCATTTATAGAGACTACTACAAACTGGTTTAGGAAAGGTTCCAAGATCCTGTTCATCGTATTCATGAACACCGCTGGCGCGACTATGAGTCCAAACGGTATAACCGTAAACCCGTAATGACCATACCGAGTTCGAAAGACTGTTTTCGGTATGTCATCACTCCGGACTCTAAACTGGCGATAGCCGGACTGCAGATCAATCTTTGAGGACGCCGTCGCTCCTGGTAGTTGGTCGAATAGGTCATCAATCCGAGGTGAGGGGTATTTGTTCTTTACTATGACCTTATCTATTCCCCGATTGTCGATGCACAATCGTAGACTCCCGTCCTTCTTCCGTACGAATAGAACGGGTGTGCCCCAAGACGGCACGCTCGGTTTCTCGGAATCGACTAGCAACTGATACTCAGTAAGCCAATCCCTTCCGAGTATCCCCTCGAATCCTCTTAGCGGTGACACCACTAAGTCCCAAATGTCGGAACGTTGGCGCTAACCATTAATCCCAAAAGCTCGAGCTTTTAGAGATACGCAACCAATTCACTTAAAGCGTACAGACACAGCGCCCACAGATCTCGACCGGACTCAACCCACCTGGACGTTGGGTCTATTGTTGGGCCTCTTGCCGTTAGGTCTATTGTGGACCGCAGCCCCACTCAACTTATTGGGCTTACCCAACTCAACTTATTAGTCTCCTGAGCCTATTGACTCAAGGCAGGAAGTTGGGCCTATTTAACCCATAGATAAATAGCCGACACCAAGGACAACTGAGTCTTCCCAACCTTACTGGGCAGGAAGATACAAAATATTTGCTTCTAAGGGTCCTCCTGGGGTCAAGACCAACATTACTCTTCAAAAGGGGCCTTTCCTGCCACTACTTTCCTCGGGTAGTGTGTCCTTTGTCGTGTCGTCGCATAAGATCTCTCATCCGTATTGTGTCTCTAAAAAATTGTTCCCAGGTTCAGGCAGTTAAAGCGGAACTGTCCCTATTTGTCACATCAGAAGCAATGGTCGTGCTTCCGGAAACGAATAATCACCCGGGGTGCTCCTGTGCAGATGATGTATGGCCGGTCCCCGCTAGAAAATCCCCCTCCGGAGAAGGGCTGGGGTCGTTTCTTATCCTTGTTGTACTCCGAGTCCTCTCGTCGGGCACGCGTCACCGTGAATCCGCGCTCCACTATGGTGGCCCTATCCACCACTTTCTGGAAGGTGTGAAGATCCGCTGCTTGCACAACTTCAAAAATATTGCTCCGCAATCCGTCTACGAAGAGGCGGGCTTTGTGAGCTTCATCCCTTATGACAATGGGAACACAATTGGCCAGCCTTATGAATTCTCGTTGATACTCCATGACGGATCGGTTCCCTTGTCTGATGTTCTTCAGGTTCCTTGCGGCATCTTCGGATACTGGGGTGGTCGGCTCCCGTTGGGAAAGTCATTCCCGGGTTATGACTGGGGTCGTTTTCGGCCCCCGGCAGGCTCATGATCCTTCTGCCGGGTGCATGGAACGGCCAATTCCCGCCCCACCACAGTGGCCCTGTCGACTACTTCTCGGAAAGCGGGTAAACCCACCATCGGTTTTACCTAAAAAATATCGTTCCGTAGACCGTCCTTGTGAAGGCGGGCCGTGTAGGGTTCGTCTTTTCTAGCAATAGGGGAGGTGCTCAGCCATGTCGCGAAACTGTTGTTGGAGTAGCCGATTCTCCACTGTTGCCGGAACCGTCATATCCACTTCTACACCATCAATCGAAGACCGGCTTTAGGCCATTATCCGTGCATACAAAGAAACCAAGTTAGTCCTAGACTTAATTGGTCTAGCACCTTGACCTACGAACACTGGGACTCTATCCCTTTTCCCCCACACTCACGTTCGTACATTTGTAATGACACGGCTTTTTAGTAATATTTTACCCTCCTTCTAATAAAGTTCCCCTTTTAGTGAATCAAATTTATCGAGTTTCTGTAAATCGGTCAGTGTGTTGCAAGAGTATTTTTCTGTGAAAGAGCACGAAAATCGAAGACCGACGATGCAATCGGATCTGAAATCCGATGTAGGAATCTTCCGGAACAGGGTTTTTAGTGTAGCAGTGACTTAACGCGCATCGGAACCCATGCAAAATATCCTGCACGCTTTCCGAGAAAAAGGTGGGTTTATCTCGTATGATTAGTTAGTTAGAGAATTAGTTATTCGGTTTTAGGTATTAAAAGGTGGGAGTTTATCTCGTAGGAATAGTTAATTAAATAATTAATTATTCGGTGACGGAAAGTAAAAACGGAATTTAATTGTACGTACGAGAAAGGAAAATCCCACTTTTCGTAAAAAAAGGAAAACGAAACCCTAACCGAGAGAACGGAAGGAAAAGAAAAAGGCGGAACCCTAACCGGAGGAAAGAAAGAGGAAGAAGACGGCGGGATCCGATCACCCCGAACCACGTACCGGAAGCAAGAACGTGATCAGACGACTCCCCCGTCGGATTATCCGGTGAGTGATTTTACGTTCATAGCATCTTTGGGGTTTTGTCGTACTTTTGTTGTCTTCTCCGCCTTCGTCTCCATCGTCTCCGTCGGCCCGTCGTCGTCGCCATGCAACTTAGGGCACGACACGGGCGGGCGGACGACGCGCGGTGCCGCTAGGGTGCCATGCTGGCTGGGGAGACGCGTGGTGCCGCTAGGGCACCACGCGGGTGGACATCGCAAGGCGGGCGCCGCGCGGACGTCGCGCGGGCGCCGCGCGGGTAGCACCGCGGGCGCCGCGCAGGCCGCACCCGCGCGGGTGCCACGCGGGCGCCGCTCGAGGGCAGCACCCGCGGGCGCCGCGTGGGCAGTCACCGCGCGGGTGCCACGCGGGCGCTGCCCAAGGGCAGCACCCGCGGGCGCCGCGCGGGCGGTCACCGCGCGGGTGCCACGCGGGTGCCGCCCGAGGGCAGCACCCGCGGGCGCCGCGCGTGCAGACACCGCGCGGGTGCCACGCGGGCTCCGCCCGAGGGCGGCACCCGCGGGTGCCGCGTGGGCAGTCACTGCGCGGGCGCCGCGCTGGTACCACCCGCAGGCGCACGTCTCGCGGCCTTGAGCCGCGCGGGGCACTCGCGGGCCGACGGCCGTCGTGCGCGCGCGCGCGAGGAATCGTCGAGGGTAGTTGTTGGCGCCGGTTTGGGGGTTCTCGGCGTGGAGTTAGTTGGGTTCCGTTTTCCGGTATTCGTACGTGTTATTAACTGCAATTTCTAGGGCTTTCGTTAGGTCCAGGTGCGCAGCAGGAGAGTGTCACAGATCCCAAGTACCCCGATCTTCCCTCAACCAGGTGGGTTCTTATGCAACAAGTGCTGTAAGTGCATTAGGTGCAGTGTATCATCTAAATGTTCGTGCTAACCTGTTTAATAAAGTAGATGAAATGTTTCCAGTGAATTAACCCTTCGCATTACCATGTATCGTTCTTTTGTGGATGTTCGTGGCGACCAAGTGTCGCAATATTTAATTTACGCCGACTCGGCAAACCGGTGTTGAATGCTGCACGTACACTGGCGGATTGGCCTCCGCATAGGTGTACTTTTCCGGAGGAGTGGTCTGAATGACCCGTGTGCCCCACGTGTGTAGGGTGGGGACCTCTTCACGATAGCTAAACATGTCGCTCACGCTTCGTGAAGGGGTAAAAGCATCAAGTGTCGCGTGGGGAGATCGTCGACTACCCTGACGCGACGGTGTCACTAAATTAAACTCAGGGCGAAGGATAGCGAAAGGTTCCGGTGCAGAGTATTTCATTCGAATTTACTGTTCATTAAAGTTATAACATCTACTTTATTTGTCACTGACTTTACCCACTCCGTGACAGGTTCAAATAGGTATGTTCATCGGGACGGTGGTGAGGCAACGCAGACTTAACTACCGGCCGTATGAGGCCTTAGGTTAAAACTCTTAGTATGGTTATCTCTATTCTCTCTCTAGTTTAATTTGTGTGGATGCGGATCATGCTGGATGGTTGGTTAGTTGTTTGATATCACAGTAGAATTTAAATTATTGTTCTCAATCTTTGCGGCCGTTTTACGATATAAAAAGGGGTTTCGAAAATGTCTTTCAAAAATCAAGTGTCGTGTGGGCACTACTTTGAAAACCTATGGTTTTATCCTTTCAAAACGATGTAGCCTCCTTACTGTGAGTATGTAGACGTTTTAAAGGAATGGGTGTTGAGTGGACACCGTTTGCAACTTGTAGAATCTTCTTAATGTGATTCAATGTTTTTACACTCTCGTACTTGTTGACTGTGCCTGTGTGGTTAAAGATTTCATGAAGAATGATGTTATTGTCGTTGTTGTAATCGTGACGCCGTGCATATACAAAGGAGACTCTGTCCGATTGAAGTGTGAATTTGTATATGTGGCGGGTCTGACACGCACTAGGGGAGGTCGATGCTTATTCATAAAGAAAAAAATATATACGCTTTTTCTGCTTATCTTTACCTAAAAACCCCCGGGGCGTGACAGATTAAATGGTATCAGAGAAAAACAACTTTAACCACAGTAGTCGATGACCAACATCCATAGAGCATGGTGCCACCAACAAATTAATTATGAGATAACCGAGATGTAGGTGCAAGTAGATCGTGAGTGCACGGGGAAAAAGGGGTTAACTTCGGCTCGTTCGTAGGTCAAAGTTCTAGGGCGAGAACCTTAGGGTTAACCCAGTTTCTTTGTATACAGCGGACAATGGCACGGACTAGGTCGTCTACTGAAAACACAGGTGCAGACGGAACGGCCTCGAGCGCCGCGGAAAATCAACTCCTTCGACAACAGCTGCGGGAAATGGCCGGACAAATGGCGACGCTAACCGAACAAGTTCGTCAACTAACGTAGCGACAGGCGACTGCGCCAGTGGAACACGCTCCGACCCCACCGCCCGAATCGATCACCCCCACTACGGGACCACCAGGGGCAAGTGATGCATGTTGGGTTATATATAATAATGGATCTAAATAGGGGAAAAAATACCTAGAGGGGGGTGAATAGGTATAAACAATAAACACTCAAAAAATCATTGCGCAATAAAAACCCAATGCGGAAATATAAATGAACACGCAAGATTTTTACGTGGAAAACTCCAAACCGGAGTAAAAAACCACGGGACCGATAACACGGTGAAATCCACTAGAATTAAACACGTACAAGGTGATATACCGTACTCACAGACGACTCAACCTTTTCCATACGCTCCTAGTTGATCTTCTCCGCTCGCTCCGCAACGCGTCTCGAATCCACGATCTGCGTCCAACGCCGAATCCACGGCGTCCAACGTCGAGTCCACGACGTCTGACTGAATCCACGGTCTTCACCCAGTAGCACGCTTCGAATCCACGAACGTACCTCGCTCCGAATCCACGAGAGCGGTTGCACCTTGAATCCACAAGGCCACGCGAGTCCACGCGCCGATTTTGGGGTAAATCGTTGTTTTTGGGTGGTGATGATCCGCCGAATACTTAGATCAAAGATAGATAGGAAATACCATCTAAGTATTCATTAGTTTGATTCAACTCAAGATGTGAGTATGAAAACCTAGAATCAAACTAATCAATATAGATGAAGAAACATAGAGTAATATCTAATGATTTCCTTTCTTCTCTATATGTGGATCTTAGGCCGTATAAAAGATGATATTTGATTATGACGGCTCTATGTATTATGTGGATTAACCATAGAAAAAGAATCATAGGGTCTATTTATAGGTTAGAAACCCTAGGAAGAAGATAATGATAAAAAATGTCGTTTCTGGAAATTTTTACGACGGCGATCCGGATCGGATTAGCTGTGATCCGGATCGTCGTAACGAGTCAGGCAATTCCAGAGAAACAGGGTTCGGGATCCGGATTGTAATGCACGATCCGGATCGTTCATGTATTTCAGCAAATTCCCATGTTCAGGATCCGGATCGAAATGACTATGATCCGGATCGGATTTGCCAATGAACAAGCACCCTTCGGGATCCGGATCGGACTGTCTGATCCGGATCCTGAACATGTCCCATGTCCAGTTCTTGATTTTTATGCGATAAAAAATTCTTCCAAGTGTTTCTCCACTACAAGAAGTATTCGGATCACCAAAAATATTTAGTTAAACTTACCTGATCCTTTTGAATTCTTCTTTCTTGAGATTGAGGTATATGATCCAAACTTCATTCATCTTCAATCTTCAAGACTTAACACTTTCACGAAATGCGCCAAAACAAAATCCGTAACAATCTCCCCCTTTGGCGGTTTCGTGACAAAACACAGATCCACTAAAGAAAATTCAAAAAAGATATTTTTGTTGCTATCACCATACAAAAAAAATTTACAATGGAGATCCAATACAAGAGATAAACTCCTAAAACAGACTCTAGACTTAGACATCTGTACTCTCTGCAAAAAGAAATCATTCTTGACAAAACGAGATCGTTAGATACTTCAAGAATATTTAGCATTCAAAACCTAACAGAGATAGAGTTTATGCTCACCATGACATTGAGTAATTCAGATATGTAATAAGATCACAATCAAACATTGACATATCTTCTAAGCAATAAAATTTCAAATGTCATAACTTTGCTTTGTTAGTAATCAAACAACTTGTTAGTAATAATACATGTCCAAATAGTTAGTCGAATAGTTAGTAGGGACATGCAACAAATCACAAGATAAAACCAGAAGTTGTGATACTTACCTTTCACCAAAGTCAAAGTTTGTTCAAAGTTCTCACCAAAAGTTCAAAGTTCTCACATAGTTCACAGAGTTCACTCTAAACTCTCTCCCCCTTTTTGTCACAAACTAAGCCAAAGATTCAAAATTTAAGGAGAGTTAAAAAGTTCAAAATCAAGAAAAACCTGAGAACTAAAACTAAAAAAAACTGAAAACTTAAAACTTGCACAAAGAAAGAGGTTAAAGAAAATAAAGTTCTTGCACAAGAGAATTAGTGGTCAAACGATTCAAGCACTTGAATCTGAGTCATCCGAGGCGGTGTATCCCATTTTCGAGAACGTTTTCTGCATTAACTTCTTTATCGACGAGACCGTCTTGGTTAATGTGATTTGGGATGCTGTGATTATCTCGAGTTCCTCGGAGATTCGCCTCTGCTCTTTGTTGATCTGCTCTTGTTGAAAAGATAGGCGCTGTTGTTGCTTGAGAATCGATGTTACCGATGCTTGATCATCCGCGCCGGGTGCTTGTTGAGACGGTGAGGCAGAGGTGCCGACACAAGGTTTCTTTCCAGTGGAGGGTGTCGGAGTAACATGTGGTAATTTGTGAAGTGACTTCACAATCGTTGACTCATCTATCATCCCCCAACAGTATTGATATGATGTCGAGCTTATATCAATTTTAAACTTTTGCAAGATCCTCATGATGATTAATGGAAATGGAAGTCGCTCAGAAGGATGAGGATGCACAACATATCTTGACATTCTATTCCAAATTATGTAGGGGATGCTCATGTTCAATCCTACAGCCTCAGAAGGATGACCTATGAGATATAAGAACAGCATTCTATCCCATCTCACTAACTTGGTCTGCATGTTAGGAAGAATGTTGTAACATGTGATGAAATTAAGAAATCGGTACTCCAGTCGAAGATGTTTGGATTTTACACTTTTGCCATCAGCTGATTTAGTTCCTTCCAAACAAATTTTTTCTATCACGGTCTGCCACAAGGTATTCGTCAAACTTCTTCCCGTCAAATAGTTAATCCCCGATGTTTTGGATTCCATTCCAAGGACTTCGCCGATTAACTCCGGAGTGATTTTATGTTTCATCCCTTGGATATTTGTATAGAAATGCATTGAGCCACGTTCATCGTCTTGAAGATGCCTTGCATTCGTGTAAAAGGTTCTTACACGATACAGACAATACCCAAGTAATTCGGGGAATCGGCAGACTTGGGTGAGATTTGCTTGCTCAATTAAAGTTCCAAACTCTGGTGAGTGATTTCGGAGAGCTTCAATGTTGACATGTCGTTCACCGATACATTCACGATGTTCAAAAGCTCGAAGGCGATCAATGCTGACGAACACTCCTTCCACCCGAGGCGGGGAGTCAGGAACCATTGGTTTGCTAGCATTAGCTTCTCGTGCTTGTCCAAAGCGTCGAGCAAGTCGTTTCCTTTTTACCGAGACGGTCGGTGACGTCATAGGTGCTTTTCCTGTGTCAATGGGTGCCTTTCCTTTTGATCCACTGGAAGGCTTTTGTTCAGGTTTAACGGGCATTGATTCATCATCATCCCATAACACGTCCCAGTCTACTTCATCATTATTTGCTTCAGTTTTCGAGTCACTAATCAGATCAAATTCACCTTTTCGTTGAAGTTTCTTGGCTCTTTTCAGTTTATTGGTTGCTCGAGTATGAACCATAGTAGCCAGAAGAAGAATGATCCAAGTGATCACCATTGCCATTGGTTTCTTGAGAAAAGAAATCCTGTGAGCAACAACTCAAGAACACGAAAAAATTGTTAATTTTCAAAAATTAGAAAAATTGTACCCAAACAATCATTATCGTGTAGAGAGACTAGGAATCAAATTAGTTTTGTAAAAAGAATTTTAAAAATAGATCAATTGCATAATTTTTGAAAATTCCCATTATATGCCCTAAAACCGAATTTTCAGAAATCGAAGCCCAAAAATTCGTTAATCAAGAGAATACCTAGCATATAATCAAAACTAATCTACCCAGAGTTCTTATTTCAAAAGAGATTTGACCAAAAACCATTCACAAATGAAAAAGTTCCATGATTTCTACTCACGTTTTGAGTAAACAAGGAAAAACAGTGAAAAACCGAGATTTTGATCAATAAAACTTACTTGGAATCGAAGAACTCGAGTTTGTAAGGCTCCAAGAAGGATGAATTCTAGAGAGAGAAACTCTGGAGTCTTAAGAACAAAAGATTGGAATAAAAGAAATCAAAATCCCTCTTGTTCTAATAAAACCCTAGCCGTGATCCGGATCGGATCGAGATTTCGATCCGGATCGGCTACCCGCAGGAAACACCTGCGTTCGGGATCCGGATCATTCATGTCCGATCCGGATCGGCTCCAACTTTTTCTTCAGAATAATTTAGAAAAATTCAATAAAATCTGGAAAAAGTATGTAAGCATTTTAGCACATCAACTTTAAACAAAAATCATCGTTTCATGTCAAGAGAAATAAATTATGTTAAATCTATCAATAACATTCAAATAATGACATGAAAATTTACAGATATTAAAACCTTTAAAGTTGATCAAGTTCAAACACATCCATCATGATCTTATGAGTACGGTGTTTATCAAATCATTAAAATGATAAAGAAAATGAATTACCAAGATCAATAGATGTTTGAAATCTCAAATAAATTATATAATGTATCTAGTCAATCTGTTGAAGAGAGTGGCTCTTTTAGCATCTTTCATTTAAAAATCCCACCTTATACCAACCTTGAAATTTGACGGAGTCAAGTATTTCAATCATGCATTTTATTTAATCAAAAATTACAAACCCATGCTTGGTATTACATGTGGTAGCCGCACACAGTACTCGGACGACCGAGGTGGTAGCTCTTTCCTCCATGTAGTGGTAGTTTTCACACTCCTCATTGGGATGTAACTCTTTCCACATCTTTTGAGCATTTTACATTTCTTTGGCTCCCCCTCAATTGGCTATCAATTAATTTAAGATATAAAGTATTCAACCAAGGATTGATCTCGAATTCATACTCAACCAAATAGTCAAATAAGATAAAAACAATACCAAGAGATAATTGAGAGAGAAATTGACTTTGATCAATTAAAAAATGATTTAATTTAAATAAATGATCAATGCATCAACTGAATTATTATGATATCCAAAGCATAATAAATTTCTAATTATATGAAAGGATGCAAGTAAAGTCAATAATACACATGCTCAATTAATGTACTATGTATAAACATAGATAAAGAACAAAAACACAAAAACAAAACCAAACCTAAGCAAAAGTTTCAAAACGAAGTTTATTTCAAGGAAAGCATTCCAATTGCTTTACGCAAATGAATAAAACGTTTTTGATCCAAAGGTTTTGTTAAAAAGTCAGCTAATTGATCTTCAGTTGAAATATATGACAGTTGAAGAGTATTTGATTCAACTAGCTCTCTAAGAAAATGATATCTAAGTTCAATGTGTTTTGTTCTAGAGTGCAACACAGGGTTTTTGGAAATGTTTATAGCACTAGTGTTGTCACAAAGAATTGTTACCGAAGTTGCTAAAATCCGGAAGTCGCTCAACACACTTTTCATCCAAATGAGTTGGGTTGAACAACTACCCGCTGAGATATATTCCGCTTCGGCAGTCGAGAGTGCAATGCAGTTTTGCTTTTTACTGTGCCATGCAACAAGGCAGTGGCCTAAATAAAAACATGCACCACTCGTACTTTTCCGATCATCCACAGATCCTGCCCAATCGGCATCTGAGTATCCAATAATATCTAGACTTGTTCCCATGGGATACCAAATTCCGAAATTTATGGTTCCTTTAATGTATCGGATAATCCGTTTCACCGCTTTCAGGTGAACCTCCTTTGGTGCAGATTGATATCTCGCGCAGATCCCAACACCAAAAGATATATCCGGGCGACTAGCCGTGAGGTAAAGTAGACTTCCAATCATACTCCGATAAAGTTTCTCGTCTACATTCTCACTAAAAGATTCACTTCCTAATCCTTTACTGCTAGTTCCCATTGGAGTTGGAAAATCTTTACAATTTTCTAGATCAAACATTTTGACCAACTCCAAAGCATACTTGGATTGACACAAATGGATGCCTTCGTCACACTGTTTCACTTGCAATCCAAGGAAATAAGTCAATTCGCCCATCATTGACATCTCAAATTCGCTTTCCATGGTTTCAGCGAATTTAGAAGCATCATTATCTCTTGTCGCACCAAATACAATGTCATCGACATAGATTTGTGCTACAATGAAGTTATTTTGAAAATGCTTCACAAAGAGAGTCCTGTCAGCTCCCCCTCGAGTATAGCCCTTATCCAATAGGTGCTTTGTCAACCTTTCGTACCATGCTCGCGGTGCTTGTTTTAAACCGTAAAGAGCCTTTTTCAAACGAAAAACATGGTTAGGTAGTTTACAGTCTACAAAACCTTTCGGTTGAGCCACATAAACTTCCTCATTTAAAAACCCATTTAAAAACGCGCTCTTAACGTCCATTTGAAACAATTTTATTTTAAAAAGGCAAGCTATCGCGAATAATATACGAATGGACTCAAGTCTAGCTACAGGGGCGAAAGTTTCATCAAAGTCTATACCTTCTACTTGAGAGTAGCCTTGAGCAACTAAACGTGCTTTGTTCCTGATGATGGTACCATCTTCATTTTTCTTATTCTTGAAAATCCATTTGGTACCTATCACATTGTGTTGCTTTGGAGGCTTTGTTAATTCCCAGACTTTGTTTCGCTCAAACTGATGGAGCTCTTCCTGCATTGCTTTAATCCAGTAGTCATCCTGAAGAGCTTCATCGATGTTCTTTGGTTCGATCAAGGAAACGTAGCAAGCGAATCCACAAACCAACTGTCTCCGAGTTTTGACTCCTTCTTGTGGGTCTCCAATGATGTTTGATTCAGGATGATCCTTGGAGATGCGTAACGTTTGTTGTAACGGAGTACTCGGAGGTACATGAGATGATTCCTGCACATTAGATAAACTTGAAGAACCATTAGATGCATCATTAATATTGGAAGTATTATCATGAGAAGATGCACTTACAGGAGTATCATCATCAAGAGAGATATCGAGGGTAGATTTTTCAGATGCAAAGTGAAAAGCTTCATCTACTTTAACATTTAGATTCTACAATCGTTTTAGATTCTATGTTAAATACCCGATATGCTCTGCTATTTGTAGAATAACCCAATAAGATCCCTTCGTCACTTCGAGAATCGAACTTACCAAGATTTTCGCGATCACGCAAAATAAAACATCGACTCCCAAAGATACGAAAGTATTTGATATCCGGTTTTCTACTAAACCACAGCTCATATGGTGTATTTAAAGTTCCTGGGCGCAAATACACTCGATTAATGACATAGACAGCGGTGTTCACAGCCTCAGCCCAAAAATATAGCGGTAAATTCCGGCTATGAAGCATCACACACGCCATCTC
The DNA here is from genome assembly GCA_029204045.2 of Tillandsia leiboldiana. NCBI lineage: Eukaryota > Viridiplantae > Streptophyta > Magnoliopsida > Poales > Bromeliaceae > Tillandsia > Tillandsia leiboldiana. Next base: position 15,297,146 of record CM055061.1, read on the forward strand.
TTGAACAACCCTGTTTTTGCGCTCAACAACACCATTCTGCTGAGGTGTATAGGGTGCCGAGAATTCATGTTTTATGCCGCTGGAAGTGCAAAAATCAATGAATTTGGAATTAATGAATTCTCCACCTCTATCACTTCTAACACGAATGATCTTTTCATTCTTTTCAATCATAATACGATGGCAAATCTCATGAAAAGAATCAAACGTATCAGCTTTCTCTTTTAAAAATGCTACCCATGAAAACCTAGAGAAATCATCAACCAACAAGAAAATATACCATTTACCTCCCAAAGATGGTTGACGGGTCGGCCCCATTAAATCCATGTGCAGTAATTCCAAGGGCCGTTTGGTACCAACGTGGTTCAGGTTCTTGTGTGCAGCCCTTGATTGTTTTCCCTTAAGACAACCTCCGCACACAATGTTGTTTTTAAATAGAAGTTTAGGAACCCCCTTAACCACGTCTTTATTTGAAATCTTTGCTAGTTCTTTAAAATTTATGTGACCTAGTCTTTCATGCCAAAGTGTTTCATTATCCAAAGAAACTAGGTTACATTTTTCTGAAATTTTATTAGGAACAACATAGCAATTGTTTTCAGATCTAACCCGTTTTAAAAAGAAGACATGGTCCTTATCAGTTACAACACATTCAACAGATGAAAAGTTAACTGAAAAATCATTGTCGCAAAGTTGACTTATGCTAATGAGGTTAGTCTTAAGGCCATCAACAAATAACACGTTTTTCAAAATCGGGCCATCTGGAATAGCTACTGTTCCTTTTCCAACAATTTTGGAAGATCGACGGTCTCCGAAAACAACGAGTCCTCCGGAGATTTTCTCAAAGTTTTGAAAACTATTTTTGTCACCGGTCATGTGACGGGAACAACCGCTATCCAGATACCAAGACGAATTATCATAAGCATGCAAGGAAACATTAGTAACAAGACAAGGGAAGATTTCACCTTTGCGCACCCAAAACCTTTTGGAATGCGTCGGTAATGGTCGTGAGGTTATTCTCCTAGGTGAAGGCGTCTTGTTAGATCGATTGCTTCTCCTTGATGATGTCGTCTTGTGCGATGAACTACCAAGTCTCGTTTTCTTTGTATGATTTGCATTTGATTTCTGAGGAATCACCTTTTTGGCAGTCGTTGCAAGAAATGTCTGAGTTGAGCGTTTGGCTCCTGTCTTGCAATATCTCCTTATGTGCCCTGAAATACCACAACGAAAACATACCTTTGCGCTTGACGATCCCGAAGAGAAAGAAGTAGGCTTGTTGTCGTTGTTTGTCGTGAATTCCGGTGTCGGTGGAGGAGATACCGACTGAGGCACAAAAACTGTCCCACTCGAACTTGGACTGTTTCCAGTTTGAGTGTACCCAAGGCCGAACCAATTTGTTTGACCAAGACCAAGAAGCTTATCCAACTTACTCCTTCCAGAAGAAAATCTCTTTAAGTCATCCTTTAGTTGGAGAATGGTCTTTGTCATTTCCAATTTATCTTGTTGGGCCTCGATGTAGAGCTTTGAGAAGTGATCCGCTTTATCCACCAGTTTTGTATGTTCCTTCTCAAAAAGCTCATTGGACTCTTGAAGGGAAACATTTGCTTTTATCAGATTATCCCTTTCCACTTCAAGATCGGTCGAGAGAGAAGTTACCCTTTTTACTTCTTCTTCGAGATCCTGTAATCTCCCTCTCAACCCCTTGTTTTGTTTAGCCAGTTTCTTTGAATCCCGTAAAAGTCTGTGGTAGGCTAAAACAAAATCTTCACCTTTAGAGTTACTTGATACATCATCCGTTGCAGTTTTTTCAACCCGGGAGGAGTTGGACAATGAATCTGAAGTACTTGCCATTAAGCACATGAAGGGTGAAGATGTGGACGCGTGGAATGCCGTTGCGCTTTCTTCTTCATCACTTGAGGATGACTCATTTGACGTTGAGTTGTCATCCCAGGTGACGACTTGCATCGCTTTCTTCTTCGACGGATTCTTAGTTGGACATTCCGTTGAGATATGGCCGTATCCTCGGCACTTGAAGCATTGGACTTGTCCTTCTGTGCTTTTCTTATCCTTAGAAAAGTTCTCTTGCTTTCTTGACTTGTAACTTGAAATACCCTTGCCTTTCTTCGACTTTCCGAAGGATGGAGTTTTACTTGAATTACCCCTTCGAAAGTTGCGGCGAAACTTCCTTGTCAAGAGAGCGAGCTGCTTCTCAAATTCCTCCATAGATAGGTTTTCGTCATCGTCTGAGGAGGATGAATCCGTGTCTTCTTCCTTTGTTGTTTTCAAAGCATAACCTGAAGACTTATAAGAGGATGCCTTTCCCGAAGAATAGTTAGTAGTAAATGTCATTTCATAAGTTTGTAATGAACCAACTAGTTCTTCTACACGCATTTCGTCCGGGTGTTTAATAGTTTCAATGGCTGTAACCTTTGGGCGAAATCATTCAGGAAGAGTTCTTAAGATCTTTCTTACAACCTTAAATTCTGGAATCTTCTCTCCCAGGTTAGCACATGAGTTTACGATGTCTTGCAATCGTGTATAGTAGTCCGTGAAAGATTCATTTTCTGCCATGAAAACAGAGTCAAACTTGCTCGTAAGCATTTGCAGCTTTTGAATATTCACGAGGTTAGTTCCCTCATGTGTAACCTGAAGAACATCCCAGATTTCTTTCGCAGTCTCACATGCCGAGACGCGAGAGAATTCAGTTTGAGATAAGGCATTAAAAATAGCATTAATTCCCTTGCCATTGTAAGAAGATGAATCTAACTCTTCCTTGGTCCACTTCGACCTAGGTTTGATGGTGCGAACATCAGCAATAAATTCAGTTGGATTAGACCATCCTAATTCAATTGATTGCCACACCCGTTCGTCGATGGAAATTAAAAAGGCTTTCATCCGTACTCTCCAGTATGCATAATTTGTTCCATCAAAGAATGGGGGTCTGTTGATGTTTCCACCTTCAACCATTGTTTACAACCCTATTCCCTCTCTGATACCACTTGTTGGGTTATATGTAATAATGGATCTAAATAGGGGAAAAAAGACCTAGAGGGGGGTGAATAGATGTAAACAATAAACACTAAAAAAATCATTGCGCAATAAAAACCCAATGCGGAAATATAAATGAACACGCAAGATTTTTACGTGGAAAACTCCAAACCGGAGTAAAAAACCACGGGACCGATAACACGGTGAAATCCACTAGAATTAAACACGTACAAGGTGATATACCGTACTCACAGACGACTCAACCTTTTCCATACGCTCCTAGTTGATCTTCTCCGCTCGCTCCGCAACGCGTCTCGAATCCACGATCTGCGTCCAACGCCGAATCCACGGCGTCCAACGTCGAGTCCACGACGTCTGACCGAATCCACAGTCTTCACCCAGTAGCACGCTTCGAATCCACGAACGTACCTCGCTCCGAATCCACGAGAGCGGTTGCACCTTGAATCCACAAGGCCACGCGAGTCCACGTGCCGATTTTGGGGTAAATCGTTGTTTTTGGGTGGTGATGATCCGCCGAATACTTAGATCAAAGATAGATAGGAAATACCATCTAAGTATTCATTAGTTTGATTCAACTCAAGATGTGAGTATGAAAACCTAGAATCAAACTAATCAATATAGATGAAGAAACATAGAGTAATATCTAATGATTTCCTTTCTTCTCTATATATGGATCTTAGGCCGTATAAAAGATGATATTTGATTATGACGGCTCTATTTATTATGTGGATTTACGGCTTATGTGGATTAACCCTAGAAAAAGAATCATAGGGTCTATTTATAGGTTAGAAACCCTAGGAAGAAGATAAGGATAAAAAATGTCGTTTTTGGAAATTTTTACGACGGCGATCCGGATCGGATTAGCTGTGATCCGGATCGTCGTAACGAGTCAAGCAATTCCAGAGAAACAGGGTTCGGGATCCGGATTGTAATGCACGATCCGGATCGTTCATGTATTTCAGCAAATTCCCATGTTCGGGATCCGGATCAAAATGACTATGATCCGGATCGGATTTGCCAATGAACAAGCACCCTTCGGGATCCGGATCGGACTGTCTGATCCGGATCCTGAACATGTCCCATGTCCAGTTCTTGATTTTTATGCGATAAAAAATTCTTCCAAGTGTTTCTCCACTACAAGAAGTATTCGGATCACCAAAAATATTTAGTTAAACTTACCTGATCCTTTTGAATTCTTCTTTCTTGAGATTGAGGTATATGATCCAAACTTCATTCATCTTCAATCTTCAAGACTTAACACTTTCACGAAATGCGCCAAAACAAAATCCGTAACAATGCAGCGGCAGCCGCACCCCATCAGACCTCGATGACGGGCGTGTCGGCAGAACAACCTAGAACCCCTTTGGAGGAACCCATCCCGACAGCTTCGGGGCCCGTACTGGGAACGGTGGCGGGGGACTCAGCAAAGGACGCAGGGACGACCTCTACTCCCGGGTTGTCCGCAGCTGCAGGAAGAAAAGCGGACCAACGAACGGAACGCGAAAGAGTCAGGACTAATCTGGCGGAGTTCAAGAAGCACGAACCGCCCACCTTTGAGGGAGAGACGACCGATCCATGGGTCGTAGAGAAATGGGTGGATACCATGGAGAAACTCTTTGAAGACCTGCTGATGGAAGAACAAGAGCGAGTCCCCTTGGCCGTCCACTTCCTTGAAGGCAACGCTCGTATCTGGTGGAAGATGGTACGCCCGGACCCGTCTACGAATGATCCACTACCGACGTGGTCAGTTTTTAGATAGGAACTATTTGGAGCGTTCTTTTCCAATAGCGTCAAACGGCAGCTGGAAGACGACCTTAAGAATATTAAGCAAGGAAATCGCACAGTCGTGGAGTACCAAAGAGAGTTCTTGAAGTTAGTAAACTGCGTCCCGTTCGTTATACGGAACGAACCCCACAAGGCCCGTCTTTTTGTGGACGGGCTACGGAGTGACATCTTCGAAGTAGTCCAGGCGGCAGATTTGCACACTTTCCGGGAAGTGGTGGATAGGGCCACTATTGTGGAACGTGGATTTACTATCACCCGAGCCCGACGGGAGGGATCGGAGTACAACCGGGACAAGAAGCGGTCACAGACATATCCAGGAGGGGGCTCTTCTGGTGGGAACCGGCCCCCAAAGTACCCCAAGATGCAACACGGGAGCAAGAGCACACCGGCGGGGAGGGCAACGGCCGGTAGAGAAGCCCTGCATTATTTGCGGAAGAATGCACCAAGTTACGGAATGTCCGAAGAGACAAGATCATTGCTTTCGCTGCGGCAAGCCGGGGCATCTCCGGTTTAACTGCCCCTCGAGCATGGGAGCGGCATCCTCTGTGGCTTCCACTTTGACGCCACAGTCGCAAGTACGAGGGGGAGCGCCCCCACGCCCCGCAGCATCCCGACAGCAAGGGAAAACACGACCACAACCGGGAGGAAGGGTCTACTCGATGAACCAACAATGGGCGGAATCACCGGAGGTGGTAGCAGGTATTACTTCAGTTTTCTATTTTCGAGCTCGAACTCTTTTTGACACCGGAGCGTCTCGCTCTTTCATCTCTCATACTTTTGCACATACACACCTGCTAGAAAGTAGTCCCCTTTGTAACTTGATGACCGTCCAGACCCCTGGGGGACCCATCAAGGCAACTAGTCTAGTACCTTCTTGCTCAATAAAGTTGGGAAGGTTGTCCTGCCCCTGGGATCTGGTGGTCATCCCGTTAAAAGAATTCGACGTGGTGCTAGGCATGGATTGGCTCACCGAGTATCAGGCAGTAATCGATTGCGAGAAACGTCAGGTATGCCTGCGAAAACCGGAATTTCCGACAAACGTTTACCTGGCATGTAAAAGTACTTCCTTCTTAACTGTCATCTCCGCGTCTCGAGCCAGGAAACTATTAGAGGGCGGGTGTGTGGCCTATCTGGCCTTGGTAGATTTAGCCACTCGACCCGTCCCCTCACTTTCTGATATTCCTGTTGTAAGAGAATTCCTGGATGTATTTCCGGAGGAACTCCCTGGGATGCCGCCGGAACGAGAGGTCGGCTTCCCTATTGAACTACTCCCAAGCACTAAACCTATCACTATGGCACCGTACAGGATGGCCTTCGCGGAGTCGAAGGAACTCAAGGCACAACTGGAAGATCTATTGGATAAAGGCCTCATCAGACCGAGTGTGTCGCCATGGGGTGCGCCCGTTCTGTTCGTAAGGAAGAAAGACGGAAGCCTTCGCCTGTGCATAGACTACCGAGAATTAAACAAAGTCACCATCAAGAACAAGTATCCGTTACCGCGGATTGACGACCTGTTCGACCAGCTACAAGGAGCAACGGTGTTCTCGAAGATCGATCTGCAGTCCGGCTATCATCAGCTCCGTGTTAGGGGCGAGGACATACCCAAAACAGCGTTCCGGACTCGCTACGGTCATTACGAGTTCACGGTGATACCGTTCGGGCTCACGAACGCCCCAGCAGTGTTCATGGACTTGATGAACAGGGTGTTCAAACCTTTCTTAGATCTTTACGTTGTGGTCTTCATTGACGACATCCTCATCTACTCCCGTACGGATGAGGAACATGAAGAGCACTTACGTGTTGTCCTTCAGACCCTTCGGGAACAGAAACTCTACGCCAAACTCAAAAAGTGTGAGTTCTGGCTCCGCGAGGTGGGCTTTCTGGGGCATATCGTGTCGGTAGCAGGGATTGCGGTAGACCCGAAGAAGATAGATTCGGTAACCGACTGGCCCCGGCTGACAACGGTAACTGAGATTCGAAGCTTCCTGGGTTTGGCAGGGATTTACAGACGCTTTGTGGAAGGCTTCTCCAAGATAGCCATGCCCCTGACTCGCCTGACCCAAAAATGGGAGAAGTATATCTGGACTGACCAATGCCATAAGAGTTTTGAGGAACTCAAGGATAAGTTGACGCGAGCCCCAGTGCTCGCTTTACCGGAGCCCGGCGAGGACTATGAAGTTTACTGTGATGCGTCGCGAAACGGTCTCGGAGGCGTGCTTATGCAACGGGGTAAGGTGATAGCCTATGCATCAAGGCAACTCAAGGAGTACGAGAGAAACTACCCAGTGCACGACCTGGAGCTTGCAGCGGTCGTGTTCGCCCTTAAACTATGGAGACACTATTTGTACGGTACACACTGCAATGTGTACTCCGATCATCAGAGCCTCAAGTACCTCTTCACTCAGAAGGAGTTAAACTTGCGGCAAAGGCGGTGGCTCGAACTACTAAAGGACTATGATCTAACCCTCCACTACCACCCCGGAAAGGCGAATGTGGTGGCTGATGCCTTGAGCCGCAAGGGACAGACGGTGGAATCAATAGCGAACGCCCTTACCCAGCAGGACCGTCTGATTGCAGAGTTTTCGCAATTGAGACTGGAAGTAGTACCAGCGGGGATTGTCGCACGACTCATAAACCTGGTGGTCAGACCCACCCTACTGGACAAGATCCGGGAAGGGCAATCGACGGATACCCAGTTACAACTGGTGCGGGACAGACTACCCTCAGACCAAAGGGGCGATTTCGCGAGGGACGCAGGTGGCACGATACGTTTTCGGGGACGAATCTGTGTGCTGGATCTACCAGAGCTCAAGGAGGAAATCCTGAGCGAGGCGCACACCGCGCCCTACGCCGTGCACCCTGGAGGGACAAAAATGTACAAGGACTTAAAGCAAACCTTTTGGTGGCCTAAGTTGAAAGGGGATGCAACCCGGTTTGTGGCACACTGCCTGGTGTGCCAACAGGTGAAGGCCGAACACCAGCATCCAACAGGGAAGTTACAACCGTTGCTGGTGCCGGTATGGAAGTGGGAGATGGTTACGATGGATTTTGTGACCGGCTTCCCGAGATCATCCCAAGGACACGATGCGATATGGGTCATAGTGGATCGGTTGACAAAATCGGCCCACTTCCTGCCCATACATACTACATGGGCTCGGGAACGGCTGGCGCGGACATACATTGATGAAATAGTAAGGTTGCATGGAGTACCGACGTCCATCACGTCGGACAGAGACACGCGGTTTGTGTCGAACTTTTGGCAGAGTCTGCAACGAGCAATGGGAACCAAGCTACATTTCAGCATGGCTTTTCACCCGCAAACTGACGGACAATCGGAGCGGGTGATCCAGATCCTTGAAGACATGCTCCGGGCATGCGTGCTTGATTTGGGCGAAGGGTGGTCCCAATACCTACCATTGGTGGAATTCGCTTACAATAATAGTTACCAAGCCAGTATTCAAATGGCGCCATACGAGGCTCTGTATGGGCGCCGCTGTCGCTCTCCAATATGCTGGGACGACTTGGAAGAGCGCAAGTTTTTGGGAGCGGATTTAGTGGAAGAGACCGAGGCGAAGGTGCGCTTGATCAGGCAACGGCTGCTAACCGCCCAGAGCAGACAGAAAAGCTACTCGGACCGTAGACGACGGGACTTGGAGTTCATGGTAGGCGAGCACGTGTTGTTACGAGTTTCGCCTTCCAAGGGGACCCGACATTTCGGCCTGAGAGGGAAGTTAAGTCCGAGGTACGTGGGACCGTTCGAGGTCCTAGAACGCGTGGGTCCGGTGGCGTATCGATTAGCGTTGCCGCCGAACCTTGACCGAGTACACAACGTGTTTCACGTTTCAATGCTCTGGAAGTACTTCCCTGACCCCTCTCACGCCCTAGACATATCCACTATCAAGTTGCAAGAGGACTTAAGCGTCGAGGAGACGCCGGTGCGGATCCTGGCACGAGAAGACAAGAAGTTGCGTAATCGGGCCATCCCCTACGTAAAAGTCCAGTGGAGCAACCACGAGGAACGCGAGGCGACGTGGGAGCTGGAATCTAAAATAAGGGAGTGTTTCCCAGATTTGTTTAGTGAAAGCTGTGATTAAGTTTCGAGGACGAAACTTCTTTTAAAGTGTGAGTGATGTAATGACACGGCTTTTTAGTAATATTTTACTCTCCTTCTAATAAAGTACCCCTTTCAGTGAATCGAATTTATCGAGTTTTTGTAAATCGGTCGGTGTGTTGCATGAGTATTTTTCTGTGAAAGAGCACGAAAATCGAAGACCGACGGTGCAATCGGATCTAAAATCCGATGTAGGAAACTCCCGGAACAGGGTTTTTAGTGTCGCGGTGACTTAACGCGCATCGGAACCCGTGCGAAATATCCTGCACGCTTTCCGAGAAAAAGGAGCGTTTATCTTGTATGATTAGTTAGTTAGAGAATTAGTTATTCGGTTTCAGGTATTAAAAGGTGGGAGTTTATCTCGTAGGAATAGTTAATTAAATAATTAATTATTTGGTGACAGAAAGTAAAAACGGAATTTAATTGTACGTACGAGAAAGTAAAATCCCACTTTTCGTAAAAGAGGAAAACGAAACCCTAACCGAGAGAACGAAGGAAAATAAAAAGGCGGAACCCTAACCGGAGGAAAGAAAGAGGAAGAAGACGGCGGGATCCGATCATCCCGAACCACGTACCGGAAGCAAGAACGCGATCAGACGACTCCCCAGTCGGATTATCCGGTGAGTGATTTTACGTTCATAGCATCTTTGGGGTTTTGTTGTACTTTTGTTGTCTTCTCCGCCTCCGTCTCCATTGTCTCCGTCGGCCCGTCGTCGTCGCCATGCAACTTAGGGCACGACGCGGGCGGGCGGACGACGCGCGGTGCTGCTAGGGCGCCGCGTGGGCTGGGGAGACGCGTGGTGACGCTAGGGCACCACGTGGGTGGACATCGCAAGGCGCGCGCCGCGCGGACGTCGCGCGGGCGCCGCCGCGGGTAGCACCGCGGGCGCCGCGCGGGCAGTCGCCGCGCGGGCGGTCGCCGCGCGGGTGCCACGCGGGCGCCGCCCGAGGGCAGCACCCGCGGGCGCCGCGCGGGCGGTCACCGCGCGGGTGCCACGCGGGCGCCGCCCGAGGGCACTACCCGCAGGCGCCGCGCGGGCAGTCACCGCGCGGGCGTCGCGCTGGTACCACCCACAGGCGCACGTCGCGCGGCCTTGAGCCGCGCGGGGCACCCGCGGGCCGACGGCCGTCGTGCGCGCGCACGCGAGGAATCATCGAGGGAAGTTGTTGGCGTCGGTTTGGGGGTTCTCGGCGTGGAGTTAGTTGGGTTCCGTTTTCCGGTATTCGTACGTGTTATTAACTGCTGTTTCAGGGGCTTTCGTTAGGTCCAGGTGCGCAGCAGGAGAGTGTCACAGATCCCAAGTACCCCGATCTTCCCTCAACCAGGTGGGTTCTTATGCAACAAGTGCTGTAAGTGCATTAGGTGCAGTGTATCATCTAAATGTTCGTGCTAACCTATTTAATAAAGTAGATGAAATGTTTCCAGTGAATTAACCCTTCACATTACCATGTACCGTTCTTTTGTGGATGTTCGTGGCGACCAAGTGTCGCAATATTTAATTTACGCCGACTCGGCAAACCGGTGTTGAATGCTGCACGTACACTGGCGGATTGGCCTCCGCATAGGTGTACTTTTCTGGAGGAGTGGTTTGAATGACCCGTGTGCCCCACGTGTGTAGGGTGGGGACCTCTTCACGATAGCTAAACTTGTCGCTCACGCTTCGTGAAGGGGTAAAAGCATCAAGTGTCGCGTGGGGAGATCGTCGACTACCCTGACGCGACGTTGTCACTAAATTAAATAAAGTAAACTCAGGGCGAAGGATAACGAAAGGTTCCGGTGCAGAGTATTTCATTCGAATTTACTGTTCATTAAAGTTATAACATCTACTTTATTTGTCACTAACTTTACCCACTCCGTGACAGGTTCAAATAGGTATGTTCATCGGGACGGTAGTGAGGCAACGCAGACTTAACTATCGACCGTATGAGGCCTTAGGTTAAAACTCTTAGTATGGTTATCTCTATTCTCTCTCTCTAGTTTAATTTGTGTGGATGCAGATCATGCTGGATGGTTGGTTAGTTGTTTGATATCACAGTAGAATTTAAATTATTGTTCTCAATCTTTGCGGCCGTTTTACGATATAAAAAGGGGTTTCGAAAATGTCTTTCAAAAATCAAGTGTCGTGTGGGCACTACTTTGAAAACCTTTGGTTTTATCCTTTCAAAACGATGTAGCCGCCTTACTGTGAATATGTAGACGTTTTAAAGGAATGGGTGTTGAGTGGACACCGTTTGCAACTTGTAGAATCTTCTTAATGTGATTGAATGTTTTTACACTCTCGTACTGGTTGACTGTGACTGTGTGGTTAAAGATTTCATGAAGAATGATGTTATTGTCGTTGTTGTAATCGTGACGCCGTGCATATACAAAGGAGACTCTGTCCGATTGAAGAGTGAATTTGTATATGTGGCGGGTCTGACACGCACTGGGGGAGGTCGATGCTTATTCATAAAGAAAAAAATATATACGCTTTTTCTGCTTATCTTTACCTAAAAACCCCCGGGGCGTGACAACATTACACACCTACACCTTGGTTATCAAATTTGTTAGTTACTCGTGGTATTACACTCTGTGGATGTTGGTCACTAACCGCAATGGTTAAAGTCCTTTTTCTATGATACCATATAATCTGTCACGCCCCGGATGTTATAAAAGAGCGGAAAACGTATCCATTTTTTTTTTCTTTAAAAGAACCTTGCCTCCGTTGTGCGCCAGACCCGCCACACATACAAATTCACTCCCCAAACGGGCGGAGTCTACTTTGTATATGCACGGCGTTCCGAACACGACTATTACTTTAACCATGCGATCATTGAGCGATAAGACGGAGAGATCACACTTAACCATACAGTCACATTTATCATATTGAAATGGCAGCATAAACCCATAGGTTTGAAAGTCGGTGTCCACTCGACACCCGGTTTTACAAAACGTTTTCGCAATCTCTTTTACGCGGCAACTCTTGTTGAAAGGATAAATCCACGAGTTTAGAAATCAGTACCCACACGACACTCGGTTTGAAAACGCTTTTGAAACCATGTTTGTATTTGAAAACAAGCCGCAATCACACATCTCAACAATCACAGTCATCAGTAATCATTCCTACGCTAAGATCTCAATCCAACATCCACAATAAACCCTTCATAAGTAATCACAGATATACTAACCAAACACAAAGAGATAACCATAAAACTGAAAGACTATTAGCCACAATGGTTATGGTCCTCTACGCGCTGCCTCACCGTCGTCCCGGTTCCCACCCCTGCTCGGACCTGTCATAGTGTGGGTAGTCAGTGACCGATAAAGTAGATGATAACAAGTAAATGCTATAAACTGAAAAGACTAACCGATACTCCAGAGCATTCACTTCCCCCTCATGTACCGCTAAATCCCTGTCACAATCATGCTGGGCCCCTACCCCAGAATTAAAAACAAGTTTGGGCCCCAACCCCAAATAGAAAATATGCTGGGCCCCTACCCCAGATACCGTGCTCACTTTCTTGGTGCCTCCAATCCCCTCCACTGCCTAAGTAGCAGTGGCCTCTCCTTGAGGGGTCCCCATCATCGCTAGTCGTGGGGTACACTGGTAATCCTTACCATCTTTCCAGAAAAATACACCCAGTGCGGTGGCCAAACCGTCGGTGTGCGTGTAAGCAACATGAGCATATATAACAGTGTCGCGACCTCAGCCGCCTCGGTTAGAACATAAAATAGTACTGCGACCTCAGCCGCCTCAATTAGAATACAAAACGGGATTTACATGCAATGGGGTTAGACAGTTTACCAAAACATCTACTTTAATCATACGAAATACACGGGAACGACATTACACCGAAAAACACCAAAAAGGTACCCACCTGAAACGAAGATAAACGACCGCGCCCGTGACCCTCCTAGGCGATCAGAACTTCACGCGGCCTAATAAAATAACCAAAAACACCATTAAACACTTTTACCCTAAACAGGCAAAATCAGTGGTCCCGACCACTGTAACAATAGACCAACGAAAAACAAAAATCACTATGCCAAGCGGACCGTGTCGTCCAACAAAAACCGTCGAACAAAAAACTATCCCGAAAGAACTACATCGTTGTTAAAAATATCGTCGTGGTCAAAAACACTCAAAAACGAGGTGAAACGGGCCGAAAAAGGAGCTACCGGACTCTTCTGTTGGGGGCTGGTGCACGGCTGAGGCGTGGACCGGGTTCACGTTCCCGGCGGCGGCGTCCGCAGACCGGGCGCATCCTCCGCGTGCGCCGAGCGGAGCTGGGCCGGGCCGCGCATGGTGAGGCGCGCGCCGGGTTCACCCGTTCCCGGTCGTTGCAGCAGCACCGGGTGCACGCCTAGGCGTGGACCGCGCCTGCGGCGCCGGGCTGGCGCACGCGTCTGTGCGCCGGGTCCGTGCCTCCAGGCTGCGGAGAGGTGCGCCGGGTGCACGCCCGGAGTGTGGACCGCGCGGCTGCGGGCCGGTCTGGCGCACGCGCCCGTGCGCCGGGTCTGCGACTTCGGGCTGCGGAGGCGTGCGCCGGGTGCACGCCTGTGCCGTGGACCGCGTGGCTGGGGGCCGTACGGGATGCACAGTAAACCTCCAATTTGGTTTTTCTTATCCGTTTTCGTCCCCGCGCGGCTCCGGCAATGACCCCACGATCACGATGACGGCGGCAGCGGCCTCCCGTTTAACAACGGCGGCGGCGGCCTCCCGTTAATTCCCCCATGCTCCGACGAAACACTCAATTTACCCCACTAAAAACCCCGGATCGCTCCAACAATAAAACCATTGATCGGAGACCAAACAAAACCTCGATCGGAAACCCGATCAAACCTCCGATCAAGACCGATTAAAAACCATCGATCAAACCCGGTGAAGAACACGAACAAATCACCGATCAAAACCAATCAAAAACCCGTGATCAATTAATCGATTAAACCGGTCTCCAAAGAACATGGAAAAAACCCACGACTAAACCGACGAGAGAGAAATAACGATCACTAACCTTACTCCGATGGAGGAGGCAACGCGATCCTGATCTCCGTTCTTTGCGGTGGTGAGAATCCGGATCCGCCCTCCGATGGCGGTGACGTCTCGTTCTCCGGTCTCCGGCATGTTGATCGGGAACGAACGGGTTCCTTCTCTTCCTCCTTCTCTATTTCTTTTTCCTCCGGTTAGGATTTTCTTTTCTTTTCTCTTTTCTCTCTTTTCAATCTCCGAACTAGGGTTTTGTTTTTGGTCTTCGGCACGCACAAGAGGGAGGGGTTTGAGGAGGCGATCTTTTAAAACTAGGGTTTTCCTTTCGGTATACGGGGAATAAATAAATCTTATTATTAATTTATTTTCTTTTATTTTTCCTTTTCATACGTACGTAAAAAGAAAAAATCCCCATATCCGGATATTTATTATTTAACAATAAATATCTATTCCAACGAGATAATTCCACAATTCCTCGAAAAGCGTGCCCGATCTTTAGCACGGCTTTCGATGCACACTACGGTTACCACGACCTCCAAAACTCCATTCCGGGAGATCCGTAAGTCGGATTTCAGATCCGATCGCAGTGCCGTTCACCGTTTTTCGAGCTCTAACATAGAAAAATACCCGCACCTCAAGATTATCAACTTAAGTAAACCTGCTAATTCGGTTTTCCCTAACTTATACTTTATTAACAGGAGGGTAAAACATTACCCAAAAAGTTGTGATATTACAACGGCACCTTCTGCCGCGCCAAGCCCAACGGCCTCGGGACCCGTAATGGGGGAAGCCTCCACCTAACGAACTGAACGGGACAAGGTGAGGGCGAATTTGGCCGAATTCAAGAAACACGACCCGCCTGTATTTGAGGGAGAGACGACCGACCCCTAGGTCGTGGAGAAATGGGTGGATACTATGGAAAAGCTATTTGAGGACCTGATGATGGAGGATCATGAACGTGTTCCCCTCGCGGTCCACTGTCTCGAGGGAAACGCCCGGATGTGGTGGAAAACGATGCGCCCGGACCCCACGAAGGGTAATGCCCTACCGACATGGACCGAATTCAGAGAAGAGTTGTTCGGGGCGTTCTTCTCCAACAGTGTTAAACAACAAATGGAGGACAACCTGAAGCACATCAGACAAGGGAACCGATCTGTCATGGAGTATCAACGGGAATTCGTAAGGCTGGCCAACTGTGTTCCCTTTGTTATAAGGGATGAATCTCACAAAGCCCGCCTCTTCGTAGACGGATTGCGGAGCAATATTTTCGAAGTTGTGCAAGCAGCGGACCTTCACACCTTCCATAAAGTGGTGGATAGGGCCACCATAGTGGAGCGCGGATTTGCGGTGACGCGCACCCGACGAGAGGACTCTGAGTACAACAAGGATAGGAAACGACCCCAGGTTTTCTCCGGAGGGGGTTTTTCTAGCGGGAACCGACCCCCTAAACACCCGAAGTCGCGCCATGGGACTAAAAGCGTGCCAACGAGCAGTCAAAGGCTAGGGGCCAGACACTATGTTATCTGCAATGGAGCCCACCGAGTTACGGAGTGCACTAAGAGGCACGATCATTGCTTTCGTTGCGGCAAACAGGGCCACTTTCATTTCAACTGCCCCTTGAACAGGGCACAACATCTTCCGCAGCCTCCACCCTATTGCCACAACAGCCGGGGTGGAGGAGGACCCCCTCGGGACCCACCGTACGCCCTCCGCCCACTCGGCAGCAAGGGGAGACGCGTCCGCAATCGGGAGGAAGGATCTACTCGATGAATCACCAAGGGGCGGACCCACCGGAGGACGTAGTGGCAGGTACTACTCTAATCTCCGACTCCCGAGCTAGAACTTTATTTGACACCGGGGCATCCCACTCCTTTGTATCCCGTACTTTCGCCCACACTCATGACTTAGAAACGAAACCCCTTCACCATCTATTGACCGTCCGGACCCCTGGGGGGCCTATTGAGGCAGTTAGTTTCGTGCCTTCTTGCCCAATAAGGTTGGGAAGGCTACATTGCCCCTGGGACTTGGTGGTCATTCCGCTGAAGGAATTCGACGTAGTTCTGGGAATGGACTGGCTCACTAAACACCAGGCGGAGATCGACTGTGATAAACGCCGAGTACGATTACGGGAACCGGGACTTCCGGAGAACGTGTACCTAGCGTGTAAGAGCACCTTCTGTTCGACCGTCATCTCCGCATCACGGGCCAGGAGAATGATGGAGGGAGGGTGCGTGGCATACTTAGCTTCGGTGAATTTGGCGACGCGACCCACCTCCCCGCTTTCCGACATAGCAGTTGTAAGGGACTTTCCGGACGTTTTTCTGACCGAACTTCCGGTGATGCCGCCCGGACGTGAGGTTGATTTCTCTATCGAGCTGATTCCGGGCACAAAACCCATCACGAAGGCACCATACAGAATGGCCTTCGCAGAATTAAAGGAATTGAAGGCGCAGCTGGAGGACCCCCTGGACAAGGGTTTCATCAGACTGAGTGTGTTGTCGTGGGGCGCGCCTGTTCTGTTTGTAAGAAAGAAGGATGGGAGCTTACGTTTATGCATAGACTATCGAGAGATAAACAAGGTCACGGTGAAGAACAAATACCCCTTGCCACGTATTGATGATCTGTTCGATCAACTACAAGGGGCGACGGTGTTCTCAAAGATCGACCTCCAGTCTGGCAACCACCAGCTCAGAATCAGAGGCGAGGATATACCGAAAACAGCCTTCCGAACTCGTTACGGCCACTACGAGTTTACGGTGATGCCATTTGGGCTTACTAACGCCCCAGCGGTGTTTATGGATATGATGAATAGGATCTTTAAAGCTTTCCTGGATCAATTTGTGGTAGTCTTTATCGATGATATCCTCATCTACTCCCGCACAGATAAAGAGCACGAGGAGCACCTGTGAGTGATCCTCCAGACCCTCCGGGATCAAAAACTGTACGCCAAACTCAAGAAGTGCAAGTTTTGGCTCCGCGAGGTAGACTTCCTAGGGCATATAGTCTCAGCGTCGGGAATTGCGGTGGACCCGAGGAAGATAGAATCCGTGACCAACTGGGCTCGGCCAACAACGGCGACAGAAATCCGAAGCTTCCTAGGACTGGTGGGGTACTACAGACGCTTCGTGGAAGGCTTCTCAAAGATAGCCACTCCCCTGAATCAACTAACCCGGAAAGGGGAGAAATTCGTCTAGACGACCCAGTGCCAGAAGAGCTTCGAGGAACTTAAAGACAGACTCACACGGGCGCCAGTGCTCACATTGCCGAAGCTCGGAGAGGACTATGAGATCTATTGCGACGCATCTCGAAGCAGTCTTGGAAGTGTATTAATGCAATAAGGGAAGGTCATAGCATACGCATCAAGGCAGTTCAAGGATTACGAGCAGAACTACCCTTCACACGACTTGGAACTCGCGACAGTCGTGTTTGCCCTAAAGCTCTGGAGACATTATCTCTACGGGGCGCACTGCAACGTGTTTTCCGATCACCAGAGCCTCAAATACCTATTCACTCAGAAGGAACTGAACTTACGGCAAAGGCGATGGCTGGAACTACTGAAAGACTACGATTTGTCCATCCACTACCACCCCGGGAAGGCAAATGTGGTGACCGACGCCTTAAGCCAGAAGGGACAGACAGGAGAAAAGGCATTGAGCGTCCCTACCCAACAAGAATGTCTAATCGCAGAGTTCTCGCAACTGAGGCTGGAGGTAGTGCCAGCGGGTGCGGTTGCGCAACTCCTGTCCTTAGTGGTGAAGCCTACGCTGATCGAGAGGATCTTGGAAGGCCAAACAAAAGACACGCAATTACAACTAGTACGAGACAGAATATCCTCGGAGCAAGGTGGGGATTTTATGATTGGCTCGGATAGTGTGATAAGGTTCCGGGGACGAATTTGCGTGCCCGATGTGCTAGAAATAAAGAAAGAAATTCTGACGGAAGCGCATAATACCCCTACACTGCTCATCCCGGAGGTACAAAGATGTACAAAGACCTGAGGCAGACCTTTTGGTGGCCCAAATTGAAGAATGATGTGACGCAATTCATGGCGCATTGTTTGGTGTGCCAACAAGTGAAAGCGGAACATCAGCGACCAGCAGGGAAACTACAACCATTGCCCATACCAAAGTGGAAGTGGGAATGGATTACCATGGACTTTGTAACCAGCTTTCCGCGATCGCAACATGGACACGACGCGATATGGGTCAAAGTGGATCGTCTGACGAAATCGTCCAATTTCCTGCCTATCCACACGACGTGGACCCGAGACCGGCTAGCGCAAACCTACATCGACGAGGTGGTGAGGTTGCACGGAGTACCAACGTTGATAACTTCTGATAGGGACAGACGCTTTGTGTCAAATTTCTTGCGGAGCCTGCAACAGGCACTGGGGACCAAACTATAGTTCAGCACCGCCTTCCACCCGCAGACGGACGGGCAATCAGAATGGGTGATCCAAATTCTCGAGGATATGCTCCGAGCTTGCGTGCTGGACCTGGGTGAGGAATGGTCGCGTTACCTACCCCTCGTGGAATTTGCCTACAATAACAACAACCAAGCAAGCATTCAGATGGCGCCATACGAAGCCTTGTACGGACGCCGTTGTCGATCGCCTATCTGCTGGGACGACCTGGGGGAGCGGAAGCATTTGGGGCCAGACCTAGTGTCACGCCCCGGGGTCGAACTGCGACCTGGGCTCGCCAACAGATCCGCCGCCTGTACGGAAACGGCCGCATAGACGAAGCGTCTACCCTTCAAAAGATCTATGGCTAAACATGTATCAGAGCTAAAATAGAAACTAATATCTATGTCATCAAAACATAGAACGTCTGAATAAAAACAAATCCTCAATACAAGTCTCTCAACTAAGAAAAATACAAGTACAACCCTAACAAATCTCTCAGACTGTCCACTACAAAAGTGGAAACATAAAAGTACCGGGTACAGCTACCTCTGACTCTCAATGCTGGTAAGGAACTACACGGCCACGTCCCCACCTCGATCAGCTGTCTCCGCACCGAGCTAAGTCAGAACAGCAACCTCGGTAACCTGTCACCGCAGCGGGTGTGAGATCTACTGCAGAAGGTAGATCTCAGCGGGTACCGTCACCAATATCCACGGTATGCCCACTAAGTCTACTAGAGGCAACAGATAGGTATGCAGATAGATAGATAGGAAAGCTAGAAGAAACTACAACTAATATGTGTCAACCATCATGCTCAAAAGGACCTTTACCATAAACATTCTATGCATACACTCGCTACTGCTATAATGCCTCAGTAACAATGCTCAAAGGAGAAACCCATCGAAGAACATAATATGTAACCACCCGCTCATATCACCCAATCTCAATGACTGCCTTATAGGGTCCAGTCAAGCCTGCACCAACCTACTGCCACTACGCCCAAAAAGGACTTGGTCTTACGTAGGGCGTCCCACACGGACTATCTCAATCTCACGCAAAGTGACCCCATGGTAACTCAGCCAGGGGTATCAAGCGACCACTAGTATATCAACTAGGCGCATCATCATCGCATCCGGAGCGTAACTCGAGGGGAGCGACCCTACCGAGCTCAGGCGTGTCTCATCTGTCTCAACAAGCGGCTCATGCAGGCTATGATCACGATCCACAGATCAGAAGCTCAATGCTCAAGTAACACCACTCAGTCGGGAAACTCACCACAACTCGATCAGGAAATGCCCAAACACTCTCACAGCTATGTCGGAGAACTCTCCACGACTCAATCTGATAATGCACGACCCATGGCTAAGTCGGGAAACCTCCACGACTCGATTTGCCAGAACCCCAAAACTCTCAAAGCTATGTCGAGGAACCACCTCCACAACTAAATCAGAAAACACGATCCACGATCTAGAATAATCCCATCAATCCTAACAAGGAAGTACAACTCTCATGACACTAGAAATTCAACACACAATGCTCTAAAAATCCACTCGGCCCCCCGGCACGAGCATACATGCATCCTGAACCAACTCAACTGTAGAGTACCGGGTCTTTGGATAGCGCGCCAACCACATAGATGACTTGGAGCAGAGGGTTGTCTTGGGCATGTTGCATTTGAGTTTACAGTTGATGCCGGGTTGATTCGGATCAATGCAGAAGCTCCAGCTCGATTCGGGGTTTTTCCGGGCTTTGTATGCCGATTGAGGATGAGATTTGGAAATTACCGACTTCACCGTGGAGTGCAGAAAATTCAGGAACACTTGGAACAGGTGTACTTTTGATTTACAGCGAGGTTCGGGAGGTTCCGGACTGACGCGGAGGACCCGGAGGCAAAAAGTGAGTCGGAACTGGTAATTTTGGAGCCGGTATTTGATTTGAGCACCCCGACTCAACGGATGAGCTTTTTGAGGAGAAAAAGCTGTGGACACATGTACTTTTGATTTACAGCGAGGTTCGGGAGGTTCCGGACTGACGCGGAGGACCCGGAGGCAAAAAGTGAGTCGGAACTGGCAATTTTGGAGCCGGTATTTGATTTGAGCACCCCGACTCAACGGATGAGCTTTTTGAGGAGAAAAAGCTGTGGACACGTGTACTTTTGATTTACAGCGAGGTTCGGGAGGTTCCGGACTGACGCGGAGGACCCGGAGGAAAAAAGTGAGTCGGAACTGGCAATTTTGGAGCCGATATTTGATTGGAGCACCCCGACTCAACGGATGAGCTTTTTGAAGAGAAAAAGCTGTGAGCACGTGCACTTTCGATTTACAGCAGAGTTCGGGAGGTTCCGGACAACGGCGGAGGGCCCGAGGGCAAAAAGTGAGTTGGAGTTGGATTTTTCAATTAAGTTAATTATTTAATTAATTTAGTTCTTTATAAAAAGGGGGCTCCCTGTAGCAACAGAGAAAGAAAGGAAAAAGAGAAAGAAAGAAAGAAAGAAAGAAAGAAAGAAAGAGAGGAAAAGGAAGGAGAAGAAGAATAAGAAGACCAAGTGGGTTTTGGAGTTGAGCTTGGCCGAGGTTTTCCCCGTGGTGGCCGTGAAGAGCGTGGATGCATTTTTGAGGTAGGTATTTTGATGCTTTTTATTTACAAATTTCTTTGTTGAAGAGATTTGGGTTTTTTGTTGGGTTTTTATAGAGCAAAAATGGATTTGTTAGATTTTTCGGGATTTTTCTAATTATTGGTAGAATTTTCCGTCGCCGGCGGCCGCGCGCGCGCGCAACGGCGCACGCGCGGCGCCAGGGTGCTGCTGTTGGCAGCACCCAGCGGCGACGTGCCGCTGGGCGCGGCGCCGCGTGCAGCAAAGTGCTGCACGCGGCGCTGCCAGGCCACGCGCAGGCGCGCGCGGCAGGGCCGCGCGCAGGTGCGCGCGGCACTGCCTGGCCGCGCGCGGCAGGGCCGCGCGCGCGGGCCTGCGCGGGCGGGCCTGCGCGGGCGCGCAGCGGGCTGCGCTCGGGCGCGCGCAGAGCCGGTGGGCGCCGCGCGCTGCGCCGCTGGGCACCGCGCGCAGCGTCGCAGGGGCGCTGCGCGGCGCACTCCGACGCCGCGCAGCTAGCCCCTGCTCCTCGCGGCCGACCTCTTGGGCCGCGCGGCTGTGTTTTTCGCCGCTCGGCGTGCCCCGGGACAGCGGCGGCACCTTGGTTCGCGTGCCGGCGCCGCTTTTACCGTCGGCCGCTGTTTTTGCCGTCGGCCGCTGTTTTTCACCGACGGAGCAGTTTTTCGCAAGCTGTTTTCGCAAGCCGGTTTTGAGCAGTTTTTGCACGCAGTTTGTGAGCAGATTTTTGAGCGGTTTTCGCGAGCAGTTTCGCAGGGTTTTCGCGAACTGTTTCGCTAGCAGATTTTGCGCTGTTTTCGCCGACGGAGGCTGGTTTTCGCCGCCGCGCGCTGTTTTCGCCGTCGGAGTCTGTTTTTTCGCCGTCGGGCGCTGGTTTTCGCTGACGGAGGCTGTTTTCGCCGACGGAGGCTGTTTTTCGCCGTCGGATGCTCGGTTTTGACCGTTTTGATTGATTTTGCGATTTCTTCGCTCCTGGCAGCTTGCAGTGCTGTTTTTAGCTTCCGTCGGGGCTGGTTGTGAGTTTCTCCACCGCGTTGAGCCGCGGGCTGGCTTGGGGCATTCGCTGAGAGCGCGGTCTTGTGGTTGGACACAGCGTGCCCCGATTTGCGTGCGGACCTCGTGGAGGCAAGGTAATCCCGCTGAGCCCAATTGCAAGTGTCGACAAGCAATTGGTGGCGAGCAGAGGTGGGTTGGTTTTTCTCTCCAAGTCTACGGACTTCCTTCTAATTCTATTGTGATAGGATTGCATGCTAGTTTAAGTGTTTTCTTGGAACTTAACTAGCACCCCCGTCATATGTGCATGTGTTTGACCAGACTGATAGAGAACCTTAATCTGGGTTAGGTTCCTTTATGCTTTAGACATCCCACACATTGCATATCCTTCTGGACTTAGAGTCCTTCGCCCGGATAGTGGGCTGAGTGGTCAGAGTGTTGTGGGACGGGTGTTGCACTCGGGCCCGGGGGGCCGAGTGGGGTCTGGTGGCTGGGTTAGGCCAGTGTTAGTGTTTTGGGGAACCGTTTCAGATAAACGGTGGTCCCGGGGTTTTCCTTTCCGCTGTTCTTCTCGTCACCACCATGTTGTGATCGTGGTGCACGTGTGTTAGCAGAACCTTGAACCCAGAACCTTTTTGGACGAATACATGATTTTAGTCAGCCAATGTTTCTTCCAAGCCTCGCAAGGTTGCCTGAGTCTGTTCTTGTTTGATAGGACGAGGGCATTAGCTCTTCGAGGTTTCGGCATAAAACTTGATTTCAAAGGGTTTTCCTAAAAAGACTAAAAATCATTAAAAAGATGGATTTCTCTCAGATCGAATGGTTTTCTGAAATAAATGACATGGTTTCTTATAAACTTATCCACCCGAGCGGATTCGAGTGATCTGGGTTCTAACGACTGTTTTCTTTCTTGGGGACGTAGATGTTAGTCTCCCGGGGTTTCGGACCCTTCGTAGATCTGGCTGTGGAGCATCTTCGGCCGTGAGTTTGTGTGTTGAGTTGAGTGGGGTGTTCTTGTGGGAGCCGTTGGGAGAGACGGTGGTCCCAGCAGTGTAGTACTTTCATTGAGTGGGTCAGTGTTGTGAGATTGAGTCGTGGAGGGTTCTCCGACTGAGTTGTGCTTCGAGCATCGAGATACCGATCTGTTTGATCATGGACTATAGCCTGCAGGAGCCACTTGTGAGACAGTGGTACAGTTGTGATATTTGAGTTCGGTGGGGTCGCACCCCTCGAGCTACGCCCCGGGTGCGTTGATGATTCCGAGCCTGATGAGGCTGCGATGATGATACCGAGCCTGACGAGGCTGCGTTGATGTGCCTAGTTGATATACTAGAGGTCGCTTGATACCCCTCGCCGAGCTACCATGGGGTCACTTTGTGAGATATCGAGTTGTCCGATTGGACACCCTGGTTGATACACCAGGGGGCGCAGGCTTGACTTGACTGGGCCTTATGAGGCAGTCGTTGGGATTGTGTGACACTGAGAGAGTGATGGCATAGCATGTGTCATAGTAGAGTCTCTTGAGCATAGTACTTGTGACATATTGTCAGCAGTGAGTGGCTGCATACCATCATCCATAGTCTCTTCCTATTGAGCATAGTAGATAGAGGCATGATAGCTGTAGATTCTTTTCCAGCTTATTTTCATTATCACAGTCTTTTCTGTTATCTTATGCCTCTAGTAGACTTAGTGGGCAGACCGTGGTTCTTGGAGACGGTACCCACTGATAACTACTGTAGGATGTAGTTCTCACACCCTCTGTCGGTGACAGGTTGCTGAGGCTTTCTTCCGTTCCTGCCGAGTTTGACTGGACGGACCGAGGACAGGGAGTCGCGTGATAGTTCCCTACCAGCATTGTTACTTTAGAGTGAGGTAGATGTACCATCCCAGACTATGGGAGTTGGTTATTTGGTTATGTTTGGATATTTTCCTGTCTAGCTATCTCCCATTTGGATTTGTAGATGTTGTATAGGTGGACTTCTATTTGTTTCATCTTGATTTTGGGAGATAGGCTATGTGTTGTTGCAACTTTGTAGATGTGAAATTTTATAGTACAGCTTTCTTATCCGCTCTGATATCTGTGTAGCTGTAGTTCTGTCTTGCAGGTTAGACGCTTCGTCTGTACGGCAGTTTCCGTACAGATGGCGGATCTGTCAGCGAGCCCGGGTCGCAGTTTCGACCCCGGGGCGTGACATCAACCCCTCTGGGTGATCTCACTATTTAAAAACCATTTTCAAAGCCCAGTTTTCATTAAAACACTTCCGACGATTTTTAAAACGGTTCGGATGCCAATCTAATGCCAACTAATCATGCAGTCTAGTGTCAAATCACCTCTAGATCATGCTAAAAATATCTGGGGCTAAGGAAAGTGTCACGCCCCGGGGTCGATACTGCGCCCCGGGCTCGCCAACAGATTCGCCGCCTATACGGGGAAACCGTATAGACGTAGCGACTAACCTGCAAAAGAAACATCTACACTAGCAAATATCAGAGCTGAAAAAAGTAAAAGCCGAAATAAAAGATAAAATAATATAACTACAGCTCTAAAATATACAAACCAACCTCACCAAATACAAGTCTCTCTCAACAGTAAGGAAAGGTACAACTCGATACCTCACTACAAGAGTCACTCAACATAACACTCTCAGCAACTGGTAAGTGGTACATCTACTCTCTCTCAGAGGATGACTGGAAGGGATCTATCTCGCGACTCCCTCACCTCGGTCAGATGGAGTAGAATCAACAACTGGAGCAGCAGGAACCGGAGCAGAAGTCCCTGGGGAAAAAGACACCACGACGGGTGTGAGAACTACCTCCCACAGTAGTTCTTAGTGGGTGCCGCCAACAAGCCCGACGGTCTGCCCACTAAGTCCACTAGAGGCATAAAGTAACATATGCAGTGCTGTAAAGAAAAACTGGAAAGGTAAAGTCTACAGCTACTATGCCTCTATCTAGATGCTCAAGGAGTGGAACAGAAAGAACAGTATGCCAGGGGAACAAATGCGTCGACAAGTCGCGATAGAAGAACTCAAACTCACTCCGGTTACAACAACCCGGTCTAAAGCTCAATCTCAACGCCGGTTACAACAACCCGGTCTAAAGCTCAATCTCGACGCCGGTTACAACAACCCGGTCTAAAGCTCAATCTCGACGCCGGTTACAACAACCCGGTCTCGCCTACTCCGGAGTGGCACTCGAGGGGAGCGACCCGCTCGAGTCAAAAGTAACCCATGTCCAACTGCTCTGCCAAGTATCTCAGTCAATCAGATAAAAGTCGACGCTATGCTCAAAGTGGAGACTCACTCAATCCACAATGCAAAAACCCAGTCCCAACTGATGCATACACTAATCGGTCCAACCGCCCACAGTTCGCGGTTGCCGAAACAATAACCCGAGTCGATAATCTGGTGCTATCCCACCCGACTCAACCAATCACTGTCTCACTCACTGGCTGGAATCTACACAGCTGAGACTCACTGTCACTCTGACAGTTCCCAAGAACCCAGATCTACCATCACTATCACTTTCCCAAAGAAAACAGATCTACAGACTGCTATCAACTCCACTCGGTCCCCAGACACGAGTGCAAATGCATCCCACAACCATCCGACCTCCCAGCCCGCAACCCGGGAGAGAAAAGCAAGTCCAGAATGACAAGTATAATACAGTGATGTGGGAATGTCTAGAACAATAAAGAAACCTAGCCCAAGTTGAAGTTTTCTACAGTCTGGCTGAACATGATACATATGACAGGGGTGCTAGGTCAAGTTCCTAGATTTCAATATTTAACATATTGTAGGAATCACAATAAGATCACAAGGTTCATCAACTGATATACATTAGTACTAACATTAAGTTCTCACATGATAATAAGTCCAATTACTAACATGCATGATCCTACAAACATAGAATTAGCACGCAGTCCATAGATTTTGCAAGCAAGGTCACCCACCTGAACGTGCTAACTGTCCGGGGTCGTACAGCTAAGAAAGCCCAGAAACAGCTGTATTAGTACCTCCACCAAACCAATAACACGGTAGTAGTGCTCAAAATATCCTAGGTACAAACATATTCCAAAATTACACTTAATTCCACACAAATTCCAAGTTCTAAAAATCTATGGTGAACAGTCCACTTCCTGCGAAATTTTCACCTGTAAAATGAACTCCAAAAATTCCAATAAAAATATAACGGCGATTTTCGCGAAGAGTAGATGTCGATAGAGTCCTGAATTGTCAAAATACGATGTCCGGATGTGGAGATTAAAATCGGCCAAGTAAGTGCTGTCCACACAATCCCACAGCCACGAAGGGGGTTAAAAAAGTACCCAAAACCACAAGAAAAGCTCAGTTTCAGGGAAGGTGATCCAAATGAAAAACATAGGCCTACCTCTCAAGAATCGAACGACGTGAAAATCGTCCAAAAATATCATTGGGGTAGCTCTGTAGCCCTCCCATACTGAAGTGCGACGGAAATGGGCCTCCAACAGAAAATCGTTGCACTGCGCTACGCTGCCGGAATTGTCGACGCCACGGCATCCAAAAATTCCGGGCCTCTGCCAGAAGATGTACAACACGAAGATCTCGAACTTTGCTAAAGGGTCCAAGGGCAGGGAAGCTCGGGAAAAGGGGCAAAAAGCCCAAGAAAAGGGGCTATTTATAGGCCCAGCCCGAAAAAAATCCAACTTTGGACTTTTGAGCACGAATTCGGGCGCCCGAAATCATTCGGGCCTGCTACAGTAACGGGCCCGGCCCGTTACTGTGCGCGCCCGAAATCGCCACAGGCCGCCACGTAGCCACCCGAACAGCGGACAGCTTTTCGGGCCAACGGTGTTGCGCCACGTGGCTGAAGCCGGTGACGACGCATGGCGCCCTCGAGCGGGAACCGCCGGTCAGCGCGCCCACGCCGTGCCCACGCGCGCCTGTCGGGCACGCAACCCGAGGCAACCACTCCCCGCACCGTGGACCGCACGCACAACACCTCACCGACCACGTTCTGCCACGTGTCCACCCCCGGTCCACCGTGCACCCGCGCCAATCCCGTGGACCGCACCCACTGCGCCCGCCAACCGGGAGCCGCCACGTGGCCAGCGCCCGGGTGCACGCCTCCGCGGTGGACCGCACGCCTCCACCGCCGCCAGCCACCGCGCTCCGCCGCCCGCCGCCGCCTCTCCGGCCGCCGGAACAGTAAACCCACACCTCGAAATGCGTGTTTTCGCATCCGGACTTTAAAAAATACAAGTAAATAGTCCATTTCGATCGTTTTCGCGCGCTGAATCTAAATCCGATGTCCAATCTGCCAAATTCCACTTCTAAAATTTGTCAAAAATTCCCAAAAAAGTGAATTTGATCCATTTTTCGTGCCGGGTCACTTCCTTGGTTCCAATAAGCGCGCAAATACCTCAATCATCCAAATGAGCCTCATGTTAAGCAATCTGCTCCCATTTTACACCAGGAATCCATTTTCGGGACCCGACATGCGCACAAACACTCCCAAGAGCCACTAATCCATCAATAACCCATAAGTGGGGATTCGGGTCCTCACATCCTCCCCCACTAAAAGAAAGTTTCGTACTCGAAACAAAGAAAGCAAAACAGACGTACCTCAACCGGAAGTCTCTAACAGAAAGGGGTAGGCATCTCTCATCTCTGTCTCCAGCTCCCAAGTAGCCTCTCGCTCCTCGTGATTACTTCACCAGATCTTCACAAACAGAATGGCCCGGTTGCGCAATTCCCTCACCTCACGAGCAAGAATTCGCAACGACCGCTCCTCAAAACTAGGTCCTCGCCGACCTCCAAGGAAGTGAAGTTAATCACGTGTGACGGATCAAATACATACCTCCTCAGAGCTGAGACGTGAAAAACATCGTGTACACCGGCCAAGCGTGGAGGAAGAGCAACTCTATAAGCCACAGGGCCTACCCTCTCAAGCACCTCAAAGGGTCCAACAAAGCGGGGACTAAGCTTCCCACGCACTCCAAAACTCCGGACTCCTTTCGAAGGTGAGACCTTCAAGAAAACATGATCACCAATCTGAAACTCTAGGTCTCGCCGCCGAGTATCAGCGTAGCTCCTCTGACGACTCAGGGTTGTCCCAAGATGTCGGCGAACTAATCTGACTTTCTCCTCAGCCTCCAAAAGTAAGTCTGGTCCCAAAGTCCTCCTTTCACCCACGTCACTCCAATACAAGGGCGACCGACACTTGTGTCCATACTACGCCTCACACGGAGCCATCTGAATGCTCGCCTGATAGCTGTTGTTGTACGCAAACTCAACCAATGGTAAGTGTCGGTACCACCCTTCTCCAAAATCCATAACGCACGCTCTCAATATATCCTCGAGGGTCTGTATGGTGCTCTCGGACTGGCCAACAGTCTGTGGGTGGAAAGCAGCGCTAAATCTGAGCTGGGTCCCCAAGGCTGACTGTAGACTCCCCCAAAAGCGTGATACACCTCGGGTCCCTATCTGATACGATCGACGCTGGTACACCGTGTAGCCTCACTATCTCATCCAAAAACAACTGCGCCAGACGCTCCAACGACCAAGTCATCTGAACAGGCACGAAATGTGCAGACTTAGTGAGTCTATCCACAATAACCCAAACCGCGTCGGCACCACTCTGCGCTCTCGGCAGCCCAGTAACAAAATCTGTGGTGATGTGGTCCCACTTCCACTCGGGAATTGGAAGACTCTGTAACTTGCCAGCAGGAACCCGGTGCTCTGCTTTCACTTGCTGGCAAGTTAAACAGTGAGCCACAAATCTTCCAATGTCCCGCTTCATTCCGGACCACCAAAAATGTGCCTTGAGGTCCTTATACATCTTAGTACCACCAGGATGAATGGTATAAGGTGTATAATGGGCCTCCCTCAAAATCTGGTCTCTGATCTCTGGATCCGAAGGCACACATACTCGGTCCCTGTACCGCAGTACTCCCGAGCTATCTACTGTAAAATCCCCTATCTGATCTGCCTGAATCTGGGATCTGATCCTCTCCAAGTGTGGGTCCTCACTCTGTGTCTCCTTGATCCTGTCCAACAGAGTGGGCTGCAAGACCATAGACATAAGTCTAGCAGAGACCCCAGGGAATACCACCTCAATCTGAAGTTGCCTCATCTGCTCAATCAGCGGTGCCTGTTGTGTGATCAACATGCTCAAACTCTGCGCTGACCTCCGACTCAAAGCATCTGCTACAACATTGGCCTTGCCGGGATGATAAAGGATACTCACATCGTATGTAGTGTTCTGGTTTTCCCATGCAACTTTCCGATGAATCCACTGTGTAGAACACCTAGTGTTGGTGTGTCTGGCCCATGGTGCATCAAAGGGGTGCCACAGAAGGACCATGTGAGACTTTGATAGCTGATTTGGCCTTCGGCTGCATTTGCCAAATTTTAGAAAAGGTTTTGGGCCAATCTGAGGTTGGATTTGGATTCAGCGCGGAAAAACGCTTGAAAACGGCTATTTGCTTGTTAAATTTGGAGTCCGGATGACCAAAAGCGGGCTTCCGGAAGTTTTCGGGGTTTTTCGGTGCATGGTGGAGCCTCGTGGACCGGCCTGAGCCACGTGGCGGCCTATTATTGGCCGGCTCACGCAGCTAGGTCCACGGGGTAGCGCGGCGGTGCATGGACCGCAGGCGGGTGACACGTGGCGTGCCCTGATAGGCCGGCGCACGCGGCATGGCTCACCGATTTTGCGGGGTTGCGGTGGACCGGGCGCATGACACGTGGCGGCTTTGGATTCGTTGGCCCACGTGGGCGCGGTCCACGGTGTGCGCGGGGGGGCGCCTCGGGACTGTGCGCGCACAGTGGCGCCAGGCGGGGCGGTCGGCTGCACTCGAGTGCGACACGTGTCGCCTCGCGGTTGGGCGGCCGTACCTACCTCCGCTGACCGCGAGGGGACACGCGGCGCACAGCGACCGCGGGGATTTGCTGTCCCCTGTTTGGGGGTGACGTGGCCGCTCCTGGGAGATTCGGGCGCGTCGGACGGGAGGCGTGCGACCGGGTTTCCGGGCGCAGTGCGCCCGAAACTTGCGCCCGAAAACCCGGCCCGACAGCATAGTGGGCTGGGCCTATAAATAGCTCCCCCTATTCGTTCTTTTGGATTTTTGGACCCCATTTTCGCTGGGCTTTCTTCAGAGGAGTTTTTCCTCCCTCAGTGCACTACCCATTGGAGAACTTTGAGGATTTTTGGGGCACTCTTCCAGAGGTTAACCATTTTACGGCGGGGCGCGACGATTGTTTCCCCGGCGATCTTCTTCGCCCCTTCTCAGTGTTTGGACTCCTCCGACTCACCCCGACATCGGATTTCGCCGATTCTTGCGCCGTTGGACTCATGACAGGTAGGACTTCAACTCTTGTGTTTTGAGGTTCCTCGATTTCCTTGCTGATCTTGGAGTTTTCTGAGCACCCATTTGACCCATTTTTCGTCGCGGACTTTTGGACAGCACCGCAGTGTTCTTGCCGTATCTTTTCGCTCGGATGTCGGATCGAGGCGATTCAAGAGGCAATTTTCATCTACACTTAGCAAGGAGTCTCCTGGATTTTTATCAGATTTTTCTGGTTTTTGGACGAGGGTGAGAATCTCCTTTTTCTGTGGTTCTTTGTTACAGAAATTTGGAACAGTTTGGATGGGGATGTTCCTCTTGTCGGATTTTTATCTCAGCGTAGGAAACTCCGATTTGGGCGTGCAGGTACTCGTTTTGACGGGCTCGTCGCGAGGATCGTGACAGTTTTTTCCTTGGATTTTTCTGGGCATTTTTCGTAGGTAAAAATTGGTGAATTCTGGACTGTGGTATTAAGGGACAGATTCTGGGAATTTTGAATGAGTAGCTTATGTACTTTCCTTTGGGGTATTTTGTACAGATTGGTGGGGAGTTTTTGGACTGAGCTTGGGTTCTGCTTTTGGGAACTGGGATTAGCTCTCGAGGTGGGTGATGTTGTAAACCTCTTATTTGGGATTTATCACTAGGCCTATTAGAATGCTCTTGATTATGCTGTTAGTAAATCTGTGAAATGGACCTAGCATGCTTGTATGAAGTCCTGGTTTCTTCGTTGATAATCGCATTGTTAGAAAACTACAAGTTAATTAATGGTGAGTCCATGCTTTAAATATGTAGTGGAATTACTTGGAATCTATGCTAAATCCCTATCTTGTTGAATGATTAAATGAAAGGTTGGGGTATGTGGTTAGAGTACTTAAAATGGTTCATCAAGATAATGACTTTTGCATGCTTAAATGGTCACCTAGATAGGCCACCTTTTTCTGCTACACTATCATGCTGGAATTGACTTAGGAGAAACCATGTTGCATTCTTTCTTCAGTCACTTAGACATAGGGGATTTTATGCTCGGGTTAGAGCAGGGGCTGGGATAGTGTAGTCAGATACTTGGGTTTCGGGGAGAGGGTTTTGGGCTTCCTTGGGGGACGGTACTTTTCCTTATAGAGCAGAGTGCGCGATTTGCAGACTTGAGACCCTGAGACTCCTGTCCCATATCGGTGTTATGCGTAGGCTGGCATACCCGATTTGGCAGACATTGAGAATCCTATCCCATATCGGTGCTATGCGTAGGCTGGCATACCCTATTTAGCAGACCTTGAGACTCCTGTCCCATATCGGCGTTATGCGTAGGCTGGCATACCCGATTCGGCGGACATTGAGACTCCTATCCCACACCGGTGTTATGCGTAGGCTGGCATACCCGATGTGGCAGGCTTCGATATTCTGATGCATACATTTAGCTATCTTTAGCTGGGCAGGTAGAGGCGTATTAGTGGTAGCTTTTATCAGGAGTCATACTCATAGTTACCGCATTTATTCTTTTAGCCTCTGGTAGTCCTAGTGGGCAGGTAGGAGTTTTGAGTTGAGGTTTACCCACTAGGGGAGGCTACTGTCTTTATAGTAGTTCTGACCCCCACTGTTTTTCCCTTTTCTTGTCCCCTTTGTTTTGCAGAGTCATCTGCTGGAGTTGCGGGGCCTTCCTCCCAGGATCGAGGTAAGAGGATCGCCGACTAGATAGCTGCTACCCCGAGCTCGAGTTTTGTAGTTTTGTTGTATCCCCTGTACACTCAGACGGTTGTATTTTCTTTTATTTTTGGGTCTGGCTGCGGTCAGTTGGTTGTATTTACTTCGTGAGCTGGGAGAGACATATGTATATTCTTGAGAGTTTTTTGTACTTTTATTTCTAGCATTTGTCTGAGATGTACTAGTTTCAGTTTAGCTCTGTTTTATGCTCTAGTATTATTTCTTTTTATCTGAGCAGGTTACCAGCGCTTCGTGTACACGGGAAATACCGTGTGCACGGCGGGTCTGTGGACGAGCCCGGGTTCTGGTTTACACCCGGGGCGTGACAGATTATTTTGGTATCAGAGCTTAGGGATAGGTCAGTTGGGACTTAGGAAACCCTAGGCTTTTGGCAGACCCTAGGAAGGCAGGGCGTGAGTGACGCGATATTTTGCGAAAGTCGGCAATTTGTTATTAAACTCTTCCTGTGAGTGGAGAGGGATTGGCATAGCCTATTCCTGGTGGGCTGTTATGTTGGCTGCAGACAACATAAGGTTACAGGAATAGGGGGATGTCCATGACTTTCGCTGGATTGGGTCGTGTGTGGTTTTGGTTTCTGACCCGTCGTTTCTTGTGTGGCAGGATGCCTCCTAGGCGGCAGATCCCTACTCGGGGTACTCCTACGCCCCCGGAGGAGCCGGAGCAGTCCGGGCCTTCTGAGATCAGTGAGCTGAGGGCCATGGTGGCCCAGTTGGCGGAGAGTCACCGCCGACAGGAGCAGAGGTTTGAGCAGTTGCTGGCTCAGGTTGAGGCACCACCCCCTACTACTGTAGAGGCCCCTGTACCACCGGTTGTACCGCCGGCTATTCCACTTGTTCCTACGGCACCGTCGTCTAGCAGTGGGGCTCAGAGGGTGATCAGGCCATTGACCCCAGCGGAGGAGCAGGAGTTTGCTGACAAACTCGCACAGTTCTGTAAGCGAGGACCACCTAGGTTCTCGGGGCGGAGTACTCATCCAGCGGAGATAGGATCGTGGTTGGCATCAATGGAGAAGTTGTTCAGAGATTTCTTCATTGATTCGAGATTCAGAGTACACATGGCCGTACATTGTTTAGAGGGGGATGCGGATGCTTGGTGGCGTCGGGTCGAGCCCTTAGAGTTTCAGATCACCCGACAGCTACCCTGGTCGGAGTTCAGGAGGATGATCCTTGACACTTACTTCTCCACGAGCGTGAAGAAGAAGATAGAAGATGACTTGAAGAACCTGCAGTAGGGTGATCGCTCAGTATGGGACTATTTCCAGGAGTTTACGCAGTTGCTTAACTGCGTACCCTATGTTGCCAGGGACGGGCTGCACCAGGTGGAGCTGTTTGAGACAGGTTTACGCCCCGAGATCTATACCTTGGTACACGCCCAGAGGCTTCAGACTTTATCAGAGGCAGTGGATCATGCACAGTGGGTCAAGAGGGGAGATCATGTGGTCGCTAGGCGCGGAGGCTCGGTCGCTCAGAGTTCTGAGAGGAAGCGGCCAGCACCAGATGATGGGGGACAGGCCAGTTCATGGAGGCCGCCCCGACCGCCACCGCCACAGTCTACGGGCCGTGGGCGTTCGGATCGGCGAGGGCCTGGGGGATCCCAGAGGCCCCCACAGCAGCAGCCCCAGCGACAGCAGCTGCACTCGCAGCAGCAGAGGTCGCAGTCGCGACAGCAGGGGTCACAGCGGCAAGGGCAGCAGCAGCAGCAGTCGAGGCAGCCCCAGTCTGCGGTCAGGTGCGTCTTTTGTAGGGGACAGCACGCGGCGGATACTTGTGACCAGAGGTATGGCCACTATTATCGGTGTGGACACTCCGGCCACATTCGAGCTACTTGCCCCCTCTCTACACCGCAGGCTCCTTCCTCAGCATCAGCTCCTTCGGTGCCCCAGCAGCGGCCTTATGCTCCAGCGAGCAGGGCTCCTTCCTCCCACCCTACAGACTACCGACCACCAGCTCAGAGCGGGCGAGTCTACGCCGCCCAGGTAGGGGACTCTGCGGCGGCCGACCACGTGGTGGCAGGTATCATTTTACTTTTCGGCATTAGAGCTCGCACTTTATTTGATACCGGTGCATCACATTCTTTTATCAGTAGAGCATTTGCATCATCGCATGGACTAGAGTTACGTCGGTTACCGCATGCATTAGAGGTACGGATTCCTGATCATATTTTGATTGTAGAGGAGTGTTGTTGGTCTTGCCCGGTACAGCTTGAGTCTTGGATTTTGCCAGCGGACCTGATGGTCCTTAGTCAGCTGCGAGATTATGACATTGTGCTGGGGATGGATTGGCTAGCTCGCTATTTCGCGACGATTGATTGCGCCGCGAGGACTGTTACTTTTAGCGAGCCAGGCCAGGAGGTGTTTGTTTACAGGGGGTGCCAGAGTGCTTTCTTCGCCTCTGTGGTTTCGACTTCTCGGGCGAGGCAGATGATGCGCAGTGGATGCGTGGCCTTTTTGGCGTCGGTGGTTAAGGAGCCTGTGGCGGCACCGGGACTCCTGGATATCCCTATTGTCCACGAGTTCCCGGATGTGTTTCCTCCAGATCTGATTCTTATGCCGCCGGATAGGGAGGTTGAGTTTTTGATTGACGTAGTTCCAGGAACTGCGCCAATCTCTAAGGCTCCTTACCGAATGGCACCGGCTGAGCTGCGAGAGCTAAAGGCGCAACTCCAGGATTTAATGGACAAAGGTTTTGTCAGACCAAGCGTATCGCCTTGGGGAGCGCCGGTGCTATTTGTGAAGAAGAAGGATGGATCACTTCGACTATGTGTTGATTATCGGGAGTTGAATAAAGTGACCATCAAGAACAAGTACCCTTTGCCGCACATTGATGACTTATTTGATCAGCTGCAAGGGTCTTGTGTCTTTTCTAAGATTGATTTACAGTCTGGTTACCACCAATTGAAGGTGAAGGCCGAGGATATCCCAAAGACGGCATTCAGGTCGCGGTACGGGCATTACGAGTTCACCGTCATGCCTTTTGGATTGACAAATGCCCCTGCTGCTTTTATGGATTTAATGAACAGGATTTTTCGACCATACCTGGATCGGTTCGTCGTTGTTTTTATTGATGACATCCTAGTTTATTCCCGAAGTGATTTGGAGCACGAGGAGCATTTGAGGACTGTGCTACAACTTCTGAGAGAGAGAAAGTTGTATGCCAAGTTATCTAAGTGCGATTTCTGGCTTCGGGAGGTTGCCTTTTTGGGCCATGTGATTTCAGCCGCCGGAAGTGGCAGTAGACCCGGCGAAGATCGAGGCAGTCCGGGATTGGCCCCGACCGACGACGGTATCAGAGGTCCGCAGTTTTATGGGCTTAGCGGGATATTACCGTCGGTTTGTGGAAGGTTTTGCGAAACTTTCCACACCCCTCACTCGTTTGACGCGAAAAGGGATTAAGTTTGTCTGGAGCGAGGATTGCCAAAGGAGCTTCGAGGAATTAAAGAACAGATTGATGTCGGCTTCTATCCTTTCCCTACCTGTTATGGGGAAGGGATATGTGATTTACAGTGATGCATCGCACAGTGGACTTGGTTGCGTGCTGATGCAGGAGGGAAAGGTAATTGCTTATGCCTCTCGGCAACTGAAGGATTATGAAAAGAATTACCCTACCCATGATTTGGAGCTAGCTGCAGTGATTTTTGCACTAAAGTTGTGGCGCCACTACCTTTATAGGGAGCACTGCGAGATTTACACCGACCACAAGAGCTTGAAATACCTGTTCACACAGAAGGAGCTCAACTTGATGCAGCGTAGATGGTTGGAATTGTTGAAAGACTATGATGTAGACATATTATACCATCCTGGCAAGGCCAACGTGGTTGCTGATGCCCTGAGCAGGAGAGCAGTACAGAGTCTATCTTCGTTGATCACCGATCAGGCGCCATTACTTGAGCAGATGAGGCGGTTAGAGCTCGAGGTTGTGTCCCCTGGGGTCTCTGCTAGACTTATGTCTGTAGTCGTGCAGCCCACTCTGTTGGACAGGATTCGGGAGAGACAGAGTGAGGACCCCCACCTGATGAGGATTCGAGAGCAGATGCAGACTGGTTTGACAGGGGACTTTTCGGTTGATGCTTCGGGAGTACTGCGGTACAGGGACCGAGCATGTGTGCCTATGGATGCGGAGATCCGAGAGCAGATCTTGAGGGAGGCCCACTATACACCTTATACCATCCATCCTGGTGGGACTAAGATGTATAGGGACCTTAAGGCACAGTTTTGGTGGACGGGATGAAAAGAGATATTGGGAGATTTGTAGCACACTGTCTAACTTGTCAGCAAGTAAAGGCTGAACATCGTGTACCTGCTGGCAAGTTGCAGAGTCTCCCAATCCCTGAATGGAAATGGGAGCATGTTACCATGGATTTTGTCACTGGTTTGCCGAGAGCACAGACGGGAGCGGATGCTATCTGGGTAGTCGTGGATAGACTCACCAAATCCGCACACTTTTACCGGTGCAGGTGACTTGGTCCCTCGATCGGCTGGCACAGCTGTACTTAGACGAGGTAGTGAGGCTGCATGGGGTGCCCGTCTCCATTGTATCTGACCGAGATCCGAGGTTTGTTTCGCGCTTCTGGAGGAGCCTACAGGCCACTTTAGGGACACAGCTCAGTTTCAGCACAGCATTTCACCCGCAGACAGACGGACAGTCAGAGCGTACTATACAGATTCTTGAGGACATGCTCCGGGCTTGCACGTGGACTTTGGAGGGGGGTTGGGTACGACACTTATCATTGGCAGAGTTTGCGTACAACAATAGCTTTCAAGCGAGCATCCGAATGGCTCCGTTTGAAGCATTGTATGGACGCAAGTGTCGTTCCCCTCTTTATTGGAGCGATGTAGGTGAAAGGCGGACCTTGGGGCCAGAGTTGCTTAGAGAAGCGGAGGCTAAGGTCAAGGTAGTCAGGCAGCACCTTCAGACAGCACAGAGCAGACAGAGGAGCTATGCAGATGTGCGGAGGCGAGACCTGGAGTTCGCGGTTGGGGATCATGTCTTTCTGAAGGTCTCGCCTTCAAAGGGGATCCGAAGATTTGGGATTCGGGGGAAACTGAGCCCTCGCTACATTGGACCTTTCGAGGTATTAGAGCGCATAGGGCCAGTTGCCTACAGGCTTGCACTTCCTCCAGGCTTCAGGTGTTCACGACGTTTTTCATGTATCGACTCTGAGGAAGTATGTTCATGACCCGTCTCATATCATCGATTTCACCCCACTGGAGGTCACCGAGGACCTGAGCTATGTTGAGCGGCCGTCGAGGATCTGGGACCGGGAGGTTAGGGGAGTTGCGCAGTCGGGCCATCCCTTATGTGAAGATCCTCCGGAGCCAGTCATGAGGAGCGCGAGGCTACCTGGGAGTTGGAGTCAGCGATGATGGCTGCTTACCCCCAACTGTCGAGCACCTGCTTGAGGTATGACTTTTGTTTCGAAGGACGAAACTTTTTCTTGTGGGGGAGGATGTAGTGTTCTGGTTTCCCCATGCAACTTTCCGATGAATCCACTGTGTAGAACACCTAGTGTTGGTGTGTCTGGCCCATGGTGCATCAAAGGGGTGCCACAGATGGACCATGTGAGACTTTGATAGCTGATTTGGCCTTCGGCTGCATTTGTCGAATTTTAGAAAAGGTTTTGGGCCATTCTGAGGTTGGATTTGGATTCAGCGTGGAAAAATGCTTGGAAAACGGCTATTTGCTTGTTAAATTTGGAGTCCGGATGACCAAAAGCGGGCTTCCGGAAGTTTTCGGGGTTTTTCGGTGCATGGGGGAGCCTCGTGGACCGGCCTGAGCCACGTGGCGGCCTATTATTGGCCGGCTCACGCAGCTCGGTCCACGGGGTAGCGCGGCGGTGCATGGACCGCGGGCGGGGGTGACACGTGGCGTGCCCTGATAGGCCGGCGCACGCGGCATGGCTCACCGATTTTGCGGGGTTGCGGTGGACCGGGCGCATGACACGTGGCGGCTTCGGATTCGTGGCTCACGTGGGCGCGGTCCACGGTGTGCGCGGGGGGGCGCCTCGGACTGTGCGCGCACAGTGGCGCCAGGCGGGGCGGTCGGCCGCACTCGAGTGCGACACGTGTCGCCTCGCGGTTGGGCGGCCGTACCTACCCCCGCTGACCGCGAGGGGACACGCGGCGCACAGCGGCCGCGGGGATTTGCTGTCCCCTGTTTGGGGGTGACGTGGCCGCTCCTGGGAGATTCGGGCGCGTCGGACGGGAGGCGTGCGACCGGGTTTCCGGGCGCAGTGCGCCCGATAACTTGCGCCCGAAAACCCCGGCCCGACAGCATAGTGGGCTGGGCCTATAAATAGCTCCCCCTATTCGTTCTTTTGGCTTTTTGGACCCCATTTTCGCTGGGCTTTTCTTCAGAGGAGTTTTCCTCCTCAGTGCACTACCCATTGGAGAACTTTGAGGATTTTATGGGGCACTCTTCCCGAGGTTCACCATTTTACGGCGCGGCGCGACGCTTGTTTCCCCCGGCGATCTTCTTCGCCCCTTCTCAGTGTTTGGACTCCTCCGACTCACCCCGACATCGGAATTTCGCCGATTCTTTCACCGTGGACTCAAGACAGGTAGGAATTCAAACTCCTGTGTTTTGAGGTTCCTCGATTTCCGTGCTGATCTTGGAGTTTTCTGAGCACCCATTTGACCCATTTTTCGTCGCGGACTTTTGGACAGCACCGCAGTGTTCTTGCCGTATCTTTTCGCTCGGACGTCGGATCGAGGCGATTCAAGAGGAAATTTTCATCTACACTTCGCAAGGAGTCTCCTGGATTTTTCTCAGATTTTTCTAGTTTTTGGACGAGGGTGAGAATCTCCTTTTTCTGTGGTTCTTTGTTACAGAAATTTGGTAC
This sequence comes from Tillandsia leiboldiana, assembly GCA_029204045.2. Taxonomy (NCBI): domain Eukaryota; kingdom Viridiplantae; phylum Streptophyta; class Magnoliopsida; order Poales; family Bromeliaceae; genus Tillandsia; species Tillandsia leiboldiana. The sequence continues at coordinate 15,335,897 of CM055061.1, forward strand.
AGTTTGGATGGGGATGTTCCTCTTGTCGGATTTTTATCTCAGCGTAGGAACTCCGATTTGGGCGTGCAGGTACTCGTTTCGACGGGCTCGTCGCGAGGATCGCGACAGTATTTTCCTTGGATTTTTCTGGGCATTTTTCGCAGGTAAAAATTGGTGAATTCTGGACTGTGGTATTAAGGGACAGATCTGGGAATTTTGAATGAGTAGCTTATGTACTTTCCTTTGGGTTATTTTGTACAGATTGGTGGGGAGTTTTTGGACTGAGCTTGGGTTCTGCTTTTGGGAACTGGGATTAGCGCTCGAGGTGGGTGATGTTGTAAACCTTTTATTTGGGATTTATCACTAGGCCTATTAGAATGCTCTTGATTATGCTGTTAGTAAATCTGTGAATGGACCCTAGCATACTTGTATGAAGTCCTGGTTTCTTCGTTGATAATCGCATTGTTAGAAAACTACAAGTTAATTAATGGTGAGTCCATGCTTTAAATATGTAGTGGAATTACTTAGAATCTATGCTAAATCCCTATCTTGTTGAATGATTAAATGAAAGGTTGGGGTATGTGGTTAGAGTACTTAAAATGGTTCATCAAGATAATGACTTTTGCATGCTTGAATGGTCACCTAGATAGGCCACCTTTTTCTGCTACACTATCATGCTGGAATTGACTTAGGAGAAACCATGTTGCATTCTTTCTTCAGTCACTTAGACATAGGGATATTATGCTCGGGTTAGAGCAGGGGCTGGGATAGTGTAGTCAGATACTTGGGTTTCGGGGAGAGGGTTTTGGGCTTCCTTTGGGGACGGTACTTTCCTTATAGAGCAGAGTGCGCGATTTGCAGACTTGAGACCCTGAGACTCCTGTCCCATATCGGTGTTATGCGTAGGCTGGCATACCCGATTTGGCAGACATTGAGAATCCTATCCCATATCGGTGCTATGCGTAGGCTGGCATAACCGATTTAGCAGACCTTGAGACTCCTGTCCCATATCGGCGTTATGCGTAGGCTGGCATACCCGATTCGGGGGACATTGAGACTCCTACCCACACGGTGTTATGCGTAGGCTGGCATACCCGATGTGGCAGGCTTCGATATTCTGATGCATACATTTAGCTATCTTTAGCTGGGCAGGTAGAGGCGTATTAGTGGTAGCTTTTATCAGGAGTCATACTCATAGTTACCGCATTTATCTTTTAGCCTCTGTAGTTCCTAGTTGGGCAGGTAGGAGTTTTGAGTG
>CM055061.1:15337233-15443560 GCA_029204045.2 Tillandsia leiboldiana
CTTGCCGGGATGATAAAGGATACTCACATCGTATGTAGTGTTCTGGTTTTCCCATGCAACACTTTCCGATGAATCCACTGTGTAGAACACCTCGTGTTGGTGTCTGGCCCATGGTGCATCAAAGGGGTGCCACAGAAGGACCATGTGAGACTTGATAGCTGATTTGGCCTTCGGCTGCATTTGCCAAATTTAGAAAAGGTTTTGGGCCAATCTGAGGTTGGATTTGGATTCAGCGCGGAGGAAAAACGCTTGAAAACGGCTATTTGCTTGTTAAATTTGGATGTCCGGATGACCAAAAGCGGGCTTCCGGAAGTTTGTCGGGGTTTTTCGGTGCATGGTGGAGCCTCGTGGACCGGCCTGAGCCACGTGGCGGCCTATTATTGGCCGGCTCACGCAGCTAGGTCCACGGGGTTAGCGCGGCGGTGCATGGACCGCAGGCGGGTGACACGTGGCGTGCCCTGATAGGCCGGCGCACGCGGCATGGCTCACCGATTTTGCGGGGTTGCGGTGGACCGGGCGCATGACACGTGGCGGCTTTGGATTCGTTGGCCCACGTGGGCGCGGTCCACGGTGTGCGCGGGGGGGGCGCCTCGGGACTGTGCGCGCACAGTGGCGCCAGGCGGGGCGGTCGGCTGCACTCGAGTGCGACACGTGTCGCCTCGCGGTTGGGCGGCCGTACCTACCTCCGCTGACCGCGAGGGGACACGCGGCGCACAGCGACCGCGGGGATTTGCTGTCCCCTGTTTGGGGGTGACGTGGCCGCTCCTGGGAGATTCGGGCGCGTCGGACGGGAGGCGTGCGACCGGGTTTCCGGGCGCAGTGCGCCCGAAACTTGCGCCCGAAAACCCGGCCCGACAGCATAGTGGGCTGGGCCTATAAATAGCTCCCCCTATTCGTTCTTTTGGATTTTTGGACCCATTTTCGCTGGGCTTTCTTCAGAGGAGTTTTTCCTCCCTCAGTGCACTACCCATTGGAGAACTTTGAGGATTTTTGGGGCACTCTTCCAGAGGTTAACCATTTTACGGCGGGGCGCGACGATTGTTTCCCCCGGCGATCTTCTTCGCCCCTTCTCAGTGTTTGGACTCCTCCGACTCACCCCGACATCGGATTTCGCCGATTCTTGCGCCGTTGGACTCATGACAGGTAGGACTTCAACTCTTGTGTTTTGAGGTTCCTCGATTTCCTTGCTGATCTTGGAGTTTTCTGAGCACCCATTTGACCCATTTTTCGTCGCGGACTTTTGGACAGCACCGCAGTGTTCTTGCGTATCTTTTCGCTCGGATGTCGGATCGAGGCGATTCAAGAGGCAATTTTCATCTACACTTAGCAAGGAGTCTCCTGGATTTTTATCAGATTTTTCTGGTTTTTGGACGAGGGTGAGAATCTCCTTTTCTGTGGTTCTTTGTTACAGAAATTTGGAACAGTTTGGATGGGGATGTTCCTCTTGTCGGATTTTTATCTCAGCGTAGGAAACTCCGATTTGGCGTGCAGGTACTCGTTTTGACGGGCTCGTCGCGAGGATCGTGACAGTTTTTTCCTTGGATTTTTCTGGGCATTTTTCGTAGGTAAAAATTGGTGAATTCTGGACTGTGGTATTAAGGGACAGATTCTGGGAATTTTGAATGAGTAGCTTATGTACTTTCCTTTGGGGTATTTTGTACAGATTGGTGGGGAGTTTTTGGACTGAGCTTGGGTTCTGCTTTTGGGAACTGGGATTAGCTCTCGAGGTGGGTGATGTTGTAAACCTCTTATTTGGGATTTATCACTAGGCCTATTAGAATGCTCTTGATTATGCTGTTAGTAAATCTGTGAAATGGACCTAGCATGCTTGTATGAAGTCCTGGTTTCTTCGTTGATAATCGCATTGTTAGAAAACTACAAGTTAATTAATGGTGAGTCCATGCTTTAAATATGTAGTGGAATTACTTGGAATCTATGCTAAATCCCTATCTTGTTGAATGATTAAATGAAAGGTTGGGGTATGTGGTTAGAGTACTTAAAATGGTTCATCAAGATAATGACTTTTGCATGCTTAAATGGTCACCTAGATAGGCCACCTTTTTCTGCTACACTATCATGCTGGAATTGACTTAGGAGAAACCATGTTGCATTCTTTCTTCAGTCACTTAGACATAGGGGATTTATGCTCGGGTTAGAGCAGGGGCTGGGATAGTGTAGTCAGATACTTGGGTTTCGGGGAGAGGGTTTTGGGCTTCCTTGGGGGACGGTACTTTTCCTTATAGAGCAGAGTGCGCGATTTGCAGACTTGAGACCCTGAGACTCCTGTCCCATATCGGTGTTATGCGTAGGCTGGCATACCCGATTTGGCAGACATTGAGAATCCTATCCCATATCGGTGCTATGCGTAGGCTGGCATACCCTATTTAGCAGACCTTGAGACTCCTGTCCCATATCGGCGTTATGCGTAGGCTGGCATACCCGATTCGGCGGACATTGAGACTCCTATCCCACACCGGTGTTATGCGTAGGCTGGCATACCCGATGTGGCAGGCTTCGATATTCTGATGCATACATTTAGCTATCTTTAGCTGGGCAGGTAGAGGCGTATTAGTGGTAGCTTTTATCAGGAGTCATACTCATAGTTACCGCATTTATTCTTTTAGCCTCTGGTAGTCCTAGTGGGCAGGTAGGAGTTTTGAGTTGAGGTTTACCCACTAGGGGAGGCTACTGTCTTTATAGTAGTTCTGACCCCCACTGTTTTTTCCCTTTTCTTGTCCCCTTTGTTTTGCAGAGTCATCTGCTGGAGTTGCGGGGCCTTCCTCCCAGGATCGAGGTAAGAGGATCGCCGACTAGATAGCTGCTACCCCGAGCTCGAGTTTTGTAGTTTTGTTGTATCCCCTGTACACTCAGACGGTTGTATTTTCTTTTATTTTTGGGTCTGGCTGCGGTCAGTTGGTTGTATTTACTTCGTGAGCTGGGAGAGACATATGTATATTCTTGAGAGTTTTTTGTACTTTTATTTCTAGCATTTGTCTGAGATGTACTAGTTTCAGTTTAGCTCTGTTTTATGCTCTAGTATTATTTCTTTTTATCTGAGCAGGTTACCAGCGCTTCGTGTACACGGGAAATACCGTGTGCACGGCGGGTCTGTGGACGAGCCCGGGTTCTGGTTTACACCCGGGGCGTGACAGATTATTTGGTATCAGAGCTTAGGGATAGGTCAGTTGGGACTTAGGAAACCCTAGGCTTTTGGCAGACCCTAGGAAGGCAGGGCGTGAGTGACGCGATATTTTGCGAAAGTCGGCAATTTGTTATTAAACTCTTCCTGTGAGTGGAGAGGGATTGGCATAGCCTATTCCTGGTGGGCTGTTATGTTGGCTGCAGACAACATAAGGTTACAGGAATAGGGGGATGTCCATGACTTTCGCTGGATTGGGTCGTGTGTGGTTTTGGTTTCTGACCCGTCGTTTCTTGTGTGGCAGGATGCCTCCTAGGCGGCAGATCCCTACTCGGGGTACTCCTACGCCCCCGGAGGAGCCGGAGCAGTCCGGGCCTTCTGAGATCAGTGAGCTGAGGGCCATGGTGGCCCAGTTGGCGGAGAGTCACCGCCGACAGGAGCAGAGGTTTGAGCAGTTGCTGGCTCAGGTTGAGGCACCACCCCCTACTACTGTAGAGGCCCCTGTACCACCGGTTGTACCGCCGGCTATTCCACTTGTTCCTACGGCACCGTCGTCTAGCAGTGGGGCTCAGAGGGTGATCAGGCCATTGACCCCAGCGGAGGAGCAGGAGTTTGCTGACAAACTCGCACAGTTCTGTAAGCGAGGACCACCTAGGTTCTCGGGGCGGAGTACTCATCCAGCGGAGATAGGATCGTGGTTGGCATCAATGGAGAAGTTGTTCAGAGATTTCTTCATTGATTCGAGATTCAGAGTACACATGGCCGTACATTGTTTAGAGGGGGATGCGGATGCTTGGTGGCGTCGGGTCGAGCCCTTAGAGTTTCAGATCACCCGACAGCTACCCTGGTCGGAGTTCAGGAGGATGATCCTTGACACTTACTTCTCCACGAGCGTGAAGAAGAAGATAGAAGATGACTTGAAGAACCTGCAGTAGGGTGATCGCTCAGTATGGGACTATTTCCAGGAGTTTACGCAGTTGCTTAACTGCGTACCCTATGTTGCCAGGGACGGGCTGCACCAGGTGGAGCTGTTTGAGACAGGTTTACGCCCCGAGATCTATACCTTGGTACACGCCCAGAGGCTTCAGACTTTATCAGAGGCAGTGGATCATGCACAGTGGGTCAAGAGGGGAGATCATGTGGTCGCTAGGCGCGGAGGCTCGGTCGCTCAGAGTTCTGAGAGGAAGCGGCCAGCACCAGATGATGGGGGACAGGCCAGTTCATGGAGGCCGCCCCGACCGCCACCGCCACAGTCTACGGGCCGTGGGCGTTCGGATCGGCGAGGGCCTGGGGGATCCCAGAGGCCCCCACAGCAGCAGCCCCAGCGACAGCAGCTGCACTCGCAGCAGCAGAGGTCGCAGTCGCGACAGCAGGGGTCACAGCGGCAAGCGGCAGCAGCAGCAGCAGTCGAGGCAGCCCCAGTCTGCGGTCAGGTGCGTCTTTTGTAGGGGACAGCACGCGGCGGATACTTGTGACCAGAGGTATGGCCACTATTATCGGTGTGGACACTCCGGCCACATTCGAGCTACTTGCCCCCCTCTCTACACCGCAGGCTCCTTCCTCAGCATCAGCTCCTTCGGTGCCCCAGCAGCGGCCTTATGCTCCAGCGAGCAGGGCTCCTTCCTCCCACCCTACAGACTACCGACCACCAGCTCAGAGCGGGCGAGTCTACGCCGCCCAGGTAGGGGACTCTGCGGCGGCCGACCACGTGGTGGCAGGTATCATTTTACTTTTCGGCATTAGAGCTCGCACTTTATTTGATACCGGTGCATCACATTCTTTTATCAGTAGAGCATTTGCATCATCGCATGGACTAGAGTTACGTCGGTTACCGCATGCATTAGAGGTACGGATTCCTGATCATATTTTGATTGTAGAGGAGTGTTGTTGGTCTTGCCCGGTACAGCTTGAGTCTTGGATTTTGCCAGCGGACCTGATGGTCCTTAGTCAGCTGCGAGATTATGACATTGTGCTGGGGATGGATTGGCTAGCTCGCTATTTCGCGACGATTGATTGCGCCGCGAGGACTGTTACTTTTAGCGAGCCAGGCCAGGAGGTGTTTGTTTACAGGGGGTGCCAGAGTGCTTTCTTCGCCTCTGTGGTTTCGACTTCTCGGGCGAGGCAGATGATGCGCAGTGGATGCGTGGCCTTTTTGGCGTCGGTGGTTAAGGAGCCTGTGGCGGCACCGGGACTCCTGGATATCCCTATTGTCCACGAGTTCCCGGATGTGTTTCCTCCAGATCTGATTCTTATGCCGCCGGATAGGGAGGTTGAGTTTTTGATTGACGTAGTTCCAGGAACTGCGCCAATCTCTAAGGCTCCTTACCGAATGGCACCGGCTGAGCTGCGAGAGCTAAAGGCGCAACTCCAGGATTTAATGGACAAAGGTTTGTCAGACCAAGCGTATCGCCTTGGGGAGCGCCGGTGCTATTTGTGAAGAAGAAGGATGGATCACTTCGACTATGTGTTGATTATCGGGAGTTGAATAAAGTGACCATCAAGAACAAGTACCCTTTGCCGCACATTGATGACTTATTTGATCAGCTGCAAGGGTCTTGTGTCTTTTCTAAGATTGATTTACAGTCTGGTTACCACCAATTGAAGGTGAAGGCCGAGGATATCCCAAAGACGGCATTCAGGTCGCGGTACGGGCATTACGAGTTCACCGTCATGCCTTTTGGATTGACAAATGCCCCTGCTGCTTTTATGGATTTAATGAACAGGATTTTTCGACCATACCTGGATCGGTTCGTCGTTGTTTTTATTGATGACATCCTAGTTTATTCCCGAAGTGATTTGGAGCACGAGGAGCATTTGAGGACTGTGCTACAACTTCTGAGAGAGAGAAAGTTGTATGCCAAGTTATCTAAGTGCGATTTCTGGCTTCGGGAGGTTGCCTTTTTGGGCCATGTGATTTCAGCCGCCGGAGTGGCAGTAGACCCGGCGAAGATCGAGGCAGTCCGGGATTGGCCCCGACCGACGACGGTATCAGAGGTCCGCAGTTTTATGGGCTTAGCGGGATATTACCGTCGGTTTGTGGAAGGTTTTGCGAAACTTTCCACACCCCTCACTCGTTTGACGCGAAAAGGGATTAAGTTTGTCTGGAGCGAGGATTGCCAAAGGAGCTTCGAGGAATTAAAGAACAGATTGATGTCGGCTTCTATCCTTTCCCTACCTGTTATGGGGAAGGGATATGTGATTTACAGTGATGCATCGCACAGTGGACTTGGTTGCGTGCTGATGCAGGAGGGAAAGGTAATTGCTTATGCCTCTCGGCAACTGAAGGATTATGAAAAGAATTACCCTACCCATGATTTGGAGCTAGCTGCAGTGATTTTTGCACTAAAGTTGTGGCGCCACTACCTTTATAGGGAGCACTGCGAGATTTACACCGACCACAAGAGCTTGAAATACCTGTTCACACAGAAGGAGCTCAACTTGATGCAGCGTAGATGGTTGGAATTGTTGAAAGACTATGATGTAGACATATTATACCATCCTGGCAAGGCCAACGTGGTTGCTGATGCCCTGAGCAGGAGAGCAGTACAGAGTCTATCTTCGTTGATCACCGATCAGGCGCCATTACTTGAGCAGATGAGGCGGTTAGAGCTCGAGGTTGTGTCCCCTGGGGTCTCTGCTAGACTTATGTCTGTAGTCGTGCAGCCCACTCTGTTGGACAGGATTCGGGAGAGACAGAGTGAGGACCCCCACCTGATGAGGATTCGAGAGCAGATGCAGACTGGTTTGACAGGGGACTTTTCGGTTGATGCTTCGGGAGTACTGCGGTACAGGGACCGAGCATGTGTGCCTATGGATGCGGAGATCCGAGAGCAGATCTTGAGGGAGGCCCACTATACACCTTATACCATCCATCCTGGTGGGACTAAGATGTATAGGGACCTTAAGGCACAGTTTTGGTGGAACGGGATGAAAAGAGATATTGGGAGATTTGTAGCACACTGTCTAACTTGTCAGCAAGTAAAGGCTGAACATCGTGTACCTGCTGGCAAGTTGCAGAGTCTCCCAATCCCTGAATGGAAATGGGAGCATGTTACCATGGATTTTGTCACTGGTTTGCCGAGAGCACAGACGGGAGCGGATGCTATCTGGGTAGTCGTGGATAGACTCACCAAATCCGCACACTTTTTACCGGTGCAGGTGACTTGGTCCCTCGATCGGCTGGCACAGCTGTACTTAGACGAGGTAGTGAGGCTGCATGGGGTGCCCGTCTCCATTGTATCTGACCGAGATCCGAGGTTTGTTTCGCGCTTCTGGAGGAGCCTACAGGCCACTTTAGGGACACAGCTCAGTTTCAGCACAGCATTTCACCCGCAGACAGACGGACAGTCAGAGCGTACTATACAGATTCTTGAGGACATGCTCCGGGCTTGCACGTTGGACTTTGGAGGGGGTTGGGTACGACACTTATCATTGGCAGAGTTTGCGTACAACAATAGCTTTCAAGCGAGCATCCGAATGGCTCCGTTTGAAGCATTGTATGGACGCAAGTGTCGTTCCCCTCTTTATTGGAGCGATGTAGGTGAAAGGCGGACCTTGGGGCCAGAGTTGCTTAGAGAAGCGGAGGCTAAGGTCAAGGTAGTCAGGCAGCACCTTCAGACAGCACAGAGCAGACAGAGGAGCTATGCAGATGTGCGGAGGCGAGACCTGGAGTTCGCGGTTGGGGATCATGTCTTTCTGAAGGTCTCGCCTTCAAAGGGGATCCGAAGATTTGGGATTCGGGGGAAACTGAGCCCTCGCTACATTGGACCTTTCGAGGTATTAGAGCGCATAGGGCCAGTTGCCTACAGGCTTGCACTTCCTCCCAGGCTTTCAGGTGTTCACGACGTTTTTCATGTATCGACTCTGAGGAAGTATGTTCATGACCCGTCTCATATCATCGATTTCACCCCACTGGAGGTCACCGAGGACCTGAGCTATGTTGAGCGGCCGTCGAGGATCTTGGACCGGGAGGTTAGGGAGTTGCGCAGTCGGGCCATCCCTTATGTGAAGATCCTCCGGAGCAGTCATGAGGAGCGCGAGGCTACCTGGGAGTTGGAGTCAGCGATGATGGCTGCTTACCCCCAACTGTTCGAGGCACCTGCTTGAGGTATGACTTTTGTTTCGAGGACGAAACTTTTTCTTGTGGGGGAGGATGTAGTGTTCTGGTTTTCCCATGCAACTTTCCGATGAATCCACTGTGTAGAACACCTAGTGTTGGTGTGTCTGGCCCATGGTGCATCAAAGGGGTGCCACAGATGGACCATGTGAGACTTTGATAGCTGATTTGGCCTTCGGCTGCATTTGTCGAATTTTAGAAAAGGTTTTGGGCCATTCTGAGGTTGGATTTGGATTCAGCGTGGAAAAATGCTTGAAAACGGCTATTTGCTTGTTAAATTTGGAGTCCGGATGACCAAAAGCGGGCTTCCGGAAGTTTTCGGGGTTTTTCGGTGCATGGGGGAGCCTCGTGGACCGGCCTGAGCCACGTGGCGGCCTATTATTGGCCGGCTCACGCAGCTCGGTCCACGGGGTAGCGCGGCGGTGCATGGACCGCGGGCGGGTGACACGTGGTGTGCCCTGATAGGCCGGCGCACGCGGCATGGCTCACCGATTTTGCGGGGTTGCGGTGGACCGGGCGCATGACACGTGGCGGCTTCGGATTCGTTGGCCCACGTGGGCGCGGTCCACGGTGTGCGCGGGGGGGGTGCCTCGGGACTGTGCGCGCACAGTGGCGCCAGGCGGGGCGGTCGGCCGCACTCGAGTGCGACACGTGTCGCCTCGCGGTTGGGCGGCCGTACCTACCCCCGCTGACCGCGAGGGGACACGCGGCGCACAGCTACCGCGGGGATTTGCTGTCCCCTGTTTGGGGGTGACGTGGCCGCTCCTGGGAGATTCGGGCGCGTCGGACGGGAGGCGTGCGACCGGGTTTCCGGGCGCAGTGCGCCCGAAACTTGCGCCCGAAAACCCGGCCCGACAGCATAGTGGGCTGGGCCTATAAATAGCTCCCCCTATTCGTTCTTTTGGCTTTTTGGACCCCATTTTCGCTGGGCTTTCTTCAGAGGAGTTTTTCCTCCCTCAGTGCACTACCCATTGGAGAACTTTGAGGATTTTTGGGGCACTCTTCCCGAGGTTCACCATTTTACGGCGCGGCGCGACGCTTGTTTCCCCGGCGATCTTCTTCGCCCCTTCTCAGTGTTTGGACTCCTCCGACTCACCCCGACATCGGATTTCGCCGATTCTTTCACCGTTGGACTCAAGACAGGTAGGAATTCAACTCCTGTGTTTTGAGGTTCCTCGATTTCCGTGCTGATCTTGGAGTTTTCTGAGCACCCATTTGACCCATTTTTCGTCGCGGACTTTTGGACAGCACCGCAGTGTTCTTGCCGTATCTTTTCGCTCGGACGTCGGATCGAGGCGATTCAAGAGGAAATTTTCATCTACACTTCGCAAGGAGTCTCCTGGATTTTTCTCAGATTTTTCTAGTTTTTGGACGAGGGTGAGAATCTCCTTTTTCTGTGGTTCTTTGTTACAGAAATTTGGTACAGTTTGGATGGGGATGTTCCTCTTGTCGGATTTTTATCTCAGCGTAGGAAACTCCGATTTGGGCGTGCAGGTACTCGTTTCGACGGGCTCGTCGCGAGGATCGCGACAGTATTTTCCTTGGATTTTTCTGGGCATTTTTCGCAGGTAAAAATTGGTGAATTCTGGACTGTGGTATTAAGGGACAGATTCTGGGAATTTTGAATGAGTAGCTTATGTACTTTCCTTTGGGGTATTTTGTACAGATTGGTGGGGAGTTTTTGGACTGAGCTTGGGTTCTGCTTTTGGGAACTGGGATTAGCGCTCGAGGTGGGTGATGTTGTAAACCTTTTATTTGGGATTTATCACTAGGCCTATTAGAATGCTCTTGATTATGCTGTTAGTAAATCTGTGAAATGGACCTAGCATACTTGTATGAAGTCCTGGTTTCTTCGTTGATAATCGCATTGTTAGAAAACTACAAGTTAATTAATGGTGAGTCCATGCTTTAAATATGTAGTGGAATTACTTAGAATCTATGCTAAATCCCTATCTTGTTGAATGATTAAATGAAAGGTTGGGGTATGTGGTTAGAGTACTTAAAATGGTTCATCAAGATAATGACTTTTGCATGCTTGAATGGTCACCTAGATAGGCCACCTTTTTCTGCTACACTATCATGCTGGAATTGACTTAGGAGAAACCATGTTGCATTCTTTCTTCAGTCACTTAGACATAGGGGATTTTATGCTCGGGTTAGAGCAGGGGCTGGGATAGTGTAGTCAGATACTTGGGTTTCGGGGAGAGGGTTTTGGGCTTCCTTGGGGGACGGTACTTTTCCTTATAGAGCAGAGTGCGCGATTTGCAGACTTGAGACCCTGAGACTCCTGTCCCATATCGGTGTTATGCGTAGGCTGGCATACCCGATTTGGCAGACATTGAGAATCCTATCCCATATCGGTGCTATGCGTAGGCTGGCATACCCGATTTAGCAGACCTTGAGACTCCTGTCCCATATCGGCGTTATGCGTAGGCTGGCATACCCGATTCGGTGGACATTGAGACTCCTATCCCACACCGGTGTTATGCGTAGGCTGGCATACCCAATGTGGCAGGCTTCGATATTCTGATGCATACATTTAGCTATCTTTAGCTGGGCAGGTAGAGGCGTATTAGTGGTAGCTTTTATCAGGAGTCATACTCATAGTTACCGCATTTATTCTTTTAGCCTCTGGTAGTCCTAGTGGGCAGGTAGGAGTTTTGAGTTGAGGTTTACCCACTAGGGGAGGCTACTGTCTTTATAGTAGTTCTGACCCCCACTGTTTTTCCTTTTTCTTGTCCCCTTTGTTTTGCAGAGTCATCTGCTGGAGTTGCGGGGCCTTCCTCCCAGGATCGAGGTAAGAGGATCGCCGACTAGATAGCTGCTACCCCGAGCTCGAGTTTTGTAGTTTTGTTGTATCCCCTGTACACTCAGACGGTTGTATTTTCTTTTATTTTTGGGTCTGGCTGCGGCCAGCTGGTTGTATTTACTTCGTGAGCTAGGAGAGACATATGTATATTCTTGAGAGTTTATTGTACTTTTATTTCCAGCATTTGTCTGAGATGTACTAGTTTCAGTTTAGCTCTGTTTTATGCTCTAGTATTATTTCTTTTTATCTGAGCAGGTTACCAGCGCTTCGTGTACACGGGAAATACCGTGTGCACGGCGGGTCTGTGGACGAGCCCGGGTTTTGGTTTACACTCGGGGCGTGACATCGTAATCCTTTAGTAACTCCAACCACCGGCGTTGCCTCAGGTTCAGCTCCTTTTGTGCAAGAACTGGTGCTGAGATCAATCTCCTCAGAACTCTTCTGACACTGCTCAGTCCAAACAAACATCGTCCCCTTCCTAGTCAAACTGGTCAGGGGAGTAGAGAGCTTCACAAAGCCCTCTACAAACCGACGGTAGTAACCTGCCAAGCCCAGAAAGCTCCGAACCTCTGTAACCGTCGTCGGTCTCGGCCAATCCCGAACTGTGTCAATCTTCGTCGGGTCAACTGCCACTCCTGCGGCTGATACTATGTGGCCCAAGAATGCAACCTCCCGAAGCCAGAATTCGCACTTCTTAAGCTTGGCATACAACTTCTTCTCACGTAGAAGCTGCAGTACTATCCTCAAGTGCTCCTCATGCTCCATATCGCTCCGGGAGTAGCTCAAGATGTCATCGATGAATACGACCACAAAAAGGGTCCAAGTACGGCTGGAATACCCGGTTCATCAAATCCATAAATGCAGCTGGGGCATTAGACAAACCAAATGGTATAACCGTGAACTCACAATGCCCATACCGGGATCTAAAAGCCATCTTGGGGATGTCCTCGGCCCTCACCCTCAACAGGTGGTAACCTGACTGAAGATCGATCTTCGAAAACACTGAGGCTCCCTGCAACTGGTCGAATAAATCATCTATCCTTGGTAGGGGATACTTGTTCTGGATGGTCACTTTATTCAACTCCCGATAATCCACACACAAACGAAGTGACCCATCCTTCTTCTTCACAAATAAAACTGGCGCTCCCTACGGAGAAACACTGGGCCTAACCAGGCCTCTGTCCATCAGATCCTGAAGTTGGGCTTTCAACTCCCTCAACTCGGCAGGTGCCATCCAATAAGGTACCTTTGAGATTGGTGCGGTTCCTGGTACCACATCAATCACAACTCTATCTTCCTCTCCGGCGGCATAATCATCAACTCTGGGGGAAAACACATCTGGGAACTCGTGGACAACAGGAATATCCTCGAGTCCCAGTGCCGCCATAGGCACCTCCGCAATCGTCGCCAAGAAAGCAGTGCAGCCTCTACTCATCATCCGCCTAGCCCTCGCCGAAGAGATCATCACCGCAAACAAGGAGCTCTGACAACCTCTGGAAACAAACTCCTCCTGTCCCGGCTCGCGGAGGGTCACCGTCCTCTCTCTGTAGTCTAGGGTGGAAAAATACCACGACGACATGAACAACTACTATAGCATCCTCGACCTGAGCGGCATAGACTCGACCGCTCGGCGCTGGGGAACGTCGCTCTGGCTGTCGCGAAGACGAGAAAGCAAGGTCTGGCCTACCATAGGCCGCGGAAGGTCCTGCCGACCGATGGGGAACAGAATGGCTGAAGCTGAGGAAGGAGCTGGATGACCTGCTCTGGGGCACAAACTCTGAAAGTGACCGGTCTGCCCGCAACGGAAACAACGGCCCTGCCTCTAAAGGCACTGGGTCGGTGGGTGCGGTCCTCCACAAATGATACAACGGTCAGGGAGCGGCTGCCGCGAGGTCTGCTGCTGCTGCGAAGGCTGTTGTTGCCGAGACTGACGAGATGCTCTTGATCTCTGCCGCCCCTGATACCCACGACCCAGAGAGTGGAAACATGGAGGTCTCGGGGGTCCTTGTCGACTCGACTGCCCCTCCTCCAACGGTGCTGGGTGCTTCGTCCTTGGAACCACTGCGGAGGCTGGAGCCACTTCCTCCATCACTGCCTCTCCTCGCTCTACATAGAGTGCCTGCTCCATCGAGGCCTCCAAAATCTGTAATCGAAGTGAGCGAACAACTGATAGAAGTCCCGGCGCAACCCTCGCTCAAACATATATATCTGGTGAGTCTCATCCCTGGCCACACGTGGCACACAAGCCAATAGCTGATTGAAATCAGCTAGATACATAAGCACGGGCCTATCTCCCTGGCGGAGATTCTTCAGCTGCTCCTCTAAACTCTGACAAACACTCTGGAAAGAAGGCCCCTAGAAGCAAACTGCGGAACTCTGCCCAAGAGAGAAGCTACGTCCCAGGCGGACCAGCGGGTCGCACACGCCGCCACCAAGCCTCGGCGTTGGTCTCCAAGAAGTGAGTAGCCAAAATAACTCGGAACCTCTCAACAATGAATAGGCTCTCGAAATGACGCTCCATGGCCGTGATCCAAGACTTAGCCTCCCACGGCTCTGCACTCGGTCCAGAAAAACGGGGTGGATCGAACTGGCGAAACCTCATCAATAGACCCACCACCTCACGCTGCTCAGCTGAAGTCAAAGGTCCCGTCGACCCAGACGGTGGTCTGCTAGAAACCAGCTCAAGAGGAACTGCCGGTGCTGCCAGAATAATAGGGGGCGCCACAACTGGCGAAGAAGGCACAGGCGAACTCTCAGGGGGTGCTACAGCTGGCTGCGCCCTCTGCTCCATCATGAGCAACAACCGACCCAAGGCCTCCTCCTGGCACTGTGATATCTCCTCCTGGCGCCGAACAGCCTCAAACAACTGTGCCATCTGGGCACGAAGCTCCTGAACCTCTCTCTACTGTCCCTGCCCCGAGTCCTCCTGCTCGGGCTCAGAGGAAGAAGGCTGCGAACACGTCGACACCGTGCGTCACGGAGGCATCACTCACCAGAGGAACAAAATGAACAATCATAACCCAAATCAACTCTCGACCCAATCTAGCGAAAGTCAAATCGCATGTCCCCCTTCCCATAGTACTATGTTGTCTACAGCCAACATAGTTGCCACCGAAGGAAGACATGTCAATCACTCATCCCAATCCGCTCGGGAGAGTTAGAAACCCAATCAGGACTCTCGCTAAGAATTACGGCTCTCACGTGAGTCATCCTTGGGTCCAACCACAAGCCTAGGGTTCCTAAGTCCTCAGTGACCTACATCCTAGGCTCTGATACCACTCTAATCTGTAACGCCCCGGGGTCGATACTGCGCCCCGGGCTCGCCAACAGATCCGCCGCCTATAAGGGAAACCCGTATAGACGTAGCGACTAACCTGCAAAAGAAACATCTACACTAACAGATATCAGAGCTAAAAGTGTAAAAGCCGAAGTAAAACATAAAATAATATAACTACAGCTCTAAAATATACAAACCAACCTCACCAAATACAAGTCTCTCTCAACAGTACGGAAAGGTACAACTCGATACCTCACTACAAGAGTCACTCAACATAACACTCTCAGCAACTGGTAAGGGGTACATCTACTCTCTCTCAGAGGATGACTGGAAGGGATCTATCTCGCGACTCCCTCACCTCAGTCAGATGGAGTAGAATCAACAACTGGAGCAGCAGGAACCGGAGCAGAAGTCCCTGGGGAAAAAGACACCACGACGGGTGTGAGAACTACCTCCCACAGTAGTTCTCAGTGGGTGCCGCCAACAAGCCCGACGGTCTGCCCACTAAGTCCACTAGAGGCATAAAGTAACATATGCAGTGCTGTAAAGAAAAGCTGGAAAGGTAAAGTCTACAGCTACTATGCCTCTATCTAGATGCTCAAGGAGTGGAACAGAAAGAACAATATGCCAGGGGAACAAATGCGTCGACAAGTCGCGATAAAAGAACTCAAACTCACGCCGGTTACAACAACCCGGTCTAAAGCTCAATCTCAACGCCGGTTACAACAACCCGGTCTAAAGCTCAATCTCGACGCCGGTTACAACAACCCGGTCTAAAGCTCAATCTCGACGCCGGTTACAACAACCCGGTCTCGCCTACTCCGGAGTGGCACTCGATGGGAGCGACCCGCTCGAGTCAAAAGTAACCCATGTCCAACTGCTCTGCCAAGTATCTCAGTCAATCAGATAAAAGTCGACGCTATGCTCAAAGTGGAGACTCACTCAATCCACAATGCAAAAACCCAGTCCCAACTGATGCATACACTAATCGGTCCAACAGCCCACAGTTCGCGGTTGCCGAAACAATAACCCGAGTCGATAATCTGGTGCTATCCCACCCGACTCAACCAATCACTGTCTTACTCACTGGCTGGAATCTACACAGCTGAGACTCACTGTCACTCTGACAGTTCCCAAGAACACAGATCTACCATCACTATCACTTTCCCAAAGAAAACGGATCTACAGACTGCTATCAACTCCACTCGGTCCCCAAACACAAGTGCAAATGCATCCCACAACCATCCGACCTCCCAGCCCGCAACCCGGGCGAGAAAAGCAAGTCTAGAATGACAAGTATAATACAGTGATGTGGGAATGTCCAGAACAATAAAGAAACCTAGCCCAAGTTGAAGTTTTCTACAGTCTGGCTGAACATGATACATACGACAGGGGTGCTAGGTCAAGTTCCAAGATTTCAATATTTAACATGTTGTAGGAATCACAATAAGATCACAAGGTTCGTCAACTGATATACATTAGTACTAACATTCAGTTCTCACATGATAATAAGTCCAATTACTAACATGCATGATCCTACAAACATAGAATTAGCACGCAGTCCATAGATTTTGCAAGCAAGGTCACCCACCTGAATGTGCTAACTGTCCGGGGTCGTACAGCTAAGAAAGCCCAGAAACAGCTGTATTAGTACCTCCACCAAACCAATAACATGGTAGCAGTGCTCAAAATATCCTGGGTACAAACATATGTAGGTTTTTATATATTAAGGATCCATACGGATCTAAATAGGTACTATCAAACAACTAGAGGGGGGGGTGAATAGGTGTAATACTTAAAAATAAATCTCAGTGCAAAATAAAAATCAATGCGGAAACAAAAAACAGCACACCGAGATATACGTGGAAACTCCAATCCAGGAGAAAAACCACGGGCCCAACACGCAATAACAATCCAATAAGAATAGAAGAATAACAAGGTGATTACCGACTCCACGGACTCAACCCCTCCTTCGACTTCTTCGGACCTTGCGCTCCACCGATTGCACGTCCACTGCACACGTTCGAACCCACGAACGCCACTCGAATCCACGAGCACACATTTCGAATCCACGAAACGCCTTCAACACACCGAATCCACGGTGCTACGTCGAATCCACGACGCAATTCAGCCGATAAGAATATTGGCTTCGATGGTGATCCTTTGCTTAGATAATCATTAAGGAACCGTAGAAGAAATCTCTAAGCAAAGACTAGATCAATTCGACAAAGGATAGATCTTGGAAGAACTGTCGAATTGACCTAAAAGAGGCGAAAGAGAAGAACGATAAAAACCAGCCTCTAGGGTTGCTCTCGAGTGTTTCTGAATTGATTGGTAAGTATCGAGAAACCCTAAGTGTCTATTTATAACCCTTGGAAAAAGATAAAAGTCAGTTTAGAGATTTTATCCCGAGAAGGCATTGTGTACCGGTACCAAATAACGTGTTCCGGTACGCAATGGTGCAAAACACAGATTTTTCTATTGTGTTCCGGTACGCGAGTCTGTGTTCCGGTACGCAATGCAAATTACAGAAAATTCTGTGTCGGGTTTGAGGAACTCAAAGTGTGGTTCCGGTACTCAATGTAAAAACTGATTTTTCCAAGATAAGCTTTATCCAAAACAAACCTAGTACCGGAATCCAAACTTAAAATAGGTTGTAAGTTAAAACCAAGTTCCTAAAACCAAGTCTAAACCGGTTTTCAATCATTTCCAGATTCCAATGATTATAAATGAACTTAAATCACCATGGTTTAATTAACCATACCTAAGTGATATCTTGAGCTCATGTTGAATCTTCAATGAGTCTTCGAAAACTGATTTGACAATTTGATCCCTTTAAGACTCCGACTCAACTCACGAAATATGCCAACACAAAAAGCCGTAACAACATATTCCAAAATTACACTTAATTCCACATAAATTCCAAGTTCTAAAAATCTGTGGTGAACAGTCCAATTCCTACCAAATTTTCACCTATAAAATGAACTCCAAAAATTCCAATAAAAATATGTTGGCGATCCTAGCGAAGAGTAGATGTCGATAGAGTCCTAAATCGTCAAAATCTGATGTCCGGATGCAGAGATAAAAATCCGCCAAGTAAGTGTTGTCCACACAATCCATCAGCCGCAAAGGGGGTTAAAAAAGTACCCAAAACCCCAAGAAAAGCTCGGTTTCAGGGAAGGAGATCCAAACGAAAAACATAGGCCTACCTCTCAAGAATCCAACGCCATGAAAATCGTCCAAAAATATGGTCGGGGTAGCTCTGTAGCCCTCCCAGACTGAAGTGCGATGGAAATGGGCCTCCAACAGAAAATCGTCGCACTGCGCTACGCTGCCGGAATCGTCGATGCCACGGCCTCCAAAAATTCCGGGCCTCTACCAGAAGATGCGCAACACGAAGATCTCCAACTTTGCTAAAGGGTCCAAGGGTAGGGGAGCTCGGGAAAAGGGGCAAAAAGCCCAAGAAAAGGGGCTATTTATAGGCCCAGCCCGAAAAAAATCCAACTTTGGACTTTTGAGCCCGAATTCGGGCTGCTACAGTAACGGGCCCGGTGTCACGCCCCGGGTGTAAACCAGAACCCGGGCCCGTCTACAGATCCGCCGTGCATGCGGTATTTCCCACATACACGAAGCGTCGGTAACCTGCTCATATAAGAAGAGATAATAATACAAGAGCATAATAATAAGAGCTAAACTAAAACTACTGTATCTCAGACAGAAGCTGGAAGTAAAAGAGTACAACAGTGAAATAAAATACAGATGTCTCTCCCAGCTCACCACTAAAATACAAACAGCTGGCAGAAGCCAGACCCAAAAAGAAATAAACAAAAGCTGTCTGAGAAGTCCGGGTACCCAAAATCTCCAGCTACAACCCTCGGGTGGCTCTCTATCTAGTCCGCAATCCGCTTACCTCGATCAGTTGCTGACGGCCCAGCAACTCCCGCAGAGGACTCTGCAAAACAAGGGGGAAGAAAGAAACAAGAAAAGGCAATGGGGGTAAGTACTATTATAAACAGTAGCCTCCCCTAGTGGGTAAAGCCTCAGCTCAGACATGCCCACCAGGTGATCAGAGGCAGAAGGGAAAGGAGAAGATAGGGGGGGGGGGGGTGTGCAGATAAATGAAGCAACTGGTAAAATGCTATCCCTAATATGCCTCTACATGACCGACCAATAAGGATGGAGAAAGTGATGCATCAGCATCAAGAAGCCTGTCAAATCGACCCAATCTGACCGCCAGTGAACACTGGCACTGCCTGCTCTGCTGTCGAACTCAAGAACCCAGCATGGTGCCCGGCGCTCTGCACCGTGGAAAGCCTACTCCGGAGTGGCACTCGAGGGGAGCGACCCACACGAGTAAAGTATCACTGTAACAAGCATCTCTGTAACCACTGTCTCATAATAGCAGGACTGGATCATGACTATGATCAAAGTGGGAAACTCCGTCCACTAAAGAAAGCCCGATCCCCAAAACCCCCAATCTGATGCAATAGTAACAACCCGGTCAACCACCCAAGATCCGTGGTCGCTGCAACACCCTGTCAAAAGCCCAACCTGTCCCAAATCCCCAATACCTGACTACACTGTCCAACACACGCTCGAACCTGAGCGACTATGCCGCAAGTCTATCAATAATAGGAGAAGAAAAGAATAAATGCATGGTTTCTCCTAAGTCAAGTCCCAAAAGATAGTATAGCAGTAAAAGATGACATAATTAAGTGACCCGTTTGATCATGTATTGTCTTAATATTTTGTCCATTTTCCAAGAATAATCAGTTTAGAGAATAAAGGCTAAGGTGACAGTCACATATGAACAATCATCCATTTTGCAGTCCTCAATTTATATTCTGCCCCTAAATATGCAGTCCACAAATTCCACATGGATCAAATAACCATTAAATAATTTCCCTAAGGCATGCAAGACTACCAATCAATAAGTTAGCATCAACAAATCAGGGGAATTCTGATGTTCCTAGTGAGCATATCGAAGGAGAGGAATAGAACAACCACCCACCTGAAGCGCAAACTGTCCGGATCCGTACAGATGAAAATACCAAAACTCCAATTCCTTGCTCTAGCAAAATCAGCACACCCCTAATACTCCTGGCACAATACAAAGCTCACTAATTACACTAAGGCTCCCAAATATAACTCTCATTAACACATACAACATCCGTCCCAAAACTGTTAAATTTTCACCTGCAGAAAGTGCCCAGAAAATTCCCAGAAAAATACCCCAGCGATCCTTGCGTCGATAGCTTCGCAACGGTACCTTGCACGTCCAAATCTGAGTCCGGTAAGTCAAGTTATAAATTCGGCAAAGGGGGTATATTCATACCAAATCTGTGCTAAAAACTGTGCACTGTTCACAGAGAAAAACAGAGATTTCACCTCGAAATAAATCTCAATAAATTCCAAGAAAAATACGAGCGCGTTCCTTGCGATCCGTAGATGAAAAAGTTGTATAAGCTTGTTTCCGTCAGACGCTCGTGCGCGAAGATATGGCCTCCCCAATCAGCTGCTGTCTCAAAATCCCTCACAGAAAAAGGGGGACCATTGTTACCTCGGGATCCGAGCCAAGAAGTCAAAATGAGAAAGAGTGATCAAAATAAAAGATGAAGCCCTACCTCTTAGGAGTCTGCCTGCGCAAGAATCACAGAAGAAGGATCTCGGGGTAGCCCAGGGGAGTTAAAACACTGTCGCTGCGCTGAAGAAGAACGCAAGAAATGCAACGTCGCGCCGCGCCGTAAAATGGAGAACCTCGGGATGTGTGCACTCAGAAATTCCAAATCTTTTCAGGATGATAGAGGACTCAGAGAGGGAGAATTTGTCCTAAGAGAGCTGCAAAGGGTGAGAGGGTTGAGAGAAAAAAAAAACACATAAGAGGGCTCGGGTTGGGAATTTATAGGCTGAAGAATCTTTTAGAAAAATACCCATCATGTCCTCTCCCGCTTTCGCTGCGCCCGGTGCACGTGCGCCCGCCAATGGCGGCGCGCCACGTGGCCCCAACCACCGTGCACCGCGCCGTGCACCGCGCATGTCGCGCCTGCCCGCACGTCGCGTACGGCACCTGCTCCACCCATTGTGTGGACCGCGCGCACAACGCCGCACCAATCAACAGCCGCCACGTGTCCCTCTTCGGTCCACCGTGCACCCGAAGAAATCCCGTGGACCGCGTCTCCTGGACCAACGAACCAAAAGTCGCCACGTGGCACCGCCCTGGTGCACGCCCGCCGCGGTGGACCGCCCGCCTGCCCGCGCACCCGAGCGCCTGCGATCGCCGGAGACACTGTTCCGGCGTGAACAGTAACCGCAAGCTCAAAACTAACAAATAAATACCCCATCTTGACCGTTTTCGCGCGCTGATTTCAAAAACGGTGTCCATTTTGCCAAATTCCACTCCTATAATTTGCCGGAGGCTCCCGGAAAGGTATTTTTGATCCGAATTTCACGCCGAGTCCAAATTTGATATCCAAATTGCGCGGAAACACCACTAAACATCCGACGGGGTCTCCCGGTTACCCACGTGATCCATTTGAAGCCCCGAGTTCATTACTTGTGTCCAAATTGGCGCACGAACACCGCCGGGATGCCCCATAGGCCTCCAGAAGCTGCTGGTGATACTGTAGAAGCCCTGCAAAGATCCGGGTCACCACACCCGGCCCGTTACTGTGCGTGCCCGAAATCGCCACAGGCCGCCCCGTAGCCACCCGAACAGCGGACAGCTTTTCGGGCCAACGGCGTTGCGCCACGTGGCTGAAGCCGGTGACGACGCGTGGCACCCTCGAACGGGAACCGCGGGTCAGCACGCTCACGCCGCGCCCACGCGCGCCTGTCGGGCACGCAACCCGAGGCAACCACTCCCCGCACCGTGGACCCCGCGCACAACACCTCTCCAACCATGTTTTGCCACGTGTCCACCCCCGGTCCACCGTGCACCCGCGCCAATCCCGTGGACAGCGCCCACTGCGCCCGCCAACCGGGAGCCACCACGTGGCCAGCGCCCGGGTGCACGCCTCCGCGGTGGACCGCGCGCCTCCGCCGCCGCCAGCCGCCGCGCTCCGCCGCCCGCCGCCGCCTCTCCGGCCGCCGGAATAGTAAACCCACACCTCAAAATGCGTCTTTTCGCATTCGGAATCCAAAAAATACAAGTAAATAGTCCATTTCGATCGTTTTCGCGCGCTGAATCCAAATCCGATGTCCAATCTGCCAAATTCCACTTCTAAAATTTGTCAAAAATTCCCGGAAAAGTGAATTTGATCCATTTTTCGTGCCGGGTCACTTCCTTGGTTCCAATAAGCGCGCAAATACCTCAATCATCCAAATGAGCCTTATGTTAAGCAATCTGCTCCCATTTTACACCAAGAATCCATTTTCGTGACCCGACACCCGCACAAACACTCCCAAGAGCCACTAATCCATCAATAACCCATAAGTGGGGATTCGGGTCCTCACAGAAAGTCTTCCTACAATTTTCTAGGCAACTATCAGATTTACCAAGCATAAAAAAGGTAAACTAAACAAGCAGCACCCATGCATGCTTTCTCTCTTTGTTTTTTTCCCACTTCTTCTCTTTCTTTTTCCTTGATTTCTTTCATCTCTTTTCTCTCTTTTTCTTTTCTTTCTCTGATTCCAGCTGTGAAGAGAGGAGGTGGGGGAGTCATTAAATAGAGAAGAGAGGGGGTCACAGGGCCAAATGGAAGGTTGGAGAAGTGAAAAGACCATACTGCCCTTGCCAAAAAATCACCAAATGTGAAATCTGCATGAGGGGTACCGGTACCCTCCAAGCAGTACCGGTACCCAAAACTTAGTTCCGGAATCCCCACCTACTTTCGGAACGCCAGGCCCAAAATCCGCAAGAGCCTGCTCAAGCCCCCGCACGCGCGGCGCCCAAGCTCCCACCGCGCGGCGCCCAAATGCCAGCCGCGCGGCGCCTTGGCCCGTGGCGCCCGCCCGCCTGCTGCGCGGCGCCCGCCTGCTGCGCGGCGCCCGCCTGCTGCGAGGCGCCCGCAGCCGTTGCGCGCGGCGCCCAAGCGCGCCCACGCAGCGATTGCACCAGCCGCGCGCGGCGCCTCTACGCGCCCGCGCGGCACCCTCTGCTGGTCTCTCCTCCACCAACAACAACACCAACCTATTCCAAAACCCAATTCAACTCCAAAAACCAAAACTAAGCTTTCTCTCTCTCTCTCTCTAGAAAAACTGCAATGTACCTCCATGAGGCTAGACGCGCGCGTGCTCCGCTCGGCTTCCAACGGTTGGTCCACACTACTTGCACACCATCACCTCTCTCAATTCCTTCTTTTATTTCTCCTCAATTCCTCTTCTTCTTCTCCTTCTTCTCCTTTCTTTCTTTCCTCTGTTTGAAGCTCAATTCCTCTGTTTGAAGTAGAGAGGAAGAAGATGACATGGCATTTGCTAATTAAGTGGCTAATTAGAGTGCTTGGTGCATGGTGCATGGTGCATGGTGCATGGTGCAGGGGGGGAAAGTAAAAACCCAAAATCCCTCCAACACCAACAACTTATCCAAACCAACTCCCTCACTCTCTTCTTTCTCTTTTTCTAATTTCTTTCACTCTTAATGTCACTCCCCGGGGTTTTTTTTTTTTTTCTTTTTTTTGTTGGTTGAGCGGAAAAACGTGAGATTTAAGAATTTTTCTTTTAAAGGGTCCCCCGGTGCGCGCCAGACCCGCCACACGTGCGAGTTCATCAACTCTGATAGCGGAGTCTCCTCCGCACGTGCACCGCGGTCCCTACTTAGCCAGGCGTGTTAACCCGCTCTCGAACTTGTTCACACATTAACCACAATCATAGCTCCAAAATAAGAAGAGAGCAAAGTAACTAGCTAAACATGGTCGCCAATCTTTTGAAAGGATAAATCCAAGGGTTTTCAAATCGGTGCCTACACGGCACTCGTTATTTTAAAAGCCGTTTTCGCAAACATTTTTCCCTGGTTCGAAAGTAGACCGCTAACTACAGAGTATGAAAATAAACAGAGTCACCACAGAAATAAACATATCCACACCACACCACAGACGGAACCAAAAAAAATAAGCAAAATAACTAAAGCCTAACATATGTCACTCTAGTAAGCTAAACATGTGACACGTCCTCGCGATTCGTCCTCACCATCGTCCCGCGTTCGCACCCGACCAACCTGTCACAGAGTGGGGAAGTCAGCGACACTACCAGGATGCAACGTAATCAAGGTATAGTAATATGCGTGATAAAAGAAACTTAAAATAATGCAAACCGCCACCGACGCGTCCGTGCTCCTCCCCTCCC
The DNA here is from genome assembly GCA_029204045.2 of Tillandsia leiboldiana. Taxonomy (NCBI): domain Eukaryota; kingdom Viridiplantae; phylum Streptophyta; class Magnoliopsida; order Poales; family Bromeliaceae; genus Tillandsia; species Tillandsia leiboldiana. The sequence continues at coordinate 15,360,854 of CM055061.1, forward strand.
AAGAGAGCCACGGTACCCGGAAATACACCAGACCTGTAAACCTGCCTTTCTTTCCTTCCTCATGCAACCACCAATTTAGTGCACCTACCTCTCGTAATTTGCATATACCCCTCCCCGGCGCTCGTCCTGTCTCTGAGCAGCCGTGAGGGGTCCCCATCACCACTAATCGTGGGGTACACGGGCCAACATGCCATCTTTCCAGAAAAATACACCAGTGCGGTGCCCAAACCGCCGGCGTGCGTGCAAGCAAACCTTGGGCTCACATGTGTGATAAATGGGTGTGCCGTACCGAAAGCGACCCGCAGTTATCAGAGATATGATTAGTAACATGCTTATGTAAAACTTGGGTTAGATGCGATTATGAAATATGTATTGATTTATTCATGTTAAAACGTAATTTCTCCTACACCTTCCCGAAGTGACGGAGGAGAGCACCCACCTGAACAGCGCTTGGTCGGTACGCTAGAAGTTGACTCGCTGCACCCACCTCCCCGAACGACACCCCGACCTACGGAGTCCCCAGAAGGACAAACATCAAGACCAGAAAAGCAGAGACGCTACCAACGGACGACTCAACCGTAACGAAAAGATGAAAGAACATGGATGCACATGGCGGAAAACACAGGGGCCGAGCGGCGACGACAGAGAAGCGCCCCGCGCGGCACAAAGCCACGCGGGCAGCGGCGACGCGACGGCAGCGCAACGGCGGCGGCGGCGGAGCCCCGCGTGGCAACAAGCCATGCGGCGGCGGCGAAGCCCCGCGTGGCAACAAGCCACGCGGCGGCGGCGATGCGACAGCGGTGGTGGCGACGCGACAGCGGCGGCGGTGAAGCCCCGCGTGGCAACAAGCCACACGGCGATGGCGATGCGACAGCGGCGACGCGATAGCGGCGGCGGCGAAGCCCAGCGTGGCAACAAGCCACGCGGCGGCGGCGACGCGACAGTGGCAGTGACGCGACGGCAGCGCGACGGCGGCGGCGGCGGAGCCCCGCGTGGCAACAAGCCACGCGGCGGCGGCGACGCAACAGCGGCGGCGACGAAGCGCCGCGTGGCAACAAGCCACGCAGCGGCGGCGACGCGACAGCGGTAGCGCGACGGCGGAGCCCCGCGTGGCAACATGCCACGCGGCGGCGGCGACGCGACAGCGGCAGCGACGCGACGGCAGCACGACGGCGGCGGCGGCGGAGCGCCGCGTGGCAACAAGCCACGCGGCGGCGACGGTGCAAAGGAGTGCCCCGCGCGGGCAGCGGCGGCGCAAAGAAGCGCCCCGCGTGGGCGCGTGCCCGCGCGGGCGGCGGCGCAAATGCGCAGGCCCGCGCGGGCGCAGGCCCGCACGGGCAGCGGCGGCAAAAAGAAGCGCCCCGTGCGGGCGCAGGCCCGCGCGGGCAGCAGCGGCACAAAGAAGCGCCCCGCGCGGGCGGCGGCATAGCCAGCCCAGCCTCTCCTCCCCCCCCCCCCCCCCCCCCCCCTCCCCCCCTCCCCGACTACACCCTGAGAAAAGAACAAGGGAGAGAGAGAGGGAGACACGAAAGCTCACCTCGAGATTCCCGTGGAAGAAATCCGATCCTGTCTCGTCTTCATCCTCCGGTACACACAGTGCGAGGAGACGAGGTTCCCTCTTCCCTTTTCCCAGATGGCTAGGTTATGCGCCTTCTCTCTTGGGGAAACAAAACAAGCCGTATTTAAATACAAACGGGGAAAAACCCTAACCCTCCTCGAAACCCTAACCTCGTGCGTACCATACCGGGTGAGGGTGAGTTAGGTCACGGTAGGAACCGCTACCCGTTCTAACGCTTGTCGAACTAAAGAAAAACGTTGCTACCTAGATCCAACGCGAACCTACCCCTAAACGCCCCAGAAAGCGTGCGGAACAGACGGCACGGGCTCCAATGCGCGGTACAGACACCCCTCACTTTTAAATTCTATTCCGGGGGATCCAGGAGTCGGATTGGGGATCCGGACGTACCACCGTTCGTCGTTTCTCGAGCCCTATCACCGAAAAATACTAACATGCCCGAAAACCCAAATCACCAAACGTCAAAAAGAAAGGGCACCTATCGTGAACCTTAAACGATAAGGGTCGTCAACGACACCAGAAATGTCAGGATACTACATTTAAACTCCAAGTAGATTAACATTAATTAATGAAATTAATTATTCAATCCCATTTTAGCCAACTCCAACTCACTTTTTGCCCTCGGAGCCTCCGCACCAGTCCGAAACCTCCCGAACTCCACTGTAATCTGAGAATACACATGTCCAAAGCTTTCTCCACTCAAAAAGCTCAACTGTAGAGTCGATGTGCTCAATCCAAAAACTGACTCCCATAATTGCCAACTCCAACTCACTTTTTGCCTTCGGGACCTCCGCATCAATCCGGAACCTCCCGAACTCCGCTGTAATATGAAATTACACTTGTTCCAAACATTTTCCAATTTTTCTGCGCACACTGTGGAGTCGAGGCCCTACAAAACCGGTCCTCTAACGGCGCACAATGCCCGGAAACCCCGATTCAAGCTGGGGCTTCCGCGTTGATCCGAATCAACCCGAACTCATCTGTAAACACAAATGGAACACGTCCAAAGCAATTTCCCCGCACCACGCCATCAAATGGGGATAGAAGATCCTCAATACATCCTCAGGCTCTCAGGTGGTCGTTCTCACTCATCATAATGGCTCCACTAAACCTTCCCCAAAGGTATAACCCGACTGCATAATTCTTCTGCCTCACCAGCAAGAATTTGCATCGGTGGCTCCTAATAGCTCAAATCCTTGTCCAAACTCCAAAGGAGTGAAGTCCAAAATATGCCAGGGGTCAAGTACCCACCTTCCTCAGGTCAAATAAAACTCCTTTGTTGCCCCTATATCGACCGACTGTTCAGAACTCCTTAGATACATTCTCAAATCCACCAACTGGGAAAGGAGTCTGTCATTAGAATCATTCCTCAAGTTCCAACTCTCGATTTCCAAGTTTCAAAAGTGGCATCCACTGGTCGATCACCTCATTCCAAGGTTGCATAGCTCGCCTAGACAAGGCGTAACTGACCACAATATCCTTGCCGGGATAATGCTATACTATATCAATCATACATCTTCGATAACTCTATCCACCGGCGTTGCCTGAACCAAATTTCTCCTGAGTAACCAAGTACTTCAGGTTCACGGGTCTTTGGATAACTCAATTCTCTCTTTATCACTCGCAAAATCTATATCCATGCTGGTATCCTCCTCAGCTTTATCTTCTCCAAGGTACACTGGCACTACTTATTCCAAAAGCTTCGGATCTCGGTCACAAACGTAGGCTTAGGCAAATTCCCAAACGGTATCACTCTTCGTTGGGTCCACTGTCACTCTTGCAGCTGAATCACATGGCCTAACCACAAACCCTTCCAAAGTCAAGCGCAAACTCTATCAACTTGGCAAACAACTTCTTCCCTCTTAGAAGTTGCAGTACTATCCTCAGTGCTCCTCAACTCTACGTCTCCTCGGAAATAAATCCAAATCTCTACAACGGGTACAGCTACCAACCCATCCAAACACAGCTGAAATATACCCAATTCCTCAAATCCTAAAGACGGCAGGGCATTAGTCAATCCACTTGACCTCGCTGTAAGCTCATAATGCCCCTACCAGGTCCTGGACACTACATGGGCACAGCCCTCGGGTATAAGGTTCCATAAGGCTATCACTCACACAAAGGCATCTGTCAAAAAACAATCCAAACCTGTCTGTGCTAAAACCATCATAGAACCCTCACCGTTGTGTACTCACAATGCGGCATCACTGTCGTGTACCAACGGCATGGCATCACTCAAGTATCCATCTCTCGGATCCTCACTGTCGTATTCCCACGACGTGGTACTGGGTCACACAGACCTCTCGATCCATCAAGTCCTGCAACTGCGCTATCAACTCTCTCTCTCTCTCTCTGTCTCACAGGTGATCCTCCAAGAGGTGCTGCCGAAGTCGGCGCGGTTTCCAAAACCACGTCTATCACTATCTCGATCTCAATCTCACTAAACGGCGGCTTCAACCTCAGATCAGGTAAACTTTCACCCGGGATCACACGGGCGATAAGGATATTCTTTAGTCCTGGTGCCGCCGTAGGCACCTCCTCCACAGTCGCTAATCAAAGCGATATAACCACGACTCAACCTCCGTCATGCTCTAGCATCCTCTATAAACATACTCCTCCTGACCAGGTCCACGGAGGGTCATTGTCCTCTCTCGACAATCCATGATAGCATAACATTGGGATACCCAATCCCTATCCAACCTCATATCAATATCTCGGAGCTAATGTAGGACTAACAACGCAAGGATCAATCCAAGGTCCCACTGCACTGGGCGGGACTGGCAACACTCATCCAGGTGTTATACGTGAACAGGAACCTGATCCTCACGTGCACAAGCCAACAGTCCCATCTCTGGCCCACGCGAAGCTATCCCTGCTCTACTAAAACACACACAAGCGGTGTCGGCATCAACATGGTCCAACTCCGATGACCATAAGAAAACCACACCTGGTAAGCCGCGATCCACTATCCTGGCGTCCTCCAACTGACTGCACCATCTCATCCACTAGATGCTGGTGGCCATCGCTCAATCTGCCTCGGCATCACGGCTCTATCAGCCTACCGGTACGTCGGACGAACCTCTTCATCCTGAAGGGGTAGTGGGGGTGCCGTCGCAAGCAGCAAAACCATGAACACTACTTTAGGACACTCTGCCTGAAAATGTCCTAACTATCCACATGAAAAGCATTGCCTGTGATGACCCGGATTTCTGCAGAGGCTTTTGCAGCTTTAGCAGCAACTACAGGAAGCTTACACGGTGTAATGGAGCTAGTGTAGGTTTATATATAGGATCCACAAGGATCTAAATAGGTACTATCAAACAACTAGAGGGGGGGTGAATAGGTGTAATACTTATAAAACCAAATCTCAGTGCAAAATAAAAACCAATGCGGAAAATAAAAACAGCACACCGAGATATACGTGGAAACTCCAATCCAGGAGAAAAAACCACGGGACCAACACGCAATAACAATCCACTAAGAATAGAAGAATAACAAGGTGATTACCGACTCCACGGACTCAAACCCCTCATTCAGCTTCTTCGGACCTTGCGCTCACCGATTGGATGTCCACGCAATAACAATCCACTAAGAAAAGAAGAATAACAAGGTGATTACCGTCTCCACGGATTTAACCCCTCCTTCAACTTCTTCGGACCTTGCGCTCCAACGATTGCACGTCCACTGCACACGTTCGAATCCACGAACGCCACTCGAATCCACGAGCACACGTTTCGAATCCACGAAACGCCTTTAGCACACCGAATCCACGATGCCACGTTGAATCCACGACGCAAACTCAGCCGGTAAGAATATTGGCTTCGATGGTGATCCTTTGCTTAGATTATCAATAAAGATCCATGGGAAAAATCTCTAAGCAAAGATTAGATCAATTCGACAAAAGATATGTTCTTGAAAGAACCGTCAAATTGACCTAAAAGAGGCTATAAAGAAGAACGATGAAAACCTAGCCTCTTGGGTTGCTCTCAAGTGTTTTATCAATTGATCGGTCGTGCTCCCCACATTTTTGAGAAACCCTAAATGTCTATTTATAGTTTAGAAACCTTTGGAAAGAGATAAGAATCAAAAACTTACCTTATCTGGAAATTTTCAGGACGGCGATCCGGATCGGATTTACTGTGATCCGGATCGTCGTAACGAGTCAGGCTATTCCAGAAAAACAGGGTTCGGGATCCGGATTGAAATGCCCGATCCGGATCGTTCATATATTCCAGCAAAAACCCATGTTCGGGATCCGGATCGAAATGACCTTTGATCCGGATCGGATTTGCCAATGAACAAGCACCCTTCGGGATCCGGATTGGACTGTCTGATCCGGATCCTGAACATGTCCCATGTCCAGTTTTTTATTTTTATGCAATTAAAAATTCATCCAAGTGTTTCTACACTATAAGAAAGTATTCGGATCACCAAAATTATTTAGTTAACCATACCTGATCCTTTTGAATACTTTCTTCTTGAGATTGATGTAACTGATCCACAATTCTTCAACTTCAATCTTCAAGACTCAAGACACTGAGTATCAACTTGAGCTCTTGTTGAATCTTCTCTAAGTCTTTGATTGCTGATTGACAATTTGATCCCTTCAAGACTCCGACTCAACTCACTGACTTGACTCACGAAATATGCCAACACCAAAATGCCGTAACAATCTCCCCCTTTGGCAATTTCGTGACAAAACCCAAAAATACATAAAAGCGCTCAAGTCACTCATCTTAAACCAAAAAATCGAAACTCAATGTCATCACCAAAACATTGACTTTCTTTGCGTGAAAGATCCAATAAACAAAAATACATTTGAACCAGTCTTAGAACAAACTCTATGACTTAGGACTTGGAGTCTTAAAGTGATGTAGATCCTGCAAAAACAAAACTCCAAACAAATCAAAAGTCAGTCGTTAGAAATTAAATGTAAATCCTACATTTGATTCGTCCTTTTGGTTCTTTTGTTTTTCGGCTCCTTTTTCTCATCCCCTTTCTTTTTCTCGATGATCTCGTCTCCGTCTCCCCCTATCTCGATGATCTCTTCTCCCCTATTTCTTTTCTCCCCCTTTTTGTCACAAATTGTCAAACAGTGAACATACTAGACAAAAGGAAATCACTAACAGCATTAGTCCATAGTGAAAGAGAGATAAAAGCTCAGTTCCGGTATATAACAAAAACATAGATTGCGTACCGGTACTCGAACGCAAAAACCAAATAATTTCTTGAAACAAATCCAGATTTTGAAATATTTGAATTACCGATTTGTATTCCATCAAGAAAACAATTTAAGTGCTTGAGAATAATATGAGATCACATAGATGTCATTCAATCCAATTAATTTCACAAAAATTAAAAAGATTTACTCCGAGATCATGAAAAACAAAGATAAAACATTATAAACCGTTTTTCACATTATATACGTCAAACACAAGTCATCAAAAATAATCTTGAGATCCAAAGTCTATCAAGATGTAACGGATGTACAAAGATGACTTACAGAGATTTCCAAATGACATCAATTTGATTTCTTACCCTTTCAAATTTGAGATAAGCACTAAAATACCTAAGGGTGGCTCTTTGAGCATCTTTCAACTATCCCACCTTATACCAACCAGGAGATTGTTCAGAATATAAGAACTTTGAATATGAATCTCCGAATGCTTCAACTAAACAAAATTTCATAAAATATTTTTCAAGCATCCAAAACATGTGGCAACTTTTTCCAACATGTGGTGGTAGTTTTCACACTCCTTTCGGATGTAACTCTTTCCACATCTTTTGCAGATCATTTCATTACCCTTGTAAGAATACAATCTCTTACGTGAAAGAATTAAATTCCAAATTTTAGTCTATCGGTTGTCTCACGTTTATCACAATGAATTCACACAACCGAGATAGATTAAGCATCTAAAGATCACACATGATTTCTAAAATTTGATGCTTATAATATCAAAAACTCCTATAATGAAGTATCTTCAAGATTATGATTATGGAGTAAAGTTGATAATCCAAATAAAATTAATTTGGAGTGAATAAACGTGAAGCCCTTTTTATTCAATGCACTTGTTCAGTAAAAACCCTTTTGTTCAAAAACAAAGTATAAAAACGAAGAGCATTGAAAAACATGTAATGCAAAGATTAAGCAAGATATGAAGGGAAAACCAATCAAAGCATTACATACAGTCATAAGCTATTTAGAACTTAAGACAAGGAAAGATATCACCTTTCCGAATCCAAAATCGCTGGATTTTGGGTTGTCTTGATTCGTTGTGGCCGGGGGTTGTCCGCTTTGACTGTTGGTCCACCTTAGGTCTTTGCCTTGTAGTGATCCACTTGTATGATTGATATTGTGGCTCGGACCTTTGGTGGGTTGAGTGAACTCCTTTGACTTGATGTGTCTTTTGATTCCGTTGAGTTCGCTCCGTAGATGAAGTTGCCGAAGGACTCTTCTTTCTCTTTTTCGGGCAATTCTTCACCAAATGTCCTTCAAGTCCACATAAGTGACACGTTCTTCCTTTCAATTTGAATGTGGAACTTGAAGCATGCACAGTTTGATCCTTTTTTAAACCCAAACCAACCTTGCTTGTTTGACCTAATCCGGACATACAATCTAGTTTCTTGGAACCGGTTGAAAGCCTTTGTATGTCGAATTTGAGTTCATGAACTTGCTTGGTCAAAACTTGGTTGGTGACATGAATCTCCTCAAACTGTTTTTCTAGAAAACCAATCTTGTCCATATATGATTTAGCGTTTGTCTCCGATTGGTTTAGCTTTTCTTGGAGGATTTTATTGTTATTCAATAAACGTCCTTGTTCCTCCTCGAGATCATGAAGTTTTATCTTTAAAGCATGATTCTCGTCTTGATTCTCAAGTCGTTGCTTCCTCAACTTCTTGATATGCTTGGCCATCTTCTTAGATTCCGCAAGAAGTTGTTGATATGCCTCAACGAGTTCTTCTTCGTCCGACTCCCCCTCACTTGATGACTCTCCGTTGGATGTTGATGTTTCATGCAAAATCAAAGGAATAGAGTCAGTGATTAAAGATGATAAACAAACATTAGAAGAGGGAATTTGAGAAGCATGTAAGGCAACGACTTTTTCCTCTTTACTTGAGGTCGATTCATTAGAAGTAGAATCGTCCCAAGTTTTCGCTTGCAAAGCCTTCTTTTTATATGATTTCGGAGAAGGACATTCCGTTGAAAAATGGCCGTAGCCTTTGCATCTATAGCATTGGATTTCCCCTTCGAAATCATCTTTTTCTTTTTCTTTATAAGGTTTTGCAATGCATTTGAGGTTAGAGGATTTAGAACCCGATGATCCTTTAGAAGGTTTCGTGGATGAAGATCCATCGGTTCGATTCTTCCAAAACTTCCGACGAAATTTCTTTGTGATCCGCGCCAATTGTTCTTCAAAATCGGCAAAAGAGATTTCATCATCGGAACTCGATTCGCTATCTTCTTCCTTTGTTGATTTGAATGCAATACCTGTAAGCTTAGAAGAAGACTTGGAAGAAACTTGATTAGTAGGAAAAGTCATTTCATAAGTTTGCAAAGCGCCTACTAGTTCCTCTACACTCATCTCATCCGGATGACTAACGGTTTCAATGGCGGTAACCTTTGCCCTAAACCGTTCCGGAAGAGTCCGAAGTATCTTTCTTACAACTTTCGACTCCGGGATCTTTTCTCCTAAATTAGCACAAGTATTGATTACATCTTGAAGTCTAGTGTAATAATCTGTAAACAATTCATGCTCTTCCATATGAATAGAGTCAAATTGACTTGTAAGCATCTGGAGCTTTTGAATTTTTACAAGATTAGTACCCTCATGTGTAATTTTGAGAATATCCCAAATTTCCTTCGCGGTTTCACACGCGGAAATTCGTGTAAATTCAGTCGAGGAAAGAGAATTAAATAGAGCGTTCATACCTTTCCCATTGTAAGAAGATCTTTCAAATTCCTCTTTGGACCATCTAGAGCGAGGTTTTGGGGTAGTTGAATTTCCTACTTCCTCAACAGGATGCACCCAATCGTATTCCACGGATTGCCAAACCCGCTCATCAATTGCGATGAGAAAAGCTCTCATCCGCACTTTCCAAAAAGCATAATTAGTCCCATCAAAAAGAGGAGGTCTATAAATATTACCACTTTCACCCAACATGACAGATAAACCTAAAACCCGCTCTGATACCAATTGTAGGTTTATATATAGGATCCACAAGGATCTAAATAGGTACTATCAAACAACTAGAGGGGGGGTGAATAGGTGTAATACTTATAAAACCAAATCTCAGTGCAAAATAAAAACCAATGCGGAAAATAAAAACAGCACACCGAGATATACGTGGAAACTCCAATCCAGGAGAAAAACCACGGGACCAACACGCAATAACAATCCACTAAGAATAGAAGAATAACAAGGTGATTACCGACTCCACGGACTCAAACCCCTCCTTCAGCTTCTTCGGACCTTGCGCTCACCGATTGGATGTCCACGCAATAACAATCCACTAAGAAAAGAAGAATAACAAGGTGATTACCGTCTCCATGGATTTGACCCCTCCTTCAACTTCTTCGGACCTTGCGCTCCAACGATTGCACGTCCACTGCACACGTTCGAATCCACGAACGCCACTCGAATCCACGAGCACACGTTTCGAATCCACGAAACGCCTTTAGCACACCGAATCCACGATGCCACGTCGAATCCACGACGCAAACTCAGCCGGTAAGAATATTGGCTTCGATGGTGATCCTTTGCTTAGATTATCAATGAAGATCCATGGGAAAAATCTCTAAGCAAAGATTAGATCAATTCGACAAAAGATATGTTCTTGAAAGAACCGTCGAATTGACCTAAAAGAGGCTATAAAGAAGAACGATGAAAACCTAGCCTCTAGGGTTGCTCTCAAGTCTTTTATCAATTGATCGGCCGTGCTCCCCACGTTTTTGAGAAACCCTAAATGTCTATTTATAGTTTAGAAACCTTTGGAAAGAGATAAAAATCAAAAACTTACCTTATCTGGAAATTTTCAGGACGGCGATCCAGATCGGATTTACTGTAATCCGGATCGTCGTAACGAGTCAGGCTATTCCAGAAAAACAGGGTTCGGGATCCGGATTGAAATGCCCGATCCGGATCGTTCATATATTCCAGCAAAAACCCATGTTCGGGATCCGGATCGAAATGACCTTTGATCCGGATCGGATTTGCCAATGAACAAGCACCCTTCGGGATCCGGATTGGACTGTCTGATCCGGATCCTGAACATGTCCCATGTCCAGTTTTTGATTTTTATGCAATTAAAAATTCATCCAAGTGTTTCTACACTATAAGAAAGTATTCGGATCACCAAAATTATTTAGTTAACCATACCTGATCCTTTTGAATACTTTCTTCTTGAGATTGATGTAACTGATCCACAATTCTTCAACTTCAATCTTCAAGACTCAAGACACTGAGTGTCAACTTGAGCTCTTGTTGAATCTTCTCTAAGTCTTTGATTGCTGATTGACAATTTGATCCCTTTAAGACTCCGACTCAACTCACTGACTTGACTCACGAAATATGCCAACACCAAAATGCCGCAACAGCTAGTAGTGTCGAAATCGGACCTCAGAAATGGACCCGGCGTGAAAATCGGATTAAGTTGGCTTTTCGGGGACTTTCGGCAAAATTTCGGATGAGAATTTGGCAAAACGGACAGCGGATTTGGACTCACCGTGCGAAAACGATCAAAATAAGCTATTTACTTGAATTTTTCGCCAAAAGTTACTATTCATGCCAGAACAGTAACTCCTGCACGGCGGCGGCGACGGCAAGCGGCGGAGCACGGCGGTGCAGCGGCAGCGCAGCGGCGGAGAGCGGCGGAGCGCGGCGCGGGTAGCGCGGGCAGGCGCGCAGGCGGGTTGGTCCACCGGCAAGACGTGCACCGGGAGCACGGAAGGTTGAGCTTGCCACGTGGCAGCTCCAGATTGGTTGGACGGTGTCAAAGGAGGCGGCGGGACGGCGACACGTGGCAGCACCCTATTGGCCGACAAGATCCGGAAGACCCGGCGCGGGGACCGGGCGCGTGCTCCCCGAGTGACACGTGGCGATTCCCGAATGGCCTTGCATGGGCGTTTTGTACTTTGGGGACACGTGGCGCGTCCTGGTTGGTTAGTTTTGGTGTTTCCTGCTTTGGGCCCGGATTTGGTGTGGAGCCGAAGGAGTTTTGGCCCATTATTTAAGCCATGTCTCTCTCTCCTTGCCATTTTCGAATTATAGAGAGAGAAAGAGAGCTTGTGGCCTATACGAAAATTGTTCCCCTCTCTGTCTTCTCTCTCCTCTAGAAGTTTCAGAATTTTTGGAGTCGCCGACAGCGAGTTATCTGCGACACGGCGCGCTTCGACGTTTTCCCTTTTTTGGCCCTTTTCCGTCGCAGTTCGGTCGGAAAATTCTGGTGCTCTAACCGGGTAGAATTTTTTAGCGATTTCAGCGGCAGAGCGTTCCTAAGAGGTAAGGGTTCGATTTTTGTGTTAATCACTTCGCTCCATTTTGCACTTTTGGCATGGTTCCCGAGGCACCTTTGACCCCTCTTTTTCTATGATGAACTCTAGACAGCACCAACATGTTGATTTTCTATCTTGGGCTACGAGCATCGGATTAAGGCTTATAAATAGTCGTTTTAGGCCTACTCTTCGTGAGGAACGCATCTCTACGCAATTATACCCTGATCATTTCATTAGTTAGTAGCCAGTGGTAATGTGCTCCTGTGGATGTTGGACAGCGACTACTGTGGTTAAAGCCGTTTCTCTCTGATACCATCTTAGTCTGTCACGCCGCGGGGGTTTCGTTAAGCGGAAGACGACCACTAAAAAGATTTGAAATTTGAGTATATATTTTTTTTTTTGAAACCAACCTCCCTCAGTGCGTGCCCAGACCCGCCGCATATACAAATTCACTCTGCGAACGGGCAGAGTCTCCTTTGTATATGCACGGCGTCCCGACTACAACAACCATACAATCATCACTTTAACCACACTAGTTCACTCGTCGGATACATACAACCATTTTTCCATAAGTATTAAAGAGGCCGACTAATTTTTCAAAGGATAAATCCACAAGTTTTAAAAACGGTGCCCACACTGTTATGGAATTTGAGTTAGCGTATTTCGTGAATTCGGTTAAGTCTTGAAGATTGAAAATAAAGAAAGTTGGATCATATAACTCAATCTCAAGAAAGAAGAATTCAAAAGGATCAGGTATGTTTAACTAATTATTTTTGGTGATCCGAATACTTCTTATAGTGTAGAAACACTTGGATGAATTTCTAATTGCATAAAAATCAAAAACTGGACATGGGACATGTTCAGGATCCGGATCAGACTTTCCAATCCGGATCCCGAAGGGTGTTCGTTCATACACAAGTTCAATCCGGATCGTAGCCTCCTTTGATCCGGATCCCGAACACTGGTTTTACCATGATTTATGAACAATCCGGATCAGGCTTTGCAATCCGGATCCCGAACGTTGGTGTTTAGTGAATTGTATGAACGATACGGATCAGGCACTTCGATCCGGATCCCGAACCTTTATTTTTCTGGAAACTGTCTGTCTCGCTACTGCAATCCGGATCGCCGAAGTCCGATCCGGATCGCCGTCCTAAAAAATTCCATAAAAGGTTAGTTTTTGATTCTTATCCTCTTCCAGTGGTTTCTAACCTATATATAGACCCTTTAATTCATCTTTTAGGGTAACCCACGATAAAGGGAAAAAGACGACCGAAATAGATAGATCCACAAATAGAGAAGAAAGGAAATCAATAGATTGAATCTTATGTTTCTTCATCTATATTGATTGATTTGATTCTAGGTTTTCATACTCACATTTTGAGTAGAATCAAATCAATGAATACTTAGATGGTATTTCCGATCTATTTCTAATCTAAGTAATCGGCGGATCATCACCACCCAAAAACAACGATTTTCCCAAAATCGGCGCGTGGACTCGCGTGGCCTTGTGGATTCAAGGTGCTACCGCTCTCATGGATTCGGAGCGAGGTACGTTCATGGATTCGAAGCGTGCTACTGGGTGAAGACCGTGGATTCGGTCGAACGTCATGGATTCGGCGTTGGACGCAGATCGTGGATTCGAGAAGCGTCGTGGAGCGAGCGGAGAAGATCAACTAGGAGCGTATGGAAAAGGTTGAGTCGTCTGTGAGTACGGTATATCACCTTGTACGTGTTTAATTCTAGTGGATTTCACCGTGTTATCGGTCCAGTGGTTTTTTACTCCGGTTTGGAGTTTTCCACGTAAAAATCTCTGCGTGTTATTTATTTTTCCGCATTGGGTTTTATATCGCAAAGATTTTTGAGTGTTTATTGTTTACACCTATTCACCCCCCCTCTAGGTGTTTTTTCCCCTATTTAGATCCAATTATACATAACCCAACAAGTGGTATCAGAGCGGGAATTGGGTTGTAAACAATGGTTGAAGGTGGAAACATCAACAGACCCCCGTTCTTCGATGTAACAAATTATGCCTACTGGAAAGTACGGATGAAAGCCTTTTTAATTTCCATCGACGAACGGGTGTGGCAATCAATTGAATTAGGATGGTCTAATCCAACTGAAATTCTTGCTGATGTTCGCACCATCAAACCTAGGTCGAAATGGACCAAGGAAGAGATAGATACTTCTTCTTACAATGGCAAAGGGATTAACGCTTTATTTAATGCTTTGTCGCAAACAGAGTTCTCTCGCGTCTCGGCATGTGAGACTGCGAAAGAAATCTGGGATGTTCTTCAAGTTACGCATGAGGGAACTAACCTTGTGAAGATTCAGAAATTGCAAATGCTTACAAGCAAGTTTGACTCTATTTTCATGGCAGAAAATGAATCTTTCACAGACTATTACACACGATTGCAAGACATCGTAAACTCATGTGCTAACTTGGGAGAGAAGATTCCAGAATTTAATGTTGTAAGAAAAATATTAAGAACTCTTCCTGAAAGATTTCGATCCAAGGTTACGGCCATTGAAACTATTAAACACCCGGACGAAATCCGTGTAGAAGAATTAGTTGGTTCATTACAAACTTATGAAATGACATTTCCTACTAACTATTCTTCTGGAAAAACATCCTCTTCTAAGTCTTCAGGTTTTGCTTTGAAAACTACAAAAGAAGAAGACGCGGATTCATCCTCCTCAGGCGATGACGAGAATTTATCTATGGAGGACTTTGAGAAGCAGCTTGCTCTCTTGACAAGAAGATTTCGCCGAAACTTTCGAAGGGGTAACTCAAGCAAAACTCCATCCTTCGTAAAGTCGAAGAAAGGCAAAGGTTCTTCAAGTTTCAAACTAAGAAAGCAAGAGGGTTTTTCTAAGGATAAGAAAAGCTCAGAAGGACAAGTCCAATGCTTCAAGTGCCGAGGGTACGACCATATCTCAACGGAGTGTCCTAATAAGAATCCGTCAAAGAAGAAAGCGATGCAAGCCGTCACTTGGGATGACACCTCATCGTCAAATGAGTCATCGTCAAGTGATGAAGAAGATAACGCAACAGCGTTCCACGCGTCCACATCTTCACCCTTCATGTGCTTAATGGCTAATACATCCGAGTCATTGTCCAACTCCACTGTTGAAAAGATTGCAACGGACGATGAATCGGATAACTCAGAAGGTGAAGACTTTGCTCTAGCCTATCACAGACTTTTGAGGGATTCAAAGAAACTGGCTAAGCAAAACAAGGGGTTGAGAGGGAGATTGCAGGATCTCGAAGAAGAAGTAAAAAGGGTAACTTCTCTCTCGACCGATCTTGAAGTGGAAAGGGATGATCTGATTAAAATAAATGTTTCCCTTCAAGAGTCCAATGAGAAACTCGAGAAGAATTATATAGATATGGTGAACAAAGCGAATTACTTCTTGAAGCTCAACGGCGAGGCTCGACAGGAAAAATTGGAAATGACAGAGACCATTCTCCAACTCAAGGATGACTTACAGCGATTTTCATCAGGAAGGAGTAAGTTGGATAAGCTTCTTGGTCTTGGTCAATCAAACAAGTTCGGCCTCGGATACAATCGAACTAACGACAATTTTAGTTCGGTTGGGACAGTCTTTGCGCCCCAGTCGGTATCTCCTCCTCCGACACCGGAATTGACGACAAACAACGACAACAAACCTATTTCCCCCTCTTCGGAATCGTCAAGCATCAAGGTATGTTTTCGTTGTGGTATTGCAGGGCATATAAGAAGAAATTGCAAGATGGGAGCCAAACGCTCAACTCAAGCACTTCTTGCAACGACTACCAAAAGGGTGATTCCTCGGAAATCAAATGCAAATTTTTTGAAGGAAAAGAGCCTCGGTAGTTCATCAAACAAGACGACGACGTCAAGGAAAAGCGATGGATCAAACAAGACGCTTTCACCAAAGGTATCAACCTCACAATCATTTCCGACGTACACCAAAACTCGAAAGGTTTGGGTACGCAAAGGTGAAGTTTTCCCTTGTCTTGTTACAAATATTTCCTTGCATGCTTATGATAATTCATCTTGATATCTGGATAGCGGTTGTTCCCGTCACATGACCAGTGACAAAAACTGCTTTCGAAATTTTGAGAAAATCTCCGGAGGACTTGTAGTTTTCGGAGACGGTCAGTCTTCCAAAATTGTTGGAAAAGGAACAGTAGCTATTCCAGATGGCCCGATTCTAAATAATGTGTTATTTGTTGATGGCCTTAAGACTAACCTCATAAGTATCAGTCAACTTTGTGACAATGATTTTTTAGTTAATTTTTCATCTGTCGAATGCATTGTAACTGATAAGGACCATGTTTTCTTTTTAAAAGGGGTTAGATCTGAAAACAATTGTTATGTTGTTCCCAATAAAATTTCTGAAAATTGTAACTTAGCCTCTTTGAATAATGAAACACTTTGGCATGAAAGGCTAGGTCACATAAATTTTAAGGAACTTGCTAGAATTTCAAACAAAGACGTGGTCAAGGGGGTTCGTAAACTTTCACTTAAACAAAACATTGTGTGTGGTGGTTGTCAAAAGGGAAAACAGTCTAGGACTGCACACAAGAACTTGAATCACGTCGGTACCAAACGGCCCTTGGAATTATTGCATATGGATCTTATGGGGCCGACTCGTCAACCATCATTGGGAGGTAAATGGTATATTTTCTTATTGGTTGATGATTTCTCTAGATACTCATGGGTAGCATTTTTAAAAGAGAAAGCTGATACTTTTGATTCTTTTCACGAGATTTGCCTTCGTATTATGATTGAAAAGAATGAAAAGATCATTCGTGTTAGAAGTGATAGAGGTGGAGAATTCATAAATTCTAAATTCATTGATTTTTGCACTTCCAATGGCATTAAACATGAATTCTCAGCACCCTATACACCTCAACAGAATGGTGTAGTCGAGCGCAAAAACAGGGTTGTTCAAGATATGGCACGTGTTATGCTTCATAGCCGGAATTTACCGCTACATTTTTGGGATGAAGCTGTGAACACTGCAATCTATGTTATTAATCGAGTTTATTTGCGCCCGGGAACGTTAAATACACAATATGAACTATGGTGTTGTAGAAAACCCAACATCAAATATTTTCGTATCTTTGGGAGTCGATGTTACATTTTACGTGACCGCGAAAATCTTGGAAAATTTGACTCTCGAAGTGACGAAGGGATTTTCATGGGTTATTCTACAAATAGTAGAGCATATCGGAGATTTAACTTGAAATCTAAAACGATTGTAGAATCCATAAATGTTAAAGTAGATGAAGCTTTCCACTTTGCATCTGATAAATCTACCCCTGATATCTCTCTTGATGATGATACTCCTGTAAATGCATCTTCCCATGATAATACTTCCAATATTAATGATGCATCTAATGGTTCTTCAAGTTTATCTGATGTGCAGGAATCATCTCATGTATCTCCGAGTACTCCATTACATCAAACGTTACGCATCTCCAAGGATCATCCTGAATCAAACATCATTGGAGACCCACAAGAAGGAGTCAAAACTTGGAGACAGTTGGTTTGTGGATTCGCTTGTTACGTTTCCATGATCGAACCAAAGAACGTCGATGAAGCTCTTCAGGATGACTACTGTATTGAAGCAATGCAGGAAGAGCTCCATCAGTTTGAACGAAACAAAGTCTGGGAATTAACGACGCCTCCGAAGCAACACAATGTGATCGGTACTAAATGGATTTTCAAGAACAAGAAAAATAAGGATGGTACCATCATCAGGAACAAAGCACGTTTAGTTGCTCAAGGCTACTCTCAAATAGAAGGTATAGACTTTGATGAAATGTTCGCCCCTGTAGCTAGACTCGAGTCCATTCGTATCTTATTCGCTATTGCTTGTCACTTTAAAATAAAACTCTTTCAAATGGACGTTAAGAGCGCGTTTTTAAATGGGTTTTTAAATGAGGAAGTTTATGTGGCTCAACCGAAAGGTTTTGTAGACTGTAAACTACCTAACCATGTTTTTCGTTTAAAAAGGCTCTTTACGGTTTAAAACAAGCACCGCGAGCGTGGTACGAAAGGTTGACAAAGCACCTTTTGGAGAAGGGCTATACTCGAGGGGGAGCAGATAGGACTCTCTTTGTGAAGCATTATCAAAATAACTTCATTGTTGCACAAATCTATGTCGATGACATTGTATTTGGAGCAACAAAGGATAATGATGCTTCTAAATTCGCTGAAACCATGGAAAGCGAATTTGAGATGTCTATGATGAGCGAACTGACATACTTTCTTGGATTGCAAGTGAAACAAAATGGTGAAGGCATCCATCTGTGTCAATCCAAGTATGCAAAGGAGTTGGTAAAGAAATTCGGATTAGAAGATTCTAAAGATTTTCCTACTCCTATGGGAACTAGCAATAAGTGATTAGGAAGTGAATCTCTTAGTGAGAATGTAGACGAGAAACTTTATCGCAGCATGATTGGAAGTCTACTTTACCTCACAGCTAGTCGCCCGGATATATCCTTTAGTGTTGGGATTTGCGCGAGATATCAATCAGCACCAAAGGAGGCTCATGTCATGCCCCGGGGGTTTTATTTTAGCGGAAACGATACACAAAAGTAAGCGTAAGGTGCGTACAAAATTTTTGTTTAAAACCTCCTTCCCCGGCGCGTGCCCAGACCCGCCGCATATACAGATTTACTCGAAAATCGGGCAGAGTGTCCTCTGTATATGCACGGCGTCGCGGCTATTACAACAATCAAACACAAGCAATCATTTTCCATTTAATCACAACAGTTCGGAGTCTAACTGTGCATGAAGACTAAACAATGCCCGTGGCCAGTCAAGTTGAAAGGATAAACTCACTGTTTTGAAAACAGGCCCACACGGCCTTAGGTTTCGAAAACAGATTGGAAAACGGCATAAATCCACAGGGTTTGGAAAACGGGCCCACACGACCCTAGATTTTTTAAAACGGTTTTTGAAGTCCTTTTTCTCTTGTTTTCCAGTTGGTTTGTTTAGAAAACGGCCAAGCGGGAATAATAAAGGAAACAATAGTGCATAACTAGAACGAAAGTAATCAACATCCACACAACCCCACAAGGGTATCGAGAACCACACAGTAACCTACAATACCAAATGAAATGCAGAGCAAATAAAGAAAACGGCAGTCTAGGGCTCCCACAGCCCGACTACTCCCACCTCGCCCTCACCGCCGCCTACCCCTCACCCCTGGAGGTACCTGTCACAGAGTGGGTAGTCAGCGACACTATCATGATAAAAATACTAAAGCAGTAAAGTAATACCAAGCCACAAAAGTAAGACTAGCCGGAGCAACCACTCTACTCATAAAGGTAACTCGCAACCACCTGTACCACCTGTAACACCTGTAACCCCGGTAACACCTGTAACACCTGACCTCGTCGGGCACCAATCCCGCCAGGTCACACACCTGACCTCGTCGGGCACCAATCCCGACCGGTCGCACCGCTCACACCTTGGTGCCTCGAACCCCACGCCTATGGGGGCCCCACTACATCCCCTCGTGGGTAACACGGGTCGGAGACCGCCTTTCCGGAAAAGAGCACCCTTTGCGGTGGCCAGACCGCGGGTGCGCATGTTGCAACTCGAGCATAATAACCAAGACACGGGGTAATACAGTAAATCATAGAAACCGTCAGCGTTAGTACCGATTAACATTTAATTAAAATCCCTTTCGGAATACTAACACTATACTAAACCTCGACCGAAAACCCACCTTTTCGTTGTCGCGCTCCTGACCGATGCTAGGTTCTCCCGCGTCTCGGGTGCCCGCCCGGACCTACAAGAACCTGTCATACAGGAGTCAGAAATTCAAGACTCCGCAAGATTAAAGACTAGAACACCCGGCGCCCCCCCCCCCCCCACCTCGCGCACAATCCGTACACGTACGCGCCCGGCCCCGCGCGGCTGGGCGGCGTACCACCTGCGTGCGGTGCCGCCCGCATGCGGCGTCACCCGCATGCGGCGCTGCCCGCTTGTGGGTGCGCGCGGCGCCGCCCACATGCGGCGCTGCCCGCATGCGGGTGCATGCGGCGCCGCCCGCATGCGGCGCCGCCCGCATGCGGATGCCGCCCGCATGCGGGAGCATGAGGCGCCGCCCGCATGCGGCGTCGCCCGCATGCGGATGCCGCCCGCATGCGGGAGCATGCAGCGCCACCCGCATGCGTGGCTCCGTGCGTGCCGGCTCCGGTGACGGCGCCGACTCCGGTGACGGCGCGGACCCTCCTCCTCCCTTTGCCTAAGAGAACCAAGAAAAACCCAATCAAGAACCCTAAGCTATGCTCACCTTGGTTTCGTCGGCTAGGGTTGATCTAGGGGATGATCGTCCTGTTCTTGCGTGCCCGGTAACGAAGGGTATGCCGGCGATCTTCCCTCTCCTCACCCGCTCCGCCTTGTTTCTCCACTCGATCGGTTGGGAAACAAAAAGGTTGGGGAAGTGGGTTCTCGTTGCGTACGCCTAAGGTGAGGGGAGTTGTGGGGAGTTGTAACTACCGTACCCCTGTCTCCCCACGACAGGAAAAAGGCGGGAGCGGTTAGGATGGCGGGAGCGGTTAGGATGGGGAATGGGAATGAACCCATTTCAAGTCAAAAGCGGGTAATAAGTCGGGTGCGAACCAGGGTCCGGTCTGCCTGAAAACCGCGCTGACCACCTGAACCGCTAGCCACCTTCCGGAATTTATTCCGGGAGATTCCGGCGTCGGAATTCAAAACCGATTGCGCCGCCGTTCTCCGTTTCGCGAGCTTTATTGACTAAAAATACCCGCGAGCCCCGACGGTCTGCCCGGAAATAAGGAATTATTAGATCACCCTCCGGCCCCCCCGAAACGAATTGCAAAATAAAGAAACCAAAAGTAGACCCAAAAACATTTTAAACCAGCGGCTACTACAGCTCACCTGAAAGCGGTGAAACGGATCATCCGGTACATCAAAGGAACCATTAATTTCGGAATTTGGTATCCTATGGGAACAAGTCTAGATATTATTGGATACTCAGATGCCGATTGGGCAGGATCTGTGGATGATCGGAAAAGTACGAGTGGTGCATGTTTTTATCTTGGCCATTGCTTTGTTGCATGGCATAGTAAAAAGCAAAACTGCATTGCACTCTCGACTGCCGAAGCAGAATACATCTCAGCGGGTAGTTGTTCGACTCAACTCATTTGGATGAAAAGCGTGTTGAGCGACTTCCGGATTTCAGCAACTTCGGTAACTGTTTTATGTGACAACACTAGTATTATAAACATTTCAAAAAACCCTGTGTTGCACTCAAGAACAAAACACATTGAACTTAGATATCATTTTTTTAGAGAGCTAGTTGAATCAAATATTCTTCAAATTTCCTATATTTCAACTGAAGATCAATTAGCTGACTTTTTAACAAAACCTTTGGATCAAAAACGTTTTATTCATTTGCGTAAAGAAATTGGAATGCTTTCCTTGAAATAACCTTTTTTTGAAACTCTTGTTTAGGTTAGGTTTTGTTTTTGTGTTTTTGTTCATTATCTATGCTTAGACATAGAACATTAATTGAGCATTAGTTTTTATTGACTTTAACTGCATCCTTTTATATGTTTAGAAA
This sequence comes from Tillandsia leiboldiana, assembly GCA_029204045.2. Classification (NCBI taxonomy): domain Eukaryota; kingdom Viridiplantae; phylum Streptophyta; class Magnoliopsida; order Poales; family Bromeliaceae; genus Tillandsia; species Tillandsia leiboldiana. The sequence goes on from CM055061.1 coordinate 15,382,516, forward strand.
TTTATTATGCCTTGGATATCATAATAATTCATTTGATGCAATGATCATTTATGTGAATTAAATCATCTTTGTTTTGATCAAAGTCAATTTCTCTCTCGATGATCTCTTGGTATAGTTTTTATCTTATTTGACTGTTTAGTCGAGTATGAAATCGAGATCAATATTTGGCTGAATACTTTATATCTTAAATAATTGATAGCCAATTGAGGGGGAGTCAAAGAAAAAGTGTTATGCTCAAAAGATGTGGAAAGAGTTACATCCCAATGAGGAGTGTGAAAACTACCACCACATGGAGGAAAGAGCTACCACCTCGGTCGTCCGAGTACTGTGTGCAGCTACCACATGTATACCAAGCAAGGTTTTTCAAGTTTGATTAAATAAAATGCATGTTGAAAATTTGACTCTGTCAAAATTTCAAGGTTGGTATAAGGTGGGAACTTTAATGAAAGATGCCACTCTCTTCAATAAATTGACTAGATATATTATCTAACTTATCTGGGATTTCAGACATCTATTGATCTTTGTATTTCATTTTCTTTACCGAATTGATGATTTGATAAAGGCATTACTCATAAGATCAAGTTAGATGTAATTGAAGTTGTTCAACTTTAAGGGATTTAATTTTTATAAATTTTCGTTTCATTTGTTGGATGTTATTGATAGATTTGGCATAATCTATTTCTCGTTGTATGAAACGATGATTTTCATTTAAAGTTGATACACAAAAGTGCTTACAATCTTTTTCTGGATTTTCTAGAATTTTTCTGAATTTTTCTGAAGAAAAAGTTGGAGCCGATCCGGATTGGACAAGCCGATCCGGATCCCGAACACAGGTATTCTCTGCGGGTAGCCGATCCGGATCGGAATCACGAACTGATACGGATCGCGGCTAGGGTTTTATATAGAACAAAAGGGTTTTGATTTCTTTTTACTTCAATCTTTTGTTCAAAAGTCTCCAGAGCTTCTCTCTCTAGAATTCATCCATCTTGGAAGCTTTCAAACTCAAGTTCTTCTATTCCAAGTAAGTTTTATTGATCAAAATCTCGATTTTTCACAGTTTTTCTTATTCTTCCTCAAAACGTGATGAAATTTCCGTATCTTTTTCGTTTGTGGATGGTTTTTGATCAAATTTCTTTTGAAATAAGAACTCTGGGTAGATTAGTTTTGATTATATGCTAGGTATTCTAATGATAAACGGATTTTTGGCCTTCGATTTCAAAAATTTCGGTTTTAGGGCATATAATGGGAATTTTCGAAAATCATGCGATTGATCTATTTTTAAAATTCCTTTTGCAAAACTAATTCGATTCTTAGTCTCTCTACACGATAATGATTGTTTGGGTACAATTTTTCAAATTTTTGAAAATTAACAATTTTTTCGTGTTCTTGAGTTGTTGCTCACAGGATTTCCTTTCTTACAAGAAACTAGTAGCAATGGTGATCACCTGGATCATTTTTCTTCTGGCTGCTATGGTTCATACAAGAGACACTATCAAGCCCAAGAAGGCTAAGAAGGTGAAGAAAACAAAGGATGATTCCGATACTGACTCAGAAACGGAATCGATTGATTGGGATGAGCTTCAAGTTGAAGCAATTACTCCCACTGCTTCGAAAGGAAAAGCGCCTGCAGAAACATCAAAGGCTCCGCCTACTGCTGCTGAAAAGGGCAAAGCTCCAATGGAAGAAACTTCTGTGAAAACAAAAAGAAAAAGTGTTGCCCGCAAGAGAGGGAGTGCTCGAGGAATTTCCATTGAGCAACCAGTTGCTAGTTACCTCCTCCACAAGACTTTATCAGCTCTGCTATTTTGAGAACAGAGAATGCATTGGCGAAAGACATGTTAATGTCAAAGCCTTGAAGGAATGTTCTTCGCTATTTGGGACTCTGTATGACCAGACAGGTCTTGCTCCCATTTGCAATTTTCCCGAGACCACTGGGTACTGTCTTCACTCAGTAAGGATGTTTTATCAAAATGCTTGCTATCTAGTTGATCAGGAGAGCGGACATCGCGAATTTCAAACATTGGTTAAGAATGTTAAGATCAAAGTAACCCCTCAACTGATTGGAGAGGCATTAGGAATGACGGCCAGAGCTGATGGGGCTCATTATATGAAGAGTCAAACCTTCACCACCAACTCCTGGAGAGTGGTAGTTGATGGAATCTGTCTTCCAGATACTCTGTCGGCAGGAAACTCCGTCTTTTCAAAAGAGCTTCGACCAGAGTGTCGCTACTTGAACTTCATTATCTGTTATAACATCCTTCCAAATATGAATACAAAGGTTCTTCGGTGGGATAGGATGTTGTTCCTCTATCTTCTTGGAAACCCCACAGCAACAATGGGAGCAAACTTAAATATTCCTTACATCATCTGGTCGAGGATGGCACGCTATGTGGAACATGCTCACCCTTCAGAGAGACTACCCTATCCAATGATCATTATGCACATTCTTCGAAAATTTAAAGCTGACACAAGTGCGAGTTCCTACATGCATAGTCTAGGAACGATCAATGAAACAACTATTGTAAAGTCTCTCTCAACAAAACAAGATGAGCCCCCATCATCTCCTCACCGACGAAGAGCACAACAACAAGCAACAACCTCTGCACCAGCAGCACCACCTCTAGTCCAACCAGCACATGCAGCACAACAAGCACCTCCATCGACATCCGATGATGATGCATCGGTTACCTCTATTTATAAAGAACAGCAAAGGCTCTCCAACGAGCAGGAACGCATATCGAATGAACTGATTGAAGTAAAGGAAGAAATAAAAAAGGTCAACAAGAACCAGTCATCCATGAACAAACGTTTAAAGAAAATCTTCCAAATACTCGGCTGCATCAGTTCGGATGATTCTGAGTAATCCCCATCATTTTTAATCTTTTTCTTGTGCAGATTTTTAACCTTTTTCTTGTGCAGGTTTTAAGCTTTAGTTTTTAGTTTTAATTCTCACAGTCTTGGTTCTTGAACTTGTTAACTTTTCTGTCACGCCCCGAGTCCGCCAATTTGTACGGTTCGGGCACGCCAACAGACCCGCCAATCGGGTATGACCTTTCACTACCCGAGAGGAACGGTAACATCCATAATAACACAACAAGTGTATGCGGAAACTCAATATCAGAGTACTAAAAAAGCACTACAAATTTAAAACTTTCATTCAGTAACAAACAGTTAAAGCGGAAATGAAAGCATACAAGAGTGAACCATAAATTAAATTTATTGCACTTTACATTTCTGAACTTTCAAATAAAATTATTACAATTCTTTTACATAAATTCCTCACCATACAAGGTTCACTCAAGAAATATATAAAATGGGATACCTCTGCTAGACCCTCTAGGTCTCTATGCTGCTGGGCTCTTGCCCCTGTCGTATGCCTCGCCGTCTGCACCTGAACCGTCTCGATCGCTGTATCCATCCCTGAACCTGTGGGGGGGGGGGGGGGGTCACCCAAGGGGTGTGAGAACTACGACAGAGTTCCCAGCGGGTTTAACCACCGAGAAAAAGTGTCCTACACCACTTGGTCCAATGGAAGCAATAATAATAGTGCTAGGAAACTAAAATCCTCAATACCTCTTTGGATGTCTTTGATCAAGAGGGAAGGATGAAGAGGAGTGGGAGCACACTTTGGAGGGCTTCTAAATGCTCTCTTCAAGCTCCCCCCAAGCCACGAGATGCAACCAGCAGCAGCAGCCTAGAGAAGGCTTGCTGCTGCTACCTTCTTCTTCTCCTGAAGTTGCTTTCCTTTTCTTTCTTTCTTCTCTGGTGTAGCAGGGAGAAAGAGAGAGAGCGTGGCTTTCAAGTGGGAGAGAGAGAAGAGAACATTTAATGTCTCTGCAGGGGTGGTTGGGGGGGTGAGTGTGAATTTACACATTTGCCCCAACTTACAAAAGAGATTCCCAAAACTGCCCTCAATCCTGCAGTTTTTTTTTTTCCTGCAGAAAGAAAATTCGGGTAGCCCTCTTTCTCTGCGTTTTGCCGCCAACTGGGAAATTGAGACTGTAATTTTTCTTCTCCCCTTTATTCAACAAATTTTTCTTAAGCTCTCCACGATTTATTTTAAATTTTTGGGCTATTCTAAGCTCTCGAAAGAGAGCCCCGAAAAAACTTCGTGATAAACTGCACTGTTATAAACTGCAGTTTCAGAATTCACGAAGAATTTTTCTTCGCTTCGTTCTCCTACTTTCCTCTAATTTCTCACCTCGGAAATTCACCCCTTTTAATGAGGAAACTTTTATGAGACACTCCACGATTTCTTTTAAATTTTTGGGCTACTCTATGTCCTCGAAAGAGAGCCCCGAAAAAGCTTCGCGATCAGCTGCGCTGTTAAAAACTGCAGTTTCAGAATTCTTGAAGCATTTTTCCTCGCTTCGTTCTCCAATTTTCCTTTAATCGCTCACCTCAGTTTTTCATCCCTTTTAATCAAAAAACTTTTGTGAGACACCGTACGATTTATTTTAAATTTTTTGACTATTCTAAGTCTCCGAAACAGGGCTCCGAAAATGCTTCGTGATCACAATTTCAGAAATCTCAGAATTTTTGCTAAGTCCTCGGGGTTCAAGTCACTTTTCGACCCGATGCCCTTCGCGTCAGCCCGAAACGCACCGAACTCGACTGTAATCATATTTAAAACATGTTACAAGTCTTCTCGCCGCATTTCGCAATCTTGCTAATTCGGCAAACGTGGGTCTACATTTTACAAGCTTGAAGCTTCGATTTCCAACTACAACTCACTTTTCGACTCGAAGACTTTTGCATCGATTCGAAATGCTTCCAACTCACTTGTAATTACATTTGAAATGTGTTACAAGCATTTTTGCTGAGTTTCGCCATTTCGCGAAAATCGCCAAACAAGGACCTAAGCTTCACAATTGAAGCTTCATATTCTCAACTCCAACTCACTTTTCGACTCAACGACTTTTGCGTCGATTCGAAATGCTTACAACTCACTTGTAATTACATTTGAATTGTGTTACAAGTATTTTTACTGAGTTTCGCCATTTCGCGAAAATCGCCAAACAATGACCTAAGCTTCACAATTGAAGCTTCATATTCTCAACTCCAACTCACTTTTCGACTCAACGGCTTTTGCGTCGATTCGAAATGCTTACAACTCACTTGTAATTACATTTGAATTGTGTTACAAGTATTTTTACTGAGTTTCGCCATTTCGCGAAAATCTCCAAACAAGGACCTGAGCTTCACAATTGAAGCTTCATATTCTCAACTCCAACTCACTTTTCTCTGAATTCAATAAAAATAGTATTTCATACCATTTTTATTTGTATCATTTATATACCATAAATCTGGTACATTACATTTTCTCTCTATTTTGTAATTTTGGCTTCCTTTGTGACAAAAAGGGGGAGAGAATATTATAACAGTTTGAACAATGAAACCATGATCGATTGTTTAAGAACCATGAAGGTAAGTAGAACTTCAACTTTGGGTTTTCTTTTGTGATTGCATGCATGCCTCGACTAACTATTTGCTAACTATTTGGGCATGTAATATAACTAACAAGTTGATGTTCACTAACAATTTTGTGACATTTGGATTTTGATTGCATAGAAGATATGTTGGTTTTTAACTATGATCAAATTACATATCTGAATATATAAATGTCATGGTACGTATAAATGAGTATAAACTTCATCTCTGTATGTGGTTTTTGAATGGCATAAAATTCTTGAGGTATCTAACGAATTCTTTTGTCAAGAATGATTTCTTTTGCAGAGAGTACAGATGTCTAAATCTAGAGTCTGTTTTAGGAGTTTAACTCATGTATCTATTTTATTTTGGATCTCAATTGTAAATTTTTGTTGTATGGTGATAGCAACAAAAATATCTTTTTGAATTTTCTTGAGTGGATTTGTGTTTTGTCACGAAACCGCCAAAGGGGGAGATTGTTACGGAATTTGAGTTGGCGTATTTCGTGAATTCGGTTAAGTCTTGAAGATTGAAGATAAAGAAAGTTGGATCATATAACTCAATCTCAAGAAAGAAGAATTCAAAAGGATCAGGTATGTTTAACTAATTATTTTTGGTGATCCGGATACTTCTTATAGTGTAGAAACACTTGGATGAATTTCTAATTGCATAAAAATCAAAAACTGGACATGGGACATGTTCAGGATCCGGATCAGACTTTCCAATCCGGATCCCGAAGTGTGTTCGTTCATACACAAGTTCAATCCGGATCGTAGCCTCCTTTGATCCGGATCCCGAACACTGGTTTTACCATGATTTATGAACAATCCGGATCAGGCTATGCAATCCGGATCCCGAACGTTGGTGTTTGGTGAATTGTATGAACGATCCGGATCAGGCACTTCGATCCGGATCCCGAACCTTTGTTTTTCTGGAAACTGTCTGTCTCGCTACTGCAATCCGGATCGCCGAAGTCTGATCCGGATCGCCGTCCTGAAAAATTCCATAAAAGGTTAGTTTTTGATTCTTATCCTCTTCCAATGGTTTCTAACCTATATATAGACCCTTTAATTCATCTTTTAGGGTAACCCACGATAAAGGGAAAAAGACGACCGAAATAGATAGATCCACAAATAGAGAAGAAAGGAAATCAATAGATTGAATCTTATGTTTCTTCATCTATATTGATTGATTTGATTCTAGGTTTTCATACTCACATTTTGAGTAGAATCAAATCAATGAATACTTAGATGGTATTTCCGATCTATTTCTAATCTAAGTATTCGGCGGATCATCACCACCCAAAAACAACGATTTTCCCAAAATCGGCGCGTGGACTCGCGTGGCCTTGTGGATTCAAGGTGCTACCGCTCTCGTGGATTCGGAGCGAGGTACGTTCGTGGATTCGATGCGTGCTACTGGGTGAAGACCGTGGATTCGGTCGGACGTTGTGGATTCGGCGTTGGACGCAAATCGTGGATTCGAGAAGCATCGTGGAGCGAGCGGAGAAGATCAACTAGGAGCGTATGGAAAAGGTTGAGTCGTCTGTGAGTACCGTATATCACCTTGTACGTGTTTAATTCTAGTGGATTTCACCGTGTTATCAGTCCCGTGGTTTTTTACTCCGGTTTGGAGTTTTCCACGTAAAAATCTCTGCGTGTTATTTATTTTTCCGCATTGGGTTTTATATCGCAAAGATTTTTGAGTGTTTATTGTTTACACCTATTCACCCCCCCTCTAGGTGTTTTTTCCCCTATTTAGATCCAATTATACATAACCCAACACACACGGCACCCAGGTTTTTCAAAAAGGTTTTCGAAATCCATAAATCCACAAGGTTTTGAAATGGTGCCCACACGACACCCAGATTTTCAAAACGGTTTTCGCAATCCATAAATCCCCAGGGTTTTGAAATGGTGCCCACACGACACCCGCATTTTTAAAACAGTTTTTGAAATATTTTCTTTTTCTTTTCTTTTGTAGTTTGAAAGCGGCCAATCGGGAACAGCAAAACAACCACCCACAAGGATAAATAAACGACATTCCAGCATCCACATCGACCCCACAAGGGTATCGCAATCCACATAGTAAGCTACTAACAGGTAATGAACTGAGCAAAATAAAAAGTAAATACCGTCCATGGCCTCGAAGGACCAAAAGTACTCCTGCCACGGCCTCACCGTCGCCCTAACTCTCACCCCCGAAGGAACCTGTCACGGAGTGGGAAGTCAGCGACACAAGGTATAAAAGATGAAATGCAGGAAGACTGTAACTAAAGCAAACCGTAAGAAAACCAGAGTAACCGCCCTCCTCATCGTGCGATCGACGGTGTCCCCTCCCCCTGCAAAACCTAAACCGGGCACCTACCCCGGCAACCCAGACCGAGCACTATCCTCAAGACAGAAAACCAAATCGAGCACCAACCTCGGGAAAGAAAACCAAACCGAGCACTAACCTCAAGAAAGAAAACCAAACCGAGCACCAACCTCGGGAAAGAAAACCGAACCGAGCACTAACCTCAAGAAAGAAAACCAAACCGAGCACCAACCTCGGGAAAGAAAACCGAACCTAGCACCAACCTCGGGAAAAGAAAACCGAACCGAGCACCAACCTCGAAAAGAAAACCGAACCGAGCACCAACCTCGGTAAACCACGCCGAGCACCTACCTCGACGGGTCGCACCGCTCACACCTTGGCGCCTCAAACCCCCTACCTACGGGGGCCCCCACTGCGTCACCTCGTGGGTATACACGGGTCATCGACCACTTTTCCGGAAAAGCACACCCTTTGCGGTGGCCAAACCGCGGGTGCGCGTGCTGCAGCCTCGAGCATCGTAACCAAATACACGAAACCAAACCAATAATAAAAACCATAAACACTATCAACATTAGTACAGGTAAACGAACAATTGGAGATCATCAACAGCTTTCGAAAAGTCCCACACTAAGTCTCGAACGAAAACCCACAACATGATAAACATGAAAATAACGATAGTGCGCATAAAGGGATTCTAAGAGTGTACCCACCTGAAACGCGAAGAAGGTGTGTGGAAACTCCCGCTAAAACACTCCCATCCTGTACCCGAAAAAGTCACAGTAAGAATTAATGTTAAAAACATCATCGCGGTCAAAAACACTCAAAAACGGGGCGAAACGGGCCAAAAACAGAGCTTCTGGACTCTCAGGCTGGAGAACGGTGCACGGGTCCAGGCGTGGACTGGGTCCAGGCGTGGACTGGGTCCACGACGCAGGACGGCAGCGGCGCAGACCAGGCACACGCCGCAGCGGTAGACTGCTGCGGCATGGGCCGGGCCGCGCACGGGTTGAAGCGCGCGCCGGGTCCACCAAGCAGGGCTGCGAGGGCGTGCACCGAGTGCACACCGGACCGCTGGACCGCGCGGCCTGGCGCAAGCATTCGTGCGCCGGGTCCGCGCCCCCTGGGCCCGGGAGCCGTGCGCCGGGTGCACGCCGGGTTCTGTGGACCGTGCGTCCCGGCGCACGCATCCGTGCGCCGGGTCCGCGTCCCTGGGGCCGGGAGCCGTGCGCCGGGTGCACGCCGGGTCCTGTGGACCGCGACCGTACCAGGGTAAACAGTAACCCCCTTTTTCGCCCCCCACGGCTCCGGTTGCGACCCCGCGACCACGACGACTGCGGCGACGACCCCGTTGACACGATAACGGCGGCAGCGGCCTCCCGTTTAACAACGGCGGCGGCGGCCTCCCGTTTAACAACATGCATCACTCACAACACCCGAGCAACCGACACCCAAATCCTCGACCTCACAGAAATTGCAAAAAGGAAAAAGGAAAAACTCGAACCGCTCACCTTGATTCCGCCGGAGGAGGAGGAAGAAGGAGGATCGTCCCCTCCACGCCCGATCAATCCCACAGAGGATGGGCGATTTTCCCTTTCTCTACCCGTTTCTCGGTCTTGGTTCCCTCCGTCGTTTTCTTGAGAAGAGGGGAAAGGAATTGGGGTTTTTCCCCCGCACGCACCCAAATAAAACTTAACGCCCAAATGAAAAACGGAAAAAATCTAAATCCCCAAAACACAACTAAAATCAGTCGGGATGCAACGAGGGGTCCAGATTACCCCAAAAAACGTGTCGATCGCCTGCACGGCTTTCGATGCATCCGAACCGCTAACGAAAATTCAAAAATAAATTCTGGGAGATCCCGGGGTCGGAAATCGAAACCAATCGCGCCACCGTTCACCGTTTTGCGAGCTCTACCACCTAAAAATACCCGCAAACCCCGACGATCAGCCCAGAAATTCTCGAATTTCAACCCCCCCCCCCCCCAAACAACTAAAAGGACTCGATTATTGCCAATACGAAAAACGGGGAGATCGAGGTAAAACAAAAATAAATAAAATAAACTAATAGCATAAGAAGATAAAAGAAACTGATCATAGGAAGATCCCGTCCGATCATCTCGAAAAGCGTGCCGGCCACTTAGCACGGATTCTGATGCCCAGTCAAAGGCAAACGCTTTGACCTCCATTCCGGGAGATCCGTAAATCGAAAACCGAATCTGATCGCTTTGTCGTTTTCTGTTTTCTGAGCTAAAACGCAGAAAAATACCCGCGGTCCAGGCCGGTCCATTGCAGAAAACACAGTGAAGAGCTTCCCTAACTACTCCGTCATAAAAGAAGGTATTCAAAGGCAATGGAATGCCAGGACCCTACAGGGTACGTCGGAGTTTGAGGCTTTACCCACAGGGGGAGGCTACTAGTTTACTAGTGGTTCTCACCCCCATTGTTATTTCCTCTTCTTCTTCCCTTTGTTTTGCAGAGTCTTCTGCGGGAGCTGCTGGACAATCGGCAGCTGATCGAGGTAAGGGGATCGCTGAGTAGATAGATCTCCTGTGAGGCTGAGAGTTGCGGTTAGACAGATGTTGTACCCTCCACTCAGACTATTGTATTTTTCTTTTATTTTCGGTCCGGCTTTGACCAGCTGGGTGTATTATTTTGGTGAGCTGGGAGTTTATTTTATTTATTACAACTTTATTTTAATTCCAGTCTTAGTTATTATGTAGTTCATTTTAGTTCAGCTCTGTATTTGTACATCTTATATCTGAGCAGGTTACCGACGCTTTGTGTACATGAAAAATTTCGTGTGCACGGCGGATCTGTTGGCGAGCCCGGGTTCCGGTTTCCACCCGGGGCGTGACAGATTAAGTTGGTATCAGAGCTTAGGGATAGGTCAGTTGGGACTTAGGAAACACTAGGCTTTTGGCAGACCCTAGGATGATAGAGCAGCGAGAGGTGGTTGACTTGTTGATGAGATTCCGTCAGTTTGATCCACCTCGTTTCTCGGGGCAGAGTGCAGAGCCGTGGGAGGCAGAGTCGTGGATCACGGCTATGGAGAGACGTTTTGAGACCCTGTTTATCGAGGAGCGGTACCAGGTTCTACTGGCGACAAATTTCTTGGAGCACAACGTCGAGGCTTGGTGGCGGCGTGTTCGACCTGCTGGTCCGCCTGGGGCTCAGCTTCTGACCTGGGAGGAGTTCCGCAGTCTACTTCTTGGAGCCTTCTTCCTCGAGAGCGTTCGACAGAGGTTGGAGGAGCAGTTGAAGAATCTCCGACAGGGAGATCGGCCCGTGCATGAGTATATTGCAGATTTCAACCAGTTGTTGGCGTGTGTACCGCACGTGGCCAGGGATGAGGCACATCGGATCTATATGTTCGAGCGAGGGTTGCGCCGGGACCTTTTTCAGTTAGTCCATTCACGCAGATTGCAGACCTTGGAGGCCTCTATGGAGCAGGCACTCTATGTTGAGAGTGGGGAGGCAGTGATGGAGGAGGTAGCTCCGGCTCCCGCAGTGATCCCGGGGGGGGAAGCGACCAGCATCAGATGATGGAGGACAGACCAGTTCTTGGAGACCACCACGACTGACACGGCCTCAGTCTCATCGCCAGGGGCATTCTGAGTAACGAGAGCCTGGTGAACCCCGGAGGCAGCAGCAGCCACGACGTCGTGACAGATGTATTTTCTGTGGAGGACCTCATCTGCCTCACACTTGTGACCAGAGGTGGGATCGTTGTTATAAGTGTGGACAGTCTGGCCACGTTCGAGCTTCATGCCCCCTATCGACTTCCACGGCACTATCTTTAGCCTCGGCTCCTAGTGCATTCCAGCAGAGGACGTCAGCTCAGCAGCCTTTTGCTCCAGTGAGCAGGTCACCTTCCTTCCACCCTTCTGATCACCGGCCACCGGCTTAGAGCGGTCGGGTTTATGCCGCTCAGGTGGAGGACTTTGCAGCAGCCGATCACGTGGTGACAGGTATCACTTTACCTTCTGGCATTAGGACTCGTACTTTGTTTTATAAGAGCATCCCCTTTATCTATTAGTAGAGCGATTGCATCATTGCATGGGTTAGAGGTAGGACGGTTATCACGTGCACGGGAGGTTCAGGTTCCCGACCATACCTTACACGTGGAGGAGTGTCATTGGTCCTGCCCGGAGTAGATTGAGTCCTAGAATATGCCAGCTGACCTGATGGTTTTGAGGCGGCTGCGGGACTTGAATAGGATGCTCGGGATAGACGGGTTGGCTCGGTGCTTCATGACGATCGATTGTGCCGCGAGGATAGTGACTTTAGCTAGACCAGGAGGTGTTCGTGTACCAGGGATGCTAGAGGAGATGAGGCGGCTCGAGCTAAAGGTTTGCTTCGCGATTCTGGAGGAGCTTGCAGACAGCCTTGGGGACTCAGCTCAGGTTCAGTCCAACTTTTCATCCACAGACTAATGAACAGTCAGAGCGGATGACACAGATCCTCGAGGATATGCTGAGAGTTTGCATCTTGGACTTTGGCGGAGGATGGATTCGTCCCGTCGCACGTTATCGACTTCACCCTACTTGAGATCAGCGAGGATTGAAGTGCGAGGAGTGCCCACTGCGGATTCTGGATCGAGAAGAAAGAATTGCGCAGTTGGGCCATTCCCTTCGTGGAGATCCTTTGGAGCAACCATGACGAGCGCAAGGCTATTTGGGGACTTGAGTCGGTAAGGAGGGACACCCACCCCTACTTATTTGAGACATCGGACTGAGGGATGTTATTTAGTCTCGTTTCGAGGACAAAACTCTTTTTAGTAGGGAAGGATGTGATGTCCCGAATTTCTGCAGAGGCTATTGCAGGTTTAGCAGCATTTACAGGAAGCTTACACGGTGTAATGGAGCTAGTAGTGTCGAAATCGGACCTCGGAAATGGACCCGGCGTGAAAATCGGATTAAGTTGGCTTTTCGGGGACTTTCGGCAAAATTTCGGATGAGAATTTGGCAAAACGGACAGCGGATTTGGACTCACCGCGCGAAAACGATCAAAATGGGCTATTTACTTGAATTTTTCGCCAAAAGTTACTGTTCATGCCGGAACAGTAACTCCGGCACGGCGGCGGCGACGACGAACGGCGGAGCACGGCGGCGCAGCGGCAGTGTTGCGGCGGAGCACAGCTCGGGCAGCGCGGGCAGGCGCGGGCAGTCGCACAGGCGGGTTGGTCCACCGGCAAAGCGTGCACTGGGAGCACGGAAGGTTGAGCTTGCCACATGGCAGCTCCAGATTGGTTGGACGGTGTCAAAGGAGGCGGCGGGGCGGCGACACGTGGCAGCACCCTATTGGCCGACAAGATCCGGAAGACCCGGCGCGGGGACCGGGCGCGTGCTCCCCGGGTGACACGTGGCGATTCCACTGAAGGAGTTTTGGCACATTATTTAAGTCACATCTCCTTCTCCTTGCCTTTTTTGAATTATAGAGATGAAAGTGAGCTTGTGGCCTATGCAAAAATTGTTCCCCTCTCTGTCCTCTCTCTCCCCTAAAAGTTTCAAAATTTTTGGAGTTGCCGACAGCGAGTTATCTGCGACGCGGCGCGCTTCGACGTTTTCCTTTTTTTGGCCCTTTTCCTTCGCAGTTCAGTCGGAAAATTCCGGTTCTCTAACTGGGTGGAATTTTTAGCAATTTCTGTGGCAGCGCGTTCCTAAGAGGTAAGGCTTCGATTTTCGTGTTAATCACTTCGCTCCATTTCGCAATTTTGGCATGGTTCCTGAGGCACCTTTGACCCCCCTTTTTCTGTGATGAACTCTGGACAGCACCAGCATGTTGATTTTCTATCTTGTGCTACGAGCATCAGATTAAGGCGTATAAATAGTCGTTTTCGGCCTACTCTTCGCGAGGAACGCGATCATGAATTTTCTGGATTTTTCGGAGCACTGTACAGAGGTGAAAATCCCTCTTTTTTCGAGCTATTTGGAAAAACAGCAAAGGCTGTATTTTTGGGATTTGTATTTACACCGGGTGCGTTGTTCTGTACAGTTGTGCACTGCTTTCAATGAGTTGTGGGATTAGAGGACTGTGGACAGCGAGGAGGCTATTTGGGTGTGGATTTGCGTGCCAGGTGGGTGGTTGTTGCTTAACTCTTACTACGATTTACTCACTAGGACTATTAGAGAGACCCCTAATTTATTTGGCACCCCATTGGAAATCATGCTTAAACAAATTATCCTGATTAATCGTTGGACCATTCTTGTGGGATTAATACACTATGGTGGTGATATGTTAGCATGCCATGATCAGTAATTAGACTTGTATGAAAGTTGATGTCATACTTATATGCGGATACTTCTTGGATGATTTAGTAGGGATCAAGGATTATAGACATGTGTAATTGGTTAGTGATTTTGGCATGATGGTTATATCTATGTGGAGCTATTATTTGATACACATGTGGAGCTACTATTTGATACACGTTCTTTTATCTTTCATGAGGACATTTGTATGCTTGTATGGACATCTAGATAGGCCACTATTTATTGCTACACTATCATATTGGGACTTGACTTAGGAGAAACCATGATTGTTTCCTTTCTCCTTTTCATTTAGACTTTTGATTCATCCTGCAGGGGATTGGGATAGTGTAGTCGGGACTTTGGAGTCCGGGACAGGTGGTACTTGATTGTGGATTGGTGGGGGGATTGCGGCATCCGCGGACAGTAGGCGGTTGACCGGATATTGATTATTTTACCAGATGGTGGATTTTTGGGCATTGTGGTAACCGCGGATATTAGGCGGTTGACCAGATGTTGGTTATTTTATCAGATTTGGACTTATGGGATATTGCGGCGACCGTGGACATTGGGCGGTCGACCGGATGTTTATCTTTGCATCAGATTGGGGGATCGGGGTTTCATTAGTGGAGGGATTTGTTCCACTTGAGCATAGTCATGATCCAGTCCTGCTTTTATTATACGTATGCCATTGTTACTTTCCTCGTGTGGGTAGCTCCCCTCGAGTGCCACTCCGGAGCGTGCGGGGTACCAAATAGGTACCGGACGGCTTTGACTCATTGCTATCACTTTGGCGCGGATTGCACGATGATGATAGCGGCAGCAGGCGGTACCAGTTTTTACTGGTGGCTAGATTGGGTTTATTTGGACAGATGCGGTTACTGATGCATACATACAGTCATACTTTTCAGGACTGCATTTAGAGGCATAGTAGTGGTAGTTTCCTTTTTCAACAGTCTTATTGCTTACCACTTTACCTTTCCCTTTGCCTCTGGTAGACTTTGTGGGTACGTCGGAGTTTGAGGCTTTACCCACTGGGGGAGCCTACTGGTTTACTAGTGGTTCTCACCCCCATTATTATTTCCTCTTCTTTTTCCCTTTGTTTTCAGAGTCTTCTGCGGGAGTTGCTGGACCATCGGCAGCTGATCGAGGTAAGGGAATCGCTAAGTAGATAGATCTCCTGTGAGGCTGAGAGTTGTTGTTAGACAGATGTTGTACCCTCCACTCAGACTATTGTATTTTTCTTTTATTTTGGGTCTGGCTTTGGCCAGCTGGCTGTATTATTTTGGTGAGCTAGGAGTTTATTGTATTTATTACAGCTTTATTTTAATTCCAGCCTGAGTTATTATATACTTTATTTTAGTTCAGCTCTGTATTTGTACATCTTATATCTGAGCAGGTTACCGACGCTTCGTGTACATAGAAAATTTCGTGTGCACGGCGGATCTGTTGGCGAGCCCGAGTTCTGGTTTCCACCCGGGGGGTGACAGATTAAGTTGGTATCAGAGCTTAGGGATAGGTCAGTTGGGACATAGGAAACCCTTGGTTTTTGCCAGAACCTAGGATGATAGAGCAGCGAGAGGTGGTTGACTTGTTGATGAGATTTCGTCAGTTTGATCCACCTCGTTTCTCGGGGCAGAGTGCAGAGCCGTGGGAGGCAGAGTCGTGGATCACGGCTATGGAGAGACGTTTTGAGACCCTGTTTATCGAGGAGCGGTACCAGGTTCTACTGGCGACGAATTTCTTGGAGCGCAACGCCGAGGCTTGGTGGCGGCGTGTTCGACCTTCTAGTCCGCCTGGGGTCCAGCTTCTGACCTGGGCGGAGTCCCGCAGCCTACTTCTTGGAGCCTTCTTCCCCGAGAGCGTTCGACAGAGGTTGGAGGAGCAGTTGAAGAATCTCCGACAGGGAGATCGCCCCGTGCATGAGTATATTTCAGATTTCAACCAGTTGTTGGCGTGTGTACCACACGTGGCCAGGGATGAGGCACATCGGATCTATATGTTCCAGCGAGGGTTGCGCCGGGACCTTTTTCAGTTAGTCCATTCACGCAGATTGCAGACCTTGGAGGCCTCTATGGAGCAGGCACTCTATGTTGAGAGTGGGGAGGCTGTGATGGAGGAGGTAGCTCCGGCTCCCGCAGTGATCCCGGGGGGGAAGCGACCAGCATCAAATGATGGAGGATAGACCAGTTCTTGGAGACAACCACGACTGACACGGCCTCAGTCTCATGGCCAGGGGCATTCTGAGCAACGAGAGCCTGGTGGACCCCGGAGGCAGCAGCAGCCACGACGTCGTGACAGATGTATTTTCTGTGTAGGACCTCATCTGCCTCACACTTGTGACCAGAGGTGGGATCCTTGTTATAAGTGTGGACAGTCAGGCCACGTTCGAGCTTCATGCCCCGTATCGACTTCCACGGCACCATCTTTAGCCTCGGCTCCTACTGCATTCCAGCAGAGGACGTCAGCTCAGCAGCCTTTTTCTCCAGTGAGTCGGTCACCTTCCTTCCACCCTTCTGATCACCGGCCACCGGCTTAGAGCGATCGGGTTTATACCGCTCAGGTGGAGGACTTTGCAGCAGCCGATCACGTGGTGACAGGTATCACTTTACCTTCTGGCATTAGGACTCGTACTTTGTTTTATAAGATCATCCCCTTTATCTATTAAAAGAGCAATTGCATCATTGCATGGGTTAGGGGTAGGACTATTACCACGTGCACGGGAGGTTTAGATTCCCGACCATACCTTGCACGTGGAGGAGTGTCATTGGTCCTGCCCGGTGTAGATTGAGTCCTAGATTATGCCAGCTAGCCTGATGGTTTTGAGGCGGCTGCGGGACTTGAATAGGATGCTCGGGATAGACGGGTTGGCTCGGTGCTTCATGACGATCGATTGTGCCGCTAGGATAGTGACTTTAGCTAGACCAGGAGGTGTTTGTGTACCAGGGATGCTAGAGGAGATGAGGCGGCTCGAGCTAAAGGTTTGCTTCGCGATTCTGGAGGAGCTTGCAGACAGCCTTGGGGACTCAGCTCAGGTTCAGTCCAACTTTTCATCCACAGACTAATGAACAGTCAGAGCAGAAGACACAGATCCTCGAGGATATGCTGAGAGTTTGCATCTTGGACTTTGGCGGAGGATGGATTCGTCCCGTCGCACGTCATCGACTTCACCCTACTTGAGATCAGCGAGGATTGAAGTGCGAGGAGTGCCCACTGGGGATTCTAGATCGAGAAGAAAGAATTGCTCAGTTGGGCCATTCCCTTCGTGGAGATCCTTTGGAGCAATCATGATGAGCGCAAGGCTATTTGGGGACTTGAGTCGGTAAGGAGGGACACCCACCCCTACTTATTTGAGACATCGGACTGAGGGATGTTGTTTAGTCTCGTTTCGAGGACGAAACTCTTTTTAGTAGGGGAGGATGTGACCCGGATTTCTGCAGAGGCTTTTGCAGCTTTAGCAGCAACTACAGGAAGTTTACACAGTGTAATGGAGCTAGTAGTGTCGAAATCGGACCTCAGAAATGGACCCGGCGTGAAAATCGAATTAAGTTGGCTTTTCGGGGACTTTCGGCAAAATTTCGGATGAGAATTTGGCAAAACGGACAGCGGATTTGGACTCACCGCGCGAAAACGATCAAAATGAGCTATTTACTTGATGTTTTCGCCAAAAGTAACTGTTCATGCCGGAACGGTAACTCCGGCACGGCGGCGGCGGCGACGAGCGGCGGAGCACGGTGGCGCAGCGGCAGTGTAGCGGCGCGGGCAGCGCGGGCAGGCGCGCAGGCGGGTTGGTCCACCGGCAAGGCGTGCACCGGGAGCACAAAAGGTTGAGCTTGCCACATGGCAGCTCCAGATTGGTTGGACGGTGTCAAAGGAGGCGGCGGGTCGGCGACACGTAGCAGCACCCTATTGGCCGACAAGATCCGGAAGACCCGGCGCGGGGACCGGGCGCGTGCTCCCCGGGTGACACGTGGCGATTCCCGAATGGCCTTGCATGGCCGTTTCGTATTTTGGGGACACGTGGCGCATCCTGGTTGGTTAGTTTTGGTGTTTCCGATTTTTGGCCCGGATTCGGTGTGGAGCCGTAGAAGTTTTGGCCCATTATTTAAGTCACATCTCCCTCTCCTTGCCATTTCTGAATTATAGAGATGAAAGTGAGCTTGTGGCCTATACGAAAATTGTTCCCCTCTATGTCCTCTCTCTCCCCCAGAAGTTTCAGAATTTTTGGAGTTGCCGACAGTGAGTTATCTGCGACGCGGCGCGTTTTGATGTTTTCCTTTTTTTGGCCCTTTTCCGTCGCAGTTCAGTCGGAAAATTTCGGTGCTCTAACCGGGTGGAATTTTTGAGCAATTTCTGCGGCAACGCGTTCCTAAGAGGTAAGGCTTCGATTTTCCTCATAATCACTTCGCTCCATTTTGCACTTTTGGCATGGTTCCCGAGGCACCTTTGACCCCCCTTTTTTTGTGATGAACTCTGGACAGCACCAACATGTTGATTTTCTATCTTGTGCTACGAGCATCGGATTAAGGCGTATATATAGTCATTTTCGGCCTACTCTTCGCGAGGAACGCGATCATGAATTTTCTGGATTTTTTGGAGCACTGTACAGAGGTGAAAATCCCTCTTTTTTCGAGCTATTTGGAAAAACAGCAAAGGCTGTATTTTTGGAATTTGTATTTACACCGGGTGCGTTGTTCTGTACAGTTGTGCCCTGCTTTCAGTGAGTTGCGGGATTAGAGGACTGTGGACAGCGAGGAGGCTATTTGGGTGTGGATTTGCGTGCCAGGTGGGTGGTTGTTGCTTACCTCTTACTGCGATTTACTCACAAGGACTATTAGAGAGACCCCTAATTTATTTGGCACCCCATTGGAAATCATGCTTAAACAAATTATCCTGATTAATCGTTGGCCTATTCTTGTGGGATTAATATACTATGGTGGTGATATGTTAGCATGCCATGATCAGTAATTAGACTTGTATGAAAGTTGATGTCATAGTTATATGCGGATACTTCTTGGATGATTTAGTAGGGATCAAGGATTATAGATATGTGTAATTGGTTAGTGATTTTGGCATGATGGTTATATCTATGCGGAGCTATTATTTGATACACATGTGGAGCTACTATTTGATACACGTTCTTTTATCTTTCATGATGACATTTGTATGCTTGTATGGACATCTAGATAGGCCACTATTTATTGCTACACTATCATATTGGGACTTGACTTAGGAGAAACCATGATTGTTTCCTTTCTCCTTTTCATTTAGACTTTTCATTCATGTTGCTCGTGTTCGAGCAGGGGATTGGGATAGTGTAGTTGGGACTTTGGAGTCTGGGACAGGTGGTACTTGATTGTGGATTGGTGGGGGGGATTGCGGCAACTGCGGATAGTAGGCGGTTGACCGGATATTGATTATTTGACCAGATGGTGGATTGTGGGGCATTGTGGTAACCGCGGATATTAGGCGGTTGACCAGATGTTGGTTATTTTATCAGATTTGGACTTATGGGATATTGCGGCGACCGTGGACATTGGGCGGTCGGCCGGATGTTTATCTTTGCATCAGATTGGGGGATCGGGGTTTCATTAGTGGAGGGATTTGTTCCACTTGATCATAGTCAAGATCCAGTCCTGCTTTTATTATATGTATGCCATTGTTACTTTCCTCGTGTGGGTAGCTCCCCTCGAGTGCCGCTCCGGAGCGTGCGGGGTACCAAATAGGTACCGGACGGCTTTGACTCGTTGCTATCACTTTGGCGCGGATTGCACGATGATGATAGCGGCAGCAGGCGGTTCCAGTTTTTACTGGTGGCTAGATTGGGTTTATTTGGACAGATGCGGTTACTAATGCATAGATACAGTTATACTTTACGGGACTGCATTTAGAGGCATAGTAGTGGTAGTTTCCTTTTTCAACAGTCTTATTGCTTACCACTTTACCTTTCCCTTTGCCTCTGGTAGACTTAGTGGGTACGTCGGGGTTTGAGGCTTTACCCACAGGGGGAGGCTACTGGTTTACTAGTGGTTCTTACCCCCATTGTTATTTCCTCTTCTTCTTCCCTTTGTTTTGCAGAGTCTTCTGCGGGAGCTGCTGGACCATCGGCAGCTGATCGAGGTAAGGGGATCGCTGAGTAGATAGATCTCCTGCGAGGCTGAGAGTTGCTGTTAGACAGATGTTGTACCCTCCACTCAGACTATTGTATTTTTCTTTTATTTTGGGTCTAGCTTTGGCCAGCTGGGTGTATTATTTTGGTGAGCTGGGAGTTTATTGTATTTATTACAACTTTATTTTTATTCCAGTCTGAGTTATTATGTAGTTCATTTTATTTCAGCTCTGTATTTGTACATCTTATATCTGAGCAGGTTACCGGCGCTTCGTGTACATGGAAAATTTCGTGTGCACGGCGGATCTGTTGGCGAGCCCGGGTTCTGGTTTCCACCCGGGGCGTGACAGATTAAGTTGGTATCAGAGCTTAGGGATAGGTCAGTTGGGACTTAGGAAACCCTAGGCTTTTGGCAGAACCTAGGATGATAGAGCAGCGAGAGGTGGTTGACTTGTTGATGAGATTCCGTCAGTTTGATCCACCTCGTTTCTCGGGGCAGAGTGCAGAGCCGTTGGAGGCAGAGTCGTGGATCACGGCTATGGAGATACGTTTTGAGACCCTGTTTATCGAGGAGCGGTACCAGGTTCTACTGGCGACGAATTTCTTGGAGCGCAACGCCGAGGCTTGGTGGCGGCGTGTTCGACCTGCTGGTCCGCCTGGGCCTCAGCTTCTGACCTGGGCAGAGTTCCGCAGTCTACTTCTTGGAGCCTTCTTCCCCGAAAGCGTTCGACAGAGGTTGGATGAGCAGTTGAAGAACCTCCGACTGGGAGATCGGCCCGTGCATGAGTATATTGCAGATTTCAAACAGTTGTTTGTGTGTGTACCACACGTGGCCAGGGATGAGGCACATCGGATCTATATGTTCGAGCGAGGGTTGCGCCGGGACCTTTTTCAGTTAGTCCATTCACGCAGATTGCATACCTTGGAGGCCTCTATGGAACAGGCACTCTATGTTGAGAGTGGGGAGGCAGTGATGGAGGAGGTATCTCAAAGGATTAATTAAATAATTAATTAATTAGAGATTGAAATCCGATGTATGGATTCTCCGGAATAGGATTTTGAGGATCGCGGTAACCGTAGTGTGCATCGAAATCCGTGCAAAAGATCGGGCACGCTTTTCGAAGAGATAAGGAATTATCTCTTATGAATTAATAATTATTCATTGATTATTATCCGGATATGGGTTTTATTGTACGTACAAGGGGAAAATATATTTTTCCGGAGAGAAAGGAGGAAACCCTAACCGGAAAGAAAAGAGAGAAAAAGAAAAGAAAGAAGAAACCCTAGCCGGAGAGAAAAGAAAGAAAAGGGAAAAAGGCGAAACCGTAACCGGAAGAAAAAGAGAAGAAGGAAGGAGAAAGCGGAGGGACCCGATCATCCCCAACGAACGTGCCGGAGACGGGAGCGTGAACGGATCGCCTTCTCCGACGGATCGCGGTAAGCGATGTTTCTTTTCGGGTTTCGTTTCGGAGTTTTGTTATAGTCGTTTTGGTTTTTGTCGTTCTTGTTATCGCCACCGCCGCAAAGCCCTAGGGCATCACTGCCGCCGTCGCCACCGCCGCCGCGGAGCCCTAGGGCATCGCCGCCGCCATCGCTACCGCCGCCGCGGAGCCCTAGGGCACCGCCGCCGCAGAACCGCGTGCGGTCCAGCCCCGCGCGGCCATCACCGCACCGCGTGCGACGCCGCGCGGGGCAGGCGCCCGCGCGGCTCCACCGCATGCGGCGCGCTGCATGCGGCGCACGGGCTGGAACCCACGCGGCCGCGGAGCATGCGGCGCGCGGGCAGGAGCCGCGCGGCCGTGGCATGCGCCGCGCGGGGCTGGCGCCCGTGCGGCCGCAACGCATGCCGCGCGGGGATGGGGCCCGCGCGGCCGCGGCAGGTGCCGCGCGGGGCTGGGGCCCGCGCGGCCGCGGCAAGCGCCGCGCGGGGCAGGCACCCGCGCGGGGCTGGGGACCGCGCGGCCGCGGAAAGCGCCGCGCGGCGCTGGCGCCCGCGCGGCCGCAGCGCATGCCGCGCGGCCGCGGCAAGCGCCGCGCGGCCGCGGCAAGCGCCGCGCGGCCGCGGCGCATGCCGCGTGGGGCTGGGGCCCGCTCGGCAGCGGCAAGTGCAGCGCGGGACTGGCGCCCGCACGGCCGCAGCCTGCGCCGCGCGGGGCTTATGCCTGCGCCGCGCGGGGCTTATGCCCGCGCGGCCGCAGCGCATGCCGCGCGGGGCTGGTGCCCACGCGGCCGCGGCAAGCGCCGCGCGGGGCTGGCACCTGCGCGGCCGCGGCTTGCGCCGCGCGGGGCTGACGCCGTGATAGATGTATTTTATGCGGAGGACCTCATCTGCCTCACACTTGTGACCAGAGGTGGGATCGTTGTTATAAGTGTGGACAGTCAGGCCACGTTCGAGCTTCATGCCCCCTATCGACTTCCACGGCACCATCTTTAGCCTCGGCTCCTAGTGCATTCCTGCAGAGGACGTCAGCTCAGCAGCCTTTTGCTCCAGTGAGCAGGTCACCTTCTTTTCACCCTTCTGATCACCGGCCACCGGCTCAGAGCGGTCGGGTTTTTGCCGCTCAGGTGGAGGACTTTGCAGCAGCCGATCACGTGGTGACAGGTATCACTTTACCTTCTGGCATTAGGACTCATACTTTGTTTTATAATAGCATCCCCTTTATCTATTAGTAGAGCAATTGCATCATTGCATGGGTTAGGGGTAGGACGGTTACCACGTGCACGGGAGGTTCAGGTTCCCGACCATACCTTGCACGTGGAGGAGTATCATTGGTCCTGCCCGGTGTAGATTGAGTCCTAGATTATGCCAGCTGACCTGATGGTTTTGAGGCGGCTGCGGGACTTGAATAGGATGCTCGGGATAGACGGGTTGGCTCGGTTCTTCATGACGATCGATTGTGCCACGAGGATAGTGACTTTAGCTAGACCAGGAGGTGTTCGTGTACCAGGGATACTAGAGGAGATGAGGCGGCTCGAGCTAAAGGTTTGCTTCGCGATTCTGGAGGAGCTTGCAGACAGCCTTGGGGACTCAGCTCAGGTTCAGTCCAACTTTTCATCCACAGACTAATGAACAGTCAGAGCAGATGACACAGATCCTCGAGGATATGCTGAGAGTTTGCATCTTGGACTTTGGCGGAGGATGGATTCGTCCCGTCGCACTTCATCGACTTCACCCTACTTGAGATCAGCGAGGATTGAAGTGCGAGGAGTGCCCACTGCGGATTCTGGGTCGAGAAGAAAGAATTGCGCAGTTGGGCCATTCCCTTCGTGGAGATCCTTTGGAGCAATCATGACGAGCGCAAGGCTATTTGGGGACTTGAGTCGGTAAGGAGGGACACCCACCCCTACTTATTTGAGACATCGGACTGAGGGATGTTGTTTAGTCTCGTTTCGAGGACGAAACTCTTTTTAGTAGGGGAGGATGTGATGACCCGGATTTCTGCAGAGGCTTTTGCAGCTTTAGCAGCAACTATAGTAAGCTTACACGGTGTAATGGAGCTAGTAGTGCCGAAATCGGACCTCATAAATGGACCCGGCGTGAAAATCGGATTAAGTTGGCTTTTCGGGGACTTTCGGAAAAAATTTCGGATGAGAAGTTGGCAAAACGGACAGCGGATTTGGACTCACCGCGCGAAAATGATCAAAATGAGCTATATACATGTATTTTTCGCCAAAAGTTACTGTTCATGGCGGAACAGTAACTCCGGCATGGCGGCGGCGACGACGAGCGGCGGAGCACGGCGGCGCAGCGGCAGCGCAGCGGCGGAGCGCAGCGCGGGCAGGCGCGGGCAGGCGCGCAGGCGGGTTGGTCCACCGGCAAGGCGTGCACCGGGAGCGCGGAAGGTTGAGCTTGCCACGTGGCAGCTCCAGATTGGTTGGACGGTGTCAAAGGAGGCGGCGGGGCGGCGACACGTGGCAGCACCCTATTGGCCGACAAGATCCGGAAGACCCGACGCGGGGACCGGGCGCGTTCTCCCCGGGTGACACGTGGCGATTCCCGAATGGCCTTGCATGGCCGTTTCGTATTTTGGGGACACGTGGTGCGTCCTGGTTGGTTAGTTTTGGTGTTTCCTGTTTTGGGCCCGGATTTGGTGTGGAGCCGAAGGAGTTTTGGCCCATTATTTAAGCCACATCTCTCTCTCCTTGCCATTTCTGAATTATAGAGATGAAAGTGAGCTTGTGGTCTATACAAAAATTGTTCCCCTCTCCGTCCTCTCTCTCTCCTAGAAGTTTCAGAATTTTTGGAGTTGCCGACAGCGAGTTATCTGCGACGCGGCGCGCTTCGACGTTTTCCTTTTTTTGGCCCTTTTCCATCGCAGTTCAGTCGGAAAATTCCGGTGCTCTAACCGGGCGGAATTTTTGGGCGATTTCTGCGGCAGCGCGTTCCTAAGAGGTAAGGCTTCAATTTTCGTGTTAATCACTTCGCTCTAGTTTGCACTTTTGGCGTAGTTCCGGAGGCACCTTTGACCACCCTTTTTTTGTGATGAACTCTGGACAGCACCAACATGTTGATTTTCTTTCTTGGGCTACGAACATCGGATTAAGGCGTATAAATAGTCGTTTTCGGCCTACTCTTCACGAGGAATGCAACCATGAATTTTCTGGATTTTTCAGAGCAATGTACAGAGGTGAAAATCCCTCTTTTTTCGAGCTATTTGGAAAAACAACAAAGGCTGTATTTTTGGGATTTGTATTTACACCGGGTGCGTTGTTCTGTACAGTTGCGCACTACTTTCAGTGAGTTGCGGGATTAGAGGACTGTGGACAGCGAGGAGGTTCTGTACAGTTGCGCACTGCTTTCGGTGAGTTGCGGGATTAGAGGACTGTGGACAGCGAGGAGGCTATTTGGGTGTGGATTTGCGTGCCAGGTGGGTGGTTGTTGCTTACCTCTTACTGCGATTTACTCACTAGGACTATTAGAGAGACCCCTAATTTATTTGGCACCCCATTGGAAATCATGTTTAAACAAATTATCCTGATTAATCGTTGGCCTATTCTTGTGGGATTAATATACTATGGTGGTGATATGTTAGCATGCCATGATCAGTAATTGGACTTGTATGAAAGTTGATGTCGTACTTATATGCGGATACTTCTTGGATGATTTAGTAGGGATCAAGGATTATAGACATGTGTAATTGGTTAGTGATTTTGGCATGATGGTTATATCTATGCGGAGCTATTATTTGATACACATGTGGAGTTACTATTTGATACACGTTCTTTTATCTTTCATGAGGACATTTGTATGCTTGTATGGACATCTAGATAGGCCACTATTTATTGCTACACTATCATATTGGGACTTGACTTAGGAGAAACCATGATTGTTTCCTTTCTCCTTTTCATTTAGACTTTTGATTCATGTTGCTCGGGTTCGAGCAGGGGATTGGGATAGTGTAGTCGGGACTTTGGAGTCTGGGACAGGTGGTACTTGATTGTGGATTGGTGGGGGGATTGCGGCAACCGCGGATAGTAGGCGGTTGACCGGATATTGATTATTTTACTAGATGGTGGATTGTGGGGCATTGTGGTAACCGCGGATATTAGGCGGTAGACCAGATGTTGGTTATTTTATCAGATTTGGACTTATGGGATATTGCGGCGACCGCGGACATTGGGCGGTCGACCGGATGTTTATCTTTGCATCAGATTGGGGGATCGGTGTTTCATTAGTGGAGGGATTTTTTCCACTTGAGCATAGTCATGATCCAGTCCTGCTTTTATTATACGTATGCCATTGTTACTTTCCTCGTGTGGGTAGCTCCCCTCGAGTGCCACTCCGGAGCGTGCGGGGTACCAAATAGGTACCGGACGGCTTTGACTCATTGCTATCACTTTGGCGCGGATTGCACGATGATGATAGCGGCAGCAGGCGGCACCAGTTTTTACTGGTGGCTAGACTGGGTTTATTTGGACAGATGCGGTTACTGATGCATACATACAGTCATACTTTTCGGGACTGCATTTAGAGGCATAGTAGTGGTAGTTTCCTTTTTCAACAGTCTTATTCCTTACCACTTTACCTTTCCCTTTGCCTCTGGTAGACTTAGTGGGTACGTCGGAGTTTGAGGCTTTACCCACAGGGGGAGGCTACTGGTTTACTAGTGGTTCTCACCCCCATTGTTATTTCCTCTTCTTCTTCCTTTTGTTTTGCAGAGTCTTCTGCGGGAACTGCTGGACCATCGGCAGCTGATCGAGGTAAGGGGATCGCTGAGTAGATAGATCTCCTGTGAGGCTGAGAGTTACTGTTAGACAGATGTTGTACCCTCCACTCAGACTATTGTATTTTTCTTTTATTTTGGGTCTGGCTTTGGCCAGCTGGGTGTATTATTTTGGTGAACTGGGAGTTTATTGTATTTATTACAGCTTTATTTTAATTCCAGTCTGAGTTATTATATAGTTCATTTTAGTTCAGCTTTCTATTTGTACATCTTATATCTGAGCAGGTTACCGACGCTTCGTGTACATGGAAAATTTCGTGTGCACGGCAGATCTGTTGGTGAGCCCGGGTTCTGGTTTCCACCCGGGGCATGACATCGCCCCTGCCTGAGGTCACACTATGGCGATGAATGCGGCCCACCTCAATGGCAAACTCATCCTGACACTACTACTGGTGCCCCGACTATCGAGAACCTCTTGGTCTCTGTCTCCTCTGAGACCCATGACCCTGAGACTGGAATCATGGCAACCTCGATCCACTCGACTGTCCCAAAGCAGGCGATACTGGACGTCTCTCCCCGGAGCTGGTCCCTCGCTCTCCGCCCTTCTCGGACATGATCA
The DNA here is from genome assembly GCA_029204045.2 of Tillandsia leiboldiana. NCBI lineage: Eukaryota > Viridiplantae > Streptophyta > Magnoliopsida > Poales > Bromeliaceae > Tillandsia > Tillandsia leiboldiana. The sequence goes on from CM055061.1 coordinate 15,409,398, forward strand.
CTGATCCTCGGTCAATCCATCGAGCATGCACAATCACTGCATCCGAAGTCGGCGCTCGCCGAGAATGCACAAAGAGATAGATATCCCGATGCCGTCCCCTCTCAAACATGATCACTTCCTGAGCCTCATCCTGGGCGGCATGGGGTACACTGCTCAACAATCGCAGAAACTCGCTCCAGGCCATCCACTGCGCTCCCGGAGGTCCAACAGGACGAACTCGACGCCACCAACTCTAGGTGTCCTTATCCAAAAGTGCATGACCAAGTGCACCAGATGCTTCTCCTGGATGAACAAATCTTCCAATAACTTTTCCATAGCAGCAATCCAGTTCTCGGCCTCCCAAGGCTCCAAACTCTGCCCTGAAATCTATAGGGGATGGAACTTGATGAAGTACAATAACCGGTCAGCAAACTCTCGCTGCTCCTGCCCTACTCACAGTGCGATCTGGGTCGAAGTCGACGATGTCGCGGCCGGAGGTACTACTGGCGATACCCCGGAAGATGCTCTATGCTCAAGCATGCGCACCACGCGCTCCATGTTCTTTTTCCTGGCGCGGCATCGCCTAAAACATCTGGGCTACCCGGGCCCGCAACTCTCAGACCTCACTCTGCTCTGTCCATTCAGCCTCCCGCTGTTCGGGCTCCTCATCCAAGGTCAAACACGCCCTCGCCGCTGCACGGCGTCTCGGAGGCAACAAAGACAACTGCAACAAAACAAACATTAGGACCAAGAACTCTCTCGACCCAATCAAGCGAAAGTCTAAAACATGTTAACCATTCTAAAGCGTTATGTTGTCTGCAGCCAACATAATCACTTTAGAGAATAAACATGTAAAATCACTCGCCCCAATCCTCTGGGGGAGGCACAGACTCAATCAGAACTCTCGCTAAAATCACGTCTCTCACGACAGTCATCCTACTGTCCAACCAATAGCCTAGGGTCACTAAGTCCTCAATGACCTACATTCCTAGGCTCTGATACCACTCTAATCTGTCACGCCCCGGGGTCGAACTGCGACCCGGGATCGCCAACAAATCCGCCGCCTGTACGGAAACTGCCGCACAGACGAAGCGTCTACCCTGCAAAAGATCTATAGCTAAACATGTATCATAGCTAAAAAAGAAACTAATAGCTATGTCATCAAAACACAGAACGTCTGAATAAAAACAAATCCTCAACACAAGTCTCTCAACTAAGAAAAACACAAGTACAACCCTCACAAATCTCTCAGACTGTCCAGTACAAAAGTGGAAACATAAAAGTATCGGGTACAGCTACCTCTGACTCTTAATGCTGGTAAGGAACTACTCGGCCACGTCCTCACCTCGATCAAATGTCTCCGCACTGAGCTAAGTCGGAACAGCAACCTCGGTAACCTATCACCGCAGCGGGTGTGAGATCTACTGCAGAAGGTAGATCTCAGTGGGTACCGTAACCAATATCCACGGTATGCCCACTAAGTCTATTAGAGGCAACAGATAGGTATGCAGATAGATAGATAGGAAAGCTGGAAGAAACTACAGCTAATATGTGTCAACCATCATGCTCAAAAGGAACTCTACCATAAACATGCTATGCATACACTCGCTACTGCTATAATGCCTCAGTAACAATGCTCAAAGGAGAAACCCTTCTAAGAACATAATATGTAATCACCCGCTCATATCACCCAATCTCAATGACTGCCTCATAGGGTCCAGTCAAACCTGCGCCAACCTACTGCCACTACGCCCAAAAAGGACTTGGTCTTACGTAGGGCGTCCCACACGGACTATCTCAATCTCACGCAAAGTGACCCTATAGTAACTCAGCCAGGGGTATCAAGCGACCACTAGTATATCAACTAGGCGCATCATCATCGCGTCCGGATCGTAACTCGAGGGGAACGACCCCACCGAGCTCAGGTGTGTCTTATCTGTCTCAACAAGCGGCTCATGCAGGCTATGATCACGATCCACAGATCGGAAGCTCAATGCTCACGTAACACCACTCAGTCGGGAAACTCTCCACGACTCAATCAGGAAATGCCCAAACACTCTCACAGCTATGTCGGAGAACTCTCCACGACTCAATCTGATAATGCAAGACCCATGGCTAAGTCAGGAAACCTCCACGACTCGATCTGCCAGAACCCCAAAACTCTCAAAGCTAAGTCGAAGAACCACCTCCACAACTAAATCAGAAAACACGATCCATGATCTAGAATAATCCCATCAATCCCAACAAGGAAGTACAACTCTCATGACACTAGAAACTCAACACACAATGCTCTAAAAATCCACTCGGCCCCCCGGCACGAGCATACATCAATCCTGAACCAACTCAACCCCTCTGGGTGATCTCACTATTTAAAAACCATTTTCAAAGCCCAGTTTTCATTAAAACACGTTCGACGATTTTTAAAATGGTTTAGATGGCAATCTAATGGCAACTAATCATGCAGTCTAGTGTCAAATCACCTCTAGATCATGCTAAAAATATCTAGGGCGAAGGAAAGTCTTCCTATAATTTTCTATGCAACTATCAGATTTACCAAGCATAAAAACAGGTAAACTAAACATGATCAACATGCATACAGAAGTTTTAGAGGGCATTCCATACATCTTGAAGAAATTCCAACCCACCTCAAATGCATTCCGCAGGCAATCGCTGAAGTCGATGAAGCGCCGAACCGCTCACTGCCAAAATCTGCCAAAAACACGAAAATCGTGCCGCGCGCGCGCGCGCACTGTAGCGGACCTCGGAAAAATCCTCGGAAGCTCGAACAAACTCTCTCGAGTCCTCTAATAAAAATCCGGTGGGCTCCGACTCCCTTGTTGTCAGCTCACAGCACGCAGGCAAGCTACCTCGGCTCCGCGCAGTAAAAAACCCAAGCCTCAGCCAACAACACCAAAGTGACTCCCAAGGTGCAAGCATGGAACAAGATGGAAGGAAAAAAAAAATCCATTTAGCTCAAAACTTATCAAAATCCATCAACAAATCCAAAAACCCATGCTTGAATCAAATCTGACAACTTACCTCATGCACAGCAGACGCGCGCGCGGCTCCGTCCAGCTCCAAGCAACAATACCACACAAGCAGCACCCATGCATGCTTTCTCTCTTTCTTTTTTTCCCACTTCTTCTCTTTCTTTTTCCTTGATTTCTTTCATGTCTTTTCTCTCTTTTTCTTTTCTTTCTCTGATTCCAGCTGAGAAGAGAGGAAGTGGGGGAGTCTTTAAATAGAGAAGAGAGGGGGTCAAGGGCCAAATGGAAGGTTGGAGAAGCGAAAAGACCATACTGCCCTTGCCAAAAAATCACCAAATGTGAAATCTGCATGAGGGGTACCGGTACCCTCCAAGCAGTACTAGTACCCAAAACTTAGTTCCGGAATCCCCACCTAGTTCCGGAACGCCAAGCCCAAAATCCGCAAGAGCCTGCTCAAGCCCCCGCACGCGCGGCGCCCAAGCTCCCACCGCGCGGTGCCCAAATGCCAGCCGCGCGGCGCCTTGGCCCGCGGCGCCCGCTCACGCCCGCTGCGCGCGCCCACCTGCTGCGCGGCGCCCAAGCGCGCCCGTGCAGCGATTGCACCAGCCGCGCGCGGTGCCTCTGCGCGCCCGCGCGGCACCCTCTGCTGGTCTCTCCTCCACCAACAACAGCACCAACCTCTTCCAAAACCCAATTCAACTCCAAAAACCAAAACTAAGCTTTCTCTCTCTCTCTCTCTAAAAAAACTGCAATGTACCTCCACGAGGCTCGACGCACGCGTGCTCCACTCGGCTTCCAACGGTTGGTCCACACTACTTGCACACCATCACCTCTCTCAATTCCTTCTTTTATTTCTCCTCAATTTCTCTTCTTCTTCTCCTTCTTCTCCTTTCTTTCTTTCCTCTGTTTGAAGCTCAATTCCTCTGTTTGAAGGAGAGAGGAAGAAGATTGTTGGGTTATGATAAATATGGATCTAAATAGGAGAAAAAACACATAGAGGGGGGTGAATAGGTGTAAATAATAAACACTCAAAAATCTTTGCGTAATAAAACCCAATGCGGAAATGAAAATAACACGCAAGATTTTACGTGGAAAAACTCCAAAACCAGGAGTAAAATACCACGGGACCGATCACACGGTGAAATCAACTAAGATTAAACACGTACAAAGGTGATATACCGTACTCACACACGACTCAACATTTTTCCATACGCTCAGAGTTGATCTTCTCCGCTCGCTCCGCAACGCGCCTCGAATCCACGATTTGCGTCCAACGCCGAATCCACGGTGTCCAACGTCGAGTCCACGACATCTGACCGAATCCACGGTCTCCACCAAGTAGTATGCCTCGATCACACGAACGTACCTCACTCCGAATCCACAAGAGCGGTAGCACCTTGAATCCACAAGGCCATGCGAATCCACGCGCCGATTTTTGAGAAAATCGTTGTTTTGTTGGTGGTGAAAATTCACCGAATACTTAGATCAAAGATAGATCGGAAATACCATCTAAGTATTCATTAATTTGATTCTACTCAAATTCTGAGTTTGAAATCCTAGAATCAAATTAATCAATTATAGATGAAGAAACATAGAATAGATCTTGTTATTTCCTTTCTTCTCTATATGTGGATTTCTCTAAATCTCCGTTAATTTTGGATTGTGAAATTTTCCACCATACGGATCATTAGATCTTTTTCGGTTTTTTCCACATGCCCTAAGAAATGAGATTAGGGTATATTTATAGGTTAGAAGCCATTGGAAGAGGATAAGAATCAAAAACCACCTTATCTGGAAATTTTCGGGTCGACGGTCCGGACTGTCGTCAATAAACAGAACTTTTCCAGAAAACCACGTTCGGGGTCCGGACTGAAGAAACCGCGGTCCGGACTGTTCATGCAATTTCTGCAAAATCCACGTTCGGGGTCCGGACTGAACCAGGGGTGTTCCGGACTGGATTTGCACATGAACCTACCTATGTTCGGGGTCCGGACTGAAGTATCCTGATCCGGATCCTGAACATATTACATGTCCAGTTTTTGATTTTTATGCAATTACAAATCCATCCAAGTGTTTCTACACAATAAGAAGTATTCGGATCACCAAACTTATTTAGTTAAACGTACCTGATCCTTTTGGATTCTTCTTTCTTGAGATTGAGGTATACGATCCAAACATCTTCATCTTCAATCTTCAAGACTTAACCACTTTCACGAAATACGCCAAGACAAATTCCTTAACAATCTCCCCCTTTGGCGGTTTCGTGACAAAACAAAAATCCACTAAAAGAAAATTCAAAAAGATATTTTTGTTGCTATCACCATACAACAAATATTTACAATAGAGATCCAAATAAAAATGAATACATGAGATAAACTCCTAAAACAAACTCTAGACTTAGACGTTTGTACTCTCTACAAAAGAAATAATTCTTGACAAAAGAAATCGTTAGATACCTCAAGAATTTAACATTCAAAAACCAACCAGAGAGATGAAGTTTATACTCACCATGACATTTACAAAATCAGATATGTATTAAAATACCAATCAGAGATAGACATATCTTCTAAGCAATAAATTCCAAATGTCATAAGTATGTTAGTCATCAAACAACTTGTTAGTAATATTACATGCCCAAATAGTTAGTCAAATAGTTAGCTGAGGCATGCATGCATTCACAATACAAACCAAAAGTTGTTGTGATACTTACCTTCCAAGTTTCAATGTTCCAAAGTTCTCACAAACCATTGTCTATATCTCTATCTCTCTCCCCCTTTTTGTCACTAAAATTAGCCAAAATATACAAATTAAGGGAGTTAAAAGGTTCAAAAAGAAGAAGAAATGTAAGAACTAAAACTGAAACCTGCAAAACAAAGAGTTAATTAGAATAACCAAACAACCCAAGATTAGATCATTAGAGCAAATGATCACTCTAGATCAGACCTGTTTGAACTGCTACAGTGTAGAATACCGGGATTTCGGATAGCGCACCGACCTCGCAGGATGGCGTGATGCGGAGAAACGCCTCGAGCATGTCCCATATGTGACTTCAGATGAGTTCGAGTTGATTCGGATCAACGCGGAAGCCCCAGCTTGATTCGGAGTTTTTCGGGCTTTGTGCGCCGGTAGAGGACTGGTTTTGGGGGGAAGCATCGACCCCACAGTGGAGTACAAAAAATTTGGAAATACTTGGAACAGGTATACTTTGAGTTTACAGCGGAGTTCGAGAGGTTCCAGGCAAACGCGGAAGACCCGAGGGCAAAAAGTGAGTTGGAGTTGGCAGTTTTGGAGCCGATTTTTGGTTTGAGCACACCGACTCCACGGTTGAGCTTTTTGAGGAGAAAAAGCTTTGAGCATGTATATTTTCATATTACAGCGGAGTTCGGGAGGTTCCGGACCGGTGCGGAGGCCCCGAGGGCAAAAAGTGAGTTGATGGGGGCATTTAATGGATTAATTAATTTATTTATTTAATTAGTGGCATTTGACCTTGGTCTGGGATGAAATGCAAGAAAGAGAAGAGTGGTTGGAGGGTGGATTTTTAGTAAGGGGGGTTTAGATATTTGATAGGGGTATTTTGGTCTTTTTATTTCCCTATTAATGGCTGCCAACCACCACCTTAATTAGTCGCCTCGAATTAATTCGGGCCACCTCATCACCACCTTCATAAGGTGAAACAGGGGAAAAAGGGTAGAACAGAGTAAAGAAAGAAGAAGAAAGAAAAAAGGGAAGAAGATGAAGAAAATGATGAAGAAAAAGAAGAAAAGAGTGGAATAAATGAGAGTTGATGGTGGGAACCTGCTGCTAGTCGCCAAGGAGCCGTGTGGAGCCGAGCGGAGCACGTGCGCGCGCGACGGGCGCAGGCAAGGTAGGTATTTTGTGCAGTTTTTGGAGCTAGATGGGATTTAGATTTTATTTTTATTTTACTTTATTTTTAGTGGAGAGTTTGCTGCGAACTGGTTGTCCAAGCTGTGTTGGCAGCGAGGTGAGCCGCGCACGCGCAAAGGCGGCGCGCGGCTGAGGCGAACCGCTGCGCGGGCGCGCATGAGCACCGCGCGCAGCAGGCCTCTTGCTGCCGCAGGCGTGCAGCAAAGCACTACGCAGCTTGCGAAGGGCGCGCCCTGGGCGCCGCGCAGCCTGTGCGGGCGCGCCAGGGCACTGCGCCTTGGGAGTGGCCGCGCGCAGCTTGGGCGGGCCGCGCGCAAGGCGCGCGCGGTGCCGCGGGCCACGCGCGGGGCGCGCGCGGTGCCTCGGGCCCCGCGAGGGGCGCGCGCGGCGCCTCGGGCCCCGCGCGGGCGGCGCGCAGCGCTGCGCGGCAAGGGCTAGCGCCGCACGGCTGTGCCCCAGCGCTGTGCGGCAGGGGCCAGCGCCGCGCGGCAGGCCCAGCGCCGCGTGGCATGCTTGCTGATGCCGCGCAGGCAGTGGCTTGGCGGCGCGTGCGCGAGCAGTTTTCGCACGGCGTTTCGTCGATCTGAGGGTGGTTTTTCTTCGGCATTTTCGTGGGTTGGCCGTGCTTTCTAATTCGGGATTTTATCCCTCTTTTCTTGCAGTTGGTAGTGCAGATTTGTGGACAACTTGGCCGGATTGGGTGCTTTCGCCACCCGGAACCGAGAGAGCAGGGTGGCTAGGCTAGGAGCTGCTTGCTGGCTGTGGGAGTACAGAGGAGTTGCATGTGGGTGTGCTTTGGTGCTGTGGGTGTGTGTGGAGTGTACAGGAAAGGTGAACTTTATTGGGCTGTGGACATTAATTATGAGCATGCATTGGAGCTGTAGGTGGTTATGTAATTTATTGTGAGCGTAGGGTTGTGTTGATGATTTATTTTGTGCTGGAGCTTTGGGTGTGTTGCATGTTGGCTGAGGAGCGAGCCGGTGGCGCGTGAGATTTTTTGTAGAGGACTCAAGATTTTTTTTAATCGAACTCCGGGGATTTTTCTGGTACGCGGCAGTGTGCGCGCGCGCGGCGCATTTTTCGAGGTTTCGTCAGTTCGAGGTTTCGGCACTTCACCGACCTCAGCAATTGCCTGCGGAAAGCGTTCTAGGTGGGTTGGAATTTCTCCAAAATTTATGGAATGCCCCTTAATGCTATTAATGCAAGTTGATCATGTTTATTAGGCGTTCTGGCTGTTTTTACATCTGATAGTTGCCTGGAATTTTTTGTGAAATTTATTGGAACCCTGGATTATTTTTAGTAGACTCCTGATATCATATGACACTAGGTTTCATGTTTTGTTTGCATCATAACTGCACCTTAACCGTTTTAAAAATCGAGAAACGCGTTTTTAAGGAAAATCAATGATTTCAAAGATGGTTTTTAAATTATGAGTTGCCAAAGGTATGGCATAGGTTCAGGGTGCTTGTTTACTCGTGCCAGGGGGCCGTGTGGATTTTTTTTTAGAGCATGTGTGCTGAGTTCTAGTGTCCCGTGAGTTCTTCTTCCTTGTTGGGGATCGATGGGTTTATTCTAGATCATGGGTTATGTTTTTGATTTAGTGGTGAAGGTGGTTCTCCCACTTAGTTCTGAGGTTATTTGGGGTTCTGGCAGATCGAGTCGCGGAGGTTTCCCGACTCAGCCATGGTCGTGCATTATCAGATTGAGTCGTTGAGGGTTCTCCGACATAGCTATGAGAGTGTTTAGGCTTTTCCTGTTTGAGTCGAGGTTCTTTTTCCGTCTGTGTTGTGCTTTGAGCTTTGAGATACTGATCTGTTTGATCGTGGATTATAGCCTGCTGAGCCTGGGATTTTATGCCAGTTGTGAGATACTTGAGTTCGCGGGGTCGCTCCCCGCGAGCTATGCTCCGGATGCGATGATGATACCGAGCCTGACGAGGCTGTGATGTGGTTACTGAGATAGTCCTTGAGGGACACCCTACGTAAGACTATGCCCTGTTTGGGCATGAGTGGCAGTAGATGAGCGCAGGCTTGACTTTGACTGGTCCAAAGAGGGACAGTCATTGAGATTGAGTGATATGTGTGAGTGAGTTTCATAGCATGTTCATAGATGAGTTTCCTTTGAGCATGATACTTGAGGCATATTATTAGCAGTGTCAGTGTATGCATAGCAGGGTCAGAGTAGAGTTCCTTCAGCATGATGTCGTTACTTATTAGCTGTAGTTCCTTTCCTACTTTCCTTTTATCTATCTATCTGCATACCTATCTGTTTTGCCTCCAGTAGACTTAGTGGGCATACCGTGGATATTGGGACGGTACCCACTGAGATCTGCCTTCTGCAGTAGATCTCACACCCGCTGCGGTGACAGGTTTGAGGCAGCTGTTCCGGCTTGGTTCACGCGGAGACAGCTCATCGAGGTGAGGACGTGGCCGAGTAGTTCCTTACCAGCATTTGGGTCAGAGGTAGATGTACCCTGTTAGTTTCATATTTCCACATTTGTACAGAGAGATTTGGATATTTGTACTGAGAGGGTGAGGCTTGTATTTTATTATTTTCATTTGAGGGACCTGTATTGAGGATTTATGTATTATTGGAGATTTATTTATTTCAGATTTACAGTGTAGCTTTTGATTTATAGTTTCAGCTCTGATACAAGTTTTTAGTTCTAGATCTGACTTGCAGGGTAGACGCTTCGTCTGTGCGGCAGTTTCCGTACAGATGGCGGGTCTGTTAGCGAGCCCGGGTCGCAGTTTCGACCCCGGGGCGTGACATACAATCCATTTTGTTCAAAATTCCTTTAAGTATCTTTGATATTTTTAAACATTTTCTTTTCATCTGGTGTATGTCAGTGGACATTCTTTCTTATTCCACAGACAATCTTCTCTGTTCTTGCTAAATGGAAGACAATATATTATCTTCTGTGGTGTCTCTCTTGGAGGTCGAAGGAGGTTGTGTGGACGCGGACGGTGCATTTTGACCTTCATTCCATGAAGATTCTCTAGACAGAGAGTGCGCTCTGGCGAGGGGTTCATTAATCTGAATTCCACTGCCCCTTGAATTCTTTCGCCTAGTGTACTGCTTAGTTGTTGAGCAAGACTTCACCAGTTTTTTGTTCTTTAAATAAAACCTATCTTCTTCATCAACAGCCTGTTGTATTTCTCTACAAATTTCATCCCAATCTTCTTCACTTGATTCTGAATCATTCTGAAGAACATTCTTTGTCTCTTCTTGACTTGGTCTATCTTGCTCCTTTTTAATAGATGCTCGTGTTCCTACCATGGCTACAAGAAGCACTATAATCCAAGCAAACACCATTGTTGCTAGTGCTTTGTGAATGAAGAACCCTACGAGCAAGAACTCAATAACACGAAAAATTATTTAATTTTCAAAAATTTGAAAAATTGTACCCAAACAATCATTATCGTGTAGAGAGACTAGGAATCAAATTAGTTTTGCAAAAAGAATTTTAAAAATAGATCAATTCCATGATTTTCGAAATTCTCATTATATGCCCTAAAACCGAATTTTTAGAAATCGAGGCTTAAAAATCCGTTAATCAAGAGAATACTGTAGGTTTTTATATATTAAGGATCCACAAGGATCTAAATAGGTACTATCAAACAACTAGAGGGGGGGGGTTGAATAGGTGTAATACTTAAAAACAAATCTCAGTGCAAAATAAAAACCAATGCGGAAAATAAAAACAGCACACCGAGATTTACGTGGAAACTCCAATCCAAGAGAAAAACTACGGGACCAACACGCAATAACAATCCAATAAGAAAAGGAAGAATAACAAGGTGATTACCGATTCCACGGACTCAACCCCTCCTTCACGTTCTTCGGACCTTGCGCTCCACCGATTGCACGTCCACTTCACACGTTCGAATCCACGAACGCCACTCAAATCCACGAGCACACGTTTCGAATCCACGAAATGCCTTCAACACACCGAATCCACGATGCTACGTCGAATCCACGACGCAAACTCAGCCGATACAGAATATAGGCTTCGATGGTGATCCTTTGCTTAGATTAACATTAAAGAACCATAGATGGAATCTCTAAGCAAAGACTAGATCAATTCGACAAAAAGTATGTCATGGAAGAACCATCGAATTGACCTAAAAAGAGGCTAAAGAGAAGAACGGTAAAAACCAGCCTCTAGGGTTGCTCTCGAGTGTTTCTAAATTGATCGGTAAGTATCGAGAAACCCTAAGTATCTATTCATAACCCTTGGAAACTAATTAGAGTCGGTTTAGCAAACTTATCACGAGATGGCATTGAGTACCGGTACTAAATATTAGGTTCCGGTACTCAATGGTGCAAAACACAGATTTTTCTATTGTGTTCCGGTACGCCAATAAGTGTTCCGGTACTCAATGCAAATTACAGAAAATTCTGTGTCGGGTTTGAGGAACTCAAAGTGTGGTTCCGGTACTCAATGTAAAAACTGATTTTTCCAAGATAAGCTGTGATGCCCTGGATTTCTGCAGAGCTGTGGTGGAGTCATTGGTGACATCTGGGGAGCCTGTACTGTGTGTTGGAGGTGTTTGTGCACCAATTGGACACAAGTGGCGGACTTCGGGCTTAATGGATCACGTGGGTGATCAGTGGACTCCGTCGGATCTTTAGAAGTGGTTTCGCGCGAAGCGGATATTAAAAATGGACTCAGCGCGAAGTTTGGATCAAGTAACACCTTTCCGGATGCCTTCAGCAAATTTTGGAGTTGGAATTTGGCAAAATGGACATCAAATTCGAATTCAGCGCGCGAAAACGGTCAAAATGGACTACCCACTTGTTATTTTTGAGCACCGGTTACTGTTCACGCCGGAACAGTAATTCCGGCACGGCGGAGCGGCGGCGGAGCACGGCGGACGGGCTCGGGCAGGCGGCGGAGCGGCCGCGGGCAGCGCGCGGGCGCGGGTAGCACGCGGGCAAGCACGCGGGCGCGCGGGCAGGCGCGCGGTCCACGGGCCGTCGTGCACCAGGGCTAGGACACGTGGCATGTTGAGATTGGTCGGTGCAGTGGACTTGGACCACGGAGCAGGCGGGCGCGGTGCATGGACCGGCGGGACATGTGTCTGATCGTGCTTGGCGGGCTCATGAAGGCTGGGTCCACGGGGTGCACCGGGGTGCCTCGGGATTCGCGCCTGGCAGGGGGCGCAGGCGGCTGGCGCAGGCGGCACGTGGGCGCGCTGACCAGGCTTTCCCGCGCTCGGGCCCGCCACGTGTCGTCGCCGCGTTGGTCCACGCGTCGCGCAGTGGATGGCAAGCGCGGCTGTCCGCTGTTGCGGGGGCGACGTGGAGGCCTAAGGGACTTTCGGGCGCGCACAGTGTTGGGCCGGGCCCAACACTGTAGCCGCCCGAAAATTCCCAGCGCCCGGAAGTTGGGACTTTTTGGAAATTAGTTGAATTGTTTTTCCAGCCTATAAATAGGCCCCTGTTCAGCACTGAAGAACTTCTTCTTTGCGTGGATTTTCACAGTGCCACCTTCACGATATTTCTTCATCTCCCAGAGCCGGATCCATCTGCAGATTCTAGAATTTTTTTGTGGCACGCATCCTGAGGTTTGAATTTTTACGGCGCGGCACGACGCTCGTTTGTTTGTGATCTTCTTCGTCGCATTTTGGTACGAGGACTCCCCCGGCTTACTCCGACCTCGGATTGAGGCGATTCTTGCGCCGTTGGATTCACGACAGGTAGGGCTTTGATCTTCGTGTTTTGAGCTCCTCCTCATTTCGAGTTTATCTTGGAGTTCCCCGAGCTTCCATTTGACCCTTTTTCTTGGGCGGAGTTTTGGACAGCACTGTGGTATTTCGGCCATATCTTTGCGCACAGGCATCGGATTGGGTGATTCAAAAGGCAGTTTTCATCTACACAGCGCAAGGAACATCCCCAAATTTTCTTGGAATTTTCTGAATATTTTTCGAAGGTGAGAAATCTCTGTTTACAGGAATTAGTGCTACAGTTTTTTAGAGCAGTTTATTTTGGGGTGGTTCCCTTGTCGGATTTGTTTCTCAGTGTAGGAAACTCGGATTTGAGCGTGCAGGTACTCGTTTCGGGTTCGTCGCGAGGATCATGACAGTATTTTTCTTGGAATTTTTTGAGCATTTTTCGCAGGTGAAAACAGGGAAACATTGGACTGTATATTTGGGCAGATTTTATTGGGGCATTGTAAGATTATTTATGTATGTTCTTTTGGGGAATTTTGTACAGTGATCGCGGCGGCTTATCGGTTTGGACGAGAGCACTATTTGGACTTGGAATTAGCGATCGAGGTGGGTGGTTGTTGTTTACCTCTATTTTGACATGCTCACTAGGAATATTAGAGTGATCCCTTTATTTGGACATGCATGCTTAATGTAATATAAAATTGTGAGCCTATCATATGGAAAATACTATTGTGGATATCTGAAAGCGGTTGGGACTTGTACATGTTTGTATGGATAGAATGTTAGCGTATAACCTTGCATGTGGAATGGAATATTTATTTTGGACTATATGATTATCCTGTTAGTGGATGGTACTATTTGAGGATTTTATGACATGCATAGGTGGATAGTGATGCTTTATTATGGAACATGGATTATAGACATGTGTGGTTGGATGATGTTTTAGCATGATGGTTATATCTATGCGGAGCTATTAATTGTTACACATGTGGAACCACTATTGGACACCTTTTCCTTTATTTCCTTGAGAACACTTGCATGCTTGTATGGACATCTAGATAGGCCATCTCTTATCGCTACACTTTCATGCTGGAACTTGACTTAGGAGAAACCTTGTTTGCTTCTTTTCTCCTTTTCGTTAGTCAGGTGGTTCTTGTTGCTCGGGTTTGAGCAGGGGTTTGGGATAGTGTAGTCGGGGCCTGGATTATGGATTATGGGTTTTGGCGGCGACCGCGGATATTGGGCGGTGGACCGGATGTCGGTTATAGGACATCGGCGATAGGGCATGATTATGGACTAGAGGGTTTTGTGGCAACCGCGGATAGTAGGCGGTTGACCAGATGTCGGATGTGGGACATGATTGTGATTGTGGGTTATTCCGGCGACCGCGGATATTTGGCGGTTGACCGGAGGTCGGTTGTGAGACTGGGTTGTTGATTGTGGGGTATTGCGGCAATCGCGGATATTGGGCGATTGACCGGATGGTTACTTTTGCATCTGATTGGGAATCAGTTTGCTTTTAGTGGAGGGTTGTGTTCCACTAGGGCTTTATAGTTGTGATCCAATCCTGCTTTTGTTACTTATCACACCGGCGCAGTTATTGCCCGGTGATGCTTTCCTCGTGTGGGTCGCTCCCCTCGAGATCCCCTCCGGAGGCCGGGGCCAGACAGTTATGGACAGTTTTGCTATCACATCGGCGCGGCTTATTTGCCCGATGATGAGGGCGGCAGCAGGAATTTTGCTATCACATCGGTGCGGCTTATTTGCCCGATGATGAGGGCGGTACAGATTGGGTTCATCTGGGACGGTTGGTTATTGTTGCATACGGTTATTCCAGTCTAGGACTGTACTTTAGAGGCATAGTAGTGGTAGATTTCCCTTTTTCAGCGGTTTCATTTCTTACCACTCTTCTTTCCTTTTTGCCTATGGTAGACCTAGTGGGTGTGTCAGAATTTGAGGTTTTACCTACTAGGGGAGGCTACTGGTTTACTAGTAGTTCTCACCCCCATTCTTCTTTCCTCTTTTTCTTCTTTCTTGTTTTGCAGTGTCTTCTGCGGGTGCTGCTGGGCTTTCAGCGGCGGGTCGAGGAGAGAGGACGGCTGAGTAGATAGATCTCGAGGCAGGATGAGCGAGTTAGCTGGACTGTTGGTGTACCAGGTTTCCTCAGACGGTTGTACTTTTACATTTGGGACTGGCTTTTGCCAGCAGGTTGTATTTATTTTGGTGAGCTGGGAGAGACTGATGTATCATTTATACATATGTATTGTATTTTATTTCCAGCTTCATTCTGAGATGTATTAGATTTTAGTTCAGCTCTGTTTTATTGCTCTTTTATTACTATCTCTTATATCTGAGCAGGTTTGGCGCTTCGTGTACGCGGGAAATACCGTGTGCACGGTGGATCTGTAGACGGGCCCGGGTTCCGGTTTACACCCGGTGTGACACCCCCGGAATTTGGATTAGTCCTATATATAAATGATATAATAGGACTAAATCTCTAACCCGGCTATAGCATTTTGGATGATAGCAAAATCCAAGAGGAACATGAGAGTTAAGCGTGCTAGAGCTAGAGTAGTTCTAGGATGGGTGACCCCCTGGGAAGTGGGGCGTCACAGTTGGTATCAGAGACATTCACCAGCCGGAAATGTGAGATGAGTCTCGGCTGAGCCAGGGTTATATAGCGGGTAGAGCGAGGCTCCCCGGCTAATGACCGTTGTGAGTGGAGTGCAGCTCCTCACAAGGTCGGCTAAGGCTAGCGAGACGAGTCTCACATCGCCTGGTGCTTGTGAGTGTGCTTGAGCCTGACGTGGACGTCAGGGCTTAAAGGGGGGAAGAATGTGACACCCCCGGAATTTGGATTAGTCCTATATATAAATAATATAATAGGACTAATTCTCTAACCCGGCTATAGCATTTTGGATGGTAGCAAAATCCAAGAGGAACATGAGAGTTAAGCGTGCTAGAGCTAGAGTAGTTCTAGGATGGGTGACCCCCTGGGAAGTGGGGCGTCACACCCGGGGCGTGACATAAGCTTTATCCAAAACAGACCAAGTACCGGAATCCAAACTTAAAATAAGTTGTGAGTTAAAAACCAAGTTCCCAAACCTACGTCTAAACCGAGTTTCAATCATTTCCAGATTCTAATGATTATAAATGAACTTAAATCACCATGATTTAATTAATCATACCTGAGAGTTATCTTGAGCTCATGTTGAATCTTCAAAGAGTCTTCGAAAGCTGATTTGACAATTTGATCCCTTTAAGACTCCGACTCAACTCACGAAATATGCCAACATAAAAAACCGTAACAAATACCAAGCATATAAACAAAACTAATCTACTTAGAGTTCTTATTTCAAAAGAAATTTGACCAAAAACCATCTAGAATTGAATTTGAATCATGATTTTCACTCACGTTTTGATGAACAATGCAAAAACAGTGAAAAGATTGAGTTTTGATCAAAGAGACTTACTTGAATCCGAAGAACTTGAGTTAGAAAGGCTCCAAATTGGTTGTTTACTAGAGAGAGAAACTCTGGAGACTTGGAAACAAAAGCTTGTGATAAAAAGAAATTAAAACCCTTTCGTTTCTTATAAAACCTAGCCGCGGTCCGGATCGGCTCAAAAATCCAGTCCGGATCGGCTCAAGAATCCAGTCCGGATCGGCTACCCGTAGATAATTCCTGCGTTTGGGATCCGGAACAGAAATTCCAGTCCGGATCGGCTCCAACTTTTTCTTCAAAAAAATTTAGAAAAATTCTAGAAATTCTAGAAAAAGATTGTAAGCACTTTTGTATGTCAACTTTAAACAAAAATATCGTTTCATATTAAAAGAAATAGATTATGCTAAATCTATCAATAATATCCAAGTAATGAAACGAAAATTTATAAAAATTAAATCCTTTAAAGTTGATCAAGTTCAAAAACATCTATCACGATCTAATGTGTAATGTGTTTATCAAATCATCAATTTAGCAAAGAAGATGAAGCACCAAGATCGATAGATGTTTGAAATCCCAAATAAGTTAGATAATATATATAGTTAATTTACTGTAAGGAGTGGCTCTTTGAGCATCTTTCAATAAAAATCCCACCTTATACCAACCTTGGAATTCGACAGAGTCAAGTATTCCAAAAAGCATTTTATCTAATCAATAAGAAAAACCATGCTTTGTATACATGTGGTAGCTGCACACAGTACTCGGACGACCGAGGTGGTCGCTCTTTCCTCCATGTGGTGGTAGTTTTCACACTCCTCATTGGGATGCAACTCTTTCCATATCTTTTGAGGATAAACATTTTAATAAACTCCCCCTCAATTGGCTATCAATTATTTAAGATATGAGGTATTCAACCAAAAATTGATCTCGAGTTCATACTTGACTCAATTGTCAAATAAGATAAAAACTATACCAAGAGATCATTTGAGAGAGAAATTGACTTTGATCAATTAAAAATGAACTAATTGATATAAATGATCATTGCATCAAATCCATTATCACGATATCCAAATCATAATAAATTTCTTAAAACATGAAAGGATGCAAGTAAAGTCAATTCTACTAATGCTCAATTAATGTTCTATGTACAAGCATAGATAAAGAACACAAACACAAAATAAAACCTAACCTAAGCAATGATTTCAAAAAGTGTTATTTCAAAAAAACCATTCCAATTGCTTTACGCAAATGAATAAACCGTTTTTGATCCAAAGGTTTTGTTAAAATATCAGCTAATTGATCTTCAGTTAAAATATAAGAAATTTGAAGAATACTTGATTCAACTAGCTCTCTTAGAAAATGATATATAAGTTCAATGTGTTTTGTTCTTGAGTTCAACACAGGATTTTTAGAAATATTTATAGCACTAGTGTTGTCACAAAGAATAGTTACCGAAGTTGCAGAAATTCGGAAGTCACTCAACACGCTTTTCATCCAAATAAGTTGGGTTGAATAACTACCCGCTGAAATATATTCCTCTTCGGCAGTCGAGAGTGCAATGCAGTTTTGCTTTTTACTATGCCATGCAACAAGACAATGGCCAAGATAAAAACATGCACCACTCGTACTTTTCCGATCATCCACTGATCCTGCCCAATCGGCATCTGAGTATCCTATTATGTCAAGAGTTGTTCCCATAGGATACCAAATTCCGAAATTCAATGTTCCTTTGACGTACCGGATGATCCTTTTCACCGCTTTCAGGTGAACCTCCTTTGGTGCTAATTGATATCTCGCGCAGATCCCAACACTAAAGGATATATCCGGGCGACTAGCCGTGAGATAGAGTAGACTTCCAATCATGCTGCGATAAAGCTTCTCGTCTACACTTTCACTAAGAGATTCACTTCCTAATCCCTTGTTGCTAGTTCCCATTGGAGTCGGAAAGTCTTTAGAATTCTCTAATTCGAATTTCTTCACCAACTCCCTTGCATACTTGGATTGGCACAGATGGATGCCTTCTTCATTTTGTTTCACTTGCAATCCAAGAAAATATGTTACCTCGCCCATCATGGACATCTCAAATTCGCTTTCCATGGTTTTCACGAATTTTGAAGCATCGTTGTTTCCTGTTGCTCCAAATACAATGTCATCGACATAGATTTGTGCCACAATAAAGTTATCCTGAAAATGCTTCACAAAGAGTGTCCGATCCGCTCCCCCTCGAGTGTAGCCCTTTTCCAAAAGGTGCTTTGTCAACCTTTCATACCATGCTCGTGGTGCTTATTTTAGACCGCAAAGAGCCTTTTTCAAACGAAAAACATGCTTAGGTAGTTTATGGTCAATGAAACCTTTCGGTTGAGCCACATAAACTTCCTCATTTAAAAACCCATTTAAAAAGACGCTCTTAACGTCCATTTGAAAAAGTTTGATTTTAAAATGACAAGCAATCGCAAAGAGGATGCGAATTGACTCGAGACAAGCTACCGGGGCGAACGTCTCAT
Source organism: Tillandsia leiboldiana (assembly GCA_029204045.2). Classification (NCBI taxonomy): domain Eukaryota; kingdom Viridiplantae; phylum Streptophyta; class Magnoliopsida; order Poales; family Bromeliaceae; genus Tillandsia; species Tillandsia leiboldiana. The sequence continues at coordinate 15,427,868 of CM055061.1, forward strand.
CAAAGTATATACCTTCAATTTGTGAATAGCCCTGAGCAACTAGGCGTGCTTTGTTCCTGATGATGGTACCATCCTCGTTTTTCTTGTTCTTGAAAATCCACTTAGTACCAATTATGTTGTGTTGCTTCGGAGGCTTCTTTAGTTCCCAGACTTTGTTTCTTTCGAACTGATGGAGCTCTTCCTGTATTGCTTCAATCCAGTAATCATCCTGAAGAGCTTCATCGACGTTCTTTGGTTCTATCATGGAGACGTAACATGCGACTCCACAAACCAACTATCTTCGAGTCCTGACTCCTTCTTGTGGGTCTCCAATAATGTTTGACTCTGGATGATCCTTGGAGATACGTAGCGTTTGAGGTAACGGAGTACTCGGAGGTATGTGTGATGATTCCTGCATATCAGATAAACTTGAAGAACCATTAGATGCATCAACATTATCGAAAGAATTATTATGAGAAGATGCATTTACAGGAGTATCATCATCAAGAGACATATCAGGGGTAGATTTATCAGATGCAAAATGAAAAGCTTCATCTACTTTAACATTAAAAGATTCTACCATCGTTTTAGATTCGAGGTTAAATACCCGATATGCTCTACTATTTGTAGAATAACCCATGAAAATTCCTTCGTCACTTTGAGAGTCGAATTTTCCAAGATTTTCGCTATCACGTAAAATGTAACAGCGACTCCCAAAGATTCGAAAATATTTTATATTTGGTTTTCTACAAAACCATAGTTCATATGGTGTATTTAAAGTTCCCGGGCGTAAATACACTCGATTGATTACGTAGACAGCGGTGTTCACTGCTTCGACCCAAAAATGTAACGGGAGTTTCCGGCTGTGAAGCATAACACGTGCCATCTCTTGTACTACCCTGTTTTTGCGCTCGATTACACCATTCTGCTGAGGTGTATAGGGTGCAGAGAATTCATGTTTTATGCCATTGGAAGTGCAAAAATCAAAGAATTTAGAATTGATAAATTCTCCACCTCTATCACTCCGAACACGAACGATCTTTTCATTTTTCTCGATCATAACATGATGACATATCTCATGAAAAGAATCGAAAGTATCCGCTTTCTCTTTTAAAAATGTTACCCATGTATATCTAGAGAAATCATCAACCAAAAGAAAAATATACCATTTACCTCCCAAGCTTGGTTGACGAGTCGACCCCATTAAGTCCATGTGCAGTAATTCTAATGGCTGTTTGGTTCCCACGTGGTTCAAGTTCTTGTGCGCGGACCTTGATTGTTTTCCCTTTTGACAACCTCCACACACAATGTTTTCTTTAAAAGATAGTTTAGGAACCCCCTTAACCACGTCTTTATTTGAAATCCTTGCTAGTTCCTTAAAATTTATGTGACCTAGTCTTTCATGCCAAAGAGTTTCGTTATCAAGTGAAACTAGGTTACAATTTTTAGAAATTTTGTTAGGAACTACATAGCAATTATTTTCATATCTAACCCATTTCAAAAAGAATAAATGGTCCTTATCAATTACAATACATTCTGCAGAAGAAAAATTAACTGAAAAGCCATTATCACAAAGTTGACTAATACTAATGAGGTTAGTCTTAAGGCCTTCGACAAATAAAACATTGTTCAAAACTGGGCCTTCTAGAATAGCAATTGTTCCTTTTCCAACAATTTTTGAAGAACGACTGTCTCCGAAAACTACAAGTCCTCCGGAGGTTTTCTCTAAAGTTTGAAAATAATTTTTGTCACCGGTCATGTGACGGGAACATCCACTATCCAGATACCAAGACGAATTGTCATAAGCATGCAAAGAAGTATGAATGACAAGACAAGGAAAGATTTCACCTTTGCGCACCCAAACCTTTTTGGACTGCGTCGGCAATGTTCGTGAAGATATTCTCCTTGGTGAAAGTGTCTTGTTTGATTGAATGCTTTTCCTTGATGACGTCGTCTTGTTAGATAAACTACCAAGGCTTATTTCCTTTGAAAAATTCTCCTTTGATTTCCGAAAATTGACCTTGTTGGTAGTTGTTACAAGAGGCGTTTGATTTAATCGTTTCGCTCCAATCTTGCAATCTCTTCTTATGTGCCCTGCAAAACCACAACGAAAACATACCTTTGTACTTGATGAACCCGAAGTAGGTGAGGTGGGCTTGTTGTCGTTGAATGCATTGAATTCCGTCGTCGGAGGAGGAGACACCGACTAGGGCACAAAAATTATTCCACTCAAACTAGGACTGTCTCCAGTTCGATTGTATCCAAGGCCCAAACGATTTGTTTGACCAAGACCAAGCATCTTATCCAACTTGCTCCTTCCAGAAGAAAATCGCTTCAAATCATCCTTAAGTTGGAAAATGGTCTTCGTCATTTCCATCTTTTCTTGACGTGCCTCGGAGTAGAGCTTCAAACGTGCTACGACTAATAATCGAATGAGAGCAGTTACCCTTCTGCGAGTTGGACAGGAGGAGTTCATTTTTCTCGGGTTGCCGGCGTATCCTTCCAGCATCATGGGCTTCAGCGACTGTGGACAGACGCCACCTCGGGAGCAGATGTGATGTTTAGGACTAGAGGTTGTGTCCTTAGGAGTCTCGGTTAGTGGTAGCTTTCGTTTTGTAGCCACAGCAGGAACGACACCAACACTTCTCTCCCTTTCTTGCCTTTGTGCTGAAATTTACGAACAGGATGAAAACTTCGAAAGATTGCTCCAGAAATGGAGACAGTGCCCGAACCTGTTCTTGTTTGATTGGGGCGAAGGCACTGATCTTTCAAAATTTTCAGACTTTTAACTAATTTTAGCTGTTTTCTAAATCGAGGGTTGGGGTTGATGACTTTCCTGCTGGTGGAGCCGTACCTTTCTTGTTAGTTTAGTGTTTGCGTTCTTTGGGTTGATTTGATTGTTTTAGTTTTGTTGTTGTGGTGTGTTTCAGTTTCGGGGATGAAACTTTCTTTTATTGGGGGAGGATGTGGTGACCCCGATCCCCGTGTAGCTTCTCCCATGAACCGTGGTGTAGAACACCTAGTGTTGGTGTGTCTGGCCCATAGTGCATCAAAGGGATGCCACAGATGGACCCTGTGTGATATCCACAGCTGGATTGGCCTTCGGCTGTATTTGTCGAATTTTTGAAATGGTTTTGGGCCAAACAGAGGTTGGATTTGGATTCAGCGCAGAAAAATGCTTGAAAACGGCTATTTGCATGTTTGATTCTGAGTTCGAAGGCCCAAAAACGGACTCCCGAAAGTTTTCGCTGAATTTCGATGCATGGGAGGGGCCGTGGACCGCCGGCTGCCACATGGCGGCCTGTTATTGGCCGGTCCGCAGCATTCGGTCCACAGAGAGGCGCGGCTGGGTGCACGGACCAGGCGCATGGACACGTGGCGCCGCCTGATTGGCGGGCTCTTGATGCGCGATCTACAGGGTTGGCGCGGCGGTGCATGGACCAAGGCAGGTGGACACGTGGCAGTCCCTGGTTGGTCGGTGCACGCGGCACGGTCCACGGAACCCGAAGTAGGGTGCGTGGACCGGGTGCAGGGGACATGTGTCAGCATGCTACTCGCGGGCTCACGAGGCGCGGCGCACGGGGTCGCGGGTGTCACGCCCCGGGGTCGAAACTGCGACCCGGGCTCGCTAACAGATCCGCCGCCCATACGGTGAACCCCGTATAGACGAAGCGTCAAACCTGCAAAAGAAAGATGCTACGCTAAACAGATATCAGAGCTGGAAGTAAACTGCTATAAATAAAATAAATACAACTCCAAGTCCTCACCACAAGTACAAAAGTCGCTCAACTCTGATATAAAAGTACAACTCTATACCTCACTACAAGGTCTCTCAACAAGTAACTCTCAAAATATAAAAAGGGGTACATCTACTCTCTGGATGACGACTGGTAGGGATCTAGCTCGCGACTCCCTTACCTCGGTCTGAAGAAGCAACAACTGGAGCAGCAGGAACAGGAGTAGAAATCCCTGGGGAAAAACACCACGACGGGTGTGAGAACTACATCCCACAGTAGTCCTCAGTGGGTGCCGTCAACAAGCCCAACGGTCTGCCCACTAAGTCTACTAGAGGCATAAGGTAATAAATGAAATACTGAAGGAAAGAGCTAGAAATGAAAAACTCTACAGCTACTATGCCCCTATCTAGATGCTCAAAAAGTGGAACAGATGATAACATGGTGCATCTACTAACATATCATTATAGTCACCCAATCTGAACTGACTGCCTCCTCGGGTCCAGTCAAACATGTGTTACGGAATTTGAGTTGGCGTATTTCGTGAATTCGGTTAAGTCTTGAAGATTGAAGATAAAGAAAGTTGGATCATTTAACTCAATCTCAAGAAAGAAGAATTCAAAAGGATCAGGTATGTTTAACTAATTATTTTTGGTGATCCGAATACTTCTTATAGTGTAGAAACACTTGGATGAATTTCTAATTGCATAAAAATCAGAAACTAGACATGGGACATGTTCAGGATCCGGATCAGACTTTCCAATCTGGATCCCGAAGGGTGTTCGTTCATACACCAGTTCAATCCGGATCGTAGCCTCCTTTGATCCGGATCCCGAACACTAGTTTTACCATGTTTTATGAACGATCCGGATCAGGCTTTGCAATCCGGATCCCGAACGTTGGTGTTTGGTGAATTGTATGAACGATCCGGATCAGGCACTTCGATCCGGATCCCGAACCTTGGTTTTTCTGGAAACTGTTTGTCTCGCTACTGCAATCTGGATCGCCGAAGTCCGATCCGGATCGCCGTCCTGAAAAATTCCAGAAAAGGTTAGTTTTTTATTCTTATCCTCTTCCAATGGTTTCTAACCTATATATAGACCCTTTAATTCATCTTTTAGGGCAACCCACGACAAAGGGAAAAAGACGACCGAAATAGATAGATCCACAAATAGAGAAGAAAGGAAATCAATAGATTAAATCTTATGTTTCTTCATCTATATTGATTGATTTGATTCTAGGTTTTCATACTCACATTTTGAGTAGAATCAAATCAATGAATACTTAGATGGTATTTCCGATCTATTTCTAATCTAAGTATTCGGCGGATCATCACCACCCAAAAACAACAATTTTTCCAAAATCGGCGCGTGGACTCGCGCGACCTTGTGGATTCAAGGTGCTACCGCTCTCGTGGATTCGGAGCGAGGTACGTTCGTGGATTCGAAGCGTGCTACTGGGTGAAGACCGTGGATTCGGTCGGACGTCGTGGATTCGGCATTGGACGCAAATCGTGGATTCGAGAAGCGTCGTGGAGCGAGCGGAGAAGATCAACTAGGAGCGTATGGAAAAGGTTGAGTCGTCTGTGAGTACGGTATATCACCTTGTACGTGTTTAATTCTAGTGGATTTCACCGTGTTATCGGTCCCGTGGTTTTTTACTCCGGTTTGGAGTTTTCCACGTAAAAATCTCTGCATGTTATTTATTTTTCCGCATTGGGTTTTATATCGCAAAGATTTTTGAGTGTTTATTGTTTACACCTATTCACCCCCCTCTAGGTGTTTTTTTCCCCTATTTAGATCCAGTTATACATAACCCAACAAGTGGTATCAGAGCGGGAATAGGGTTGTAAATAATGGTTGAAGGTGGAAACATCAACAGACCTCCGTTCTTCGATGGAACAAATTATGCGTACTGGAAAGTACGGATGAAAGCCTTTTTAATTTCCATCGACGAACGGGTGTGGCAATCAATTGAATTATGATGGACTAATCCAACTGAAATTATTGCTGATGTTCGCACCATCAAACCAAGGTCGAAATGGACCAAGGAAGAAATAGATTTTTCTTCTTACAATGGCAAAGGGATTAATGCTCTATTTAATGCTTTGTCTCAAACAGAGTTCTCTCGCGTCTCGGCATGTGAGACTGCGAAAGAAATCTGGGATGTTCTTCAAGTTACGCATGAGGGAACTAACCTTGTGAAGATTCAGAAACTGCAAATGCTTACGAGCAAGTTTGACTCTATTTTCATGGCAGAAAATGAATCTTTCACAGACTATTACACACGATTGCAAGACATCGTAAACTCATGTGCTAACTTGGGAGAGAAGATTCCATAATTTAAAGTTGTAAGAAAAATATTAAGAACTCTTCCTGAAAGATTTCGTTCCAAGGTTACAGCCATTGAAACTATTAAACACCCGGACGAAATCCGTGTAGAAGAATTAGTTGGTTCATTACAAACTTATGAAATGACTTTTCCTACTAACTATTCTTCTGGAAAGGCATCCTCTTCTAAGTCTTCAGGTTATGCGTTGAAAACAATAAAAGAAGAAGACGCAGATTCATCCTCCTCAGGCGATGACGAGAATTTATCTATGGAGGACTTTGAGAAGCAGCTTGCTCTCTTGACAAGAAGATTTCGCCGAAACTTTCGAAGGGGTAACTCAAGAAAAACTCCATCCTTCGTAAAGTCGAAGAAAGGCAAAGGTTCTTCAAGTTTCAAACCAAGAAAGCAAGAGGGTTTTTCTAAGGATAAGAAAAGCTAAGAAGGACAAGTCCAGTGCTTCAAGTGCCGAGGGTACGGCCATATCTCAACGGAGTGTCCTAATAAGAATCCGTCAAAGAAGAAAGCCGTCACTTGGGATGACACCTCATCTCAAATGAGTCATCCTCAAGTGATGAAGAAGATAACGCAACAGCGTTCCACGCATCCACATCTTCACCCTTCATGTGCTTAATGGCTAGTACATCCGACTCATTGTCCTCCTCCCAAGTTGGAAAGAATGCAACGGATGATGAATCGGATGATTCGGAAGGTGAAGATTTTGCTCTAGCCTATCATAGACTTTTGAGGGATTCAAAGAAACTGGCTACGCAAAACAAGGGGTTGAGAGGGAGATTGCAGGATCTCGAAGAAGAAGTAAAAAGGGTAACTTCTCTCTCGACCGATCTTGAAGTGGAAAGGGATGATCTGATTAAAATAAATGTTTCCCTTCAAGAGTCCAATAAGCAACTCGAGAAGAATTATATAGATATGGTGAACAAAGCGAATTACTTCTTGAAGCCCAACGGCAAGGCTCGACAGGAAAAATTGGAAATGACAGAGACCATTCTCCAACTCAAGGATGACTTACAGCGATTTTCATCAGGAAGGAGTAAGTTGGATAAGCTTCTTGGTCTTGGTCAATCAAACAAATTCGGCCTCGGATACAATCGAACTAACGATAATTTTAGTTCGGTTGGGACAGTCTTTGTGCCCCAGTCGGTATCTCCTCCTCCGACACCGGAATTGACAACAAACAACGACAACAAACCTACTTCCCCCTCTTCGGAATCGTCAAGCATCAACGTATGTTTTCGTTGTGGTATTGCAGGGCACATAAGGAGAAATTGCAAGATAGGAGCCAAACGCTCAACTCAAGCACTTCTTGCAACGACTACCAAAAGGGTGATTCCTCGGAAATCAAATACAAATTTTTCGAAGGAAAAGAGCCACGGTAGTTCATCAAACAAGACGACGACGTCAGGGAAAAGCAACGGATCAAACAAGACGCTTTCACCAAAGGTATCAACCTCACAATCATTTCCGACGTACACCAAAACTCGAATGGTTTGGGTACGCAAAGGTGAAGTTTTCCCTTGTCTTGTTACAAATATTTCCTTGCATGCTTATGATAATTCGTCTTGGTATCTGGATAGCGGTTGTTCTCGTCACATGACCGGTGACAAAAACTGTTTTCAAAATTTTGAGAAAATCTCCGGAGGACTTGTAGTTTTCGGAGACGGTCAGTCTTCCAAAATTGTTGGAAAAGGAACAGTAGCTATTCCAGATGGGCCGATTCTAAATAATGTATTATTTGTTGATGGCCTTAAGACTAACCTCATAAGTATCAGTCAACTTTGTGACAATGGTTTTTCAGTTAATTTTTCATCTGTCGAATGCATTGTAACTGATAAGGACCATGTTTTCTTTTTAAAAAGGGGTTAGATCTGAAAACAATTGTTATGTTGTTCCCAATAAAATTTTTGAAAATTGTAACTTAGCCTCTTTGAATAATGAAACTCTTTGGCATGAAAGGCTAGGTCACATAAATTTTAAGGAACTTGCTAGAATTTCAAACAAAGACGTGGTCAAGGGGGTTCCTAAACTTTCACTTAAACAAAACATTGTGTGTGGTGGTTGTCAAAAGGGAAAACAATCTAGGACTGCACACAAGAACTTGAATCACGTCGGTACCAAACGGCCTTTGGAATTATTGCATATGGATCTTATGGGGCCGACTCGTCAACCATCCTTGGGAGGTAAATGGTATATTTTCTTATTGGTTGATGATTTCTCTAGATACTCAAGGGTAGCATTTTTAAAAGAGAAAGCTGATACTTTTGATTCTTTTCACGAGATTTGCCTTCGTATTATGATTGAAAAGAATGAAAAGATCATTCGTGTTAGAAGTGATAGAGGTGGAGAATTCATAAATTCAAAATTCATTGACTTTTGCACTTCCAATGGCATTAAACATGAATTCTCAGCACCCTATACACCTCAACAGAATGGTGTTGTCAAGCGCAAAAACAGGGTTGTACAAGAGATGGCACGTGTTATGCTTCACAGCCGGAATTTACCGCTACACTTTTGGGCTGAAGCTGTGAACACTGCAATCTATGTTATTAATCGAGTTTATTTGCGCCCGGGGACGTTAAATACACCATATGAACTATGGTGTTGTAGAAAACCCAACATCAAATATTTTCGCATCTTTGGGAGTCGATGTTACATTTTACGTGACCGCGAAAATCTTAGAAAATTTGACTCTCGAAGTGACGAAGGGATTTTCATGGGTTATTCTACAAATAGTAGAGCATATCGGGTATTTAACTTGGAATCTAAAACGATCGTAGAATCCATAAATGTTAAAGTAGATGAAGCTTTCCACTTTGCATCTAATAAATCTACCCCTGATATCTCTCTTGATGATGATACTCCTGTAAATGCATCTTCTCATGATAATACTTTCAATATTAATGATGCATCTAATGGTTCTCCAAGTTTATCTGATGTGCAGGAATCATCTCATATACCTCCGAGTACTCCATTACATCAAACGTTACGCATCTCCAAGGATCATCCTGAATCAAACATCATTGGAGACCCGCAAGAAGGAGTCAAAACTCGGAGACAGTTGGTTTGTGGATTCGCCTGTTACGTTTCCATGATCGAACCAAAGAATATCGATGAAACTCTTCAGGATGACTACTGGATTGAAGCAATGCAGGAAGAGCTCCATCAGTTTGAACGCAACAAAGTCTGGGAATTAACGACGCCTCCGAAGCAACACAATGTGATCGGTACTAAATGGATTTTCAAGAACAAGAAAAATGAGGATGGTACCATCATCAGGAATAAAGCACGTTTAGTTGCTCAAGGCTATTCTCAAATAGAAGGTATAGACTTTGATGAAACGTTCGCCCCTGTAGCTAGACTCGAGTCCATTCGTATCTTATTCGCTATTGCTTGTCACTTTAAAATAAAATTCTTTCAAATGGACGTTAAGAGCGCGTTTTTAAATGGGTTTTTAAATGAGGAAGTTTATGTGGCTCAACAGAAAGGTTTTGTAGACTGTAAACTACCTAACCATGTTTTTCGTTTGAAAAAGGCTCTTTACGGTTTAAAACAAGCACCGCGAGCGTGGTACGAAAGGTTGACAAAGCACCTTTTGGAGAAGGGCTATACTCGTGGGGGAGCAGACAGGACTCTCTTTGTGAAGCATTATCAAAATAACTTCATTGTTGCACAAATCTATGTCGATGACATTGTATTTGGAGCAACAAAGGATAATGATGCTTCTAAATTCGCTGAAACCATGGAAAGCGAATTTGAGATGTCTATGATGGGCGAACTGACATACTTTCTTGGATTGCAAGTGAAACAAAATGGTGAAGGCATCCATCTGTGTCAATCCAAGTATGCAAAGGAGTTGGTAAAGAAATTCGGATTAGAAGATTCTAAAGATTTTCCTACTCCTATGGGAACTAGCAATAAGGGATTAGGAAGTGAGTCTCTTAGTGAGAATGTAGACGAGAAACTTTATCGCAGCATGATTGGAAGTCTACTTTACCTCACAGCTAGTCGCCCGGATATATCCTTTAGTGTTGGGATTTGCGCGAGATATCAATCAGCACCAAAGGAGGTTCACCTGAAAGCGGTGAAACGGATCATCCGGTACATCAAAGGAACCATTAATTTTGGAATTTGGTATCCTATGGGAACAAGTCTAGATATTATTGGATACTCAGATGCCGATTGGGCAGGATCTGTGGATGATCGGAAAAGTACGAGTGGTGCATGTTTTTATCTTGGCCATTGCCTTGTTGCATGGCATAGTAAAAAGCAAAACTGCATTGCACTCTCGACTGCCGAAGCGGAATACATTTCAGCGGGTAGTTGTTCAACTCAACTCATTTGGATGAAAGCGTGTTGAGCGACTTCCGGATTTCAGCAACTTCGGTAACTGTTTTATGTGACAACACTAGTGCTATAAACATTTCAAAAAAACCCTGTGTTGCACTCTAGAACAAAACACATTGAACTTAGATATCATTTTCTTAGAGAGCTAGTTGAATCAAATATTCTTCAAATTTCCTACATTTCAACTTAAGATCAATTACCTGACTTTTTAACAAAACCTTTGGATCAAAAACGTTTTATTCATTTGCGTAAGAAATTGGAATGCTTTCCTTGAAATAACCTCTTTTTGAAACTTTTGTTTAGGTTAGGTTTTGTTTTTGTGTTTTTGTTCAGTATCTATGCTTAGACATAGAACATTAATTGAGCATTAGTTTTATTGACTTTAACTGCATCCTTTATATGTTTAGAAATCTATTATGCTTTGGATATCATAATAATTCATTTGATGCAATGATCATTTATGTGAATTAAATCATCTTTGTTTTGATCAAAGTCAATTTCTCTCTCGATGATCTCTTGGTATAGTTTTTATCTTATTCGACTGTTTTAGTCGAGTATGAAATCGAGATCAATATTTGGCTAAATACTTTATATCTTAAATAATTGATAGCCAATTGAGGGGGAGTCAAAGAAAAAGTGTTATGCTCAAAAGATGTGGAAAGAGTTACATCCCAATGAGGAGTGTGAAAACTACCACCACATGGAGGAAAGAGCTACCACCTCGGTCGTCCGAGTACTGTGTACAGCTACCACATGTATACCAAGCAAGGTTTTTCAAGTTTGATTAAATAAAATGCATGTTGAAATACTTGACTCTGTCAAAATTTCAAGGTTGGTATAAGGTGGAAATTTTAATGAAAGATGCTCAAAGAGCCACTCTCTTTAATAAATTGACTAGATATATTATCTAACTTATCTGGGATTTCAGACATCTATTGATCTTTGTATTTCATTTTCTTTACCGAATTGATGATTTGATAAAGGCATTACTCATAAGATCAAGTTAGATGTAATTGAAGTTATTCAACTTTAAGGGATTTAATTTTTATAAATTTTCGTTTCATTTGTTGGATGTTATTGATAGATTTGGCGTAATCTATTTCTTGTGTATGAAACGATGATTTCATTTAAAGTTAATACACAAAAGTGCTTACAATCTTTTCTAGATTTTCTAGAATTTTTCTGAATTTTTCTGAAGAAAAAGTTGGAGCCGATCCGGATTGGACAAGCCGATCCGGATCCCGAACGCAGGTATTCTCTGCGGGTAGCCGACCCGGATCGTAATCACGAACTGATCCGGATCGCGGCTAGGGTTTTATATAGAACAAAAGGGTTTTGATTTCTTTTACTTCAATCTTTGTTCAAAAGTCTCTAGAGCTTCTCTCTCTAGAATACATCCATCTTGGAAGCTTTCAAACTCAAGTTCTTCGATTCCAAGTAAGTTTATTGATCAAAATCTCGGTTTTTCACAGTTTTTTCATATTCTTCCTCAAAAACGTGATGAATTTTCCGTATCTTTTTCGTTTGTGGATGGTTTTTAATCAATTTCTTTTAAATAAGAACTCTGGGTAGATTAGTTTTGATTATATGCTAGGTATTCTCATGATAAACGGATTTTTGGCCTTCGATTTCAAAAATTTCGGTTTAGGGCATATATTGGGAATTTTCCAAAATCATGCGATTGATCTATTTTTAAAATTCTTTTTGCAATACTAATTTGATTCTTAGTCTCTCTACACGATAATGATTGTTTGGGTACAATTTTTCAAATTTTTGAAAATTAACAATTTTTCGTGTTCTTGAGTTGTTGCTCACAGGATTTCCTATTTCACAAGAAACTAGTAGCAATGGTGATCACCTAGATCATTCTTCTTCTGTCTACTATGGTCCCATACTAGAGACACTATCAAGCCCAAGAGGGCTAAGAAGGCGAAGAAACTAAGATGATTCCGATACGGAATCTGAGACGGAATCGATCGATTGGGATGAGTTGCAAGTTGAAGCAACTGCACCCACTGCTTCGAAAGAAAAGCGCCTGCAGAAACATCAAAGGCTCCGCCTACTGCTGCTGAAAAGGGCAAAGCTCCAATGGAAGAAACTTCTGTGAAAACAGAAGAAAAAGTGTTGCTCACAAGAGAGGAGTGCTCGAGGAATTTCCATTGAGCAAACCAGTTGCTAGCCAGCCTCCTCCACAAGACTTTATGTGACACACCCCCAGAATTTGGATAGTCCTATATATATAATGTTATATATGATTAAATCTCTTAACCCGGCTATAGCATTTGGATGGTAGCAAGATCCATAAGGTTATGAGAGTTAAGCGTGCTAGAGCTAGAGTAGTTCTAGGATGGGTGACCCCCTGGGAAGTGGGGCGTCACAGTTGGTATTAGAGACATTCACCAGCCGGAAATGTGAGATGAGTCTCGGCTGAGCCAGGGTTATATAGCGGGTAGAGCGAGGCTTCCCGGCTAATGACCGTTGTGAGTGGAGTGCAGCTCCTCACAAGGTCGGCTAAGGCTAGCGAGACAGTCTCACATCGCCTGGTGCTTGTGAGTGTGCTTGAGCCTGACGTGGACGTCAGGGCTTAAAGGGGGAAGAATGTGACACCCCCAGAATTTGGATTAGTCCTATATATATAAATGATATAATATGATTAAATCTCTTAACCCCGGCTATAGCATTTTGGATGGTAGCAAGATCCATAAGGTTATGAGAGTTTAGCGTGCTAGAGCTAGAGTAGTTCTAGATGGGTGACCCCCTGGGAAGTGGGCGTCACACTTATCAGCTCTGCTAGGATAAGGATTTTGAGAACAGGGAATGCATTGGCGAAAGACATGTTAATGTCAAGCCTTGAAGGAACGATCTTCGCTTTTTGGGACTCTGTTGACCAGACAGTCTTGCTCCCATTTGCAACTTCCCCAGACCACTGGGTATTGTCTTCACTCAGTAAGAATGTTTTTATCAAAATGCTGCTATCTAGTTGATCAGGAGCGCGGACGTCGAGAATTCCAAACATTGGTCAAGAATGTTAAGATCAAAGTAACCCCTGAACTGATTGGAGAGGCGTTAGGAATGACGGCCAGAGCTGATGGGGCTCATTATATGAAGTGTCAAACCTTCACCACCAACTCCTGGAGAGTGGTAGTTGATGGAATCTTCTTCTTCCAGATACTCTGTCGGCAGGAAACTCCGTCACTTCAAAAGAACTGCTGTGACGCCCCACTTCCAGGGGGTCACCCATCCTAGGAACTACTCTAGCTCTAGCACCTTACCTCTCATGTTTCCTCTTGGATCTTGCTACCATCCAAATGCTATAGCCGGTTAGAGATTTAGTCCTATTATATAATTTATATAGAGGACTAATCCAAATTCCGGGGTGTCACATTCGTCCCCCTTTAAGCCCTGACGTCCACGCAGGCTCAAGCACACTCACAAGCACCAGGCGATGTGAGACTCGTCTCGCTAGCCTTAGCCACCTTGTGGAGGAGCTGCACTCCACTCACAACGGTCATTAGCCGGGGATCCTCGCTCTACCCGCTATATAACCATGGCTCAGCCGAGACTCATCTCACATTTCCGGCTGGTGAATGGCTCTGATACCAACTGTGACGCCCCACTTCCCAGGGGGTCACCCATCCTAGAACTACTCTAGCTCTAGCATGCTTAATCTCATGTTCCTCTTGGATCTTGCTACCATCCAAAATGCTATAGCCGGGTTAGAGATTTAGTCCTATTATATAATTATATAGAGGACTAATCCCAAATTCCGGGGGTGGCACAACTGCGACCAGAGTATCGCTATTTGAACTTCATTATCTGTTTAAACGTCCTTCCAAATATGAATACAAAGGTTCTTCGGTGGGATAGGATGTTATTCCTCTATCTTCTTGGCAACCCCACAAGCAGCAATGGGAGCAAACTTAAATATTCCTTACATCATCTGGTCGAGGATGGCACGCTATGTGGAACATGCTCACCCTTCAGAGAGACTACCTTATCCAATGATCATTATGCTCATTATCTCGAAAATTAAAGCTGACACAAGTGTGAGTTCCTACATGCACAGTCTAGGAACGATCAATGAAACACTATTGTAAAGTCTCTCTCACAAACAAGAGAGCCCCCCATCACCTCACCCTCACCGACGAAGAGCACAACAACAAGCAACAACCTCTGCTCCAGCAGCACCGTCCATTCCACCAGCACCTGCAGCACAACAAGCACCTCCATCGACATCTGATGATGATGCATCGGTTACCTCCATTTATAGAGAACAGCAAAGGCTCTCTAACGAGCAAGAACGCATTTCAAATGAACTGATTGAAGTAAAGGAAGAAATAAAAAAGGTCAACAAGAACCAGTCATCCATGAACAAACGTTTAAAGAAAATCTTCCAAATACTCGGCTGCATCAGTTCGGATGATTCTGAGTAATTCCTTCCCTTTTTAATTCTTTTCTTGTGCAGATCTTAAATCGTTCTCTTGTGCAGGTTTTTTTAAGTTTTAGTTTTTAGTTTTAATTCTCAAACTTTTGGTTCTTGAACTTGTTAACTTTTCTCTCCGTTTTGGTAATTTTGGCTAATTTTGTGACAAAAAGGGGGGGAGGTATTAGAAACGTTTTGAACAGTTTGAACAATCTTGATTGTCCAGTGAACTGAAGGTATAATTAGGTAAGTAGAACTTCAACTTTTGGTTTTCATTTGTGATTGCACGCATGCCTCGACTAACATTTGCTACTATTTGGGCATGTTATAAAACTAACAAGTTGATGTTCACTAACAATTTTTGTGACATTTTGGATTTTGATTGCATAGGAGATATGTTGGTTTTTAACTAATGATCAAATACAATCTGAATGTATCAATGTCATGATAAGCATAAAATGAGTATAAACTTCATCTCTATATGGGTTTTTGAATGATATAAAATTTCTTGAGGTATCTAACGATTTCTTTTGTCAAGAATGATTTCTTTTTGCAGAGAGTACAGATGTCTAAGTCTAGAGTCTGTTTTAGGAGTTAACTCATGTATCTTTTGGATCTGTAGTTATTATGGATCCACAAGGATCTAAATAGGTACTATCACAACTAGAGGGGGGGTGAATGGTTGTAATACTTAAAAACTCAATCTCAGTGCAAAATAAAAACAATGCGAAAATAAAAATAGCACACCAGAGATATACGTGGAAACTCGCAATCCAGGAGAAAAACCACGGGACCAAACACGCAATAACAATCCACTAAGAATAGAAGATAACAAGGTGATTACCGACCTCCACGGACTCAAACCCT
>CM055061.1:15443660-15502376 GCA_029204045.2 Tillandsia leiboldiana
TTTCTCTCTCGATGATCTCTTGGTAATAAGTTTTTATCTTATTCGAACTGTTTAGTCGAGTAGAAATCGAGAATCAATATTTGGCTAAATACTTTAGATCTATAATAATTGATAGCCATTTGAGTGGGAGTCAAAGAAAAAGTGTATGCTCAAAAGATTTGGAAAGAGTTACATTCCCAATAGGATGTTAAACTACCACCCATGGAGGAAGAGCTACCACCTCGGTCGTCCGAGTACTGTGTACAGCTACCACATGTATACCAAGCAGGTTTTTCAGTTTGATTAAATAAATGCATGTTGAAATACTTGACTCTGTCAAATTTTCAAGGTTGGTATAAGGTGGAAATTTTAATGAAAGATGCTCAAAGAGCCACTCTCTTTAATAAATTGACTAGATATATTATCGAACTTATCTGGGATTCAGAAATCTATTGATCTTTGTATTTCATTTTCTTTACCGAATGATGATTTGATAAAGGCATTACTCATAAGATCAAGTTAGATGTATTGAAGTTATTCAACTTTAAGGGATTTAATTTTATAAATTTTCGTTTCATTTGTTGGATGTTATTGATAGATTTGGCGTAATCTATTTCTTGTTGTATGAAACGATGATTTTCATTTAAAGTTAATACACAAAAGTGCTTACAATCTTTTCTAGATTTCTAGAATTTTTCTGAATTTTTCTGAAGAAAAAGTTGGAGCCGATCCGGATTGGACAAGCCGATCCGATCCCGAACGCAGGTATTCTCTGCGGGTAGCCGACCCGGATCGTAATCACGAACTGATCCGGATCGCGGCTAGGGTTTTATATAGAACAAAAGGGTTTGATTTCTTTTACTTCAATCTTTTGTTCAAAAGTCTCTAGAGCTTCTCTCTCTAGAATACATCCATCTTGGAAGCTTTCAAACTCAAGTTCTTCGATTCCAAGTAAGTTTTATTGATCAAAATCTCGGTTTTTCACAGTTTTTCATATTCTTCCTCAAAAACGTGATGAATTTCCGTATCTTTTTCGTTTGTGGATGGTTTTAAATCAAATTTCTTTTTAAATAAGAACTCTGGGTAGATTAGTTTTGATTATATGCTAGGTATTCTCATGATAAACGGATTTTTGGCCTTCGATTTCAAAAATTTTCGGTTTTAGGGCATATATTGGGAATTTTCCAAAATCATGCGATTGATCTATTTTAAAATTCTTTTTGCAATACTAATTTGATTCTTAGTCTCTCTACACGATAATGATTGTTTGGGTACAATTTTTCAAATTTTGAAAATTAACAATTTTTCGTGTTCTTGAGTTGTTGCTCACAGGATTTCCTATTTCACAAGAAACTAGTAGCAATGGTGATCACCTAGATCATTCTTCTTCTGTCTACTATGGTCCATACTAGAGACACTATCAAGCCCAAGAGGGCTAAGAAGGCGAAGAAAACTAAAGATGATTCCGATACGGAATCTGAGACGGAATCGATCGATTGGGATGAGTTGCAAGTTGAAGCAACTGCACCCACTGCTTCGAAAGGAAAAGCGCCTGCAGAAACATCAAAGGCTCCGCCTACTGCTGCTGAAAAGGGCAAAGCTCCAATGGAAGAAACTTCTGTGAAAACAAGAAGAAAAAGTGTTGCTCACAAGAGAGGGAGTGCTCGAGGAATTTCCATTGAGCAACCAGTTGCTAGCCAGCCTCCTCCACAAGACTTTATGTGACACCCCCAGAATTTGGATAAGTCCTATATATATAAATGTTATAATATGATTAAATCTCTTAACCCGGCTATAGCATTTTGGATGGTAGCAAGATCCATAAGGTTATGAGAGTTAAGCGTGCTAGAGCTAGAGTAGTTCTAGGATGGGTGACCCCCTGGGAAGTGGGGCGTCACAGTTGGTATTAGAGACATTCACCAGCCGGAAATGTGAGATGAGTCTCGGCTGAGCCAGGGTTATATAGCGGGTAGAGCGAGGCTTCCCGGCTAATGACCGTTGTGAGTGGAGTGCAGCTCCTCACAAGGTCGGCTAAGGCTAGCGAGACGAGTCTCACATCGCCTGGTGCTTGTGAGTGTGCTTGAGCCTGACGTGGACGTCAGGGCTTAAAGGGGGGAAGAATGTGACACCCCCAGAATTTGGATTAGTCCTATATATATAAATGATATAATATGATTAAATCTCTTAACCCGGCTATAGCATTTTGGATGGTAGCAAGATCCATAAGGTTATGAGAGTTAAGCGTGCTAGAGCTAGAGTAGTTCTAGGATGGGTGACCCCCTGGGAAGTGGGGCGTCACACTTTATCAGCTCTGCTAGGATAAAGGATTTTGAGAACAGGGAATGCATTGGCGAAAGACATGTTAATGTCAAAGCCTTGAAGGAACGATCTTCGCTTTTTGGGACTCTGTATGACCAGACAGGTCTTGCTCCCATTTGCAACTTCCCCGAGACCACTGGGTATTGTCTTCACTCAGTAAGAATGTTTTATCAAAATGCCTGCTATCTAGTTGATCAGGAGAGCGGACGTCGAGAATTCCAAACATTGGTCAAGAATGTTAAGATCAAAGTAACCCCTGAACTGATTGGAGAGGCGTTAGGAATGACGGCCAGAGCTGATGGGGCTCATTATATGAAGTGTCAAACCTTCACCACCAACTCCTGGAGAGTGGTAGTTGATGGAATCTGTCTTCCAGATACTCTGTCGGCAGGAAACTCCGTCACTTCAAAAGAACTGCTGTGACGCCCCACTTCCCAGGGGGTCACCCATCCTAGAACTACTCTAGCTCTAGCACGCTTAACTCTCATGTTCCTCTTGGATCTTGCTACCATCCAAAATGCTATAGCCGGGTTAGAGATTTAGTCCTATTATATAATTTATATAGAGGACTAATCCAAATTCCGGGGGTGTCACATTCTTCCCCCCTTTAAGCCCTGACGTCCACGCCAGGCTCAAGCACACTCACAAGCACCAGGCGATGTGAGACTCGTCTCGCTAGCCTTAGCCGACCTTGTGAGGAGCTGCACTCCACTCACAACGGTCATTAGCCGGGGATCCTCGCTCTACCCGCTATATAACCATGGCTCAGCCGAGACTCATCTCACATTTCCGGCTGGTGAATGGCTCTGATACCAACTGTGACGCCCCACTTCCCAGGGGGTCACCCATCCTAGAACTACTCTAGCTCTAGCATGCTTAACTCTCATGTTCCTCTTGGATCTTGCTACCATCCAAAATGCTATAGCCGGGTTAGAGATTTAGTCCTATTATATAATTTATATAGAGGACTAATCCAAATTCCGGGGGTGTCACAACTGCGACCAGAGTATCGCTATTTGAACTTCATTATCTGTTATAACGTCCTTCCAAATATGAATACAAAGGGTTCTTCGGTGGGATAGGATGTTATTCCTCTATCTTCTTGGCAACCCCACAGCAGCAATGGGAGCAAACTTAAATATTCCTTACATCATCTGGTCGAGGATGGCACGCTATGTGGAACATGCTCACCCTTCAGAGAGACTACCTTATCCAATGATCATTATGCGCATTCTTCGAAAATTTAAAGCTGACACAAGTGTGAGTTCCTACATGCACAGTCTAGGAACGATCAATGAAACAACTATTGTAAAGTCTCTCTCAACAAAACAAGATGAGCCCCCATCACCTCCTCACCGACGAAGAGCACAACAACAAGCAACAACCTCTGCTCCAGCAGCACCTCCAGTCCAACCAGCACCTGCAGCACAACAAGCACCTCCATCGACATCTGATGATGATGCATCGGTTACCTCCATTTATAGAGAACAGCAAAGGCTCTCTAACGAGCAAGAACGCATTTCAAATGAACTGATTGAAGTAAAGGAAGAAATAAAAAAGGTCAACAAGAACCAGTCATCCATGAACAAACGTTTAAAGAAAATCTTCCAAATACTCGGCTGCATCAGTTCGGATGATTCTGAGTAATTCCCTTCCTTTTTAATTCTTTTTCTTGTGCAGATCTTTAATCGTTCTCTTGTGCAGGTTTTTAAGTTTTAGTTTTTAGTTTTAATTCTCAAACTTTTGGTTCTTGAACTTGTTAACTTTTCTCTCCGTTTTGGTAATTTTGGCTAATTTTGTGACAAAAAGGGGGAGAGAGTATTAGAACAGTTTGAACAGTTTGAACAATCTTGATTGTCCAGTTGAACTATGAAGGTAAGTAAGGTAAGTAGAACTTCAACTTTTGGTTTTCATTTGTGATTGCACGCATGCCTCGACTAACTATTTGCTAACTATTTGGGCATGTAATATAACTAACAAGTTGATGTTCACTAACAATTTTTGTGACATTTGGATTTTGATTGCATAGGAGATATGTTGGTTTTAACTATGATCAAATTACATATCTGAATGTATAAATGTCATGATAAGCATAAATGAGTATAAACTTCATCTCTATATGGGTTTTTGAATGATATAAAATTCTTGAGGTATCTAACGATTTCTTTTGTCAAGAATGATTTCTTTTGCAGAGAGTACAGATGTCTAAGTCTAGAGTCTGTTTTAGGAGTTTAACTCATGTATCTTTTTTGGATCTGTAGAGTTATTATGGATCCACAAGGATCTAAATAGGTACTATCAAACAACTAGAGGGGGGGGTGAATAGGTGTAATACTTAAAAACTCAATCTCAGTGCAAAATAAAAAACAATGCGGAAAATAAAAATAGCACACCGAGATATACGTGGAAACTCCAATCCAGGAGAAAAACCACGGGACCAACACGCAATAACAATCCACTAAGAATAGAAGAATAACAAGGTGATTACCGACTCCACGGACTCAAACCCCTCCTTCAGCTTCTTCGGACCTTGCGCTGACCGGTTGGATATCCGCGCAATAACAATCCCTAAGAAAAGAAGAATAACAAGGTGATTACCGTCTCCACGGATTTAACCCCTCCTTCAATTTCTTGGACCTCGCGCTCCACCGTTTTGCTCGTCCACTGCTCACGTTCGAATCCACGAACGCACGCTTCGAATCCACGAAACGCCTTTAGCACACCGAATCCACGATGCCACGTCGAATCCACGACGCAAACTCAGTCGATAAGAATATTGACTTCGATGGTGATCCTTTGCTTAGATTATCAATGAAGATCCATGGGAAAAATCTCTAAGCAAAGATTAGATCAATTCGACAAAAGATAGATCTTGGAAGAACCGTCGAATTGACCTAAAAGAGGCTATTAAGAAGAACAATGAAAACCTAGCCTCTAGGGTTGCTCTCAAATGTTTTATAAAAAGATCGGCCGTAGCACCCACGTTTTTGAGAAACCCTAAGTGTCTATTTATAGTTTAGAAACCTTTGGAAAAAGATAAGAATCAAAAACATACCTTATCTGGAAATTTTCAGGACGGCGATCCGGATCGGATTTACTGCGATCCGGATCGTCGTAACGAGATTGACGATTCCAGAAATACCATGGTTCGGGATCCGGATCGCATTGCCTGATCCGGATCGTTCATACAAATCAGAAAACTTAACATTCGGGATCCGGATCGGAAATTGCATGGATCCGGATCGAAGTCTTGTATGAAGCAACAACCTTCGGGATCCGGATCGTTGGCTCTGATCCGGATCCTGAACAAGTCCGAACACCAGTTTTTGATTATTATGCAATTAAAAGTTCATCCAAGTGTTTCTACACTATAAGAAAGTATTCGGATCACCACAATTATTTAGTTAAACATACCTGATCCTCTTGAATACTTTCTTCTTGAGATTGATGTAACTGATCCACAATTCTTCAATCTTCAAGATTC
Source organism: Tillandsia leiboldiana (assembly GCA_029204045.2). Lineage (NCBI taxonomy): Eukaryota > Viridiplantae > Streptophyta > Magnoliopsida > Poales > Bromeliaceae > Tillandsia > Tillandsia leiboldiana. The sequence continues at coordinate 15,449,443 of CM055061.1, forward strand.
AAGACACTGAGTGTCAACTTGAGCTCTTGTTGAATCTTCTCTAAGTCTTTGATTGCTGATTGACAATTTGATCCCTTTAAGACTCCGACTCAACTCACTGACTTGACTCACGAAATATGCCAACACCAAAATGCCGTAACAATCTCCCCCTTTGGCAATTTCGTGACAAAACCCAAAATACATAAAAACGCTCAAGTCACTCATCTTAAACCAAAAAATCGAAACTCAATGTCATCACCAAAACATTGATTTTCTTTGCGTGAAAGATCCAATAAATACAAAATTACATTTGAACCAAACGGTCCTAGAACATACTCTATGACTTAGGACTTGGAGTCTTAAAGTGATGTAATTCCTGCAAAACCAAAACTCCAAACAAAATCAAACGTTAGTCATTAGAAATTAGAATCCTACATTTGATCCGTCTTCCTTTTGGTTCTTTTGTTTTTTCTTTGTCTCCCCCTATCTCGAGCATCTCTAACATGTTCTCCATGTTCTCCCCCTTTGTGATACAATCATCATTTTCCGTTCTCCCCCTATCTCGATGATCTCATCTCTGTCTCCCCCTATTTCTCTTCTCCCCCTTTTTGTCACAAATTGTCAAACAGTGAACATACTAGACAAAAGGAAATCACTAACAGCATTAGTTCATAGAGAAAGAGAGATAAAAGCTCAGTTCCGGTATATAACAAAAATGCAGATTGCGTACCTGTACCAGAAAGCAAAAATCAAATAATTTCTTGAAACAAATCCATATTTTGGAATCTTTTCAAATACCGATTTGTATTCCATCAAGAAATCCATTTAAGTGCTTTGAAAAACAATGAATTCACATAGATGCCATTCAATCCAATTAATTTCACGAAATTAAAAAGATTTACTCCAAAATCATGAAAAATAAAGGTAAAACATTATAAACCGTTTTTCATGTTATATTCATCAAACACAAGTCATCAAAAATAATCTTGAGATCCAAACTCTATCAAGATGTAACGGATTTACAAAGATGACTTACAGAGATTTCCAAATGACATCAATCTTGAATTTTACCCTTTCAAATTTGAGATAAGCACTAAAATACCTAAGGGTGGCTCTTTGAGCATCTTTCAACTATCCCACCTTATACCAACCAGGAGATTGTTCAAAATATAAGAGTTTTGCATATAAATCTCCAAAAGCTTCAACTAAAGATTTTCTCATAAAATACTATCAAGCATCCATAACATGTGATAGCTTCACACACAAACCGGACGACCGGGGTGGCAGCTCTTTCCAGCATGTGGTGGTAGTTTTCACACTCCTTTCGGATGTAACTCTTTCCACATCTTTCATAATTCAATTATATACCCTTGTAAGAAGGCAATCTCTTACGTGAAAGAATTAAATCCCAAATTTTAGTCTATCGGTTGTCTCACATTTATCACACTGAATTCACACAACCGAGATAGATTAAGCATCTAAAGATCACACAAAATTTCTAAAATTTGATGCTTATAATATCAAAAACTCCTATAATGAAGTATCTTCAAGATTATGATTATGGAGTAAAGTTGATAATCCATATAAAATTAATTTGGAGTGAATAAACGTGAAGCCCTTTTTTATTCAATGCACTTGTTCAGTAAAAACCCTTTTGTTCAAAAACTAAGTATAAAAACGAAGAGCATTGAACAACATGTAATGCAAAGATTAAGAAAAATATGAAGGGAAAACCAATCAAAGCATTACATACAGTCATAAGCTATTTAGAACTTAAGACAAGAAAAGATATCACCTTTCCGAATCCAAAATCGCTGGATTTTGGGTTGTCTTGATTCGTTGTGGCCGGGGGTTGTCCGCTTTGACTGTTGATCCACCTTAGGTCTTTGCCTCGCAGTGATCCACTTGTATGATTGATGATGTGGCTCGGACCTTTGGTGGGTTGAGTGAACTCCTTTGACTTGATGTGTCTTTTGATTCCGTTGAGTTCGCTCCGTAGATGAAGTTGCCGAAGAATTTTTCCTTCTCTTTTTCGGGCAATCCTTCACCAAATGTCCTTCAAGTCCACATAGGTGACAAGTTCTTCCTTTCAATTTAGTTGTGGAACTTGAAGCCTTCACAGTTTGGTTCTTTTTGAATCCCAAACCAACCTTGCTTGTTTGACCTAATCCGGACATACATTCAAGTTTCTTGGAACCGGTTGAAATCCTTTGTATGTCGGATTTAAGTTGATGAACTTGCTTGGTCAATGCTTGATTGGTGACATGTATTTCCTCAAACTGCTTTTCAAGAAAATCAATCTTGTTAATATGGGAATTAACGACCGTTTCCGATTGATTTATCTTTTCTTGGAGGATTTTATTATTATCCAATAAAAGCTCTCGTTCCTCCTCGAGATCATGAAGTTTGATCTTTAAAGCATGATTCTCGTCTTGATCTTCAAGTCGTTGCTTTCTCAACTTCTTGATATGTTTGGCCATCTTCTTAGATTCCGCAAGAAGTTGTTGATATGCCTCAACGAGTTCTTCCTCGTCCGACTCCCCCTCACTTGATGACTCTCCGCCGGTTGTTGATGTTTCATACAAAATCAAAGGAGTAGAGTTAGTGACTAATGATGATAAACAATTATTAGAAGAGGGAAAATGAGAGGCATGAGAAGCAACGATTTTTTCCTCTTTACTTGAGGTTGATTCATTAGAAGTAAAATCGTCCCAAGTTTTCGCTTGCAAAGCCTTCTTTTTATATAATTTCGGAGTAGGACAATCCGTTGAAATATGGCCGTAGCCTTTGCATCTATAACATCGGATTTCCCCTTCGAATTCATCTTTTTCCTTAGAAGGTTTTGCAAGGAATTTGAGGTTAGAGGATTTAGAACCCGATGATCCTTTAGATGGTTTCGTGGATGAAGATCCATCGGTTCGATTCTTCCAAAATTTCCGACGAAATTTCTTTGTGATCCGCGCCAATTGTTCTTCAAAATCGGCAAAAGAGATTTCATCGTCGGAACTCGATTCGCTATCTTCTTTCTTTGTGGATTTGAATGCAATACCTGTAAGCTTAGAAGAAGACTTGGAAGAAACTTGATTAGTAGGAAAAGTCAATTCATAAGTTTGCAAAGCACCTACTAATTCCTCAACACTCATCTCATCCGGATGACTAACGGTTTCAATGGCGGTAACCTTTGCCCTAAACCGTTCCGGAAGAGTCCGAAGTATCTTTCTTACAATTTTCGACTCCGGGATCTTTTCTCCTAGATTAGCACATGTATTAATTACATCTTGAAGTCTAGTGTAATAATCTGTAAACAATTCATGCTCTTCCATATGAATAGAGTCAAATTGACTTGTAAGCATCTGGAGCTTTTGAATTTTTACAAGATTAGTACCCTCATGTGTAATTTTGAGAATATCCCAAATTTCCTTCGCGGTTTCACACGCGGAAATTCTTGTGAACTCAGTCGAGGAAAGAGAATTAAATAAAGCGTTCATACCTTTCCCATTGTAAGAAGATCTTTCAAATTCCTCTTTGGACCATCTAGAGCGAGGTTTTGGGGTAGTAGAATTTCCTACTTCCTCAACAGGATGCACCCAACCGCATTCCACGGATTGCCATACTCGCTCATCAATTGCGATGAGAAAAGCTCTCATCCGCACTTTCCAATAAGCATAATTAGTCCCATCAAAAAGAGGAGGTCTATAAATATTACCACTTTCACCCATCAAGATAGATAAACCTAAAACCCTCTCTGATACCAATTGTAGAGTTATTATGGATCCACAAGGATCTAAATAGGTACTATCAAACAACTAGAGGGGGGGGTGAATAGGTGTAATACTTAAAAACTCAATCTCAGTGCAAAATAAAAAACAATGCGGAAAATAAAAATAGCACACCGAGATATACGTGGAAACTCCAATCCAGGAGAAAAACCACGGGACCAACACGCAATAACAATCCACTAAGAATAGAAGAATAACAAGGTGATTACCGACTCCACGGACTCAAACCCCTCCTTCAGCTTCTTCGGACCTTGCGCTGACCGGTTGGATATCCACGCAATAACAATCCCTAAGAAAAGAAGAATAACAAGGTGATTACCGTCTCCACGGATTTAACCCCTCCTTCAATTTCTTGGACCTCGCGCTCCACCGTTTTGCTCGTCCACTGCTCACGTTCGAATCCACGAACGCACGCTTCGAATCCACGAAACGCCTTTAGCACACCGAATCCACGATGCCACGTCGAATCCACGACGCAAACTCAGTCGATAAGAATATTGACTTCGATGGTGATCCTTTGCTTAGATTATCAATGAAGATCCATGGGAAAAATCTCTAAGCAAAGATTAGATCAATTCGACAAAAGATAGATCTTGGAAGAACCGTCGAATTGACCTAAAAGAGGCTATTAAGAAGAACAATGAAAACCTAGCCTCTAGGGTTGCTCTCAAATGTTTTATAAAAAGATCGGCCGTAGCACCCACGTTTTTGAGAAACCCTAAGTGTCTATTTATAGTTTAGAAACCTTTGGAAAAAGATAAGAATCAAAAACATACCTTATCTGGAAATTTTCAGGACGGCGATCCGGATCGGATTTACTGCGATCCGGATCGTCGTAACGAGATTGACGATTCCAGAAATACCATGGTTCGGGATCCGGATCGCATTGCCTGATCCGGATCGTTCATACAAATCAGAAAACTTAACATTCGGTATCCGGATCGGAAATTGCATGGATCCGGATCGAAGTCTTGTATGAAGCAACAACCTTCGGGATCCGGATCGTTGGCTCTGATCCGGATCCTGAACAAGTCCGAACACCAGTTTTTGATTATTATGCAATTAAAAGTTCATCCAAGTGTTTCTACACTATAAGAAAGTATTCGGATCACCACAATTATTTAGTTAAACATACCTGATCCTCTTGAATACTTTCTTCTTGAGATTGATGTAACTGATCCACAATTCTTCAATCTTCAAGATTCAAGACACTGAGTGTCAACTTGAGCTCTTGTTGAATCTTCTCTAAGTCTTTGATTGCTGATTGACAATTTGATCCCTTTAAGACTCCGACTCAACTCACTGACTTGACTCACGAAATATGCCAACACCAAAATGCCGTAACAGGATCTCCATTGTAAATTTTTGTTGTATGGTGATAGCAACAAAAATATCTTTTTGAATTTTCTTGAGTGGATTTATGTATTGTCACGAAACCGCCAAAGGGGGAGATTGTTAGGGAATTTGAGTTGGCGTATTTCGTGAATTCGTTTAAGTCTTGAAGATTGAAGATAAAGAAAGTTGGATCATTTAACTCAATCTCAAGAAAGAAGAATTTAAAAGGATCAGGTATGTTTAACTAATTATTTTTGGTGATCCGAATACTTCTTATAGTGTAGAAACACTTGGATGAATTTCTAATTGCATAAAAATCAAAAACTGGACATGGGACATGTTCAGGATCCGGATCAGACTTTCCAATCCGGATCCCGAAGGGTGTTTGTTCATACACCAGTTCAATCCGGATCGTAGCCTCCTTTGATCCGGATCCCGAACACTAGTTTTACCATATTTTATGAACGATCCGGATCAGGCTTTGCAATCCGGATCCCGAACGTTGGTGTTTGGTGAATTGTATGAACGATCCGGATCAGGCACTTCGATCCGGATGCCGAACCTTGGTTTTTCTGGAAACTGTTTGTCTCGCTACTGCAATCCGGATTGCCGAAGTCCGATCCGGATCGCCGTCCTGAAAAATTCCAGAAAAGGTTAGTTTTTGATTCTTATCCTCTTCCAATGGTTTCTAACCTATATATAGACCCTTTAATTCATCTTTTAGGGCAACCCATGACAAAGGGAAAAAGACGACCGAAATAGATAGATCCACAAATAGAGAAGAAAGGAAATCAATAGATTAACTCTTATGTTTCTTCATCTATATTGAATGATTTGATTTTAGGTTTTCATACTCACATTTTGAGTAGAATCAAATCAATGAATACTTAGATGGTATTTCCGATCTATTTCTAATCTAAGTATTCGGCGGATCATCACCACCCAAAAACAATAATTTTTCCAAAATCGGCGCGTGGACTCGCGCGGCCTTGTGGATTCAAGGTGCTACCGCTCTCGTCGATTCGGAGTGAGGTACGTTCGTGGATTCGAAGAGTGCTACTGGGTGAAGACTGTGGATTCGGTCGGACGTCGTGGATTCGGCGTTGGACGCAAATCGTGGATTCGAGAAGCGTCGTGGAGCGAGAGGAGAAGATCAACTAGGAGCGTATGGAAAAGGTTGAGTCGTCTGTGAGTACGGTATATCACCTTGTACGTGTATAATTCTAGTGGATTTCACCGTGTTATCAGTCCCGTGGTTTTTTACTCCGGTTTGGAGTTTTCCACGTAAAAATCTCTGCGTGTTATTTATTTTTCCGCATTGGGTTTTATATCGCAAAGATTTTTGAGTGTTTATTGTTTACACCTATTCACCCCCCCTCTAGGTGTTTTTTTCCCCTATTTAGATCCAGTTATACATAACCCAACAACATGCGCCTACCTACTGCCGCACATCCTCAACAGGACGGGTCTACCGTAGGTATGTCCGTAGCTGCCAAAACTGGCTCAGCCAGAGGGACCGTGTCGACAAGTCACGATAGAAGAACTTAATCTCACGCCGGTTACAACAACCCGGTCTAAAGCTCAATCTCAACGCCGGTTACAACAACCCGGTCTAAATCTCAATCTCACGCCGGTTACAACAACCCGGTCTCAAGCTCAATCCCAACGCCGGTTACAACAACCCGGTCTCGCCTACTCCGGAGTGGCTGTGAGGACCCGGATCCCCACGACGAGATTACTGGTTGACCAGCAGCTCCTGGAGGCTTATGGGGCGTGTCAGTGGTATTAGTGCACCAATGGGACACAAGTGATGGGCGAAGGGTGTTAATCGGATCACGTGGGTGATCGATGGACTCCGTCGGAGCTCCAGAAGTGGTTACGCGCGCCATGGATATTAAAATTGGGCTCAGCGCGAAGTTTGGATCAAGGAACATCTTCCCGGATGCCTTCGGTATTTTTTTAGAGTTGGAATTTCGCAAATTGGACTTCGGATTTGGATTCAGCGCGCGAAAACGATGAAAATGGACTATTCACTTGCTTTTTCCGGAGTCCGGATGATTCGGCACGTTTTTCGGGGCAAGGTTACTGTTCCGGCACCGGCGAGGGCGGCGCGCGGCGGCGGGCAGCGGCGGAGCAGGCTCGGGCAGGTGTGCGGTCCACCGCGGAGGCGTGCACCGGTCGCGGGCCACGTGGCGGCTCTCGGTTGGGCCGGCGCAGCGGGCGCGGTCCACGGGAAAGGCTGGTGTACGGTGGACCAGTTGGGGGACACGTGGCGCACACCGGATGGCCGGTCCACGTGCACTCGGTCCACGGTGCAGCTGCGGGCGCCTCGGGAAGCGTGCGTGCAGAGGCGCAGGCGGCGGGCGCAGGGCGCACGTGGGCGCGTTGACGGGCTGTTCCCGCGCGTGGGCGGCCACGTGTTGGCGTCTGGGGGCGCCACATGTCGCGTTGTGAGCGGCGGGAGTTGCTGTCGCCTGTTTGGCGGGCGACGTGGAGGCCCAGCTGAGTTCCGGGCTGCTACAGTACGCGCCCATGGGAGTTTCGGGCTGCTACAGTATGCGCCCGAAAGTCCCATGCGCCCGGAAAATGGGACTTGTTCGGTATTTCGTGAATTGTTTTTGGAGCCTATAAAAGCGATCCGAGCTTCCTTCTTCCCCCTTTTTCCGCCATTTCCGAGCCTCCACTCGCTATGGTCCCTTCTGTAAAGTTGATTCCCGAGTTTTGTTGCTTCCATCTGCAAAGTTTTGAGATTTTTGGTGGCACGCTTATCGAGGTTTCCATTTTTACGGCGCGGTGGGACGCTCGTCCTTTTGGGTTCCCCTTCGTCGCGTTTCGGTGCGCGAGCTCCCCCGGCCTACTCCGACCACCTTTTCGAGTGATTTCTTCGCCGCTGGATCCGCGACGGACAGATCTACGATCTAGGTATTTTCATCTTTCCCTCATTTCACGCTTTTCGAGGTGTTTGTTCGAGCTTACTGTGACCCCATTTCTATGATGGAGTTTTGGACATCGGCATGGTCTTTTGACGATATCTCCGCAACCGGGCATCGTATGGCGACGTGCTTATACACTTTTTTCATCTACTCGACGCAATGAATATCACAGTATTTTTCTTGGATTTTTCTGAGTTTTATCCGAAGGTTTATGTTCTTCCCCTTATCTGTAAATGGTATTAGAGTTATGTTGCTGTGTGGTTTTGCGCACCTGTACTGTGGAATTTGTAACTCGGCCTACGGGGCTCGGAATTGGACGTGCAGGTACTCGTTTCGAAGGTATCGACGCGAGGATTGCTGTGATATTTTTATTGGATTTTTCTGGGGACTTTCTGCAGGTGAAAACTGCACGCCTTCGGGACTGTTTTCTGATGTTGTATATGTGGATTATTTTTGGAATAAAAGTGTAATGTTGGACCTTAATTATTGTACTCAGGGGTGTTTTCAGTTGTTTGGAGCCAAGGCTTGCGCGACATGTACCGAGGGTGTAATTTTGGCAGATTTTGGATTGTGAGCGTCTACCCACTTCACCGACTTCAGGTTTGCCTTGGTTTAAGCGCTTCAGGTGGGTAAACTAGTACTTGCAACTGTTAGAGGGAATAACAGAGTTTATATGCATGTTATGCCTTATGGGAGATGTAATAGTGGATGTTCATGTATGGTTAAGATGAGCTTACCTATGGGAATGTCACCCTCTATGATTGATAGCATGCCTAATTTAATGTGCAACCGTTATGAGCAAGAGGTAAGCATGGAAACGGCCTAGATCATGTGGATTGATGTTTCCCTGATAATTGTACATGCTTGTTGAACTAGAGACTTAGCATGCGGTAGACAGATTATATTTATCCCACACTAGATGATATAGAGATCATACATGCTTATTAAGTGGCCTATTTATGTGAGATTGGCATATCATAGTGGGAATATTGTAGTATGCTTTGCTACCATATGTTTTACTCTCTTTTATTGTTTCCAAGGACAAAAGCATGCTTGATTGGACATATAGTTAGGCCCCCTTTTTATTGCTACACTACTTATTGGAACTTGACTTAGGAGAAACCATGCTTTTTCTTTCTCCTTCTTGTTAGTCAGGTGGTCAGTGTTGCTCGGGTTCGAGCAGGGGTCTGGATAGTGTAGCCGGGACTTCGTGTCTGGGACAGGTTGGATTAGTTGTGGGGCTTTGCGGCAACCGCGGATATTGGGCGGTTGACCGGATGTTTCTCTTTGCACCAGATTTGGGTATCAGTTTTCTCTTGTGGATGGAGTTTCCCACTTATCGTTTAGTTGCATCCGATTGAGATCGGGCCTTTCCTTTAGTGGATGAGTTTTCCCACTTTGATCAGAGTCGTGATCCAGTCCTGCTATATAGAGATACTTGTGAGACATTGATTACAGAGATACTTTACTCGTGTGGGTCGCTCCCCTCGAGTGCCACTCCGGAGTAGGCTTTTGACCGTGACGGGCTGGTCAGTTGGTGAGTTGTGAGTGATGACAGAGTTGGTGAGTTGTGAGTGATGACAGAGTTGGTGAGTTGTGAGTGATGACAGAGCAGGCAGTACCGGGTTTTATATCGGTTCATTTGATTGGGTTTATTTCGGTCAGATACTTTTATTGTTGCACTCGTGCCAGGGGGACCGAGTGGAGTCTAGTAGCCGTGTTTAGACCAGTGCTAGTGTTGTTGGGAACCGTCTGGGGATCGACGGTTGCCCCAAGGTCATTGTGAGTTGTTGACAGTTGTGCGAGAGGCTTGGTGATCTTGAGTTTATCCGTTCTGAGAGAGAGCGTGGATTTTGACTATAGCATGCATGAGCCACTACTCGATAGCGAGTTAGTCCGTTTGGACGCCCTACGTAATTCCTGCCCGTCAGCGGGAGGTGGTTGTAGGTGGGCGCAGGTTTGACTGGACCAGATGTGGTAGTCAGCTCGATTGGGTCGATTGTGCACTTCATGTGCTAGTAGTTGCATACCACTGTTTGGTTCTCCCCTTTTAGCCTTTAGATAGGGGCATGGTAGCTGTTGAGAGTCTCCAGCTTACTCATTTCAGTCTTATGACTTTGGTTAGTTTATGTCTCTTGAGGACTTGGTGGGCAGACCGTCAGGTCTGGCGGTGGTACCCACTGAGAACTCCCTTTTTGGTGTAGTTCTCACACCCTTTGGGGGTCTTCCCCCTCCTTTTTCCTTCCTCTCCCTTGTTTTGCAGAGTCTTAGCGGGTGTTGCGGATTCTGCGGTTGTTGTTCGAGGCGAGGGAGTCGCGAGCTAGATCCCTACCCGCCGTTGGAGAGTAGCGGTACCCCCTTCAGAGGAGATCATCAGTAGATTAGTTGTTTCTTTTTCCTCTTTTGAGAGACTGTTGTAGTGAGGATATTATGTATTGAGAGACTGTACACTGTTGTATTTATTGGAGATACCTCCCGGTTGGGTGCAGAGCTTGTATTTGAGGACATTATATTATTATTATTTTTGGGAGGCGAATCTTGTTGTATTATCTTCCAATTGTACAGTGATTGATTTTAGTTATACAGCAGGTTTTTATTTATAGCTCTGATATCTGTTTAGCTGTAGTACTTTTCTTGCAGGTAAGACGCTTCGCCTATGCAGGTTGGCATAGGTGGCGGATCTGTTGGCGAGCCCGGGTCGCAGTTTCGACCCCGGGGCGTGACAGTTTAGAGTGGTATCAGAGCCTAGGTTGTAGGTCATGGTGGACTTAGAAACCCTAGGCTTATGGGTTGACCCTTGGTTGACTTCGTGAGAGTCGTGATTTTTAGCGAGAGTCCTGATTGAGTTTTATACCTCTCCCAAGGGACGGGAAGAGAGATTGGCATGTTTATTCTCCTAAGTGATCATGTTGGCTGCAGACAACATAACGCTGTGGAACGGGTGACATGCTTTAGACTTTCGCTGGATTGGGTCGAGCGCTGTTTTGTGTTGTTTTGTGGTTTCGTCGTGGCGAGCGGTGTCTCCCCGACGCTGGGTTTTGACCCGTGTGCATCCTGTCATAGCAGTTGAGCTTAAGCAGTGGTTTTGGGCCGGATACCCGGATTGAGGTCAGAGAACTCCGGACCCAGTTGACAGGATTGTTAGAGGCTTATCAGCGACAGAGTGAGCAGCTGGTCTTGGTGACACAGTTGTCGGAGCACTGAGTAACCCCCTCCGTGCCAACGTTTAGTGCCGAGGCACCGAGGCAGGGTGGATAGTTGACAGCAGAGGAGCTGTGGGACATGATCGAACTATTGAGCCAGATTTGGCTGATGATCCACCCCGACTCATAAGATTGAGTTTCGAGCCTTTGGAGGCAGAGTCGTGGTTGGTGGTAATGGAGTGATCAATTGAGAGCCTCCCTATGCTAGAGAGTTTTTGCAGTTGTTGAACTACGCGCTCCAGATTTCGAGGGATGAGGCGCACAGGATATGTGTGACTGGGAGTGGATTGCGCCCTGATACCTTTCAGTTTAGTTAGTCCCTCAGTTACGGATTATTGACGCCTCGATGGTGTAGGCATTGTATATGGAGCTTGGCGCTGCAGTTCCTTTGGATAGGGATCTGCCGCTAGAGGCGAGTTCGGGATATTGGCGCTTGGCGCCGGGTGATGGAGGACAGATCGGCCGGCAGAGGCATTTCTGATTTCTTTTTCCAGGATAACGAGTTCCCGAGATGCCGGAGATCGGGTTGACCCCGATGGCAGCATTAGTATCGATTTGGGAGTGGCGCAGCGGTAGCGTGGATTTGTTATTTGCGGAGGACCGTATTCGTCGCCTCAATGTGATCAGAGACAGAGGTCGTGCTTCCTTGTGGATAGTCCTGATTTTCAGGCAGATTGAGCGACAACCACTTGCTTTGAGCGGATGAATCTGTGTCGCCCGGTTGGAGGGCGCCACGGTAGTGGATCGAGTGTCGCAGGTGGGATTTCACCACAGTAGTCGGAGTTCGAGCATGCTCCATCCTTGCATGGGCTAGAGGCAGATTTGTTACCACGTGCACTAGAGGTACTGGTTCCTGTTGTTGTTGTGCACGTGGAGGAGGCTTTTGGATCATGTCCAGTGCGGCCGAGGCCGTGAGTTACCGGCAGATTTATCAATAAGTGGCAGTTCGGTATTTTGACCCTGTGCTTGAGATTGATTGGCACAATGCCACAGGATGTTTGACTGCGGAAAGAGAGGACTTTGACCTTCTGCGAGGCAGACGAGGGAAGGCTTGCTTGTTGAGATTGTTAGAGCACACAGGTTTTAGCGACAGGGTGAGAGATGCTTACGGCGGCACCGGGACTCAGGGATATCCTTGTTGCCCATGAGATCCCGGGTGTGATTTCACCTGAGCTGTTGATAATGCCGCCGGTTAGGGAGATAGAGATTGCCTTGGACGTGGTTCGGGGAACCACGCCACCCTCGACAGCACCTCATTGGATATCGCCTGTAGAGCTTGGAGAGCTGATGGCGCAGTTGCAGGATCGAAGGGATCGAGGGGTCTGTTTGACCTGGTGCCACGCCGTTGGTATACGGCGGTGATGCCACGCCGTTGGTAAACGGTGGTGATGCCACAGCGTTGATACACGACTGTGAGGGTCCTTTTATGGTTCGAGTGTAGACAGGTCCGGGTGGTATCTAGGACCTTTTGATAGAGTTATACTCCGGCTGTTAGTGTATGATGCGAGTACCTACTTGGAATTGGACAGCCGAGGACTTCGCCTAGATGGCGTTTAGGACACGGTGGGGGCATTATGGGTTTATAGCGAGGCCCAATGGAATGACGAATGCCCTGTTGACTTTAAGGTCTGAGGAATTATATGTCACAGTTGTACTTGGGCGGATTGGGAGTGGGGTTTTCCGAGGATATTTTGATTTACTCCCAGAGTGATTTAGAGCACGAGGAGCACTTGTGGAGGTGCTACCACTCCTGTGTGGGTGAAGCTGTATGCCAAGTTATTGAGGTACAAGTTTTAGCTCCAAGTGCATGCCTTCTTGGGTCACCTTATTCTAGCCTTTGGAGCGGCGGTGGAATCCGCCCAAATGAATATTATCCGAGTTTGGCTGAAACCAGCATTTATCCTTGAGGTGAGGAGCTTCGTAGACTTGGCGGTGCCGGGAGAGCATGGCCAATGGATAATGAGACTGATGCCAGCGCCAATGCTAGTGTTTCCAGTGTTGGGAGGTGGATCTGTGTGTTTTAGTGATGCCTCCCATTGTGGCTGTAGAGTTACCGAGGGTTGATTTTCGGTCCACACTTCATTAGTCCAACCCTTGTGAATATTGTGGCAGGACGAACCGCTGTTTTGCAGGCAGCTTGGATCCCACAGTTGAGCTTTTCAGTACGCCTATTATTTCCGGCTTTGATTGATATACCTGGGCGTAGGCCATGCCTGCTTGGCTATCGGTGCTGATTACTCAGCATTTCTATTCTATTTTATGTGATGGATTCAGATTTCAGCTTCTATTTACAGTTCTACCAGGTGGCATCAGTGGAGCCTTCAGCTTTCGGCATTTGGTGTGGGATTTACGCGGATTGTTGTTGCTAGTTCGGATTTTTGACCGCGAGTTTGGGCATCAGCATTATGATCGCCTTTTTGAGCCAGTTTTCTGCCCCGTTCACTGACGGTTTGGTCCCCGTCAGGGTGTCCTTTATTAGTTGAGAGATCGACTTCGACCCGTGGGTCTGTTGGAGTTATGTTGGCATGTTGAGTGACCAACTGTGGCATGAGATTGTGTCTCTTGAGGATCCCTTTTGAGGGTAGCCCGTGGTTGAGTAGGCCACTCGGGTGATTTTGGATCGGGAAGTAACCGAGTGAAGACCCCAGCTTATTGGATTCTTTTCTTCATAGGATGAATCTGTGGGTATACTTCGGGTGGCCTTGGTTGAGTAGACGCAGGATGTGGTTTGGTGCGTGTTGCACTAGTGGTTATTTCCGTTTCCAACAGCCTTTTATTGGAGCCCCTTTGGTATTTCACGTCTCAGCTCAGGAGTGATGAGTTTTTGGATTCCTCGCCCGTGGTTACCTCGCCCCTTTGAGATCTATGAGTGTTTGGAGTACGAGGGACGCCCGTTGCGAATTCTGGCTCGTGAGTGGAGGAATTGCGCAATCGGGCTATGCCGTACTGGATGTTGCTGTTACTGATGTTGAGGAGTAATCACGGGGAGTGAGTGATGACTTAGGAGCTGATGATGATGATGATGTTGAGTACTTACCCTTGTTGTTTGTGACTCCTGGTGGAATTGAGCCAGTTTCGATGTGACACCCCCGGAATTTGGATTAGTCCTATATATAAATGATATAATAGGACTAAATCTCTAACCCGGCTATAGCATTTTGGATGGTAGCAAGATCCAAGAGGAACATGAGAGTTAAGCATGCTAGAGCTAGAGTAGTTCTAGGATGGGTCACCCCCTGGGAAGTGGGGCGTCACAGTTGGTATCAGAGCCATTCACCAGCCGGAAATGTGAGATGAGTCTCGGCTGAGCCAGGGTTATATAGCGGGTAGAGTGTGGCTCCCCGGCTAATGACCGTTGTAGGTGGAGTGCAGCTCCCTACAAGGTCGGCTAAGGCTAGCGAGACGAGTCTCACATCGCCTGGTGCTTGTGAGTGTGCTTGAGCCTGACGTGGACGTCAGGGCTTAAAGGGGGGAAGAATGTGACACCCCCGGAATTTGGATTAGTCCTATATATAAATGATATAATAGGACTAAATCTCTAACCCGGCTATAGCATTTTGGATGGTAGCAAGATCCAAGAGGAACATGAGAGTTAAGCGTGCAAGAGCTAGAGTAGTTCTAGGATGGGTGACCCCCTGGGAAGTGGGGCGTCACATTCGAGGACGAAACTTTCTTTAGTGGGAGAGGATGTGAGGACCCGGATCCCCACGACGAGATTACTGGTTGACCAGCAGCTCCTGGAGGCTTATGGGGCGTGTCAGTGGTATTAGTGCACTAATGGGACACAAGTGATGGGCGCAGGGTGTTAAACGGATCACGTGGGTGATCGATGGACTCCGTCGGAGCTCCAGAAGTGGTTACGCGCGCCATGGATATTAAAATTGGGCTCAGCGCGAAGTTTGGATCAAGGAACATCTTCCCGGATGCCTTCGGCATTTTTTTAGAGTTGGAATTTGGCAAATTGGACTTCGGATTTGGATTCAGCGCGCGAAAACGTTGAAAATGGACTATTCACTTGCTTTTTCCGGAGTCCGGATGATTCGGCACGTTTTTCGGGGCAAGGTTACTATTCCGGCACCGGCGGCGGCGGCGCGCGGCGGCGGGTAGCGGCGGAGCGCGGCGGAGCAGGCTCGGGCAGGTGCGCGGTCCACCGCGGATGCGTGCACCGGTCGCGGGCCACGTGGCGGCTCTCGGTTGGGCCGGCGCAGTGGGCGCGGTCCACGGGAAAGGCGGGCGTACGGTGGACCGGTTGGGGGACACGTGGCGCACACCGGTTGGCCGGTCCACGTGCACTCGGTCCACGGTGCAGCTGCGGGCGCCTCGGGAAGCGTGAGTGCAGAGGCGCAGGCGGCGGGCGCAGGGCGCACGTGGCCGCGTTGACGGGCTGTTCCCGCGCGTGGGCGGCCACGTGTTGGCGTCTGGGGACGCCACGTGTCGCGCGGTCCACGGGAAAGGCGGGTGTACGGTGGACCGGTTGGGGGACACGTGGCGCACACCGGTTGGCCGGTCCACGTGCACTCGGTCCACGGTGCAGCTGCGGGCGCCTCGGGAAGCGTGCGTGCAGAGGCGCAGGCGGCGGGCGCAGGGCGCACGTGGGCGCGTTGACGGGCTGTTCCCGCGCGTGGGCGGCCACGTGTTGGCATCTGGGGGCGCCACGTGTTGCGTTGTGAGCGGCGGGAGTTGCTGTCGCCTGTTTGGCGGGCGACGTGGAGGCCCAGCTGAGTTCCGGGCTGCTACAGTACGCGCCCATGGGAGTTTCGGGCTGCTACAGTACGCGCCCGAAACTCCCATGCACCCGTAAAATGGGACTTGTTCGGTATTTCGTGAATTGTTTTTGGAGCCTATAAAAGCGATCGGAGCTTCCTTCTTCCCCCTTTTTCTGCCATTTCCGAGCCTCCTCTCGCTATGGTCCCTTCTGCAAAGTTGATCCCTGAGTTTTGCTGCTTCCATCTGCAAAGTTTTGAGATTTTTGGTGGCACGCTTATCGAGGTTTCCATTTTTACGGCGCGGTGGGACGCTCGTCCTTTTGGGTTCCCCTTCGTCGCGTTTCGGTGCGCGAGCTCCCCCGGCCTACTCCGACCACCTTTTCGAGTGATTTCTTCGCCGCTGGATCCGCGACGGACAGATCTACGATCTAGGTATTTTCAGCTTTCCCTCATTTCGCGCTTTTCGAGGTGTCTGTTCGAGCTTACTGTGACCCCATTTCTGTGATGGAGTTTTGGACAGCGGCATGGTCTTTTGGCGATATCTCCGCAACCGGGCATCGTAAGGCGATGTGCTTATACACTTTTTTCATCTACTCGACGCAAGGAATATCACAGTATTTTTCTTGGATTTTTCTGAGTTTTTCCCGAAGGTTTATGTTCTTCCCCTTATCTGTAAATGGAATTACAGTTATGTTGTTGTGTGGTTTTGCGCACCTGTACTGTGGAATTTGTAACTCGGCCTACGGGGCTCGGAATTGGCCGTGCAGGTACTCGTTTCGAAGGTATCGACGCGAGGATTGCTGTGATATTTTTATTGGATTTTTCTGGGCACTTTCTGCAGGTGAAAACTGCACGCCTTCGGGACTGTTTTCTGATGTTGTATATGTGGATTATTTTTTGAATAAAAGTGTAATGTTGGACCTTAATATTGTACTCAGGGGTGTTTTCAGTTGTTTGGAGCCAAGGCTTGCGCGACATGTACCGAGGGTGTAATTTTGGTAGATTTTGGACTGTGAGCGTCTACCCACTTCACCGACTTCAGGTTTGCCTTGGTTTAAGCGCTTCAGGTGGGTAAACTAGTACTTGCAACTGTTAGAGGGAATAACAGAGTTTATATGCATGTTATGCCTTATGGAAGATGTAATAGTGGATGTTCATGTATGGTTAAAATGAGCTTACCTATGGGAATGTCACCCTCTATGATTAATAGCATGCCTAATTTAATGTGCAACCGTTATGAGCAAGAGGTAAGCATGGAAACGGCCTAGATCATGTGGATTGATGTTTCCCTGATAATTGTACATGCCTGTTGAACTAGAGACTTAGCATGCGATAGACAGATTATATTTATCCCACACTAGATGATATAGAGATCATACATGCTTATTCAGTGGCCTATTTATGTGAGATTGGCATATCATTGTGGGAATATTGTAGTATGCTTTGCTACCATATGTTTTACTCTCTTTTATTGTTTCCAAGGACAAAAGCATCCTTGATTGGACATATAGTTAGGCCCCCTTTTTATTGCTACACTACTTATTGGAACTTGACTTAGGTGAAACCATGCTTTTCCTTTCTCCTTCTTGTTAGTCAGGTGGTCAGTGTTGCTTGGGTTCGAGCAGTGGTCTGGATAGTGTAGCCGGGACTTCGTGTCTGGGACAGGTTGGATTAGTTGTGGGGCTTTGCGGCAACCGCGGATATTGGGCGGTTGACCGGATGTTTCTCTTTGCACCAGATTTGGGTATCAGTTTTCTCTTGTGGATGGAGTTTCCCACTTATCGTTTAGTTGCATCCGATTGAGATCGGGCCTTTCCTTTAGTGGATGAGTTTTCCCACTTTGATCAGAGTCGTGATCCAGTCCTGCTATATAGAGATACTTGTGAGACATTGATTATAGAGATACTTTACTCGTGTGGGTCGCTCCCCTCGAGTGCCACTCCGGAGTAGGCTTTTGACCGTGACGGGCCGGTCAGTTGGTGAGTTGTGAGTGATGACAGAGTTGGTGAGTTGTGAGTGCTGACAGAGTTGGTGAGTTGTGAGTGATGACAGAGCAGGCAGTACCGGGTTTTATACCGGTTCATTTGATTGGGTTTATTTCGGTCAGATACTTTTATTGTTGCACTCGTGCCAGGGGCACCGAGTGGAGTCTAGTAGCCGTGTTTAGACCAGTGCTAGTGTTGTTGGGAACCGTCTGGGGATCGACGGTTGCCCCAAGGTCATTGTGAGTTGTTGACCGTTGTGCGAGAGGCTTGGTGATCTTGAGTTTATCCGTTCTGAGAGAGAGCGTGGATTTTGACTATAGCCTGCATGAGCCACTACTCGATAGCGAGTTAGTCCGTTTGGACGCCCTACGTAATTCCTGCCTGTCAGCGGGAGGTGGTTGTAGGTGGGCGCAGGTTTGACTGGACCAGATGTGGCAGTCAGCTCGATTGGGTCGATTGTGCACTTCATGTGCTAGTGGTTGCATACCACTGTTTGGTTCTCCCCTTTTAGCCTTTAGATAGGGGCATGGTAGCTGTTGAGAGTCTCCAGCTTACTCATTTCAGTCTTATGACTTGGGTTAGTTTATGTCTCTTGAGGACTTGGTGGGCAGACCGTCAGGTCTGGCGGTGGTACCCACTGAGAACTCCCTTTTTGGTGTAGTTTCACACTCTTTGGGGGTCTTCCCCCTCCTTTTTCCTTCCTCTCCCTTGTTTTGCAGAGTTTTAGCGGGTGTTGCGGATTCTGCGGTTGTTGTTCGAGGCGAGGGAGTCGCGAGCTAGATCCCTACCCGTCGTTGGAGAGTAGCGGTACCCCCTTCAGAGGAGATCATCAGTAGATTAGTTGTTTCTTTTTCCTCTTTTGAGAGACTGTTGTAGTGAGGATATTATGTATTGAGAGACTGTACACTGTTGTATTTATTGGAGATACTTCCCGGTTGGGTGCAGAGCTTGTATTTGAGGACATTGTATTATTATTATTTTTGGGAGGCGGATCTTGTTGTATTATCTTCCAATTGTACAGTGATTGATTTTAGTTATACAGCAGGTTTTTATTTATAGCTCTGATATCTGTTTAGCTGTAGTACTTTTCTTGCAGGTAGGACGCTTCGCCTATGCAGGTTGGCATAGGTGGCGGATCTGTTGGCGAGCCCGGGTCGCAGTTTCGACCCTGGGGTGTGACAGTGGCACTCGAGGGGAGCGACCCGCTCGAGTCAAAAGTAACCCATGTCCAACAGCTCTGTCAAGTATCTCAGCCAATGAGGCAAAAGTCGACACAATGCTCAAAGTGGAGACTCACTCAATCCATAATGCAAAACCCAGCCCCAACTGATGTATAACACTAATCGGTCAAACCGCCCACAGTTCGCGGTTACCGAAATAATAACCCGAGTCGATAATCTGGTGCAATCCCACCCGACTCAACAATATAGCTATACTATCCCCCATCCCTACTCTCTAACCCGAGCAACAAGGAACACTCGACAGTCGGGACCGCTGTCAACCCAACGGCTCCCTAAAACAGGCATCACTGACAGGATAACTCTACAACAGACACAATAAAGGGTCCGGGAACCCCGAAAGACTAGAACCTACAACCCTAATCAAACAAGAACAGGCTCTAGGCATAGCCTGTCACGCCCCGGGGTCGAAACTGCGACCCGGGCTAGCCAACAGATCCGCCACCTATGCCAAACCCGCATAGGCGAAGCGTCCTACCTGCAAAAAGAGCTACAACTAACAGATATCAGAGCTAAAAGATAAAATTGCTATAGAAATAAAATCAACCACTGTACAACTGAAGATAAAACAACAAGGTCCATCTCCCAAAAATGATAATCATACAATAACCTCGAGTACAAAACTCATAACTCAACAGGGAGATATCTCAAATACAACATCAGTGTACCAGCTCTCAATACATCAATCCTCACTACAACAGTCTCTCAAAGAGGAAATAAATACTAATCTACCGACTATGCTGAAGATCTCCTCAAAAGGGGGGGGGGGGGGTGTACCGCTACTCTCCAATGGGTCAGGATCTAGCTCGCTACTCCCTCACCGCGAACAGCAACCGCAGAAACGACAACACCCGCCAAGACTCTGCAAAACAAGGGAGAGAAAGGACAAAAAGGGGAAAAACCCCCAACGGGCGTGAGAACTACGCAAAAAGGGAGTTCTCAGTGGGTATCGCCACTAGGCCCGACGATCTGCCCACCAAGACCACTAGAGGCAAAAGATAACTAATGCAGTAAGACTTAAAGAAGAAGCAGATGACACTCTACAGTTACCATGCCTCTATCTGAATGCTCAAATGGGGAAACTCTGATAAATATATGCAACACTCGCACACGAGGTGCTCAATCGACCCAATCGAGCTGACTGCCACATCGGGTCCAGTCAAACCTGCGCCCACCTACAACCACCTCCCGCTGACGGGCAGGAATTACGTAGGGCGTCCAAACGGACTAACTCGCTATTGAGTAGTGGCTCATGCAGGCTATAGTCATAATCCATGCTCTCTCTCTCAGAACGGATAGACTCAAGATGCTCAACCTCTCACACAATGGTCAAAGAACTCACAACGACCACGGGACCACCGTCAAACCCCGAACGGTTCCCAACAATACTAGCACTGGTCTAAACACAGCTACTAGACTCCACTCGGTCCCCCAGGCACGAGTGTAACAAAAAGTATCTGCCTGAATAAACCCAATCGATAGACCAGTAATCACTGGTAGAGCCTGCTCTGCTGTCGAACTCCAGATCTCAATCGCGGAATACAGACCGACTTCGGACCGGTACGGTCGCATCCCAAAGTAAGTAACAGATCGGCATCGAACCGTCCGATCGCACACAAAAGTAAGTAACAGACTGGCATCGATCCGTCCAGTCGCACACTCCGGAGTGGCACTCGAGGGGAGCGACCCACACGAGTAAAGTAACTCTGTCATCAGTATCACAAGTATCTCTGTGTCGAGTATCACTGTATAGCAGGACTGGATCACGACTCTGATCAAAGTGGAAAAACTCGTCCACTAAAGGGAAACCCGATCCCTAAACGGATACAACAGTAAATGATAAGTGGAAACTCCATCCACTAGAGGAAAGTCTAATACCCAATCTGATACATCAATAAATATCCGGTCAACCGCCCAATATCCGCGGTTGCCGCAATACCCTGCCGTCCATAACCAAAGTACTATAACCGACCTCCGGTCAACCGCCCAAAGTCCGCGGTCACCGCCAAAACCCTGCCAGCCGCAATCCAGCACAACCCGTCCCTGTCACCAATGTCCCTGCTACACTACCCCAGACCCCTGCTCGCACCCGAGCAACACAGACCGCCTGACTAACAAGAAGGAGAAAGGAATAACATGGTTTCTCCTAAGTCAAGTTCCAATATGTAGTGCAGCAGTAAAAGATGGCCTAACTATATGTCCATACACATATGTCCATACAAGCATGCATTTGTCCTCAAGAAGAATAAAGAAAATAAACCTCATGCCAGAATTAGCAATGACCATACCTGTCCATGATTTTCGATCCATAATCACTCCTTGGAGTAGAACCTGCACATAACTACATAATCCTATCCCATTGTATAAACCAGCCTCATAAAAGGGTTATATGCTAACATGGCATGATAATTAATCATATAGGGTAACCTTGCCTTAGGTAAGCTTCCACTAATCATCAACATAAATGTCTGATTAATACCATTGTCATAATATGAATAATTAACTTGCAATTCCCATAAATCAACATTGTTAAGCTTACCAATCAATCCCAGGTATTGTACCCTACACCTGCATGCAATTCTAACATATAGAGTTAGAGAACCGTCCACCGGTTCTCGGAACAAAGCACCCACCTGAAAAGCTGGCTGTCCAAAGCCCAACAGCTGAAAACACCAGATAACTCTAATCCCTTGCTCCAATAAGTTCAGCACACCCGTAACTCTCCTGGCACAACACAAAGTCCACTATTACACATACATTCCAAAATCTGCTCTCACACACACATACAACAACAGTCCCAAAAATGCTTAATTTTCACCTGCAGCAAAAGCCCAAAAAATTCCCAGAAAAATATCACCGCGATCCTCGCGTCGATAGCTTCGCAACGGTAGCTTGCACGCCCAAATCTGAGTTCGGGAAGCCAAGATATAAATTTGACAGGGGGGTACACTCACAAGATTTCAGCACAAAAAGACTGTAGCACTGTACACAGAGAAACAGTGATTTTCACCTCTGATGAAATCTCAGAAAAATCCAAGAAAAATACGAGCGCGTTCCTTGCGATCTGAAGATGAAAAAGTTGTATAAGCTCGTTTCCGTCTGACGCTCGTGCGCAAAGATATGGCCAAAACACCTCGATGCTGTCCCACAAAGCCAAACAGAAAATGGGTCACAGTGTTGCCTCGGGATCCGTGCCGAAAACTCGAAACGGGAAAGCACGACCAAAATGAAAGACGAAGTCCTACCTCTTAGGAGTCTGCCGGCGCAAGAATCACTGCAAAATGATCTCGGGGTAGCCCAGGGGAGCTAAAACACTGTCGCTGCGCCGTAAAAGAACACAGGAAAGCAACGTTGCGTCGCACCGTAAAATGGGAAACCTCGGGATTCGAGCCTCCAAAAATCCTAGAACTTGGTAGGAAGATCAAGGGTGAAGAGGTGAACAACTTTCCTTGGGGGGGCTCGCGCAGAAAGTGAAAGGGTTGAGAGAAAGAAAGCAAAGAAGGGGGCTCGGGTTGGTATAAATAGTGCAGGAGAAACAATTGCAAAAATACCGAATGAGTCCAGGTTTCGGGCGCTAGGGATTTTTCGGGCGGCTACAGTAATGGGCCCGGCCCATTACTGTTCAAGCCCGAAACGCTGCGGGCCGGCCACGTAGCCCACTACACAGGATTCCTGGGCCCCGCTGCACCCGGCGCACCTGCGCCAGCCAATGGCGTCGCGCCACGTGGCCCCGGCAACCCGTGCACCGCGCACGTCGCCCCGTGCACCGCGCACGTCGCGACTGCCCCGGCCGTACGGCCACCTGCCCCGCCATACGGCCACCTGCCCCGGTCACCAACTCCACCGGTTGCGTGGACCGGGAGCACAACACCGAACCAATCACCTCATGCCACGTGTCCCCCCGGTCTACCGTGCACCCGGACCAAATTCCGTCGACCGCGTCTGCAGCACCGGCCAACCGAAAAGCGCCACGTGGCCCGCCCCCGGCGCACGACCTCCGCGGTGGACCGCGCTCCTGCCCGCGCCCTCAGCCGCCAGCCCGCCGCCGCTAAACGCCTGCCCGAGGCTGCGCCGCCGCCCGCCGACGCTGCCCGCCGCCGCCGCCCGCCGCCGGCGATCGCCGGAGACACTGTTCCGGCGTGAACAGTACCCGCAAGCTCAAAAACATTAAGTAAATAGCCCATCTTGACCGTTTTCGCGCGCTGATTCCAAAAACGGCGTCCATTTTGCCAAATTCCACTCCTATAATTTGCCGGAGGCTCCCGGAAAGGTATTTTTAATCCGAATTTCGCGCCGAGCCTAAATTTGATTGCCACTCTGCGCATAAACTCTTCTAAACATCCGACGGTGTCCCCCGATTACCCACGTGATCCATTTTAAGCCCCGAGTCCATCTCTTGTGTCCAAATTGGCGCGCGAACACCGCCGACATGCCACGTAGGCTTCCAGAAGCTGCTGGTCACACTGTAGAAGCCCTGCAAAGATCCGGGTCACCACATAGCCTCTCGTTGTTCTCATCCCAAAGGAAAAAGGCAGACCTTGGAACCCAGACCACTCGAACCATCTCGGGTGGTTAAATTTATTGGAAAAAGGTGATATTTCTTATTGAAAGCCATTTGATCTGAAAGAAATTCATATTTAATGATTTTTAGTTCTTTTTAGGAAAACAATTGAAAACAAGCTTTATATCCAAGCCTCGTAGAGCTAATGCCTTTGTCCAATCAAACAAGAACAGACTCGGCGACTCCACGATGCTCGGAAGAAAACATTGGTTGACTAAAATCATATGTGTGTCCAAAAACAGTTCTGGGTTCAAGGTCCTGCTATCACTGGTACAAAGCTGCCACTGACACAGTGGCGACAATAAAATAAGAAACCAAAACATCTCGGGACCGCCGTCTACCAAACGGCTCCTACCACAGATGAATGATCAACTGTATCTACCAGACTCCACTCTGCTCCCAAGCACGAGTGCAAGAATGCATCCCACACTAAAAGAAACCCGACCACTCGGCCCACTACCCGGGCGAGTAAACCACTATGTCCAGGAAAGAAAAGAAGTGTGGATGTCTAAAGCAGAATAAACCTAGCCCAAGTTGAAGTTTTCTACAGTCTGGCTGAACATGCTGCATATGACGGGGTGCTAGGTCAAATTCCAAGATAATAATAATAATTTTACAGAGTGGGAATAAGAGATCGCATGATCATCATATAACTCTAGAATCAACAGCTATCACATTCTAGCATGCTACACAGGAATATCACTATCATGCATGGTCCTACTATAGTAGATTTAATGCACATTCCATCATTCTTGGAGACAGGGCCACCCACCTGAAGGTGCACAACTGTCCAGGGTCGTACAGCTAAGAAACCCCAGAAACAGATATACGAGCACAATCACCAAGCCAACAGTACCAAAGTAGTGTTCAAAGCATCCTGGGTACATAATAGATCCAAGGATTACACTTAATTCCACTAAATTCCACATTTTTAAAATCTGCGATGAACAGTCTTATTTCTGCAAAATTTTCACCTGTAAAACAGCCTCCAAAAATTCCATAAAAATATAATGGTGATCCTCGCGAAGTGTAGATGTCGAAAGAGCCTTGAAACGTCGAATTCCGATGTCCGGATGTGGAGATAAAAATCCGTGAAGGCCTTGCTGTCCAGAAACCTCACTAGCACAAAAGGGGCTCAGTACAGCCTTGAAAACCATGCCAAAAACCCAAATCTAGATGAAACACTCAACACAGAAGTCGAAGATTTACCTCTCATGAATCCAACGCCACAAAAATCGTCCAAAAATATAGTCGGGGTAGCTCTGTAGACCTCTCAGACTGAAGTGCAACGGAAACGGGCCTCCATCTGAAAATCGTCGCTTTGCGCCCCGATGCCGAAGTCATCGACGCCGCGGCTTCCAAAAAAATCCGGGCCTCTGGCAGAAGATGCGCAACACGAAGATCAACAACTTTCCTAAAGGGGCCATGGGCAGGGGAGCTCGGAAAAGGGGGCAAAACTCCCTCACAAGACAACTATTTATTGGCCCAGCCCGAAAATCCACCCATTTGGACTTTGGCCCAACAATTCGGGCGCCCGAAATGTTTTGGGCTGCTACAGCAATGGGTCGGGCCCGTTACTGTGTGCGCCCGAAACGCTCACGGGCCGCCACGTAGCCCAGCATCGCTCCCCGCGCCCGGCGCACCTGAGCCAGCGAACCACGCAACGCCACATGTCCCAACATAGTGCTGTGCTCCGCTGCGCCCGACCAACCACGAGGCGCCACGTGGCGCCCCCACGTCACCCCGACAGCGCCCACGCCGCGCCCACGTGCGCGGCCGCGCCGCCGCCGGTGCCGTGTCGAGCACGCGTCCCGAGGCAACCGCCTCCACCGCGTGGACCGAGCGCACCAAGACCCTCCAACCACAGGCTGCCACGTGGCCACACCCGGCTCACCGTGCACCCGCGCCATTTCCATGGACCGCGCCTACCGCACCGGCCAATAGAGAGGCGCCACGTGGCCCGCGCCCGGTGCACGCCCTCCGCGGTGGACCGCGCGCCTCCGCCGCCGCCAACCGCCGCGCTCCGCCGCCCGCCGCTGCGCCGGCGCCTCTCCGGCCGCCGGAACAGTACCCCAAGACCTCGAAATGTGTGTTTTCGCGTCCGGGCTCCGAAAAATTCAAGTAAATAGTCCATCTTGACCGTTTTCGCGCGCTGAATCCAAATCCGAAGTCCGAATTGCCAAAATCCACTTCTAAAATTTCCCAAAAATTTCTGGAAAAGTAAACTTGATCCATTCTCATGCCGGGTCAAATCCTTGGTTCCAACAAGCGCACTAAAAACCTCATTCATATAAAACGGACTTCCTGATAAGCAAACAAGCTCCAAATACTCCAGAAATCCAATTCTTGGGCCCGACGCGCGCACACACGCTCCCTGAAGCCACAAATCCAACAGTAAACCATTAAGTGGGGATTCGGGTCCTCACATCCTCCCCCACTAAAAGAAAGTTTCGTCCTCGAAACTAATACGGCTAAAAAGGGAGTCTCCAAGCCAAAGGTAAGCATCCAACCACACAAACTCTAACTCCCCAGTCGCTACTCACTCTCCACAGAGCGAGTTCCAACAGCTGGATAACCCTCAGAAATTCCAAATACTGGGGACAAGGAAGAACAGCCAACTCTACGCGTTCAAACTACACGAATTGTGCCGCAAAACTTAATAGAAAAAGTAAGGGTCCCACCAGCAGGAAAGTCATCAACCCCCAACTCTCCAATTTAGAAAACAACTGAAATTAGCAAAAAGTTCGAAAGTTCCAAAAGACCAGTGCCCTCGCCCCAATCAAACAAGAACAGGTTTGGGCACCGTCTCCATTTCTGGAGTAGCCTTTCGAATCTTTCGTCATGTTCGCAAATTTCAGCACAAGGGTGAGAAAAAGGGAGAGAAGTGTTGATGTCGTTCCTGCTGTGGCAACAAAAACGGTAGCTACGGTCTATCCGTGCCCCTAAAAAGGAAAACACAACCCTATCCGAGACCCCTAGAGACATAACCTCTAGTCCTAGGCGTCACCAACCTCTAGTCCTAGGCGTCACCTAC
Organism: Tillandsia leiboldiana; assembly: GCA_029204045.2. Lineage (NCBI taxonomy): Eukaryota > Viridiplantae > Streptophyta > Magnoliopsida > Poales > Bromeliaceae > Tillandsia > Tillandsia leiboldiana. The sequence goes on from CM055061.1 coordinate 15,476,196, forward strand.
GCTCAACAAGTAGCACCTAACCCGAAACCGCTAAAGCCACTGCTGCAGGAAGGATGCCTCGGTGACCTGTGGAAATGATCTCCTGTTGTCCAACTCGCGGAAAGGTCACTGTTCTCAATCCACAATCAAGCGTTGCACGATACCGCACCAGCTGGTCCATTCCATATGCTCGATCTAGATCGCGGAGTTGTAACAGGATCATCGCACCTGCCGGTGTACTTCCCAAAGTCTCAGTCGTCCTGATCAAGTCCCAAAATCCACCTCTGCTCGTAGGATACTGTGAAGAATCCAGTCGCTCATGCATGTGACAAAATTTCCTATCCCTTATTCATGCAGAGATGCAAATGCCCTACTACGATGTGCAGAAGAATGTAACGGTATCCAAAAAGCTCAACTAAGCTGACAGAAAATAAAGTCATACCTGCGGCGATAGGATCTGCTGCCGAGGTGCCCTCCACCAGAGCTGCGTATACCCGTCCACTGGGTGCTGAAGACCGTCATCCCGTCTGTCCCGACGTCGTACCCCACTCTGTCTGACGGTACATCGGAGGGGCCTCCGCTTCCTGAACAGGCAAGGGGGGTGCTACAGCAAGGGGTAGCACTGACAAAACGGCTCGGGGACAAGCTGCTCGAAAATGTCCAAACTCTCCACATAGGAAACACCGTCCCTGTCTCTGGTCACACTGCGACGGTGGATGAGGGCCGCCACAGATGACACACCGCTCTTGTCGCTGCGGCCGATACTGCTGCTGCCGGGGGTACTGCTGCTGATACTGCGGCTGCTGTGGGGGCCCACTAGATCTCTGGCGCCTCTGAAACCCATGACTCTCAGGGTGAGGTCGGGGAGGTCTCGAAGGTGCTTGCCGACTCGTCTGTCCCTTATCCACCGGTGCTGGGCGCCTCACCCCTGGAATCACTGCAGGAGCTGGAGCCACCTCATCCATCACCGCCTCTCCGCACTCAACGTAAAGTGCCTGCTCTATAGATGCATCCAACGTCTGCAATCTGTGCGAACGGACGAGCTGATAAATCTCCCGGCGCAGACCCCGCTCAAATATGTAAATCCGATGCGCCTCGTCCCTGGCCGCGTGCGGTACACAGGCCAACAACTGATTGAAGTCAGCTATGTACATGTGAACAGGCCTATCTCACTGGGGGAGATTCTTCAGCTACTCCTCCAATCTCTGACGAACACTCTCAGGAAAGAAGGCCCCAAGAAGCATACTGCGGAACTCCGCCCAAGAGAGAAGCTGCGCCCCAGGCGGACCAGCGGGTCGCACACGCCGCCACCATGCCTCGGCGTTACTCTCCAAGAAGTGAGTAGCCAAGAGAACTCAAAACCTCTCCTCTATGAACAGACTCTCAAAATGACGCTCCATGGCCGTGATCCAAGACTCAGCCTCCCACGGCTCTGCACTCATACCAGAAAAACGGGGTGGATGGAACTAGCGGAACCTCATCAACAAGTCAACCACCTCACGCTGCTCGGCAGGGGTCAATTGTCCTACCGTCCCGGACGGCTGACCACTGGTAACCGGTGTTGTAGGGGCTGCCTGCACTGCTGGTACAACTGGGGGTGCCACAGCTGGCGAAGAAGGCGCGGGGAAACTCTCAGGGGGTGCTACAGCTGACTGCGCCCTCTGCTCCATCATACGGATCATCCGGTCCACACCCTCCTCCTGGCGCCATGAAATCTCTGTCAAATGGGCCATCTGAGCCCGAAGCTCCTGCACCTCACTCTGCTGACCCTGTGCTGGCTTCTCCTGCTCAGTCTCAAGGGAGGAGGAAGGCTGAGAACGTGTCTGCATCCTACGTCGGGAGGCATCGTGCTCACCTGCAATCCACATGCAAACATCAGGACAGCACCAAACAACACTCGACCCAATCCAGCGAAAGTCTAAAACATGTCATCCATTCCACGGCATTATGTTGTCTGCAGCCAACATAATCGCTTAGGAGAATAAACATGCCAATCACTCATCCCATCCCTTGGGAGAGGTATAAAACTCAATCAGGACTCTCGCCAACAGTCACGACTCTCACGTAGTCATCCTACCGTCCAGCCACAAGCCTAGGGTTTCTAAGTCCTCAATGACCTACAACCTAGTCTCTGATACCACTCTAATCTGTCATGCCCCGGGGTCGAAACTGCGACCCGGGCTCGCTAACAGATCCGCCGCCCATACGGTGAACCCCGTATAGACGAAGCGTCAAACCTGCAAAAGAAAGATGCTACGCTAAACAGATAGCAGAGCTGGAAGTAAACTGCTATAAATAAAATAAATACAACTCCAAGTCCTCACCACAAGTACAAAAGTCGCTCAACTCTGATATAAAAGTACAACTCTATACCTCACTACAAGGTCTCTCAACAAGTAACTCTCAAAATATAAAAAGGGGTACATCTACTCTCTGGATGACGACTGGTAGGGATCTAGCTCGCGACTCCCTTACCTCGGTCTGAGGAAGCAACAACTGGAGCAGCAGGAACAGGAGTAGAAATCCCTGGGGAAAAACACCACGACGGGTGTGAGAACTACATCCCACAGCAGTCCTCAGTGGGTGCCGTCAACAAGCCCAACGGTCTGCCCACTAAGTCTACTAGAGGCATAAGGTAATAAATGAAATACTGAAGGAAAGAGCTGGAAATGAATAACTCTACAGCTACTATGCCCCTATCTAGATGCTCAAAAAGTGGAACAGATGATAACATGGTACATCTGCTAACATATCATTATAGTCACCCAATCTGAACTGACTGCCTCCTCGGGTCTAGTCAAACATGCGCCTACCTACTGCCGCACATCCTCAACAGGACGGGTCTACCGTAGGTATGTCCGTAGCTGCCAAAACTGGCTCAGCCAGAGGGACCGTGTCGACAAGTCACGATAGAAGAACTCAATCTCACGCCGGTTACAACAACCCGGTCTAAAGCTCAATCTCAACGCCGGTTACAACAACCCGGTCTAAAGCTCAATCTCACGCCGGTTACAACAACCCGGTCTCAAGCTCAATCCCAACGCCGGTTACAACAACCCGGTCTCGCCTACTCCGGAGTGGCACTCGAGGGGAGCGACCCGCTCGAGTCAAAAGTAACCCATGTCCAACAGCTCTGTCAAGTATCTCAGCCAATGAGGCAAAAGTCGACACAATGCTCAAAGTGGAGACTCACTCAATCCACAATGCAAAACCCAGCCCCAACTGATGTATAACACTAATCGGTCAAACCGCCCACAGTTCGCGGTTATCGAAATAATAACCCGAGTCGATAATATGGTGCAATCCCACCCGACTCAACAATATAGCTATACTATCCCCCATCCCTGCTCTCTAACCCGAGCAACAAGGAACACTCGACAGTCGGGACCGCTGTCAACCCAACGACTCCCTAAAACAGGCATCACTGACAGGATAACTCCACAACAGACACAATAAAGGGTCCAGGAACCCCGAAAGACTAGAACCTACAATCCTAATCGAACAAGAACAAGCTCTTGGCATAGCCTCTCGTTGTTCTCGTCCCAAAGGAAAAAGGCAGACCTTGGAACCCAGACCACTCGAACCATCTCGGGTGGTTAAATTTATTGGAAAAAGGTGATATTTCTTATTGAAAGCCATTTGATCTGAAAGAAATCCATATTTAATGATTTTTAGTTCTTTTTAGGAAAACAATTGAAAACAAGCTTTATATCCAAGCCTCGTAGAGCTAATGCCTTTGTCCAATCAAACAAGAACAGACTCGGCGATTCCACGATGCTCGGAAGAAAACATTGGTTGACTAAAATCATATGTGTGTCCAAAAACAGTTCTGGGTTCAAGGTCCTGCTATCACTAGTACAAAGCTGCCACTGACACAGTGGCGACAATAAAACAAGAAACCAAAACATCTCGGGACCGCCGTCTACCAAACGGCTCCTACCACAGATGAACGATCAACTGTATCTACCAGACTCCACTCTGCTCCCAAGCACGAGTGCAAGAATGCATCCCACACTAAAAGAAACCCGACCACTTGGCCCACTACCCGGGCGAGTAAAACACTATGTCCAGGAAAGAAAAGAAGTGTGGATGTCTAAAGCAGAATAAACCTAGCCCAAGTTGAAGTTTTCTACAGTCTGGCTGAACATGCTGCATATGACGGGGTGCTAGGTCAAATTCCAAGATAATAATAATAATTTTACAGAGTAGGAATAAGAGATTGCATGATCAACATATAACTCTAGAATCAACAGCTATCACATTCTAGCATGCTACACAGGAATATCACTATCATGCATGGTCCTACTATAGCAGATTTAATGCACATTCCATCATTCTTGGAGACAGGGCCACCCACCTGAAGGTGCACAACTGTCCAGGGTCGTACAGCTAAGAAAGCCCAAAAACAGATATACGAGCACAATCACCAAGCCAACAGTACCAAAGTAGTGTTCAAAGCATCCTGGGTACATAATAGATCCAAGGATTACACTTAATTCCACTAAATTCCACATTTTTAAAATCTGCGATGAACAGTCTTCTTTCTGCGAAATTTTCACCTATAAACCTGCCTCCAAAAATTCCAGTAAAAATATGATGGCGATCCTCGCGAAGTGTAAATGTCGATAGAGCCTTGAAACGTTAAATTCCGATGTCCGGATGTGGAGATAAAAATCCGTGAAGGCCTTGCTGTCCAGAAACCTCACCAGCACAAAAGGGGCTCAGTACAGCCTTGAAAACCATGCCAAAAACCCAAATCTAGATGAAACACTCAACACAGAAGTCGAAGATTTACCTCTCATGAATCCAACGCCATAAAAATCGTTCAAAAATATAGTCGGGGTAGCTCTGTAGACCTCTCAGACTGAAGTGCAATGGAAACGGGCCTCCATCTGAAAATCGTTGCTTTGCGCTCCGATGCCGAAGTCATCGACGCCGCGGCTTCCAAAAAAATCCGGGCCTCTGGCAGAAGATGTGCAACACGAAGATCAACAACTTTCCTAAAGGGGCCATCGGCAGGGGAGCTCGGAAAAGGGGGCAAAACTCCCTCACAAGACAACTATTTATTGGCCCAGCCCGAAAATCCACCCATTTGGACTTTGGCCCAACAATTCGGGCGCCCGAAATGTCTCGAGCTGCTACAGTAACGGGCCGGGCCCGTTACTGTGTGCGCCCGAAACGCTCACGGGCCGCCACGTAGCCCAGCATCGCTCCCCGCGCCCGGCGCACCTGAGCCAGCGAACCACGCAACGCCACGTGTCCCAACACAGTGTTGTGCTCCGCTGCGCCCGACCAACCACGGGGCGCCACGTGGCGCCCCCACGTCACCCCGACAACGCCCACGCCGCGCCCACGTGCGCGGCCGCACCGCCGCCGGTGCCATGTCGGGCACGCGTCCCGAGGCAACCGCCTCCACCGCGTGGACCGAGCCCACCAAGACCCTCCAACCACAGGCTGCCACGTGGCCACACCTGGCTCACCGTGCACCCGCGCCATTTCCATGGACCGCGCCTACCGCACCGGCCAATAGGGAGGCGCCACGTGGCCTGCGCCCGGTGCACGCCCTCCGCGGTGGACTGCGCACCTCCGCCGCCGCCAACCGCCGCGCTCCGCCGCCCGCCGCCGCGCCGGCGCCTCTCCGGCCGACGGAACAGTACCCCAAGACCTCGAAATGTGTGTTTTCGCGTCCGGGCTCCGAAAAGTTTAAGTAAATAGTCCATCTTGACCGTTTTCGCGCGCTGAATCCAAATCCGAAGTCCGATTGGCCAAAATCCACTTCTAAAATTTCCTAAAAATTTCTGGAAAAGTAAACTTGATCCATTCTCATGCCGGGTCAAATCCTTGGTTCCAACAAGCGCGCTAAAAACCTCATTCATCCAAAACAGACTTCCTGATAAGCAAACAAGCTCCAAATACTCCAGAAATCCAATTCTTGGGCCCGACGCACGCACACACGCTCCCCGAAGCCACTAATCCAACAGTAAACCCTTAAGTGGGGATTCGGGTCCTCACAGCGGGCGGGCGCCTCGGGGCGCGTGCGTGGCAGGCGGCCAAGCTGCGCCTGCCCGCACGTGTGACCGCGACAGTGCCAGGGATAGGTGGCGCTCCGCGATTGGCGGGCGCCACCTACCCGTTTGACCGGGGAGGCGCCACGCGGCGGCACCACACGCGCCCCGCACAGCTGTTTGCTGTGCGGGACACGTGTCGGTCACCGGGAGGGCCACGTGGCCACTCCGGCGCGCCCCGCACAGTGTGCGGGACACGTGTCAGTCACCGGGAGAGCCACGTGGCCACTCCCGGCGCGCCCCGCACAGGTGTTTGCTGTGCGGGTGACGTGGCGTCACGAGGAAGTTCCGGGCGCCAACAGTGTTCCCTCTCTGCTGCCGGATTCGGGCGCCCGAATCTTCGGGAGCGCCCGAATCTGGGGACTTGGTTGGAATTTCTTCAATTGTTTGTTGCGGCCTATAAATAGCCCGAGCCGTCTTCTTTTGCAAGTTTTTGGCATTTCCGAGCTTCAAACCAACTAGAGGTCCTCAGCAAAGTTGATCCCCACGCAGCTGCATCCATCTGTCAATTTCGGGGATTCTACGTGGCACGCTTATCGAGATTTCCATTTTCTTGGCGCGTCGCGATGTTCCTTCGCCGGTGTTTCTCCCGTCGCGTTTCGGTGCGCGAGCTCCCCCGGCCTACTCCGACCACCTTTTCGAGTGATTTCTTCATCGTTGGATCCGCGACAGGTAAGGCTACGATCTTGGTATTTTCAACATTTCTTTTGTTACGGAATTTGAGTTGGCGTATTTCGTGAATTCGGTTAAGTCTTGAAGATTGAAGATAAAGAAGGTTGGATCATATAACTCAATCTCAAGAAAGAAGAATTCAAAAGGATCAGGTATGTTTAACTAATTATTTTTGGTGATCCGAATACTTCTTATAATGTAGAAACACTTGGATGAATTTTTAATTGCATAAAAATCAAAACCTGAACGTGGGACATGTTCAGGATACGGATCAGACATTCCAATCCGGATCTCGAAGGGTGTTAGTTCATACGCAAATTCAATCCGGATCCAAGCCCTTTTCTGATCCGGATCCCGAACATGGGTTTTTGCTGAATTGTATGAACGATCCGGATCAGGCACTTCGATCCGGATCCCGAACCTTTGTTTTTCAGGAAACTATTGTTACGGAATTTAAGTTGGCGTATTTCGTGAATTCGGTTAAGTCTTGAAGATTGAAGGTAAAGAAGGTTGGATCATATAACTCAATCTCAAGAAAGAAGAATTCAAAAGGATCAGGTATGTTTAACTTAATATCTTTGGTGATCTGAATACTTCTTATAGTGTAGAAACACTTGGATGAACTTGTAATTGCATAAATATCAAAAACTGGACATGGGACATGTTCAGGATCCGGATCAGACCTTGCAATCCGGATCCCGAAGGTTGTTCGTTCATACACCAGTTCAATCCGTATCGTAGCCTTCCTTGATCCGGATCCCGAACACTGGGTTTACCTTTTTATTTGAGCGATCCGGATCAGGCTTTGCAATCCGGATCCCGAACGTTGATGTTTGGTGAACTGTATGAACGATCCGGATCAAGCACTTCGATCCGGATCCCGAACCTTCATTTTTCTGGAAACTGTTTTTCTCGCTACTGCAATCCGGATCGCCGATCTCCGATCCGGATCGTCGTCATGAAAAAATTCCAGAAAAAGATAGTTTTTGATCCTTATCTTTTTCCAAGGGTTTCTAACCTATAAATAGACCCTATGATTCTTTTTCTAGGGCTAATCCACATAATCGAAAAAGAAGCCGTCATCTTTTATACGGCCTAAGATCCACATATAGAGAAGAAAGGAAATCATAGATTCTATCTTATGCTTCTCCATCTATATTGATTGATTTGATTCTAGGTTTTCATACTCACATTTTGAGTAGAATCAAATCAGTGAATACTTAGATGGTATTTTCGATCTATTTCTAATCTAAGTATTCGGCGGATCATCACCACCCAAAAAACAACGATTTATCCCAAAATCGGCGCGTGGACTCGCGTGGCCTTGTGGATTCAAGGTGCTACCGCTCTCGTGGATTCGGAGCGAGGTACGTTCGTGGATTCGATGCGTGCTACTGGGTGAAGACCGTGGATTCGGTCGGACGTCGTGGACTCGACGTTGGACGCCGTGGATTCGGCGTTGGACGCAAATCGTGGATTCGAGAAGCGTCGTGGAGCGAGCGGAGAAGATCAATTAGGAGCGTATGGAAAAGGTTGAGTCGTCTGTGAGTACGGTATATCACCTTGTACGTGTTTAATTCTAGTGGATTTCACCGTGTTATCGGTCCCGTGGTTTTTTACTCCGGTTTGGAGTTTTCCACGTAAAAATCTCTGCATGTTATTTATTTTTCCGCATTGGGTTTTATATCGCAAAGATTTTTGAGTGTTTATTGTTTACACCTATTCACCCCCCTCTAGGTGTTTTTTCCCCTATTTAGATCCAATTATATATAACCCAACAAGTGGTATCAGAGCGGGAATAGGGTTGTAAACAATGGTTGAAGGTGGAAACATCAACAGACCTCCGTTCTTCGATGGAACAAATTATGCGTACTGGAAAGTACGGATGAAAGCCTTTTTAATTTCCATCGACGAACGGGTGTGGCAATCAATTGAATTAGGATGGACTAATCCAACTGAAATTATTGGTGATGTTCGCACCATTAAACCTAGGTCGAAATGGACCAAGGAAGAGATTGATATATCTTCTTACAATGGCAAGGGAATTAATGCTTTATTAAATGCCTTATCACAAACAGAGTTCTCTCGCGTCTCGGCATGTGAGACTGCGAAAAAAATCTGGGATGTTCTTCAAGTTACGCATGAGGGAACTAACCTTGTGAAGATTCAGAAACTGCAAATGCTTACGAGCAAGTTTGACTCTATTTTCATGGCAGAAAATGAATCATTCACAGACTATTACACACGATTGCAAGACATCGTAAACTCATGTGCTAACTTGTGAGAGAAGATTCCAGAATTTAAAATTGTAAGAAAAATATTAAGAACTCTTCCTGAAAGATTTCGTTCCAAGGTTACAACCATTGAAACTATTGAACACCCGGACGAAATCCGTGTAGAAGAATTAGTTGGTTATTTACAAACATATGAAATGACATTTCCTACTAACTATTCTTCGGGAAAGGCATCCTCTTCTAAGTCTTCAGGTTATGCGTTGAAAACAACAAAAGAAGAAGACGCGGCTTCATCCTCCTCAGGCGATGACGAGAACCTATCTATGGAGGACTTTGAGAAGCAGCTCGCTCTCTTGACAAGGAAGTTTCGCCAAAATTTTCGAAGGGGTAATTCAAGCAAAACTCCATCCTTCGGAAAGTGGAAGAAAGGCAAGGGTTCTTCAAGTTACAAGTCAAGAAAGCAAGAGGGTTTTTCTAAGGATAAGAAAAGCACAGAAGGACAAGTCCAATGCTTCAAGTGCCGAGGATACGGCCATATCTCAACGGAATGTCCAAATAAGAATCCGTCCAAGAAGAAGGCGATGCAAGCCGTCACTTGGGAAGACACCTCATCGTCAAATGAGTCATCGTCAAGTGATGAAGAAGACAACGCAACAGCGTTCCACGCGTCCACATCTTCACCCTTCATGTGCTTAATGGCAAGTACATCCGAGTCATTGTCCAACTCCACTGTTGAAAAGAATGCAATGGACAATGAATCGGATGATTCGTAAGGTGAAGATTTTGCTCTAGCCTATCACAGACTTTTGAGGGATTCAAAGAAACTGGCTAAGCAAAACAAGGGGTTGAGAGGGAGATTGCAGGATCTCGAAGAAGAAGTAAAAAGGGTAACTTCTCTCTCGACCGATCTTGAAGTGGAAAGGGATAATATGATAAAAGCAAATGTTTCCCTTCAAGAGTCCAATGAGCAATTAGAGAAGAATTATATAGATATGGTGAACAAAGCGAATTACTTCTTGAAGCTCAACGGCGAGGCTCGACAGGAAAAATTGGAAATGACAGAGACCATTCTCCAACTCAAGGATGACTTACAGCGATTTTCATCAGGAAGGAGTAAGTTGGATAAGCTTCTTGGTCTTGGTCAATCAAACAAGTTCGGCCTCGGATACAATCGAACTGAAGACAATTTTAGTTCGGTTGGGACAGTTTTTGTGCCTCAGTAGGTATCTCCTCCTCCGTCACCGGAATTCACGACAAGCAACGACAACAAGCCTACTTCACCCTCCACGGAATCGTCAAGCACTAAGGTATGTTTTCGTTGTAATTTTGCAGGGCACATAAGGAGAAATTACAAGATGGGAGCCAAACAGTCAACTCAAGCACATCTTGCAACGACTACCAAAAGGGTGATTCCTCGGAAATCAAATGCAAATTCTCTGAAGGAAAAGAGCCTCGGTAGTTCATCAAACAAGACGACGACGTCAAGGAAAAGCGACGGATCAAACAAGAAGCTTTCACCAAAGGTATCAACCTCACAATCATTTCCGACGTACACCAAAACTCGAAAGGTTTGGGTACGCAAAGGTGAAGTTTTCCCTTGTCTTGTTACAAATATTTCCTTGCATGCATATGATAATTCGTCTTGGTATCTGGATAGCGGCTGTTCCCGTCACATGACCGGTGACTAAAACTGCTTTCAAAATTTTGAAAAAATCTCCGGAGGACTTGTGGTTTTCGGAGACGGTCAGTCTTCCAAAATTGTTGGAAAAGGAACAGTAGCTATTCCAGATGGCCCGATTCTGAATAATGTGTCATTTGTTGATGGGCTTAAGACTAACCTCGTTAGTATCAGTCAACTTTGTGACAATGGTTTTTCTGTTAATTTTTCATCTGTTGAATGCATTGCAACTGATAAGGATCATGTTTTCTTTTTAAAAGGGGTTAGATATGAAAACAATTGTTATGTTGTTCCCAATAAAATTTCTGAAAATTGTAACTTAGCCTCTTTGAATAATGAAACACTTTGGCATGAAAGGCTAGGACACATAAATTTTAAGGAACTTGCTAGAATTTCGAACAAAGACGTGGTCAAGGGGGTTCCTAAACTTTCACTTAATCAAAACATTGTGTGTGGTGGTTGTCAAAAGGGAAAACAATCTAGGACTGCACACAAGAACTTGAATCACGTCGGTACCAAACGGCCCTTGGAATTATTGCATATGGATCTTATGGGGCCGACACGTCAACCATCCTTGGGAGGTAAATGGTATATTTTCTTATTGGTTGATGATTTCTCTCGGTATTCTTGGGTAGCATTTTTAAAAGAGAAAGCTGATACTTTTGATTCTTTTCACGAGATTTGCCTTCGTATTATGATTGAAAAGAATGAAAAGATCATTCGTGTTAGAAGTGATAGAGGTGGAGAATTCATAAATTCTAAATTCATTGATTTTTGCACTTCCAACGGCATTAAGCATGAATTCTCAGCACCCTATACACCTCAACAGAATGGTGTTGTCGAGGGCAAAAACAGGGTTGTTCAAGAGATGGCACGTGTTATGCTTCACAGCCCGAATTTATCCCTACATTTTTGGGCTGAACCTGTGAACACTGCAATCTATGTTATTAATCGAGTTTATTTGCGCCCGGGAACGTTAAATACACCATATGAACTATGGTGTTGTAGAAAACCCAACATCAAATATTTTCGTATCTTCGGGAGTCGGTGTTACATTTTACGTGACCGCAAAAATCTTGGAAAGTTTGACTCTCGAAGTGACGAAGGAATGTTCTTGGGGTATTCTACAAATAGTAGAGCATATCGGGTATTTAACTTGGAATCTAAAACGATCGTAGAATCTATAAATGTTAAAGTAGATGAAGCTTTCCACTTTGCATCTGATAAATCTACCCCTGATATCTCTCTTGATGATGATACTCCTGTAAGTGCATCTTCTCATGATAATACTTCCAATATTAATGATGCATCTAATGGTTCTTCAAGTTTATCTGATGTGCAGGAATCATCTCATGTACCTCCGAGTACTCCATTACAACAAACGTTACGCATCTCCAAGGATCATCCTGAATCAAACATCATTGGAGACCCACAAGAAGGAGTCAAAACTCGGAGACAATTGGTTTGTGGATTCGCCTGTTACGTTTCCATGATCGAACCAAAGAATGTCGATGAAGCTCTTCGGGATGACTACTGGATTGAAGCAATGCAGGAAGAGCTCCATCAGTTTGAACGCAACAAAGTCTGGGAATTAACGACGCCTCCGAAGCAACACAATGTGATCGGTACTAAATGGATTTTCAAGAACAAGAAAAATGAGGATGGTACCATCATCAGGAACAAAGCACGTTTAGTTGCTCAAGGCTACTCTCAAATAGAAGGTATAGACTTTGATGAAACGTTCGCCCCTGTAGCAAGACTCGAGTCCATTCGTATCTTATTCGCTATTGCTTGTCACTTTAAAATAAAACTCTTTCAAATGGACGTTAAGAGCGCGTTTTTAAATGGGTTTTTAAATGAGGAAGTTTATGTGGCTCAACCGAAAGGTTTTGTAGACTGTAAACTACCTAACCATGTTTTTCGTTTGAAAAATGCTCTTTACGGTTTAAAACAAGCACCGCGAGCGTGGTACGAAAGGTTGACAAAGCACCTTTTGGAGAAGGGCTATACTCGAGGGGGAGCAGATCGGACTCTCTTTGTGAAGCATTATCAAAATAACTTCATCGTTGCACAAATCTATGTCGATGACATTGTGTTTGGAGCAACAAAGGATAATGATGCTTCTAAATTCGCAGAAACCATGGAAAGCGAATTTGAGATGTCTATGATGGGGGAACTGACATACTTTCTTGGATTGCAAGTGAAACAAAATGGTGAAGGCATCCATCTGTGTCAATCCAAGTATGCAAAGGAGTTGGTAAAGAAATTCGGATTAGAAGATTCTAAAGAATTTCCTACTCCTATGGGAACTAGCAATAAGGGATTAGGAAGTGAATCTCTTAGTGAGAATGTAGACGAGAAACTTTATCGCAGCATGATTGGAAGTCTACTTTACCTCACAGCTAGTCGCCCGGATATATCCTTTAGTGTTAGGATTTGCGCGAGATATCAATCAGCACCAAAGGAGGTTCACCTGAAAGCGGTGAAACGGATCATCCGGTACATCAAAGGAACCATTAATTTCGGAATTTGGTATCCTATGGGAACAAGTCTAGATATTATTGGATACTCAGATGCCGATTGGGCAGGATCTGTGGATGATCGGAAATGTACGAGTGGTGCATGTTTTTTATCTTGGCCATTGTCTTGTTGCATGGCATAGTAAAAAGCAAAACTGCATTGCACTCTCGACTGCCGAAGCGGAATACATCTCAGCGGGTAGTTGTTCAACTCAACTCATTTGGATGAAAAGCGTGTTGAGCGACTTCCGGATTTCAGCAACTTCGGTAACTGTTTTATGTGACAACACAAGCAAGGTCCGCAGAAGGTTGGGAAGTAGTACGCCCGGTTCACCAGGTTCTACCACTGCAGGGCCCTATTGCCATTCTCCCATTACGAAAGTTGTCCAAGGGACAGGATCCAAGGCTTTTGAAATGGGGATTTGGTCAGGGCCGAAGGATGTGCAATTGCGCATCTAGTTGCAAGGGGGTGTCGCGGAAGCCCCGTCTGGGTCCTGTTGTGCCCTAAAGCAGGAAATGAGGTTGCTCTTTCTGGCCCCTGGGCGATGGATCTGGCGAAATTGGAAGCAAGAGATCGCGAAACAATGCGTCGACTCCTAGTGCTATAAATATTTCAAAAAACCCTGTGTTGCACTCTAGAACAAAACACATTGAACTTAGATATCATTTTCTTAGAGAGCTAGTTGAATCAAATATTCTTCAAATTTCCTACATTTCAACTGAAGATCAATTAGCTGACTTGTTAACAAAACCTTTGGATCAAAAACGTTTTATTCATTTGCGTAAAGCAATTGGAATGCTTTCCTTGAAATAACCTCTTTTTGAAACTTTTGTTTAGGTTAGGTTTTGTTTTTGTGTTTTTGTTCATTATCTTTGCTTAGACATAGAACATTAATTGAGCATTAGTTTTGATTGACTTTAACTGCATCCTTTTATATATTTAGAAATCTATTATGCTTTAGATGTCATAATATTTCATTTGATGCAATGATCATTTATGTCAATTAACTCATCTTTGTTTTGATCAAAGTCAATTTCTCTCTCGATGATCTCTTGGTATAGTTTTTATCTTATTTGACTGTTTAGTCGAGTATGAAATCGAGATCAATATTTGGCTGAATACTTTATATCTTAAATAATTGATAGCCAATTGAGGGGGAGTCAAAGAAAAAGTATTATCCTCAAAAGATGTGGAAAGAGTTACATCCCAATGAGGAGTGTGAAAACTACCACCACATGGAGGAAAGAGCTACCACCTCGGTCGTCCGAGTACTGTGTGCAGCTACCACATGTATACCAAGCAAGGTTTTTCAAGTTTGATTAAATAAAATGCATGTTGAAATACTTGACTCTGTCAAAATTTCAAGGTTGGTATAAGGTGGGAATTTTAATGAAAGATGCTCAAAGAGCCACTCTCTTCAATAAATTGACTAGATATATTATCTAACTTATCTGGGATGTTAGACATCTATTGATCTTTGTATTTCATTTTCTTTACCGAATTGATGATTTGATAAAGGCATTACTCATAAGATCAAGTTAGATGTAATTGAAGTTGTTCAACTTTAAGGGATTTAATTTTTATAAATTTTCATTTCATTTGTTGGATGTTATTGATAGATTTGGCATAATCTATTTCTTGTTGTGTGAAACGATGATTTTCATTTAAAGTTGATACACAAAAGTGCTTACAATCTTTTTCTGGTTTTTCTAGAATTTCTCTGAAATTTTCTAAAGAAAAAGTTGGAGCCGATCCGGATTGGACCTGCCGATCCGGATCCCGAACGCAGATATTCTTCTGCGGGCAGACGATCCGGATTGGACTTGCCGATCCGGATCCCGAACGCAGATTTTCTCTGCGGGTAGCCGATCCGGATCGTAATCACGAACTGATCCGGATCGCGGCTAGGGTTTTATATAGAACAAAAGGGTTTTGATTTCTTTTACTCCAATCTTTTGTTCCAAAGTTTCCAGAGCTTCTCTCTCTAGAATTCATCCATCTTGGAAGCTTTCAAACTCAAGTTCTTCAATTCCAAGTAAGTTTTATTGATCAAAATCTCGGTTTTTCACAGTTTTTCATATTCTTCCTCAAAACGTGATGAAATTCTTGTATCTATTTCGTTTGTGGATGGTTTTTGATCAAATTTCTTTTGAAATAAGAACTCTGGGTAGATTAGTTTTGATTATATGCTAGGTATTCTCAAGATAAACGAATTTTTTGCCTTCGATTTCAAAAATTTTGGTTTTAGGGCATATAATGGGAATTTTCGAAAATCATGCGATTGATCTATTTTTAAAATTCTTTTTGCAAAACTAATTTGATTCTTAGTCTCTCTACACGATAATGATTGTTTGGGTACAATTTTTCTAATTTTTGAAAATTAACAATTTTTTCGTGTTCTTGAGTTGTTGCTCACAGGATTTCTTTTCACAAGCATTTGCAGCAATGGGATTCACATGGATCATAGTTCTTCTTGTTGCGATCGTACATACTAGAGCAACCAATAAATTAAAGAGGGCAAAGAAACCGTTTCGTAAAGGAGAATGTGTTCAACTTGAAGACTCAGAATCTGAACCAAAAAAGGATGAGGTCAATTGGGATGAGTTGTCAGATGATGAAACACATCCTGTAAAATCGACATAGAAAACCTCTGTTGTTTCGAAAGGAAAAACTGCAATGGACACTGGAAAAGCACCTATGACTGCCCCATCCATCTCGGTGAAGAGGAAGAGACTAGCTCGACGCTTTGGACGAGCACGAAATGCTAATGTTAGCAAACCAATAGCTCCTGACTCCCCGCCTCGCATGGAAGAAGTGTCACGCCCCGGGGTCGAAACTGCGACCCGGGCTCGCCAACAGATCCGCCACCTATGCGAAACCCCGCATAGGCGAAGCGTCCAACCTGCAAAAGTACCCTCTAACCACTAAACAGATATCAGAGCTGAAGAAAAACTGCTGTAATAAAAACCTGAATCACTGTACAACTAAAAAATAAAAGTACAATATCCATCTCCCAAAAAATAATGATACAATAATCCGATCCACCAAAAACTGTAATACAAGTAAAAGCCACCTATACAACATCTATAAATCCAAAATGGGAGATAAACTAAAATAATAAAATACAACTGTGTACAGTGAAACCCACAATCCGGGTTGGTACATCTATCCCACTGTAGAAATCAACACTGGTAGGGGATCTATCTCGCGACTCCCTCGCCTCGAACCGTCAACTGAAGGATCAACAACTCCCGCAGCAGACACTGCAAAACAAAGGGAGGAAAGGGGAAAAACAACGATGGGGGTGAGAACCACTAGTAAAACCAGTAGCCTCCCCCTGTGGGTAAAGCCTCAAACCCCGAAGTACCCACAAAGTCTACCAGAGGCAAGAGAAGGAGTAAGAGAGGTGGTAAGCTATAAACAGAAATACTGATAAGAGGAAGCTACCACTAGTATGCCTCTAAATGCAGCATCGAAAGAAATGACTGTATGAATGCATCAGAAAACAGTATCTGACCAAATAAACCCTATCGAATGAACCAGTATAAAACCCGATACTGCCTGCTCTGTCATCAATCTCACGAACTCAGTATCTCCACTGTCCAAATGACCGGAACCCAACACGGTCTGACCGGCACCCAACACGGTCTAAAGCCTACTCCGGAGCGGCACTCGAGGGGAGCGACCCACACGAGTAAAGTATCTCAGTAACAAGTAACATATGTATAAATCAGCAGGACTGGATCATGACTCTGTCAAAGTGGAAAAACCCATCCACTAAAGAAAGCCCGATCCCTCGATCCCTCTCCCCCAATCTGATGCAATAACAACTGTCCGGTCAACCGCCCAAAATCCGCGGTTGCCGCAATACCCTGCCCTCAAGCCAGCCTGTCCCAGATCCCAAGAGTCTGTCTACACTATCCCAAAACCACCTGCTCGCGCACGAGCTACAAATACCCTGAGCCTAGTATGAAAGAAAAAAGCAAGAAACATGGTTTCTCCTAAGTCAAGTCCAACATGATAATGTAGCAGAAAAAGGTGGCCTACCCAAATGACCATACAAGCATGCAAATGTCCCAAGATGATAAAAAGAAAACAGGTGTCGATATTCTTACATTTATTAGAGCATGCTATTCCAAAATATTGATAATTGCATAAGAACATTAAGTGCAACATAGCCTATCCCTGACTATACCACATACACGATGCTCACAGGTATAAATTGGCCTTTTCTTTCTAACATGATATGCTTTGATCTCAACCAAGCCTGCAATTTTATCCACGATGCGCAATCAACATTCTAACCCAAGTGTCACTCATAATCAACATCACATAAGGTAATACAACGCTTGTCAAACCTCGCATTCACACATGAATATTCTTAGGATCATTTAACATTACTTAATCATAGACATTCAATCATGTATCACCAATGAATAGTCTAAGGCCCCGCAACCTTTATTGATCTCACATAGGATGAACATAGGATCAACCAACAACATCCAATCTTATTTGGAGGAATTAGGAGTCATGAACAAAGCTTAGTCTCATAAGGAATAGGCCTCAACTCGCAATGATATCCATCTTATCATGAATGAATTAGAAATCAAAAGCATAGGTCATTCTCACATCAACTAGATCAATAACCAACCTTGACACCCATTTTCACATAAGCTAGATCAAAGATCAATCAGCTAATTATTCTCACATGGATATGTTATGAATCAACATCTATGCCCAACATCACACATTATAGGATAAGAATCGACAACTATAATTCATATCACCAAGTGGGGACTAAGAATCACCAAACCAACTACTCTCACATAAACCATTCTCAAATAAATCAACCAAGTCCTTCTCACATAAGCAACCGGGCACTTGTCACATAATCCCATCAAGTCCTCACATAAATCAAACAACCATTCACATATAACTATCACCATCATTCTCACATAATTATGTTAACCATTCATCACAAGGTGTAGGTTGAAGATTAATTTCTCAATTACTCTCACATAGCATAGGTTTAAGGATGATCACTTATAATCAACTTCATATGAGATGATGCAACATCAATCAAACTATTCATTCACTTATGTATACAATGAGGATCAATTAACTTAATCTAAACATGGATATTCAAACATATCACACCAAGGGGAAGAGAACAACAATCAACTATGCCATGGGGAAAAACCAATAGTCCGAGTGGGTAAATCGTTGTTTTCGGCAAAGCACAACCACCCACCTGAAACTTGACGATCCGCTGCCCGCTGTAGCTGAAATTTGGCATGAGTAATCCTTATCCTCCCAGAAGTCCGATGCCACGAAAATCATCCAAATCCGCCTCACTGATTGGGCACAATCACTAAAACAATGCACACGGCGCAATCAAATTTCAGAATTTCAGCAATTGAAATTAAGTTTAAGAAGATGTAAGTGCAGCCCCAAATACCTCAAGATGAATTTCCAAGCTGTAAATCAAAGATGCCCTCTTTCATACAACCATCTTCAAGTCCTCAAAAATCCACCATCAATTTCCCTTAACATTCAAATGAAGCAAAATCACAATGCTGTCCAAAAACTGCTAACATAAACTTGCTAGTATTTCCAAGCTTAATTAGGGGCTTATCCAAAGGGATTTATCAACAGATTACAAAAGGGAATTTGCTCACCTTGAAGTTAAGAAGAAGTCCCAACTTGAATTTCTGAAAAAGACCTCGTATCCACAAAGTTATCTGCATTCTAAGGTGCATTGCTCTAATTAAAACTAAAACAGGGACTGCAGTAATCCATAAAACAACACTTGGAAAGATTATTAATGTTACCTAACCAATTGAACTCCAAATCCTGCAAGAGAGGTACCATAGGATTCCTTGTCGAGAGTAGATACAAATTGAGCTAAAGAACTCCAAATTTCATGCTCGGATGGAGGAGAAAACCCATAAACACTTTGAACTATCCACCAAGTTCCATCTGTGCACGAATGCAGCAAGGTGTTCCAAAGATTATACATAAACCCCAACATAAGCTCAGATCTAGGGAAAATGGTACGTAACAATATTGTAGATCTTCGAGTCCTGGAATTTTCCCCGCAAAAATCATCCAAAAATTCCACTCCTACAATTCAGAAAAGCCAAAATACTAAAGGCTGCCCAAAAATCCAGACTGAAAAAAAGGGTCCCAAAGATGCCCTTAAAACTCTATAAAAACATGAGATCTGAGGGGAGAGTTGAATACAAAGATTGTAGCCTTACCTCTTGTGAAAACGTAGAACCACGAATGAGCTCGAAATTCCAAGAAATGAAGCCTGGAGAATTTTCGCACTGAAACGCGACGGGAAGGTCCACCAACAGCAACAATGGTGGAGCTTGCCTCAAGGAGAAGATGATGGTGATGAAGCCTCTAAAACCCAACTCTTTGCTAAAGAAAATGAAGGAGAGTTGCATATGAGTCCCCTGCAGAAGTCCCCAAAGTTGGTAGCATCAAAAGAGGGAGAAGGAGGAGGAGGAAGAAGAAGAAAGGAAGAAGAAGAAGAAGAAAACACAAAATAATCCCCTCCCCCTCTCCCCTGCAGCTACAGGACGGGCCCGGCCCGCTCGGCCTGGCGGGCCGGACACGTGGCGGCCATCCGGGCCGCCACGTCGCCCGGGACGAGCAGCCCGGATCAAGCCACGTGGCTTGATCCGGGTGGCCGCGGCGCCACCAACGGGCGCGCGCCGCGTGTCCCCACGCGCGGGACCGCGCAGCGCGCCCACGTGCGCGTGGCGGCGGGGCCAACCATGGCCCGCCACGCGTCCTCCCACAACGGCCGCTGGACCGCGCTCCAACACCGGACCAATGGGGTGCCGACACGTGGCACCCCGGTCCACGGCCTTCCCCCTGCGCCAGAAAGATCCCCGAACTTCCGGTTGCCCGTTTTTTCTCATCCGGACTCTGAAAAAAACAACCAAATAGTCGATTTCCAACGTTTTTCCGCGCTGAATCCAAATACGAAGTCCTTTTTGCAAGAATCCATTTCTAATTTTCGGCGAAACTCCCCATTAGACAATCTTGATCCATTTCTCGCACTGAATCCGTTTCTCGGGTCCGATTTGCGCGCAACCAACACTATCCACTGAAATAGGCCTCCACAAGCTGTCGATCACACTGTAATAACCATGAAGATCTGGGTCTTCACATCCTCCCCCACTAAAAGAAAGTTTCGTCCTCGAAACTAACACAACTCAAACAGGAGTCACAATTACCAAGGATAAGTACTCAAAATCACCGTCTCCAGCTCCTAAGTCACCACTCACTCCCCGTGATTACTCCTCAACAATAGCAACAGCAACGACCAGTACGGCATAGCCCGGTTGCGTAAACCTCCAATCACACGAGCCAGAATTCGCAACGGGCGTCCCTCGTACTTCAAACATTCCTAAATCTGAAATGGGGCGAGTCAATCACGGGCGAGGGATCCAAAAACATAACCTTCCTGAGCTGAGACATGAAACACAACAGGGGTTCCATCAAAAGTTGGGGGGAAAACAAAATAACCGCCAGTGCAACACGCACCAAACCACAACTTGTGTCAACTCAACCAAGGCAACCCTCAGGGGCACAACCACAAGCCATGTTTGCCTCAATAGTCCACATAGCGCTAGCTGTGGAATCATCCAACTCGACCCCAGACAGCTTTCCTGCTCCAGGTGTCACGCCCCGGAACCCGGGCTTGCCAACAGATCCGCCGTGTACACGGGATTTCCCGAGTACACGAAGCGCTGGTAACCTGCTCCGATATAATATGAACAATAAAGGAGCATAATACAGAGCTGAAATAGAAGAACCACATAGTATCTCAGACTGGAACTAAAAATAAACTGTAATATGTACAATAATCTCCCAGCTCACCAAAATAATACAACCAGCCGGCGAAAGCCAGACTAAAAATAAAAGGAGAATATCATAGTCTGAGTGAAGGGTACAACGTCTATCTACAGCTCTCAGTCTCCCAGGAGATCTATCTACTCAGCGATCCCCTTACCTTTATCAGCCGCTGATAGCCTAGCAGCTCCCGCAGACGACTCTGCAAAATAAAGAAGAAGAAAGAAACAGAAAAGAATAATGGGGGTGAGAACTACCAGATAAACCAGTAGCCTCCCCTAGTGGGCAAAACCTCAACTCTGATGCACCCACTAGGATTACTAGAGGCCAGAAAGGAAAAAGTGGTAAAGCTGTAAGCAGAACTGCTGAATAAAGGGGAAACCACCACTAGCATGCCTCTAAATGCAGTGCCAAAAGGAATGACTGTATGTATGCATCAGTATCTAACATGCCTGCCTGAATAAACCCAATCTTATGCCACCAGTAAAACTGGTACTGCCTGCTGCGCCTTGCCTGCCCAAATCGGGTATGCTGGCCAATGCATAACACCGATAGGGAATGAGAGTCTCAAGGACTCAAGCCTGCCTGTAACACACTCCGGAGTGGCACTCGAGGGGAGCGACCCACACGAGTAAAAGTACCTCAGTAATAAGTATCATAAGTGTCGTAAACAGCAGGACTGGATCATGACTATGATCAAAGTGGGAAAAGCCATCCACTAAGAAACCCTGATATGATGCCATAGTACTCAATAAGTGGGAAAAACCATCCACTAAAGAAAAGCCCGATCCCCTGCTGATGCCAAAAATAAACCAGACTCAACCCCATTCTGATGCAAGGATAAACATCTGGCCGACCGCCTACAGTCCGCGGTCACCGCAACACCCCACAAGTTTATAATCTAACATAACCTTGGCTATACTATCCCAAACCCCTGCTCATACTCGAGCGACAAGCAACTGAAAGCAAAAGAGAGCAATAAAACATGTCAAGTCTTAATATGATAGTGTAGCAATAAATAGTGGCCCTACCTGATGTCCGGGCATGCATGCAACTGTCTTTATTTTAAAAGTTGTAAAATAGTGTCAAAGATTTAAAAAGATTGATTTACTGAATAAAAGTCATTTGCATGCGAGATTATAGCCTTTGTCTCAATCACAGTGTCCCAATATAAGTCATCATATCATCTGTGGAATTATATTAAATTTTAGGAGAGTTTGTCCCAGCGGTTCTCATCAATTGTCCTGTTAGTAGTCCTGTTAGTAGTCCTGTTAGTAGTCCTGTTAGTAGTCCCAATAGTTCTCATCAATTTAGTTTGTCCCAATTGTTCTCATCAATTGTCATATTAGTTTGTCCCAATTGTTCTCATCAATTAAATTTAAGGGAGTTCCAGTAATCCCAGTGAGCTTGTCAAAAATGAGGTAAGCAACAACCGCCCACCTCGAGCAGCTCAAACTACACCTCAGGTAGTCTCCTGGTTGTCCACAGTCCCCTAGAACTGCTGTCTGCCGAAAACGGTGCCCTACAGCAACACACATTGCACAGGGTGTAACTATAGTATTCATAAAAATACAGCTTTGCTGTTTTTCAAATAGCACGGGAAAAGAGGAATTTTTCACCTCTAAATAGTGCTCAGAAAAATCCAGAAAAATTACGGTTGCGTTCCTCGCGAAGAGTAGATCAAAATCGACTCTTTGAACGCCTCGATCTGATGCTCCTACGCCAAGATAAAAAATCGGAGAAGTTGACACTGTCCAGAAATTTCCACAGCAAAAAGGGGGTCAAAGAGACCTCGGGAAACGTGCCAAAAGTACGAAATGGAGCAAAGTGATCAACACGGAAATCGAAGCCTTACCTCTTAGGAACGCGCTGTCGCAAAAATCGTCCAAAAATTCCTCCTGGTTAGCCCACAGGGAATTTTCGACGGAACTGCGACGGGAAATGGGCCGAAAAAGAAAACCGTTGCAGTGCGCCGCGTCGCAGATAACTCACTAACTGTAACTTCAAAAATTCTGAGATTTGGAGGAGAGAGAGAAGAGAGAGAGAGGAAGAAATTTCGTAGAGGGCACTTTCTCTGGTTCTCTCTCTAAGGGCTCGAAAACCGAGGTGCAAAGAGAGGGGGTGGGGGACCTCTTATATAGTGGGCCAAAGGGAATATTCCCACACGGGATCCGGATCCGAACAGGAAACACCGAAATGGGCCAACCAGAAAGCGCCACGTGTCCACAAAACAGCAAACAGCCTGTGCAGGCCCAATGAAAAATCGCCACGTGGCCACGTGGTGCACGTGGCCGGTCCGCGCTCCGGGTCTTCCGGAAGATGTCGGCCAATAGGGGAGCGCCACGTGTCACCTTCCCCCGTGCTTCTAGAAGCCGGCCAGCCAATGGGAAGCTGCCACGTGGCAGAAGGAGTCTTCGGTGCACCCGGTGCACGCCAGGCCCATGGACCGCGCACCCGAGCCCCCCGCCCGCGCCTGCGCCGCCGCCCTCTGCCGCTGTGCCGCCGCTGCGCCGCCGCCCGCCGCCGTGCGCCGCCGCCCGCCGCCGCTTGCCGGTCGCCGGAACAGTATTCCGGCGGCCGGAGTTACTGTTCCGGCGTGAACAGTAATTTTGCGCCGAAAAAATAAAGTAAATATACCGTTTCGATCGTTTTCGCGCGCTGAGTCCAAATACGACGTCCATTTCGCCAAATTCTCATCCGAATTTTGCCGAAAGCTCCCGGAAAATTCCATTTGCTCCGATTTTCGCGCAGAGTCTATATTAAATGTCCAATTTCGATTCTACAAGCTCTGCTTCACCGAATAAGCTCCCTACAGTCACTGTTTAGTTGCACAGTTCCTGCGGGAGTCCGGATCATCAACACAGGTATCCGCCAACACAGGGCCCTGTCGGGGTGATCCAGAATGCTCAAAAGTAAACCAACGGTAAGTCCACCGCCACCATGGAGGCATCGCTATAACTCGCATGTCCATCACCCCGCACTAGCAATGCAAAAGTCGTTGCTGATATCAGTGTCATTATCCATTAGCTAGGCTCTCCTGGTACTGCCAAGTCCAAGAAGCTCCTCACCTTGGCAATAATTGTCGACCTCGGCCAATTCCCAAATGGTATCTATATTGGCCGGATTTCCGCTGCCACCCCTACGGCTAACACAATGTGACCCACGAAGGTAAGCTTCAGAAGCTAAAACTTGTATCTCAATATCTTGGCATACAGCTTCATCCACACAGGCACGGTTGCACATCCCCAGTGCCCCTCGTGCTCCAAGTCGCTCTGGGAGTAAATCAAATATCCTCGGGGAACACCACTCCCAATCTGTCCAAGTACATCTGGACACACAATTCCCTCAGATCTTGAAGACAACGGGCATTAATTATTCCATTTGGCCCACTGTGCGCTCATAATGCCCCTACCGGACCCTGAATGCCATCTAAGCCAGTCCTTGGCTGTCTGATTCCAAGTAGGTACTCGCATCATACAATAACTGTCAAGTATGACCCCATCAAAAGGTTCTAGATACCGCCCGGACCTGTCTACACTCGAACCATCAGATCCTGCAACTGCGCCATCAGCTCTCTTCAGCTGCACTGGGCATGATCCACAAGCCTCCTCCACATGCACAACACTAACAGGAACCTGTACCTCAAGTGCACGTGGTAACAAATCTGCCTCTAGTCCATGCAGGAATGCAACATGCTCTAACTCCGACTGCTGTGATAAATCACACCTGCGACAACTCAATCCACTACCGTGGCGCTCTCCCACACGGGCGGCAACAGATTCATCCGTTCGATGCAAATGGTCGTCGCTCAGTCTGCCAGAAAAACACGACTAATCACAAGGGAGCACGACCTCTGTCTTTGCTCACACTGAGGCGACGGATACAGTCCTCCGCAGATAACAAATCCACGCTACCGCTGCGCTACTCTGATATAGATGCTGATTGTGAGAACCTGGATCCCCACGACTAGATTACTGGTTGACCAGTAGCTTCTGGAGGCCTATGGGGCGTGTTAGTGGTATTTGGGCACCAATTGGACACAAGTGATGGGCTCAGTGTGTTAAGTGGATCACGTGGTGATCGGTGGACCCCGTCGAATGCTTAGAAGTGATTTTGCGCGCAATGAATATTAAATTGGGCTCAGCGTGAAGTTTGGACAAGAGAACATCTTCCCGGATGCCTTCGACAATTTTAGAGTTGGAATTTGGCAAATCGAACTTCGGATTTGGATTCAGCGCGCGAAAATGATGAAAATGGACTATTCACTTGTTTTTTCGGACCCGGATGACGTGCGCAATTTTCGAGGCATCTTGGTACTGTTCCGGCGCCGGCGGGCAGCGGCGGCAGCGTCGGCGGCAGCGCCCGCGGCGCGGACGCCGGCGCGGCAGGCACAGGCAGGGCGCGGTCCCCCGGGGAGCGTGCACCGTTCGCGGCCACGTGGCGGATCCAGTTGGGCCGGCGCGGGGCGCGGTCCGGGAAAAGGCGCGGTGCACGTGGACCGGAGGGTGACACGTGGCGGCTTATGATTTGACGGCGCTGTGGACCGGGTCCACGGTGTGTGGTGTGGGTGGCCTCGGGCGCGTGCCTGGTAGGGGGCGCAGGCGGCGCTGACAGTGCGCACGTGGGAGTGGCGGCGACGCGTTGACTGGGTGGGGGGTGCGTGCCACGTGTCGGCTGTGCAGTGAGCCACGTGTCGTGCAGTGGACGGTCCGGAGTGCTGTCGCCTGTTTGGCGGCGACGTGGAGGCCCATGGGAGTTTCGGGCTGCTACAGTGCGCGCCAGGGGATGATTCGGGCTGCTACAGTGCGCGCCCGAAAGTCCCAAGCGCCCGGAAATTGGGACTATCCGGTATTAATTGATTTGTTTTCTGGAGCCTTAAAAAGGGGATCCGAGCCTTCTTCCTTCCCCTTTTTCGCCATTTCTGTGTCTCCTCTCGCCATGGCACCTTCAGCAAGATGATCCCCGAGTTTTGCCTGCATCCCATCTGCAAAGTTTTTTGAGATTTTTTTTGTGGCACGCTTATCAAGGTTTCATTTTTCGGCGCGGCGCGACGCTCGTCCATTTGGGTTCCCTTCGTCGCGTTTCGGTGCGCGAGCTCCCCCGGCTACTCCGACACCTTTTTCGAGTGATTCCTTCGCCCACTGGTATCCGCGACGGACAGATC